>CM030931.1:4346374-4946374 GCA_018136815.1 Isochrysis galbana
TTCGTTGTTGCAATGATGACACTGCCCAAAGTCAAATGGTGTGCGCTCTGGCATGGTGAGATGGTGTCGATGATTCATGGGTGAGCCCCATGTTTAGAGTAACACATTGAACATCTAGCAAGGCGCCACATCCCTGCCAATGAGGTCATGAGTCATGAGGTCGTGGAGCGTGTGTCGTGTGTGCGTGTGTGTGTGCGTGGCGTTGCATCCGCCGTGCGCGTGCCCTTCCCCGCGGTGTGTGTGGTGTGTGGTGCGACCTCTTCAAACATACAGTTTGCCATTAATCTTTAAACAGATGGCAGGTGGCGTCATGGAGCGCGCGCCGCTGTCGCATCCGCGATCGACTCTTTAATGTTATAATGACTGACCGACCGGCTGACCCGCGCTCTTTCGCATAAGAACCTTTCCGCCATCGTGTTCCCTCCTGGCTGGCTCGCCTGCTTTGCACGTTTCTCTCCTTGCACAATGCCATCGCCTGAGTCCCTCCTTGCTCTTGCGTTGGTCCCGTTCGCTTCCCTCTCCCCCGCGCTAGTCCTCGTCCTCGTTGTAGGTGTTCGCCGCGCTAGGGGGGGGGCTTTCCCCAGCGCGGAGGCTGCTCTCGTTCATCAGCGTTTTCATTTAGTATGAGGTGTTCTACGATTCCCTCCTTACCTTCTACTTAATCTCACTCCTCCCCTGCCATGGGGGAGGAACCACCCACTCTCCTGGCACGCCTGATGGCTTGCCAAGAGCACACTGCCATGCTGACCCATTCCTCTCCCCACAGGCACGCCTGACTCGCCCGCCCTGGCCTGTCGTGGCCAGCCCATCCCTCTGACCAGCCCCTCCTCCCCCTGGGCCCCCCTGTTCAGGACCCCCCAGCCAGCTCCAGTCGACCCGCAGGGGCTCGGAGCGCCAGCGAGGGAGAGGCAGGAGGGGCCAGGGCCATGCCCCAGCCTCACCTGCCCCCTGAGCTGCGCTCCCAGGCCCCTGCTGGCCACCTGGGGACCTGAAGAGGGGCCGCAGGCGCGCGCCATGGGCCCCCGCCGCAGGGAAGAGAGGAGGAAAAGGGAAGAGGGAGGGGAGGGGGGAGCGGCAGCTCCCCCCTCCGGCAGAAACGTGTCTTCTCGCCCCGTTTGGGTAAGAGAAGACGGGGGCGCCAGAGCCAGGAGGGAAGGGCCGCGGCTCGCCGCGGCCACTCGCTCTAGCGAGGGAGATTAGCGCTTCTGGGCTCCTATCTCACGAGTGCCCCCCCCCCCCCGCGTTGCTTTTACCCGAAAGGGGTTTTCCCCCAGCGTGGACTCGAGGAGAGGACGCGCTGGGGTGCGCGGGGCCGGTGCATGCACTGGGGGGAGGACAAATATCGAGGGGAGGGGGCAGTGCCCCCACCCCCCGGTATCACTCGGACACCTGGCCCGTCAGGCATGGCGGGATTCCGGGACTGAGACGTTATGTCCAATTAGCTAGTGGGGTTGGCTAGGATATAACATTGATTATTATTAATTGTACCTTCTACTTAATCTTGTCGCGTAATTAACTATCGATTCGCCGTCGGATGGTCCGTCGCATCGTCGCTCTCTTGTCGGCTTGTCGGCTTTCTCTTCCTTGTCTTCCTTGTCAGTTTTCTCTCTGTCGGTGCGTGTTCGCGGGGAAGATATGTTGCAGAAGAAAAGAATCTGAAGATTCAGAGATTCAGGGCTACTACGACACCTACTATCGGCCGGTTCCTCACGCCTTCTATCCGACATCGCCCCTGTTCCCTTCGTTTTCGTTCCTCCCCTTCCCCTTCCCCCCTTCGTACCTTATTTGTTTTCGGTTTCCGGGGTGCGGCCCAGGTGCGCTACCTTGGGCCCGGTTCGGGTGGTGGGCTCCAGGTGCAGCCTTTTATGATTCGTATTGTTGGCCTTTCTGGCTGTGTTGACTTCTTTTGCGTCTGCGGTAGCTTCTTCCAATTGCTAGTTTTTCGTCTCGTAAGCCCCCCCGACGGATGAACACAAACAATCCGACAACAACATACAAGAAACTCAAAAACAACGCCGCCCGCCCGCCCGACATAAGGATTAGTTAGCACAGGAGGGGCGACTATTATCTCCTCCAACGCGGCACGCGGCACGTGGTACGAAGTAGAAGTAGAACTCTCGTACCTAGGCGCTCCAATAATAGGCAACTAGGCAACCAAACCAACGCCCCGACCGACCTCGACAAATACCCCCCGACTAGATCAGATGGGGCGACGGTTACAAAGGTAACAGGCCAACAGGCCAACGGACTACCCGCTACCAGAAGAATACTCCATTGATGGGGAAACGCCACTGGACAAAACACAAGTGAGTCACCTGACTGCCACCCTCCAAAAACTAGGACCCAAAGCGCGACTTCAAGAATGTTTTTTGCTTGTCGGCGACAACCCTGCACGTGTGAATGTGAGTGGCGAACAGAACGAGTCAGTCGTCCCCGGAGCCCGGACGGAGCCCCGGAGCGCGGAGAGACCGTCGAGGAGGCGTCCGGCGCGAGAGCCGAGAACGAGGAGAGGATCGAGGAGTCCGACGAGATCGACGGCGACTACGCCGCTTCCATCGCCTCCCCCACCCTCGCAAAGGTAGGTGGGTAACGCGCGTAATGCACAACCCGCACAGCAACGGCGCCATCACCTCCCCGGGCCAAGGTACACTTCACGACACTAAGATGATGGAGCTGGAATTTCTTTTAGCGGAGGACAACACGCGCAAGAAGCGTCGATGGGTTGCAAAGGCGAGCGTGCACGTGCACGTGCAGCTGCGTGCGTTCTCTGTGTTTCGTCTGGGTTTGCGTTCGGAGGTTCGTACGTGCACACTGTTGTTGCCTTATCCGTCTCACTTCCCCTCATGTGTTTGTGTTTGTGTGTTGGGCCGATGAGAAAAAAGAGCACTAACTAAGCACCGTAGCACCATGGAAAGAGAAGGAATGCGAGAAGAGAGATGGAGATGGCAGCACTGAGGCAGAGTAAGTAGGTAGGGGCCCGCGGGGGTGTAGCAGGCGACGAATTGGTGCAAGTGCGAGGAGGAGCCTTATAATAATAGTTTTGAGAGCTAATTTTTCGGGATATTTGGGCCGGCGCTTGGATATTTTTGAGGGATATTTGGGCGAGAATTTGTGGATATCCCGGCCTACCTCAAACGCGTAGAGGGTTCTTATAGACTGTCGGGGGCGGTGGAGCTCGACTTTTGTACGATGGAGACCCTCACAACAGGGGCTATTCTATGGAGGTCAAATTAACTGCGATAGTGCAATAGCCAGGCGCCGGCGCCACTGAAGAATGCGACAGCGCTTACGAGCGAGACGACACGACAACTTTCAACCTCAACTCAGGCATAAAACAAAACATCGAAATGTCCCATCATCATGAAAATCGCGGCTGTCCGCGCTAAAGGGTCGTCCGCACCCGGCGGACGACGTTACGCCGTCCTACACACAAGAGGCGCTCTGGCGGGCTGCAGTCCCACACTGCGCAGCCCACCCCACAACCCGTCTCACCGCTGCAGGCTTAAAGCTCGGCGAAGACCTCCTTCGCCGCGGCAATGGTGCGCTCAATGTCCTCATCAGTGTGCGCAAGCGACATGAAACCGGCCTCATACTGCGACGGGGCGAGATAGACACCACGCTCGAGCATGCCACGATGCCACTTAGCAAACTTTGCAGTGTCCGACTTGGCGGCATCCGCGAAGCACTTGACCGGGCCCTCGGTGAAGAAGAAGCCGAACATACCCGAGATATGACCGCCGCAAACAGCGTGACCTGCCTCGCGTGCGGCGTCCAGAATGCCGTTGATGAGCTTGCTCGTCTTCTCGTCGAGCTGCTCGTACGTGCCCGGCTGCTTAAGGATCTTCATGGTCTCAATGCCTGCGCGCATGGCGAGGGGGTTGCCCGAGAGAGTGCCAGCCTGGTACATGGGGCCGGCGGGTGCGACCATCTCCATAATCTCCTTCTTGCCAGCGTAGGCACCGACTGGAAGTCCACCACCGATGACCTTACCAAAGGTGGAGAGGTCCGGCTCAATGCCCCAGTACTGCTGGGCGCCGCCATATGAGATGCGGAAGCCGGTCATGACCTCGTCGAAGACAAGGACGGCACCGTACTTGGTGCAGAGCTCGCGGAGACCAGTGAGGAACTCCTTGTCCGGCACAATGAAGCCTGAGTTTCCGACGACGCCCTCAAGGATGACGCCGGCGACCTCATCCTTGTTAGCCTCGAAGAGGGCCTCGACCGAGGCGAGGTCATTGTAGGTGGCGACGAGGGTGGTCGCCGAAGCCCCCTGGGTGACGCCAGGGGAGTCGGGGAGGCCGAGCGTGGCCACGCCCGAGCCGGCGGCGACGAGGAAAGAGTCGGCATGGCCGTGGTAGCAGCCGTCAAACTTGATGACCTTCTCGCGCTTGGTGTAGGCGCGCATCAGCCGGAGGACGCCCATGCAGGCTTCGGTGCCAGAGTTGGTGAAGCGGACCATCTCGACCGAAGGGACGGCGTCAATCACCTGCATAGTTCGTAGTGCCAGCGTGAATGGGCCGGGTGCTCGCGGCGTGTGCTCAGTGCTGAGCAAAGATCAAGGCGGGCCCATTTGGTGACATGAGGGCCAGTGAAGTGCGCACCATCTTAGCGAGCTCGTTCTCGAGGGCGCACGGGGCGCCGAACGAGGTGCCCTTATCCATCGTCTCCTTGATGGCGTCGAGCACGCGGTCGTCGGCATGGCCGACGATGGCCGGGCCCCAGGTGCCTACGTAGTCGATGTACTCGTTGCCGTCAACGTCCCACGCCTTGGAGCCCTTAACACGGTCAAAGACAACTGGCTCGCCACCAACCGATTTGAAGGCCCGAACGGGCGAGGAGACACCACCCGGCATGATCTCTCGCGCCTCGGCCATCAGCTTATTCGACATCTCAGTCTTGAAGGCGGCCCCCGCCTGTGAAGCAGCCGGAGACAGAGAGGGGGGTTGGGGTTACTGGTGGGACGGGCGTCGGCGGTCTCCTGAGTGCCTCACAGTGACTTCGAGTGCCTCACGCTGACGCCTTGCGGCTCTCACTCTGCAGCCTGCCTACGAGCTGCGCCTGGGACACTCAAAAGCTAACCCCACCCATTCTTTGTTTTCACCCTCTCTTCCACTCGCTCTCTCCCAACCTGACATCCTCCCCCCGCTGACCTCTCCCTCTCTCTCTCTCTCTCCAGTGCTGAGCGTCTGTCGCTGAGCAGAGAGAGAGAGAGAGAGAGGGAGAGGGAGGGGGAGGGAGGGAGGGAGAGAGTGCGTGTGATGGTGGTGGAGTGGCACGCACCTCGACGGCCATGCGCACATCGCGCGCGCGCGCCGGCGCGTGGTTCACGCCGAGCGAGAGGGCGAGGGCGGCGGAGACCGAGAGGGCCAGCATGGCGGAGAGAAGGGGAGAGAGGCGGGGGGAGAGGGAGAGGGTGAGGTACGGGAGAGATAGTTCTGTGAGCGTACCCAAGGGAAAAGAGGGGGGGGAGGGGGGGGGGAGGGGAAGCGATGGGGAGGGACGGGGAGGTGAGAAGGGGAAGCGGTGGAGGGGGGAGATCAGAGGGAGAGCTGAGAGGGAGAAGAGGAGAGATGGGAAGGAGGCCGGGAAGGAGAGAAGGAGGACCTCTGAATAATAGAGAAGACCTCATAGAAGAGGGGAAACTCGATGCGGAATGCGTGGCGAGGGGAGCGACGAAGTGGAAGAAAAGGCCCAGAGAGACGGGAGAGGAGAGGGGAGGTACACAGAGAATTTGGCGACGAGAGAGAAGAGAGCGAAGCAGCCCCCGATCTCTGGGAGCATCGGGCCCCCGGAGCTGATCTCTGAACGACCAGAAGAGGGCACACGCGGGAGCAGGTTGTGAGGCTTGATATATTCGAGCCGAGTACGTGAATTTCACCGAGGTGAGCCTCGGGGAGGGCCTGGGGCACGTGCGAGGGTGTGGATCGAACTCGAGGAGAAGAGACAGAGAGAGAGAGAGGAGGAGAGGGGGAGGGGGAGGGGGGCGAGAGAGAGAGAGAGAGAGAGAGAGAGAGAGAGAGAGAGAGAGAGAGAGAGAGAGAGAGCCACGTCTCGAGATTCGACTCACGGCGAACTCTCATTGACCTCATCAAGAAGCGCCTGGCCCCCCTCCCCCCCCCCCCCCCCCCTCCCGTATCAGGGCTCCCCCACGGTACAAGACCGCGCAACGATTGGCACGAGACAATCATACCGATAAACCTTTGTCCTCGCCCGGGCACAGCAGATAGCAGCGCGCGGGCCGGGGCGGAGCCAGCAAGCAGCAAGAGGCGGGCAAAGCGCGCATGGGTAAGGGGGTAAGGGTGGCCGGGGGCCCAGCGCACGCGCGGTCTCAACGCACGCCACTGAGGTGTGAGCTGCAAGCTGCAAGCTGTAACAAGAAGGCTGTCAGGAGACTTTGCGCTTTGCACCTCGCTAGCTGCAATGGCACGGCAGTCTGGCAGTGGCGGTGGCGGTGGCGGGGAGAAGGGTCAGCCGGGTCGGTATGTCGGTATGTGCGCTTGGCTCTTGCTCCTAGTCCTAGGCGAGGACTCGCGCGGCACACGTACAATTCTTAAGTCGGGGGAATCCCCTACCTAGGCACGAAACGCGGGGCCCAATGTCCAATGTGTCCCACATTCACCCCTACCCCTACAGGCCACGAGCAACGAGGTGCACGACCAGGGAATAGCCACCTAACGAGCATCTAGGGCATCGGAAGCGGAAGATGAAAATGAAATATACTTGAGCCAAATGAAAACAACGTGTGGCGTGTGGCTACACACACACACAAACTACAAACTACTAAGGGTGACGGATCGAGCATGACCACTGGCTCGACATGCGATGAGACGGAGGGGCCAGCCCATTCGGCCGGGTGACGTTAGCCCTGAGCCTGAGCGGCGGTTGCAATGCCACGCTGCGCTCGAAAAGGCGCGCACCGGCGAGGGCGAGCCGGCAAGGCGGCTGGGCTTTGGGATGTGGTGACGATGGGCCCATTCGCCATTCGAGGGCGCCACGGAGGCGGAGGCAGTTGGCCGCCTGGCCGCCGCGATAGCGCAGTCAAGGCCTCACTGGCACCGCAGCGGCGCGCTACAAAATCTGGAAAGCGCTTTCCGCCGCACGAGGCGACTCGGCAGAAGCGCGTGCGCAGCGCGGTGCCAAGTTCGCAAGTTCGCTGGCAGAAGGGCCGCTCATGGCTCGTGGCTGTGGGGCCAAGCAGCGAGCATGTCGAGTCGAGCGTAGCCCGAGGGCTCTGGCTTTGGGATGTGGTGACGATGGGCCCACATTCGAGGGCGCCACGGAGGCGGAGGCAGTCGACCGCCGCGATAGCGCAGTAAAGGCTCACCCCAATTCGTCAGGAGAGGGAGAGAGGGAGAGGAGGCTCAAGCAAGGCGCCTACGGCCTACGGGGGCCCTTGTGCCTTGTGGCAGGTACTTCGAGGCGCAGTCTTTATTTCTCGAGGAATGCTCGCGGCGAGAGCTGTAAGGGCCGTTCAGCTTCACACACGAGAGCCCCCCCCCCCCCCCCCGGTGCTTTTTCCCGGTGAGTCGCCCGACGCACGCAGGTCGGTCCGCCTCACTGGGTTTTCCTTCATTGTAACTTGTGGCGGGAGTTATAATGGAAGCCGGGGGTCTGCGAGGGGGGATATTTGAAGGGGTGCACATACGTGTGTGTCTGTAGCACTAGCACACGTCAAGGCGCACGGGCAGGTGCGCTGAGGGGCGTCGTGATAGTACCAGGCTAGTGGGAGTAGTGGTACGTGGTACTAACGCCGCTCAGATGTTTTATATACAAACTACTAAGGGGAGGTGTCGCACACCAGGGAAAGAGAGAGACTATCCTCCCCCCGCTAAATGGGAAAACGGGCTAAACGGTCCGAAGCACATGGGCAATATACGTTAGCAGACGAATGTACACTAAGGAGAAAACTCCCCATGGGTCAGATAACCGTCTCTGACATAAGTTATACATAAGCAAGCAGACACTGAAAGCCTTAGCTAGAGATGCTCCCCAGCCCGCTATGGAGACCACGACAGAAAAAGCTAAGAAGCATGAGTCCGCAGGTAGACCACCACAGGCAACCGCGAACGTCGCGATGGAGCGTCAAGAACTCGAGTGAGGGGGGGGGGGTCCGTGTAGTGCGCGCACGCCGCTTTGCTGGTCGCATGGTCAGCTCTTTGTCTCTTGCGCCTGAGGTTGCCTCGCCCCTCAAATGAGCCTTTCAATATACACCGGGCCGTGATATTCCCACCATGTTGCACCCGGAAGGCAGTGAGTGGAGTGGTGGAGTGGCGGCGCTTTGTTGGTTCAATTGGTTGCCTGTGGCACCTTTAGCAGCAAGAGCGGTGGACTACCACTGCATGTTCAACAGTGAGGTTGGGAGCAGAGTGAAGAACAGGAGTGGGAGGATGCGGCGCCCGCGTATACGCCTACGAAATCGTGGGGGGCCACGCGGCAGTGACGCTCTTATCTCACCCATTTGTGTAGGAAGTGAGTGCGACAAACAAGCCGTCTTCATGGCCATTGCGAAAGACTCGCGCTACGCTCCACTGGCAGCATATGTGGGGCAACTGCGTGCCACCCGACCGCCAGCAATTGCGGGCGCTTGCGCGAAGCGGGGCTGCCGGCGGTCAATATAGGACCATCCTAAGGCCTTCCTTCTCGACCAATCCAACGTTGAGCGGCCGGCGATCAAATCAAGACAATCTCGAGCCCCTCTCTCTCGAGCGCGCGCAGCTCATCCTGCTGGGCGGCGTCGAAGCCGTTGTGCCTCAGATCAATCAAACGTAGCGTCTGATTATGAGCGAGCAGTCTGACGAGCGCCGCTATGCCGTCCTCAGCACTCAGCTCGTGGCTGCCCAATCCCGATTTCTCGGCGAGATTGTTGTCAGAGAGACGGAGCACCTCAAGCGTGGAGTTTCCGTGCAACGCGTCGGCTATGGCGGCCAGCCCGTCGGCGCCGATGTAACACTCGTGCAGATCAAGCGATCGCAGCGCGCTGCCTGCACGCAGCGCCTCGGCGATGCGCTGCCCGCCACTCGCGCGTATGGAGCAGGAAGCGAGCCGAAGCTCAGAGAGATTCGTGTTTGCGGCGAGGCCTTTGGCAATGGCGGCGCCACCGACGGGCCCGAAGGCATTGTGCGAGAGGTCGAGCTCAGCCAGCTGCGACTCAGCCGCCAACGCTCGAGCGATCTCCTTGCATGCACCGCCGGCGATCGCGTTGGCTGGCATGAGCAGGCTGGTGAGCGAGCCACTGGCAGCGGCGGCCATTGCCAGCTGCGCTGCGCCGGCCCGCAGGTTGTTGTTGCCCACGGCGAGCGTGCGTAGGGTGCGCGAGCAGTCGAGAATGCTCACTAGGTGCTCCACCGCCTCTCCACCCAGCTGATTCCCTGTCACATCTAGCAGCGAGAGAGAGGTATTGGACTGAAGCAGCTGAGCGACAGTCGCCATCTCGTTCGCAGTGAGCCCCTTGGCGCGCAAAAAGTCGAGGCGGGGCTCGGTCTGGAGCGCACTCGCCGGCCGTCCAAGCTTGCTCGCCAGCCGATCCGCTGCACTCGACGAGCACACGCCACGGTGCAGCGCGGAGGAGAGCACCGAGCGAGGTGCGCGGCTCGCGAACGACGCCGTCATCGCCACGCCGCGCGTTGGCGGGGTGTCAGAGTTTTCTTGTTGTACTAGTTTAATCGTAGCGGATTAAGGTACCTGACTTTCTACTTTCTAGGACAAGTCCTAGTTTCTAGGACGGACTTTGCTAGGTGAGAGCATGAGCACATATGCTATTTTGGCCGAAACCTTGGCCTTTGAGCTACCACATGTATGTCATCATTAATTGTTCCAAGTGCACCAAGGCATCATTCCTCCTTCCTCATTCCCTCAGCAATACCAAGCAGTTTTGCGATGCATTTAATGTGCATGTAAAATGCACATTTGTAGGGCGGTCAAACAAGCAATGATGCATTTTCTAGGACGGGATTTTTGTCCGCTAGTGCTGAGGGAGAGTGCCTCCCTCAATCCCTATAACTTGCAACTTGTTTACCTACAACACGTAGCGCACTAGCACTAGAGCTAGAGCGCTCGACGACGCCGTTTAACATCGATCTAGCTCTAGAACCCACAACCCATCCACCCCAGCTATACGGTAGAGCCCCAAAGCCGCGCGCGTGGCGAGAATATTAAAAGGTTCCCCCGTTCCCCCCCTCCCCCCTCTATAGATAAAGGATAGCGATAGCGCAATTTTTACTGCGGCTCCTACCTTGTTGAGCCAGTGCATACGTGTGCGGCGTGCATGGTAGTCGGCCAAGCTCGACTTAGGCCTGCACGTGCATGCTAGCTGTAAGGGTCTCTCATGACATGAAACATACCTAACCTATAGACCCCAAGAGTGAGAAGTACGAATGGACCCGCTATAGCGCCCAAGCTTGGCAACCACTACCACTACTCGGGCACCACTGCCCCCAACTGCACGCTATCATCAACCATACTCGTCTTGCATCTGGTTTTCGAAGGCCTTTTCGGCGCGCTCGTCTGCAAGGGCCTTTGCGCGCTCAAACGCCTTTTGTTCCAAGGCGTCGATGTCGATACGCACGCGCTTGGAAGCGTGGACAGCGAGGTTGTCGAGTGGGACAACAGCCGCGGGGCAAAGCTCTGCAATCAGCCGACCCACGCGTGACTGGTCGAGCAGCTCAAGGTCGTTGACGTCACGGTAGAACTCCTCCTTCTCCTCGAAGGCGGGGAAGCCTTCCCGCTCCGGCGCACGCTGCCCGCGCTCGCGTGGTGCCGGCGCATGCTTAAACTGCTTAATGCGGAGCTCGAATCCCAGCTTCACAGCCTTGGCGCACACGCCCACGGCGGTGCGCGGGCCGTTGAAGGCGATCGCATTGTTGCATACCTGCTTCACCTTGTCTTCAAATTCCTGCAGCCAAGCATCCCCGTCGGAGCCCTCGTCGCCATCGTCGGCCGATTGCTGATGTGCTTCGAGCCATCTCTTAATAGCGTCGAGATCGCATGGCTTCGAGGGCGGGCGCATCTGGTTGGCGAGAAAGTTGACGTATTCCTCGCCGAGTGCCTTCCAGTCCTCCTCGCGCCGCATCCACTCCGAGAGCGGTGAGCGCCGGATGTCGGCGAGTAGCAGCTTGGCACGCAGAAGCTTAGGGCATGGCGGCGCCTCCTGGTTAAGCTGGTCGTGAAGCTCGGCCATCACCTTCTCGAAGTCGCGCGCGAGCACGGACGCTTGGTCAAAGACAGGGATGGGCTTGTTCTTCATCACTTTCTTGCCAAGCTTGACTGGGTCATTGAAGAAGAGCGCGTTCTTCCACACCTGCCGCACATCGGCTGCGAAATCCTCGATGTACTGGTACGCCTTTTCGTCCCAGTCGCGCTTCCGGTCGAGCTCGAGCTTGTCACGGATCGTGCCAAGATCCATTGGCCTAAGGATCTCAATAGGGTAGGTCGGCAGCGAGAGCGCGACATAGTCCACCGGGACGTTGAAGAGTTCCTTACAGTACTCGCGTGCCATCAGCCGCTTGAGCACACGGCTCACCTGTATGGGGGAGAGGGTCCGCTAAGTCGACAACAAGAGCCCTTTGCAGGCCATCTAGTCGACAGACAAGACGATCATTGCCACCTTACTACCAGGAAACACCGAATCACACGATGCACCCTTCACGCACGTGCACACCGTCACTTATAGTACCGCTTGCCCTCGCAGCCGTCGCATTCGTCGTCGGCGTGTAGAGGCAGCCAACTCCACGTACACAGTCCACCCACATCCTCTCCGCGACCGCACCGCCTGGTCCATCCTTCCTCTGCTCAGCCCCTGCGCATCGGTCCAAAGCCTTCCACCGCCCCCATGCCCCCCTCCGCCGCCCTGCACAGCCCCGCGCGAACCTCGTTGGTGGTGGACTCCGTCATGGGCATCAGCACATGCTGCGGCGGCAGCCGAGTGCTCTGGAATGGGTCGTACTTCGGTGTCTTCGAGCTGCTCGCCATCGGGCCGCAAGCGGACGCCGGACGGTGAAGCGAGATGAATGGAGGCGGGCGGGGGGGGGCGGCGAGGAGGCGCTCCCGTTAGTTCGCGCCTGCGATGGGTGATGGGTGTGAAGGAAAGAAAAAATGCCGGCAGGCGAGAACCAACAAAGGATCTGCAGCAATGTTACTGTCACTAATTATGAGAACTAGCTCCTTGCTTCCCACAGGCATCACTGATGCGTTGGGTGAAGATGGGAAGCTACGGGCAGGGACACGTGGGGCCCTGGCCGCCTCCCACGGGTCCCTCCCGAAGCTTCTTGCCGGCGGCGACCCACCCGATGCGATCCAGGCCGGAGCAAAGCCCACGGGCCCGGGCGGCAAAGGGGGCAAGCAGCCAAAGCCGACCACAGCAAGGGCGAGTGGAACCACTACAAATGCACTCGCCGACGCTTACGACCGCGCGCGCGCGGACGATCGGAGCGACGGCTAGCAGAGGAACCGACCTCAGCAACCACGGAGTCGTACACCGCACGCCAGGAAAGGAGAGGAGGAACCACCGCGCACACGGGGGTGGACCGGAAAAAGCTAGCGAGGTCTGCCGTACCACCCCGAGAGGGCCAGTCGGCAATGTTAGCCGAGGAACGCACATATTCGAACCAAACGTCCACGCGGGATGCCAAGACAACCGCCCAAAAGGCGTGAACCAAGCGCGCCGAGTCGACGGACGAGGAGTAGCCCTTGACCAAGGCACCCAAGGCGGACGAGTTGTCAATGAAGTGAAGGACCCGGCGGCCCGACAAAAGCCCTCGAAGAGAGAAGTAAGCCGAGACAGCCGCAAGTATCTCAAGCTGGTTGACGTGCTGAGCGCGAGCCGCCAACGAAGACAGGAGAGCATCACCCGCTCGAGACGACATGTGAAACCACTCTCCGGGAGGCAGGTGCACCCCACGAAAAAGGACGCCCGAGGCGGAAACGTCCTCAGCCGGCACGAATACGACGAAGCCGATGCCATCGGGAACTGGCGCACTAGGCTCCCACATAGCGTCGGACCAAATGACGACCGGGCGAGAAACCGGGCGCTCCGGGCGGGCGAGACGGAAGAGGTGCGGCCGGAGCCGGGGAGACCCATCAGGCCCTGCCAGCATGTGTAAGAGAAAAGACAAAGACTCTCGCGCCGACTCAGAAAGGGGGGCGTCCGGGTGCATCGCCGTCAACGCATGCAAGGGCTGAAGAGCAGCCCGGCCAAAGCGGTGGGCCGACCACGAGAGGACAAACTGCAAGCGTCCCACCAATTTCGAGAGGCCTACGCACCGGTTCAATGCCAGCAATGCCAGAGCGCCACGAAGTTCCGCTACCGTCTTACGGAGGGAAGCATCAGACACGACCGACGTGACCACCCGCTCCGCAGCGAAGCGCGAGAAGTTGTGGAAGAAGCCGAGGAAGACGCCGGACCCCGCGGGCGCGACAGACTTGCCTTGCCCGAGCGAGGCCCCCGCGAAGGGGAACCCCAAGAGGGAAGCATACGACCGCAGAAGGACCTGACCACCGGCTGCGAAGTCCGGGTCCACGACGCAGAAGTCGTCGAAGTAGTGGCCTAGCACTAGGCACAGAAGGCGGACCGCCGAGCGCG
This sequence comes from Isochrysis galbana, assembly GCA_018136815.1. Classification (NCBI taxonomy): domain Eukaryota; phylum Haptophyta; order Isochrysidales; family Isochrysidaceae; genus Isochrysis; species Isochrysis galbana. Next base: position 4,359,951 of record CM030931.1, read on the forward strand.
CAAGAAAGGCGCTCAAGCGATTGAATTGGACAACCGCCGATTTGAGCCGTTCTAAATATCTCTTAAATTGAGTGTTTATGTAGTTGTCGGCCTTAGATGAGACGCAGGGAAAAGCGCTGACACGGCGCCTCCTCGGGGGGGGGGGGGACGTGCACCGCGGGAAGCAGAGAAAAAAAGTTGTCTGCATTTAATTTTAAAATACTGCTATATACAACTGTGGACATTCGATCGCTCAAATCGACTGATGTCCCACGTTTGACGGAACGACACCTAAGCTGACCGCGCCCGCGGGCGGGGGGGCGAGACGCCCCCAGTGCCCAAGCTCGCGACGCTCCTCCGCGCAAAGCCGCACATCCGGGGGGGGGCGCCGGAGAGATCCCCCCGCAGCTGGGCCACGCAGCGGGACCGCCCTGGCCCCGACCGGCCAGGCGTCGGACCCGCCGGGGCCCGGAATGGCGCAGCGCGAGGAGGGGAGGGCCAGGGAAGAGGAGGCCCTGGCGCCGCCGCGCGCGCCGCGAGGGAGAGAGAAGGGAGAGAGAGCGCTCTCCGTCGCGGCCGCGGTCCTACAATTAGTTGACTACCGCAAGCGTTGAGAACGTCGCTCTCGCCTCAGAGTTTTCTGGTTGTCCTAGTTTAATCCTAGTGCTGAGGGACCGTGCCTCATCGCCAACGGAGCCCTTTCCTACCCCGTGATGGGGTGTGTGCGCGGTTGGTGCATGGCTCGTCCGGTGTTTGTGGCTAGGGATGCTAGCCAACAAGACTTCTCACAAGACTACAATCTTCAACGTGGTGGTACCCCCGCCGAGAGACCACCCCAGCTTCTACAACAATAGCAATAGCGCGCTCGACGACGCCGCTCAAGGCTGCCTCGTGGCGCCCTCGGTCGCAGGTCGAAGTTGGTTTCTCGAGCCCTTGGTGTTTTTAGCGGTTAGCGTCTTTATTAGTTTTTGCGATACTTATACTTACGTAGTACACGTTCAAGTCCATGAAAACACATAGATGTCACATAGTGAAAATATATTGCTGTGCGTATGCGTATAGAACCAGGATCTTTGGTCCGGGTCCACTGCCAATGCCCATGATTTCGTGTTTCCGCATGAGCATGAAGGCCATGGTAAAATAATACCGGAGGGGGACCTGAAATATATTTCCGCACGGCCGTAAGAGTCAGAGGCCTGAAATCGGGTATTTTTGGAAAAAAATTTTGCCGGAAGACCGAAGACCCCCGTTTTTATTGCTCATCTTCCGTACCAGAACCTATAGGGAGCTTATTTAGGCCTTTGTTTGCCCATTACCATTACAGATGGTGCCCTCCGCACCCCCCTAGTGAGTGACCGGGCTAGAGCTTCTAAAAACCAAGCGTCATAGACGAATTTATGATAGGGAGGACTGCCCAGGCCTAGGAGGGGTCCCATTTCACATCCGGAGGCCCCCTAGGGCCCTCCTAGGGCCTCTGGGGGCTCCCAATGTAGCCATAATGTACTAAAAACATGTTGACCATCCTCCTGGAGGACTAGGCACCTACTAGGGTTTAAGTTCATGTACTTTTATTCTATGTTCGACATAGTTGCCCGAAAGCTCAAGAGATCTGATCCCTCCGTATCCTGTGGGTCGTCCGTCGTCGTCCTCTCTACTCCTAACGATCCCCGCCAAGGGAGAGAGGGAATGCTTGTGTGGCGAGAGGGGAGAGCAGCAGAGGATTTGCGATGAGAGAAATATAGAAATTGGAGGATGCGCCAGCGACGCGAGGACTATTTTACTTTAGAGAGCGAGAGAGAAAAAGAGAAGTCTACGCAGAGAGAGAGAGGAGAGAGAGGGGAGAGCGAGGGGAGAGCGAGAGAGAGAGAGAGAGGAATTTTTTTGTTCGCGCGTCGCCCTCGCTGCTGCGAGAGTCGCAGCTCGCAGTCCTCGCGACCCCTTCCCCACTCATGGCGGCGGCGCGTTCTCTGTGGCCGCTCGCTCTCCTCGCCCTCGCGCTGCGTGGGGCGGCCGCACTGGTGGCGCCGCCTTTCCGGACAGTGCTCGAGTCACCGCGCGCCGCGCCGCGCGCGCTTCCAGTCGCGCACGCCGTCGAGGGCCAGCAGAACGTCATTACCTGCTCGAATTGTAAGGCGTCGTACGCAGTCGAGCCGGACGCGCTCGGCTCAGGAGCGGGCAGGCGCGTGCGCTGCTCGAACTGCGATCATGAATGGTTTCAGTCGGTTGCACGCCTCTCTTCCCTCCCGGACAATATGCACCTCGTCGAATATCCTCAGGAAATGAAGGATCGTCTGGCTGCAGGCAAGCCAGCTGAGATTCGCGCCAACTTCCGGGCCTATGTGGGTAACCTGCCGTTCGACGCGACGGAGGACGACTTGACAGAACTGTTCGAACCGTATGGCAACGTCGTCCGCGTGAATGTGATGATGGACGAGGACGGAAGATCTCGCGGCTTTGCTTTCGTGAACATGGAGAAGGTGGAGGAGGGCCTCGCGGCTGTTGCCGCGTTGGATGGCACTATGTTGTTTGGGCGCTCCCTCTCCATCTCGGAGGGGAAACAGCAATCCTCGCCGCGCGGGCGTGGTGATGACGGCGGTCGTGGCCGAAGCGAGTGGAGAGGCCGGGGCCGTGGTGGCTCTCGCGGCCGCGGCCGTGGAGGCCGTGGAAGTAATTGAGAATGCAATGGAGAAGTCGTGACAGAGGTTTATGCTACTACTATGTGTATAGTGTGAGCAGTGACCGAAGGGTTTCGAGCGGCTTCTTCGGTAGATCATCAGCGGTGCTCCGCGATTGGCCCTCTGGGTGATGTGGCGCTAGGCGCATGGCGCATGATGGGAAAAGCGACCGCAAGACTCGGGTCCGCCATGTGCTAGTCTGTCTTGCCGTCGTTGCATGTGGCATCTTATGTGTGATTGCAATCAGTGATTGTGGTTTGAGATTGGTGATAGGTGCTTTTGATCACTCGGGCGATTTGTCTTCTGATTCGCAATGGTGGGCCAATCGTCTTGTCATTATTGTAATGCTGTACCGCCAACTCGCTCAAACATGAGACGGTTGCCGTTGCGCCGTTAATCATTTGTCATTTGCGAGAGACCGAAACCTCAGGCCCCAGGCTCGTTTTTTTCTCCGATCCCACCAACTAAATTTATACTCGGTTCGCCCATGGGGGGGGCACGAGTCCCCCCCCCCCCCCTACTCCTCCCCCACTGTCGGGGAGGAACCACCCACCCTCCTGGCATGCCCTTATCCCGTATGGCTTGCCAACTTAAGCTGCTAACTTGCGCCAGGAGCAGGAGCGGACTACACAGCTAAACCACTCTCTCCCGCACAGGCTCGCCTGGTTTTCTCGGCCTGGCTTGTCGTGGCCAGCCCATTGCTCCAACCCCTCCTCCCCCCTGGTCGACAGGCCGACAGGTGCAGCGTGGGGGCGTGGGGGCCGAGAGACCGCGCCTCCTCTCTCTGCCCCCTGGGCTGGCAAGGCGGCTTGCCTTCATCCTGTACCACGCCCTCCGCCCGGGGGGGGTGCACGCCTTGCATCCCCAGGGGTACGTACGGGGGCTCTATGCTCTATACCATTTTTAACCTTTACAATACAACATACGACGTTCGAACGTGACGTTCTTCCACTTCCACACTTTATCTTTATCCACATGAGTAGTGAGTAGCACGTGTACATGTACCTCGCTGTTGGCTATTGGCGACTCGCAATCGAGTGTTAGCCTGGTCACTCACTCTTTTTAACCACTATTTCCCACCTCCCCTGGCCAAACTACAAGCTGACATCATTCCTACCGCCAAGCGCGCGCCGCGGCCGCGCGCATTCGCCTGCACATGTTCCCCATCGCACTAACCCACCCCTTCTCCACAGAGCCACAGAGCATCCGAGCCGCAAGGAAGGCACCCAGAGCCAGCGAGGCCAGCGAGGGAGAGGCAGGGGAGGCCAGGGGCCCAGCCCCAGCCTCCGCTGCCCCCTGAGCTGGCCCAGCTGGCTCTCTGGGGGGACCCGAGGGTCCCTCCAGAGGGGGGCCATAGCGCGCGCGGGCATCGCACGCCGGAAGAGAACGAAGAGAACGACGAGAAAAGAACGACAAAAGAACGACACGATCTGGTCCGAGGAAAGGTAATACTCACGCTCGTTTACGATATGTTTACAGGTCGACACCCGATGTGACAGGCGGGCACCGCGAAAGCGCGGCGCCAGACGAAGAACGACCCAAGAGGCGGGGTCCACAAAACGAAGAGACAAAATAAGGTAAGCGACGCACGCGTTTACGTTTGTCCGTGGTTCCTCCCCCATGGCAGGGGAGGAGTAGAGAGAGGAGGGGGCTCGTGCCCCCCCATGGGTCAACCAAGTATAAACTTAGTTGTGTAGATCAGGTTCTTTAATGGTAGTCCAGTAGCTGACAGCTGATATCAGTATTCCCCCATGGGAGGTCGTTTGCCTTCATTTGGTACCCGGTCGGAAAAGGGCGCGCAGCCGCCCTTGCTGACCAAGCGACGTCCCCCGCGAGCACCCCGAAGGAGAGGCCGAGCAGCACCACGTACGCGACGAGAACGCCGTCGCCTTGGCTCGGCATAAGGGCGCGTCCCGAGAGGCACCGGGCGTGCCGCGCACGAGCGCGTTGAGCGGATGCAGCGGAGCGAGGGCGAAGGCGACGATCCCGAGCGTGTGGTGCGAGAAGGGGGCACCCACGCCGACGGCGAGCGCGACGCCGGAAACGTTGAAAAAAAAATGGACATACGAGTAGATATGCCCTCGAAACGACTTTTGATTGCCCTCGCGGTGGTCGTCGCCACCGTGGTCGCCGCCATCGTCGTGGCGTTGGTACTCACGAATAAGAAGCAGCCAGATAGATGTAAGGATGTGGATGGAGAGTGTGCAAACGATGGAGACTGTTGTCACGATCTCGTGTGTTCCGACCAAAAGTGCCGTACGGTCCCACCGTGTATCGAGAAACGGGGGGGGTGCAGTTATGACGACGAGTGCTTTGAAGGACTTGAGTGCAATGACAACGGAGTGTGTGACACGCCATGCCGCGAGCCAGGGTCGGTGTGTCAAACTAACTCAGAGTGCTGTGGTGAATACACGTGTAGTAGTGGTACCTGCAAATATGATGATTGATTCACACGCACAGCTTTTAGCCCGTCGGACGCACTCGCCGGGTAGCCGAGGGGGGGGGGGCGGGGCGGTGCTCCTCCGACAATTTCAGATCCCCGACAGCGAAAAGCGTGTACAGCCACGGAAGCATTTGATATGGTACAGTAGGCTCTGCCCGAGGGTATACCCGGCTTCGAAGTTCCAAAGCCTACGCGGGGGCGGTACGGCGCACCCTTTTCGACGCACGAGGACGCGGAAGCCCACCGACTTCCTGCGGCTCTTGAGGACGCGAAAGTCGGACATGTGCAAGAAGCGGGGGCTGAATGCCAACATGTCTCCGGGCGTGAAATCCAAATACTTAGCACATCGGCTGATCTTGGACTCCCGTTCGTGCTGAGGGGTGACGAACATCAATGTTTGGTTGTCGTCTGCAAGCATCACACGGCCATTCTCTCCTTCATTGGAATCAAATATGAACATGTTACCCCAGTTGTGCTCGTGATCGTTTTCAAGAAGCATCCAGACTTGAAACCCGTCGTTCGGATAGAATTCCCACTGGATGTCATTGTGGATCTGGGGGAAGTATTTTTCAAACCTTCTAATATTCTTACCGCACTCGCGGCGAATGGAACCACTACCTACTACACGTAGCACGTAGCATACTTTCTACACCCCCACTCCCCGGCCCTTCTCCCCCCGCCATAAGGCGGCTCCCCCCGTGCACTACTAGGGGGATTGGGGTGAAGGGCTTAGATATGGTCCGGTGGCCCGCGCCCCCCCCCGGTGATCTTTCCTCCCCTTCCTCCTGTGTCTCCGAGTGGGCGGCCGACTCTGTCCCGACTTATCCTGTAAACAGGTGCGGGACTTACCAATTTTCCGGTGAGCGGAGCTCTCGCTCCGCCCCCCCCTTCTCCGCGCTCTCTCTCCCCTCTCCTGCGGCACGCGCGATGGCGCGCCTGCGGCAGGCCTGCAGCTGCCCTCTGGCGGCCCCTGGAGGCTCCTGGAGGCCAGCTCAGGGGGCAGAGGAGGCTGGGGCTGGGCCCTGGCCTCCCCTGCCTCTCCCTCGCTGGCGCTCCTGGGCCTCTGGGGCCCCCACTCTGCACCTGTCTGCCTGTCGACCAGGGGGGGAGGGGGGGTTGGAGCGATGGGCTGGCCACGACAGGCCAGGACGCGCGAGGCAGGCGTGCCTGCCAGGGAGAGAGTGGGTCAGCAGGGCAGTGGCCTCCTGGCAAGCCATCAGGCGTGCCAGGAGGATGAGTGGTTCCTCCCCCATGGCAGGGGAGGAGTGGAGAGAGGGGAGGCTCGTGCCCCCCCATGGGGCAACCAAGTATAAACTTAGTTGGATCTGGGGGAAGTACGCGCCCTCTTTGGACAGCACATCTAAGACGATCAAGTCCTCAAGCTTGAGCTCGCGCCCATCACAATGAATGTGCGGCAAAATCATCTTGAGCAACGCATCGATATCCCCCCGCGCGACCTTCCGCTTCAATGCTTGTACATACTCCGAGGCGCCCAAGCAGAAGGCCCACTCATCGTGTCCTCTCTTGCAGTCGTATGGGGTGGTGGGCAATAAGTCGTCCCTTCTGACATTGCGAATATCGAAGACTTGTGAGAAATGAGCATACAAATTGCGGTTTATCCTCAACCGAGCCGTTGTCACGCGGTCGATGTACGCGTTCTTGAGACGCTCATGGCACAATAGCAGTGTGATCACACAAGCCAACAGGACGCAGAGCACCAGGGCACACGTGGGCTTGGTACGCATGATTCTCCTTACCCAATCACGAGCGAAAAACACAGACTGAGGGTGCGCACGTATTCCGTCACTGCGGGTCGCGCACCCCGTGCGGTCCCAGGACTCGCGGAGGCGGAAGCCGGCGGCGGCCCAGCTGAGCGGCGGCAATCGCTTCCCGTAACAAAGCCCTCCCAACGCCTTGACCGCGCCAATCGGGGGTCACCCAAAAGTCGCACAGCTCGCCCGAGCGCCCACCCGACAGCGGGTTCACGCGCACCAAGCCCTTCGTCGAAGCAACGGCGAACGCTCCTTTCGCGGGGCGCGAGTAAGACGGTGGGATATCGGCGCTCCAGTGCGAAAAGGGCACCACGTGCATCCTTCGTCGACACAAAGAGCCGCCTACCTGTCCTAACCCGAATTTTATGGCGAGGGGGGACGACCCGCATCGCGTTCTTTTGGGAGCGGACCATCGTAAGGAAACGCGGGTGGAGTGTGTTTGTATTCAGTGTCGGTAGCGCACGTCATGCCCCCCGCGTGCGCGAGGATCAATCCGGAGGCGTCTTCCTCCCCGCGCGCTTTCTTCTTTTTTCGCCGCGCGGACTCGCACCGCGGACTCGCCGCGCGGACTCACCCCAGCGTTTCGTTACGGGTTTTATCTAGCCGACGTTTATGACAAAAAAAAACTGGCACCGAATGAAGGCAAGGCGCCTGGGGTTCTGCTGTAGATGGTGCCGGGCCGGCCCCTCGCGCCGGAGCGCGAGGGCGGTACCGCGGCTGTGTAGGGTCCCGGCCCGGAGGCCTTCCCTTTGGAAGCGTCCCACTGGTGTGGGGTGGCTGGTGTGGTTGTGTGTTGTGTAGGGGGTGTGCTGCATGCTGGCTGCTGCCAGCATGGCGGCCTTGTTCGTGGCGTTCGCGGTGGTTCGCGGGCGTGGCAGGCTGGCTCCTGTGCCCACCTGGCTGGGAGGGTCGTCCTGACGCGGTCGCTTCGGCGACAGCGGCGTGTCACTCAAGCCTTCGTCCATCTCGGCGAGGGCAGCGGCAGCGAGGGAGGGCGGCGGCGCGCGCTCCATGACCCTATCAGTTTACTGATAGTTGCGTGTGAGAGAGTAAATAAAGGGTCCAAAGCGCCGCGTGCGCGGCGCCGCAGAGATATCAATGTAGTTTTTGTAGTTGTAGTAATATAGAAAACATTAGCCCAGTGCATTAAGATTATGAGCAATAGCCGCCCATAGATCCTGCATCTATATGCGTCCTGATGCGTCTATTCGTATCGTCTCAGCGATTGTATGCATCACTCGCTATTTTCTTCTCTCGCTAAGACGGGCCACCTAGAGGCACAGGAGGAAGGCGTGAACAGACCACTAGGGGCCGGTGCACCCCCGCCCTACCCAACCCCCCCCACAACCTGGGCCCCTAAGTAGAGCACGAGGGGAGATGCCGCAAGGCGGGAAGCGAGGGAGAGGAAGGGAAATGGGCGTGGCTACGATAGACAGCTACACAGCCGCGCGCGAGGTGAGATTTTTAAAAGGTTTTTTTCTTCTTCTTCTCTCGCTAATTTCTGGATAGGCATGCGTGCACTAAATAATCGCGCTCACATTGTACGTTGTTGAACGTGTTGCACTCATGTTGCGGGTGATGCCAGCGGCACGGAATGAGGGTAGCTATGTGGCTTAGTTCCCACGCACCAACTCTTCAACTTCACATGCAAAGAATCCCCAGTCGATCACACTAGGAAGACGTGGCCGATGAGCTCGGCACACCCATCAACGTGCCCTTTAGTGTTCCTTCTGATGTATATTGGGTCATCCAACTCACGGCATGTTGCCTGCCAAGCGCGTATATGTTGGCGAGGTCCTCGTCCTCGGCGGCTTCAAGCGCCCACTTGAACCACCTTCCCTGGTCGACCGGTATCGGTGGGATTGCACCTCGGCCAGGCTGGATAAGCTCCTCGTCGGCAAACTCAGTTGCTACAGACGGCAAACAGAGCACATTGACCGTCCGATCGGCTTTCAAAGGCGGGCAGCCGAATCGCGAGCGCGGCACTGCAAAGAAGCCATCTGTGGCCAGGGTGTTGCGTACCCACACTAATGGCCATCGCGAGAAGAAGAATGGCCAGTTGCACGACGCGCAGATTGTGTCGACTAGGTCCTCCTTATCTTCCCACTCTGTGACGAAGCACGATTTGGGCCATGGCAAGATGCGCTGATAGCAGACGGTGAGCCTGCCGGAGACGCGTTCGACGGCGTCATCAGGTAGGAGCTGGCGTAGTTGCTCCCTTACAGCCACACGCAGCCCTACGCCCGCCCGCAGATCGGCAACCAGCGAGCTGAGTCCCACCTGGACCGTCTCCTCTGGCACATCACATGCGATTGCTGCTGCGATGATCGAGCCGGCGCTCGAACCTCCGACGGGTGTGGCGCTGTGGATGAGCCCGGCCTCCTGCATCGCATACGCTGCGCCCGCGTAGTACGGGAAAAGCAGGCCGCCTGGAGCGAACGAGACACCCAGCTGGGCAGGCGGAGCACCAAGCGCCAACACGCTGAGAAGCAGCATGGCGTCGGCCGAGCCGAGATTCCTTCAAGATTCCTTCATGCTTCAACTCAAGCCTCAAGGCTGACTTCACAGTGGGTCAGCTCATGACCAAGAACCCGCCGGGGGTATTATTTTATTTATTTTACAATAAGTGTTAGTACAGCTACTGCTACGAGCCTTGTACTACCCCGCCGGGCAACGACAAGCATGACCACTCTAAAATACAAATACAGGGTGGGGGCGGATCGCGGATCCCTTTTTACAGTAGTAGTAGTAAAATTTTTATCATGATCATGAGGGTAACGAATAACTACAACTAAGTTTATAGTAGTACTTGTACTTGGTTCGCCCATGAGGGGCAACGAGCCCCCCCCTGCTCTCCACTCCTCCGCTGCCATGGGGAAGGAACCACCAATGCTCTTTGCATGCCTCATGGTTTGCCACGAGCCACGAGCAGACTGCCCTGCTAACCCTAACCCACCCTCTCCTCCCTATACACTATACAGCCCCGCCAACCCTCAAGTCTCAAGTTCGCGCCCCTTGGCCCTTGCCCTTGGGCGAGATTGTGACGAGAATCCCTGCTCACCAACGTTATCCTAAATTAACGTATAACGTACTCAAAGACGGCGCCTTTCGGACGCCTTTCAGCAAAGAAGAATGCTCAGCATACTTAAGCCACCTACCACAAGTGTCAAGTGTTCATGCACGAAGGACGTACGATGTACGATCCACAACACATGAATTTCTAGACTCATGGGTCGAAGTAGTCAGCGACACAAAGTGCATCCTCGGAAGAGCAGCGGAACGTCCGCCGCCGGACACCAACGAGACAAAAAATCGCACTAATAGCTAATAGCTCCCCGCCTTGTCAGGAATCGGGGGATTCACAACCCAAAGAGATCAAGGTATCAGAAGAGGAGCAATGCATTAGTAATACATTAGCAAACTCAACAACATATGTATGGCTACATACCATAAACGATTACCTAGAGGAAGCCTCCTCAAGCACCGGGACAGTCGCAACAGCGGAAGAGATCCAATCAATACCATCACCCCCCAACAGATGGGAAAACGGTTACAAGAGCCCGAAATCTATGGATTACCCCCTAGTCCTCCTCGAGCTCCGAGCTCTGTGGCCGGAGGAACCTCGATGATCGATGAGAAGGCCTGGAGCCTGGATCTGGATCGTCGGACGCTCGGACGCAGACTTCTCGTTCTTCGTTCTTCTCTCCTTCCACAGCCGTGGTGGGCGCCGATTGCTCCTCTTCGCCGGTGGGGGTGGCGGTGGTGGCCTCGGTCGGGCGACGGATTTCTTCCCGCCATGGCCATGGCCATGGCGCGGCCGCCGCGGGCTTCTTTGTCGCGGATCTCAAGAGGACCCCAGTTTATTTGACAAAAACCGCCTGTTTATGTATGTAAACGTATGACCGTCATTTTTTTTGAAAAAGTCGGCTGGGAACGTGACGATACGGGTATTTGATGGCTCAACTTGAGTTATGTCCCACATTCGACGGAATGCGGAATGCGGCCTAAGCCTTAGTTAGGCTGAGTTAGAGTTAGGGCCGGGCCCCCACACCGCCACGGCAACACGGCAACACCCGCGGCGACACGCGAAGGCGAAGGTACAACCACAGGCCCGTCCCAGCCTCCCCGCTCACGCGAGGTCCAAAGTAGTGCACACGGACCGACCTTTCGATACTGATGACAAAGGGCTGAGGCTGAGGGGGAAAGCGTGGGTGAGGGATGGCGTGGGGCAAGGGCCGTTGTCGGGGATCCCCAGTGTAGGGTGGCAGGATAGCCCCGGATGGGACAACAGGTACAAGGTCAACAGGTTTCGGGGGCCTATTCCTATTAAGAGGACCTATTGACAGGTCGCAATAGGTCCGTAACAGGTCAAAATAAAACTCATTTTACTAATATTATAGATGTATGAGTATGTGATGTATATTATGAATATGATTGGCTTCTGACTTCTGAGCTAAGTTACTAGGGAGAGGAAGGGATCCGAGATGATTTGGGCGTGGCTACGATAGCGGTACCTATAGTATAGGCCTATAGCCACGCGCGAGGCGAGAATATTGAAAGGTTTTTTTCCCCTATTACCTATTAACAAGTAACAGGTCTGGTAGGCCTCTTGACCTCTTAATAGAACCTATTAGTAGTAGAAGCCTATTGTCCCATCTGGGAGGATAGCAGCATTAGCCGGCTTCTTAAAGAAGTTTTTTTTACACAGCCACTCTAGACCGCCCCACCCAATCACACATCCAAATATACGCAAAAACGGCTCGTTGAAAGTCCTCTTAGTTGCATCCCATGCGGTGGCGCGCAACATCACAAAGCCCAGCTTGCCAACTGGCGGCAGGCGTGGCCACACAAGTACCAAGCTGATAGATGAGATTGATCAATGCGCTTCAGTGTTAAGTGATCTTATGGTGCAGTGCAAGGAGGTTCTCTCAAACCAAGTGTACCTACCAGGGAACTCCGCGTCGACCGCAGCGCGAAATTCGCCGAGGATCTTCGACAACTTTGCTTGGTCGAGCGAGTCAGCCATGCCCACAGCAGTCCTGCGAGATGTGTTCTCCGTACAAAGAGGAGGGGGTGCCGTATGTGGAAAGAGGATGGCGACCAGCGTGCAGCCTGAGGGCGAATGCTCACGGTAGCTTTTCACGCGCGAACCCGGCTCATTCACACGAGTGAGGTACGCCTCTTCGTCCACCCATTCCTGCATAACAGCCCTCACTCTTGCCGCCTCTTCGATGGGCACATTTGCGGTTTCTGCCTTGGGACTCTCCCGCAATAATGCGCTGCCCATGGGCAGCTGCTGAATCTCGTCGACGATCTCTAGGCTTCGCCATCGATATGCGACGGCGGAGAGAACATCGATGTTCAGTTTTGGCGCGATGCGGCCATGGGCATGCATGGCAGCAGTGTGCTCTATACAAATATGCTTGAGCCGACGAAGCTCCTCAAGCGTGAAGTTCGGCGAAGATTCGTTGAGAGAAGCCAAGGTAGTCTTCGGCCACTTTGATCCTGCGCCTTCGGCCTTAAGCCGGAGAGTCAGCAGGTCGCTGGAATCAATGGCTGCGCCCGCGTGACTGTGAACAGCACTTTGCCGCTCGATTTCCCCCTTGAGCTCCAAGAGCGAAGCAGGGAATCCGCGCCACGTGAGAACAAGCACGCCATGCCAGGCGATGAAAAAGCAAAGTGGTTCTAACTGAACGGGAGCCGTGCGCGCCATCGGTTCCGACAGTCTCTGCAATAGCCAGTGATTGGCCAAGCCTGTGCGAGCATGTGTACGGGCCGATGCGGCAGACGTGGCTTCCGACCCATTGAGTGGCTCGGCGATACATGGCCGACTGTCTGATGCACCGCTGACGTGCTCCTGAAGGCGATACCAGCGGCGTGCACCGGCCCGAGAGCGTGTTGCAAAGACTGCGCACCGAAAGAGGCCGCCCAGCACCGCACCAAGCAAGATGGCGCACCCATGCGCAATGGTTGTCAGCTGCTCTGCTGTCACTGCGTAGTACACGTCTACAATCAGGCAGAGCGCGAGGGTTGCGATGATGGCTCGGTCTGCTGCCGTGCGTCGTGTGAGTTCGGTGGGCAAGGCGTACCCCGCCGCAGCGTTCCACACGATCGAGACGCCCGTGCAGCCAAGACAGAGGCAGAGGCCAATTTGGAAGGATGATACAAACAAGAGGGAAAGGGTGGCTACGGCTGCACTGGCGGGCCTGCTACGCTGGGCATTGCCAAGAGCGAGGAGGGTAAGCGTGAGCACGCTGTAGTTAATCGCCATGTCAAGCACTCCGCCGTCGTAGCTCAGGATCTGCACCAGAGAGGGGGGCGGTGCGGCGCACGCCATCGCCGCCGGGAGCGGCGGAGAGGCGGGGCGGGAGTTGAGAGGGAGAGGTCTGAATGAGTTTTATTATATAGTGAATATCAGTACTCCTATACTCCGTATAAAGTAGGAGAATCCCTAGCCAGAGTAAAGTCTCCCCGTCTACGCCGGTCTATTCCTCCCTTCTTTACTCTGGTACGCTGGTCCACTCCTCCCTGGAGGAGTAGAGTAGCTAAGTCTACTTACATGCTGCCTCTCCCCTCCCCCCTCCCCCCCCCTCGCTCACCTTGATATTTCCGTTTTTGGATGAAGCTTGCCATGGCTTTGCAGCGGGCGGTGGGGGCCACGCAGCGGCGAGGGCGTCGCGCCGATGGGGCGGTGCAACGGCGGCGGTGGGCGGCGCCACGGCGGCGGCGGGTGGCAGCAGGGACAGAAGAGTGGGAACAAGGCAGGCAAGGCTGGCCACGGCAAGAGCGGCGCGCACGACGCATCCAAGAAGGCGGTGCGAGAGCCGCAGAGGCTGGACAAGCTTGGGAGGCCGCTCAACCACGGGCCATGGCGCAATGGGTACAGGATCGAAGCCAAGCCGGCAAGCGAGCAGGTGGAGCGCGTAGGCGTGGGCGACGCTGTAGCGGCGCGTCTGAAGGAGACGCTTGCCATCGCCCACGCCGGCGGAGCTGCGGGCGCTGCAGAACCAGAGGGCATGGGAGGCAGCAGCCGCAGCAGTGCGCCAAGTTTCAGCAGTAGGACAGGCGGTGCGATTGTGGGAATGGTGGCGGGAGGCGATCCAATCCACAAGTTGCTTGCATCCGCTGATGAGTCGCCGTCTGGGCAGGGCAAGGACAAGGCGTGGTCTGAGTTCAGTCCTGCCGAGCGAGGGGCGGCGCAGATCCTGGGATATGATGAACGTTCATGGGATGCGGGAGAGGTGAGCTGCAAGTGGGCCGACCTTAGTCGGGCTGGGCGGGACGCGGCCGCCTTGCTAGGCTACACGCGGAAAGAATGGGATTCGGATGCAGACGCAGTCATGGCCATGGTGGCAAGCGAATGTCTCGCCAGCCAGGGAGGCGCCGTGCAGGTGCAGACGCGAGGCGCACCAAGTAGTGAAATGAGCAGCACTGTGAAATCCTGCGAGACCAGCGGCGAGCAAGAAGAAAATACAACGTCGCGCACTGCCGCGGAGCAGATGGCATACCCCGCCAAACGGAATCCGCCGTCCGAGCGGGAAATTAGACGCGCGAGTGAGCGCGAAGACGCAGAGAGCCGCATGCTCTCGGCACATCAGCTCAAGCTCGAATCCGCTGGAGGTCCCTTTGAGAGGATGCGGTCCGCTCGCAAAGCTCTACCAATGTCGTCCTTTCGCGAGGAGGTGCTTGCACACGTACGAGATCATCGGACGGTCATTATCTGCGGCGAGACAGGCTGCGGAAAGTCGACGCAGGTACCGCAATTCCTGTTGGAGGAGGCAGTCGAGGCCGGACGGGGAGGCAAGTGCACCATCCTCGTCCTGCAGCCACGCCGCGTCGCTGCGGTCTCTCTCGCGGCCCGAGTCGCTGCAGAGCGGTGCGAAGAGGGCGGCGTTGGCGGCGTGATTGGCTATCGAATACGGCAAGAGGCGCGGGCTTGCAGTCGCACACGCATCTGCTTCGTCACGACGGGTGTCTTGCTGCGCCGGCTGATAGCTGACCCCAACCTAGCTGGAGTCTCACATGTGATTGTAGATGAGGCACATGAGCGCTCGGAGGACGGAGACTTTGCCTTGATGGTTATCAAGCGGATTCTTAACGTCCGCCCTGATCTGCGCTTGCTCCTCATGTCGGCGTCTCTTGATGGAGGCGCCGCGCAATTGTTCTCCGATTACTTCGGAGGAGCTCCGATAATCAATGTTCCAGGCAGAACCTTTCCTGTGACGACCCTTTTCTTGGAACAGGTAGGTGCCGGCATCTTAACAGTATGTCGTGCCCATCATCTGGGTTGTCTAGCGGTCGCTCTGACGATGCTGTGGCGACTTTATGCCGTGCTGCTGATGCCGTAAGTGCAGCGACAGTCAACTTATCCTTGCATCGTAATTTACTACCTAGGCAAATCCCGCGCGCGGTTGCCCCGCATGCACCTCCTCCGACCATGAGCGACTGACCACGTCTTCGAGTCTAATCTTCAACCCTGCTGCCTGCTCCAGATCCTTGAGTTAACGGGCCATACTATCGACGAGCGCGAAGAATGGGCGCGAAAGCTGAATAGGGGACGAGGAGCGTCGTGCGGCAAAGGAGGTGGTCGGCGAAATGGTGGAGGCAAGGGTGGCGACAGCCGAGGACTTCAAGGTAGCGCTGCAATTGAGCGGCGAGGGTGTGATGGAGACGAAAGTGATGTTACCGAAGCGAACAACGCACTTGCCTTCAATGGACTTGAGGAAGGCCTCATCGACGACGTCGATCTTGCGCCGCCTCAGCTTGCGGCCCGCTACGCCGGGTACTCGAAGAGTACCCTCGTGGCCCTCGCTGCATCTGAGCCGACGGCGATCAACTACGAGCTTGTCGTAGACCTCGTTGCGCTGATTGCCTCGCGCCACGACGCTTTGGAACAATGCGCACGCATGGCCTCTAGAAAGATTTCCCTCGCTCGGCATTTGTTGCCCCAGAGCTTGTCGCGAGGAGGGACAAGGGACACACGTGTAGATAGCGAAGATGCGAAGGGGGCGAGAGGAGAGAATTCCGACACCACTGGGGCCTCAGGCGGCCGCAGCGCTCCGTCCTTGGCCGATGGACCAGAGCGCCGGCTCGACACCGATGGTATCGCCTACACAAGAGAAGAGTTCAAGGTACAACTCCTCGGCCTCGGCCACTACATTTTAAGGTTGCAGCTCGCAACGCCCGATGCACCCACTCCCTCACTTACCGAAGGCGTTTCTGTTCTCTGATCAAAGCTGTAGTGAGTCGCAACATTCAGTCCTAAAGTTGAATTGCTTGGATCAGAAGGACGCAGCACGCGCACTCACGTCTGTGTGTGCCGTCTCTGGTCGCAGGACTTCTACGGCGGCGAAGTTGAATGGGATGAAGCTCAGTCCAAGGAGGGCCGGCAACGCACGATGCAGAAGAAGCGAGCTGCCCCGCCGCCAGGGCTGGCCGTTTCAGCTCGTGCGTCCTCGCCTCATGAAGCGGCCAATGCAGCAGCAGCTGCATCAGAGCCTGCGCTGACGCAGGACCCAGCACAGGCCTCCGGGCGCCAGGGAAAGAAAGGCAATGCTGTTGGACGCCCTACAAGTGGAGACGCTCCGCCGAACGTTGAAGCAGTTGGCAGCGCCCACGGCGAGGCTACGGGTGGAGCTGTTTTGGTCTTCTTGCCAGGGATGCGCGAGATTGAGGTCTGCGCCGAAAGACTCAAGGTGAGAGGCCTAGACGCTCATAACGTGGGATCCTGTCGTCAGCGACATGAAAGCGATCTAGGAGCGCATGATATGCTCTTATCATGTCAGTCCCCCCCCCCCCCCACACACACACACACACATTGTAGGCGTCCGGCTTGCCGTTGATGTTGGTGCCACTTCACTCGAGCCTGACGGCAGAAGCGCAACTCGCTTGCTTCGTGCGACCCCCGAGCGGTCTTACCAAGGTGTTTAAGCCGCCGGGATTGTGGTCGTTTGCTGCCCGTTGATGGAGAGGGTTCTCACTACTGAGACAAACTCAGTTCATCAGTCTCCCATGTGCTACGCAGGTTGTCCTCGCCACCAACATTGCCGAGACGTCCATCACCGTAGATGATGTCACTGCCGTGATCGACACTTGCCGCCATAAGGAGAACCGCTATGACCATCGCCGGCGCCTAGAAGCCTTGGTCGAAGACTTCGCACCGCGAGGCTGCATGACTCAACGGCGAGGCCGGGCGGGCCGAGTTGCCGCCGGCATGGCGTTTCATCTCATCACCTCGCATCGCTACACGCTTCTTCCGGCGCAGCAGACAGCGGAATTGCTTCGAGTCCCCTTGGAGAGAGCAGCCCTACGTGCCAAAAGGCTGTTTCCGGACATCCCTGCTGCCCATACGTTGTCGGAGCTGCCGCAGCCGCCGTCGGCACAGGCTATCCGATCTGCGCTGGCAACGCTAATTTCTCTCGGCGCCATAGAACCGGCAGTGGAGAGGGGAGTTGGGCGTGCCGCAGCACAAGAGGCTTTGACGCCTCTTGGATGTCATCTCGCCGTATTGCCGCTTGACGTCAGAATAGGTGCGCCCTTCCTCGAGTTGCCTCAGCGTGTTCGCCTTCGGCGCCGGTGTCCTTGCGCCGCGGCAGTGGCTGTTTTTAGTGGGCTAATTGCTGTGCGCATCGAAGCTGTACGGCGCCTTGTCATGGATCCTCATATCGTCCCATTGCCGCTCATTCGCTTTTGCAGGCAAACTTGTTCTTCTCGGCGCAATGCTTGGCGCCAGAGATGCAGCCACAACGCTTGCTGCTACACTCACGCATCGCTCGCCCTTCTCCGCGGCGTTCGGTTCACCCGGCGTCCAAGCCGAAATCGATATGGCGAAGCTGCAGCTCGCCATTGGCGGCTCCGATCACTTGACACTGCTGAATGCATACGACAGTTGGAGGGCTTGCAAGTCGTCGAAGGTGCTCACTAGCGCGACGCAATTGTAATCCTGCACCTTGGGCTTTGCCACACAACGCTCAATACTCGTCTCCGCATTTCTCCCTGTAGGAGCGCGCTGCCTTCTGCCAACAATTCTGGCTCTCCTTCAAACGTCTCGAAGCGATCGCCGCCACCAAAGAAGAGCTCAATGTAGCCCTGGCAGACATTGGTATGGGTAGCGGAGCCGCCGGGCGTGGACGGCCCACTAGCGGCCGCAGTCGAAGCGACCAGCCCCTGCCGGAGCTGCTCAAAGCGTTGCTCGTCGGTGCAATGTGGCCCCGATGCGCAAAGGTCGAGGCGCCTTCAGACTCGAGGGCACGGGGCCGTGGTGCGGAGGCTGACGCTCCGCCTGTGCCGCCAAAGATCAAGATCAAGGATGACACCGGCGTTGCCTCGGCCACCTTACATCCATCTTCTGTCTTGTACCGGCTCGCCCAATCGCTCCGCCCCGCGCACATCATCTATTCGGAAGCAACACGCGCAGGAGCTGATGGCGCTATCCGTTTAAGGGATGCTACGCCCATTTCCTCGTTCTCGTTGTTGCTGTTTGGAGGGCGTCTATATCATGACGCCAAGGCTGGCGTCATCGGCATCGATGATGGGTGGATTCGATTTCGAATGGCTGCAGATGTAGCCGACCTCATTCTTGCTGCGCGACGACAGCTGGACGCGTTACTCAAGAAAAAATGGGAGGCACCACAAGACGATACGAGTGCTCAGTCTGAAAAGCTAATTCGTGCTGTGCACGAGCTTCTTGCAATGGGCCGATGAGACTGATCGACCGCTAGGCGCAGACGTGTTGCACACATGTTGCGAGTCAGAACACCCTTTGCCGGCGACCAACACCCGGAACTCGTGAATCGGATGCATGCGCAAGAAAGCAGAACTCTACCCTCCGTAAATCCCGATGCAGTTACCACAGAAGAAAGACCGGAAGCGATTTCGTCATCTCGCGAATTGC
Source organism: Isochrysis galbana (assembly GCA_018136815.1). Lineage (NCBI taxonomy): Eukaryota > Haptophyta > Isochrysidales > Isochrysidaceae > Isochrysis > Isochrysis galbana. The sequence goes on from CM030931.1 coordinate 4,378,713, forward strand.
CGACAGCCAATCCTACCACGTGTGGCCTGTATTTTTGTCGCCTGAGGGAATGCAAATGATGTCATGAATTGGTTCCATTTGGTAGCCCGATTTGATCGAACGCCCAATTGTGGCTGTAGCGCACAACCAACCGCTCTCCACCGCTCTCCAGCACACCGGGACGGGTAGCCTCAGCACCTCGCTGCTTTGGTAGCCGGCGAGCGGTATGTGCGCGGCGTCGTGCAAACGCAAGCTCGTCATCGGCCAGGGCCGCGCTCACGTCGTCCGCCCACCATTTTGGAGCCGATGTGTAGGATCTATCTAGGTCGTCAGGAGAAGGAGCTCTGCCTTCTTCCCCGTGCCCTACTGTCCTACCCATCCCCTTCCTACCCACCCCCTTCCCACCCACCCCTCTTGTTTCTGTATTCAACCGTCGTTTTGCATGCGTCTTGGTTTTCATAAAAATATTAGTAGTTGTAGTACCTACTATAGTATCATGGTATGATACAAGTATGAAGAAGTACCGGTGCATTCATATTATTAGCACTCTCTATGTTATGTGAACAGTATGAAGACGTACTAGAGTAGTACCATGAAGCAAGACACTCGCATGTGTAGCACGGGCCCATTTTTGGAATGCGCTCTCGCGGCCCCTGCCGCGTCTTCCGCACAGCCCTTTCCCTCCCCTCCGCGCTCCACCCGTTCTGTTTCCGCCGCCGCCGCCGGCGATGCGGCGCGTCTTTGACCTCAGCCGCCGGCTGCGGCACGCTGGCTGGCGTGTAGCAGCTCGTGGGTGCGAGGCGGGATGGGGCTCACGGCTTGCGGCCACGGGGGGTGCGCTCGCTACCCTCGCCGCCTCCGCCGCCCTCTCCACCGCAGCGTGCGACAGCAAGCATTACTTCCAGCCCTTGGCACCGTACCCTGAGTGGGATCCGAACTGGGATTTCCGTGGGCCTCCGCTAGGCCAGCAGCGCTCGCAGCCGTCTGGGCCAGTGCGTCACGTCATTCTCGTCCGCCACGCTCAGTACGACGAGCGTGAGCGAGACGACGCAATGCGTGTGCTCACACCGCTCGGCCGGCAGCAGGCGGAAATCACTGCCGAGAGGCTGGCAGAGATAGCTCGTGCGACGAGGGGCCGCGTGCGCATCCATTCGAGCACGATGACGCGCGCACGGCAGACCGCTGAGATCATTCGGGAACGGCTCGGCCCAGGTACGCTGTCTGGCTCTTGCCGCTCACGCCTTGCATTGTATCACTGAATCTTGCGATTTGGTTGCTCTGATTCTATCCAATGGTGTGCCTCCGAATCGCGCGTCGCTTTGCCTTTCGACAGATGTGGTTGTGATGCCGCCTGACCCAAACCTTGCCGAGGGCTGGCCAGCTGTGGCGATCCCTAGCCGGTCAATGGCGCAGGTGAGCAACGCAACACAGCGCGCAGTGGTGCCCAGCGGTTGCTCTAACCCAGTCATGGACTACGTATCTTGCTGTTCTAATGGGTGGCATCCATCTTTTTTATCCATAGGCCGAGGAGAGATTTCGAGACTCCGCACGAATTGAGGCAGCTTTCCGATCACTCTTCTACCGTGGGAGATGGGCACCTGATGGCCCGGTGGACTTGAAAGCTGCACCACGCGACGAGGTGAGTGTGTGGGACCATTCCCCTAATCAACAAGTGCTCTGTTAGCTCCTGCTGCCGCACCATGAGGGGGCGTAGGCCCACTTGCGGGAAGGCGTTGTAGCTAGCGTAAGCTATCGACGCGCTGACGTGTTTGCGGCATGCCCCCTCAACGATGCTTTGCACGTGTTGCTGCGGTCAATAATTCTTTCACACAAGCTCGTTCTCACCTATGCCTCAGGTGCATGAGTATGACATTGTAGTCTGTCATGCGAATGTGATTCGGTACTTTGCTTTGCGCGCGTTGCAACTTCCGCCTGAGGTACGTGCACTTTAGACGCGCTCTTTCAAGCTCGCTCTCTTGATTTGAAAATAACCACATCTCACGTCCCACGATCGTTGTGGCTTTGGGCGCGCAGGCATGGCTTCGCCTCTCCACATTCAACTGTTCTATCACCTATTTGGTGGTGAGGCCGACAGGTGGCGTCTCCATGCGCAGCCTCGGAGATGTGGGTCACCTGCCGCTGGAGATGACCACATTTTCGCTACACAGAGGTCTCGAGTGGTAAGAGTCATCGTGAGGAGTGGGCGCTCAACAGTCTTGGAAGTGTACCAATGTGATGAAGGCGTGGCCTTGGAATCAAGTTCGGATGTTTAGCTTCTGAGCAACCATCCCGCCGTGAGCATATATGGCTACATGCAAGCATGCATGCAGCCTGTAATTTCAGCGCGAAAAAGTCCCTCAAGTTCTCGGGCAGAGCGAGGGCCTCTCAGCCCACAGAAGCAGGAGCTCTCGCCACGTCGGCATCTCAGCTTGTCCCGTATAGGGGCGTTTGGCATCAGACTAGTGACTAGTGCTAGAAATTTGCGGGTGCTGCTTTTGCACAGACTGGCATGTAAGGCTCGGCTGCCTGCCGTCCGCACTGCGTAGTGCGCAGCATGCCTCCCATCTCCTATGCCGCTATACCCCAGCCCGCGTAAGCTGGCGCCAGCCTGCTTGCGCGCCGGCCCTAGTTGCAATATTCGCAGCCGCCATCGCCGTCGCGCATTCAGCCGCGGCTCGTGCACTCGATATTGGCGGGCGGTGAGGATACCTGTATTGTCACATGCTGCGCGCTCAAATCTCTTTGGTTTTGGTGTTTATCTTTTATTATACGGCTCCTGGCGGCAGGGCGAAGCTCCGCAGCAGCTCAGCAAGGCTGTAGGCCAATAGAAACGCGCGCATGGCTGCGTGGAGCTCGTGGATCTATCGCTAGCCGCGCGCCGCTACAACGATCAACGTAGAGCAGCACATAATCGAGCCGCGAAACGCAACGCCGCTGCACGGTACCTGCACGGCCACTGCGTCGCCTACAGAAAACGTGCTAGCAGACGTATAGATAGGGCATGTGCATGTGCATGCAACAATAAACTCTCTTTGGTCATACATGGTGCGCAAAAGAGTCGCCTCGAACTGAATTGCTCCCCTTCATGACAAAAGATCCATGCTGTGCACGGATGGATGGAGAGGCGTCCGATGCATGAGATTGGGTGCACCCTACTCCTCCCTCAACATATTCACACGCGCGATGGACGAATGGAAACACTGCATGCAACATGTTGGCACGTCAAAATACACGTGGCTCCGATGTCAAGCGCATAGGTAGTGTAGTGAAGAGCGAGTGTAAACGAGTGATGTACGAGGCCGAGTCGAGCAGCAGCCTACGTGGGCCGCATCTACTACGAAGGAGCGGCGTCCGAGAGGCTAGGCGGACGGTAACTCCTCGCCGACTTTTTCACGCGCACGAAGCGCCTCGTGCGTAGAGCAGTCGCACCCACAGCAGACACACAGCATGGCAAGTGAAGGGGCATGTGCCAAGCTCGTCGCGGGTTGATATCCCGGACAAGCGTTGCAGGCAGGGCATTGGCCACGCAGGACGCCCGCATAGTCCTCGCAGGGTTCGAGGGCGTTCTCGCGCGGCGCGGGTGGCCACGGCATCGATGCGGTCTTGAAGGCTTCCTCTAGCTGAGAGAGCGCCTTTGTGCGTTCGCGCTCGACCTTCCGTGCCCGTTGGCTCGTCAAGACGCGGGCTTCCCGCTCGCGTGCATCAACAGCGCTCATCTTCTTGGGTGTGGCAGAGCCCAGGGATGGCCAGACTGCGCACCCGCGGTCGGTGCGCACGATCGTTGCACTGCCGGGAGGCAGACCAACGGCGGCAAGCCCGAGCGAGCAGTCGTCCACTTGGGAATGAGCAGCGATGCCCCGCAGCCTACGCCAAGAGATGCGGTGGCGGGAGGCGGGAGGCTTGACTGCGGGTAGGCCGACGAGATACGGCAGGAGTCTGGGCCACGTGCGCTCCTCGGCCGCCGCGGCATCGGGTTCGTTGCCAGCGCGGCCGAGAAGCGAACACGCATGGTCGAGAGCGATGATTACGCCGCCAGAGCAGTGGCAACGGTAGATGGCCAACGCTGTCTCGTGCGTTAGCACTTCGCGTGCGGCCGAGAGACCGCCGTCGAGATATTCGCGCTCCGCACGCATCCACGACACCTTCTTCTCTTCCTTGAGCACCTCGTCCTCCTCGGATTCGGCCTCTAATGCCGCGACCCCAGAGCCGGTCGCAGAGAGCAACGGGCCGGTCGAAGAAAATGCGCGAACGAAACCCCGGCCACCTACGAGCTCCACCCAGCCGGATGCCGAGACGGCAGTCCCCGCCACGATGGAGCCAGCACGCAGGAGACCCATGACTTCAGAAGTGTACGATGGCGCGCTGCGCACACGAACACCTGGCTGGCGCACCACCCGATACTCCTTCGTAGCGAACGAATCCTCGCCGACCGCAGGCGTCTCGTATAGGACAGGCTCGGATTCCTTGGGAACGAGCTTCCCCACGCGAGGATCGAAGATCATCTTGGGCTCCACAGACTGGCTTGCGTGCACCGCCTCGATGAGGACAACCGAAGCGTTTTCGACCTCGTCCTCCTCGTCCGGAAGCAGTGGCATTTCCGTCCCCCGTGTCATGTGGATGACCCGCCAACGCATTTGAGGCAGCACGGCCTTCCACACATCCATCACCTGTGCTGCTACTGCTGAGGGCGAGACGCTGGCAGGCCCACCCGCCTCGCTGCCGACGATCAAGAGCACGGCAGTCAGCATGGACGCCGGCGAAATGAGGCTGGCGAGCAAGCGTCGCTGTGCCGCCTTTTTTGCAACCGCGACGGCCTGCGCTGCCGCCTCGGGACCCAACCCGACCGCCGCGAGAGCAGCGGCTGACGGTGGGGACGGCTCAGCAGCCATCGCGTCGACCGCGCGCGTAGAGGCAGCATGCCGGATGGCTACACTGGCGAGGACAGCAGGCAGCAAGCTGCCCAGAATGGATGAGCGAAGAGCGGTCGGCGGCATAGATCGTGGCCGGCCGAATCCGCCTTGCGACGTGAACAAGCCGATGGGCGGCAACCTGAATATCTCCGGCGGCAAATGCACCACGCGCCGCTTGCCCGGCGGCGACACGGCAAACTTGACGACGAGATCGCCTCGTTCGGCGCCAACGAAGGCGGCGGCTTCCTCCTTTGCCATCGTGGCCACCGTTTTCTTCTCGTTCAAACCATAGCGCAGTTCCTGCGTGTGTGCGTCCAACGAGTAGATAAGGCGGCCAGCAACTTGGGCGGGAGCCGCTCTGACCGGCGAGGTCCGGACCAACTGTTTAGTGGGTGCGTACCTGCTCCTTGTCGTCGAGCTCTCCCGTACCGCGCCGCGCATCCTCACCCGCGGCCAGCAACGGCACGCCCTTGCCCCTAACAATGGCCTCCCCCCATCCGGACCGGTCGTATCCAAGCGCAGCCGCCAAGCAATTGCCCACCGCAATTGCGTACCCATAGTTGCCCTTCTCCTTCTTGACCGGGCCTTGCCAGTTGCGCTCCAGCTCGAGGGTGGGCACGATGGCAGTGAAAAGTAGGGCCTCAGCAGGCATCGGCGACTCGTGGCGGTACCAGAGGTCCACACCCACACGTTCGTAGACGTCGTGCACCGTCTAGAGGGTCGCGCGGTGGCACATGAGAGGCGGTCAGTCGCGGACCACGCAAGCGGTCGGACAAACGCGCGAATGTTGACCCAGGAGCACAAGAGAGCCAACCCAGGAGCTCGCGCGCCGCCACGGAATCCAATCGTCTCGACACTTATGTGCCCGCCTATATCTCTCCCATGAGAGTGTCACTATACCTGGTGCGTTATGAAGACGAGATCCGACTTGCCAGCGGTCGACACCTCACCCTTCTCTTTGAACCAAAATGTGGCACCTGGTGTTTCGCCTGGCCGAACCTTGAGCGTGAAGACGTCGTCATCCTTCCTCTCCCACCTGGATGAGTAAGTCCATGAGGTACCCGTAGCCGTTAGCGTGCGTGACTCTACGGACCCGCCGCGTTTAACGGTCTTGGCCTGGCAAAGCAGATGCGCGCCGCGTGCTGGCACATCGCGCACTTGGTCCCCAAGAAGAGGCCCCTCTTGTAGCGCTGATACTTGAGGCAACCGCAAAACATCTCCTCGAGGGAGAGGACGACCTGAAGGCCGATGCGGAGGGGAAGCCTTGATTCCGTGGCGAAGTGCAGCGCCTACCGCAATTGAGGCATATCTGAGATGATATTTTGGTTGAGGCCAACGCACCTCGACACAACTTGGTGGCGGCTTGGTGGCCTCATCTGTCACCACGACTCCTGCTTCGTATTGAGCCTCGAGCCGATCGCGCGCTTTATCATAAGCCTGCAGTTGGGGACCAAATGAACGGCATGAGCAGGGCTAGGGCGGTGTTGGTCAGCTTGCACGGGGCCCATCTCGTATGCGTAGAGTGAATCCGTGCGACTGCAGCTTCATCTTAACACCAGCGCCTCATGCGACGCGCCGCGCCGGCACTCGCGTCAGGCGCCTCGAGCAACGTGCGCTCACCTGTCGGGTCGCGGGCTCGCTCAGCACTGCGTAGGCCTCCTTAACCGTGTGAAGCTGCTGCTCGGCGTCGAGACGCTCCTACAGCAAGTAGCAGGCGGGACTCAACGCACAAGCCCGATAGTGCAATGAGCTGGGTTTGCGCCAGGAGGTACTTCCCCGTTGGCCCAGCTAAGGCAAGCCATGCGGCGGGCTAATCGCGGTGGGATGCGCGCCCGCTTCCCAACCTGCGCAGGTCGTGAGCCCATCTTGTCGGGGTGCAGTTTGAGCGAAAGCTTCTTGTACGCATCCTTGAGCTCCGCCGGCGTGCAGTACTGCTCAACGCCTAGCTCCTATGAGTGTACGACGCCAAGGCTTGGGGCTCACCATCGTAAATAAGAGAGCGCCGCAGCGTTGGCAGGAACGCCGCGCGCGCCGTGCCCTATATACCGCATAATAGTCTCTGAACTTTGAAAACGGCAACATCTTGCTCCGGTCGAGGTCGAGCGCCGTTTCCTTGAAGGTGGGGTCCCTCCGCCTGCGCTCATCGAGCCGCCGCTTGATCTTCTCTATTTCCATCGCTGCTGCCGCCCTCTGTCGCTCAAGCGCCTCGGCTGAGAGCTGGATGGGCGGCGCGCCCGGCTTATTGCAATCGAGCACCCTGGGGGCAACCTTGGAGCGCAGCTCGGCCTGCGCTGCCTGGCGCGCGACCGCAGGGTCGTAGGCGACGAGGTTGTTACGGCCAGACATCTTGGGGAAGGATGGGAAGCGAAAGAGAGGGAAGGGGAGGGAGGAAAAGAGGGGGAAAGGGGGGTGGGGTTTGGGGGGGCAATGAGGACGGGGAGAAGGAGGGAGAGAGGGAGAGGAGGGAGGGGAGGAGCAAAGCGGCGAGAGCCGCGCGCGGAGGTTGCGAGAGAGATCCGATCCACACCCTTTCTCGTTTCTCCTTTCTCTCTCTCTCTCCTCGACTTCTTCTCTCTCTCTCTCCGTCTCCCTCCCTCGGTATGTTCCCATGTTTCTCTCGCTCTACGAGATTATTGTAGAATCTCCGCCTCCTCGCCCGATCCCCATCCCCCCTTTCCCTCTCTTTCTTCTCGCCTCGTTCGTTCTTCTATATTAGGTCGCGTTCCGTCGAAAATGGACTAGATAATTTTATTTTTAGTAATTCAATTAAAAGGTAAGTTAATGTTGTTTTATTATGTATTTTGTACTAAAATTGGCATCCGGGAGAGATCAATTTTATTTTTATTAACTCTAAGAGGTGTGGTCGCGTTCCGAGGGTGTGAGCCATCAACAATGGCGGGACCGAATTGGGGCGGCCGTTTGCCACCAAAAGGGGCTTCCTGCTTCCCGGTCTTGGTGCAACTTGGTGGCTTCTAGCTTCTAGCCATCGACGCCGGTGCGAGGGCGTCACCCTCCGCAGCAATATTTTGTTGTCGTCCAAGCTGAGCGTTCCACTAGAAGAGACCGCAAGTTGCCGCAAGCCCTTTCCTCAAGCCAACTCATCCAACTCCGACTCCGACTGCGGAGAGCAACTAACTAGTGCGGTCAAACAGTTTTTTTAGGTGTAAGTGTAAGTGTCAGGTGTTAGGTGTTAGGGATAGGCGTTAGGGTTAGGGGTAAAAATGACCGTCTCCATCTCATCAGGGTTGAGGTTGAGCGTTGCTGGGGCTGGGGCTGGGGCCCCGGGGCCCCACCATCGCCACCCCGCCACTCTTGTGACTCTTTGCCGGCGCCTTAGCTCGCGGTCGTTTGTGCCTCCGGGCTGCCCTCTCCCTCTGCCCTCACCGGCCTACCGCCTACCGCTACCGGCCTTGGCGTCATTGCGCCATCGCTCTATCTCCTCTCTCCTCTCTTCCACCGGCACAAACTATTGTTATAGTTTTAGCAATGGAGCGCGCGCCGACCGCTCCCCTCTCCCAGCCCCCCGCCGCCACGACGCCCCAACGGGGCCGCCCCAAGCCGCCGGAGCCGAAGCGCTCGCAGGCCTCCGCACCGCCCGACAACGACGTCGAGATGGCGCCGCCATCCTCGCCTCCCCGGCAGCCGGCAGCCACAGAAGCAGGGAACAGGCAAAGCCCTGGCAGGTCCGTTAGGTCGATCTTAAGGGCGATCCTTACGAGATATCACCTGCTAGTAACGGCGAAGGTCAGTTTCTTTCAGAGGCTAAAAAAACAACGAGAGAATATGGGGTTACACGCCCCGAGCAACAAACATATTAAGAAAATGATAAGCCCGCTGTACACGGTGGACAAGGATTTCAACATAGGAACGTCGGAGGACCTCTTGCAAGCGGCAAGAGGTCTGGACCTACGTCACATCACCTAAAGTAGCTAAACCTCTTAGTCGGAATCACAGCGGTTATTAAAGAGGAGCCTAAGACCTAAGATATTTAAGGGAGGATAACCCGAGCCAACACCGGAACAAAGGACGAACCACAGTCTCCCGCCCCCTTCTCTCCAACTCCTGGCCGAAGCAGCGCGCGCGGGCTCCCCGGAACCAGCTTCTCCGAAAATGAGGGAACTGGGAAAGGGGGAGGGGGTTGTTAGGGGTTAAGGTCGGGTAGAAGGGAGGTACACTAGCACACTGCCTCACGCCGCACACGTAGCGGGGAATTTTAAGAAGAAGAAGATTTTTTCCCCTCTCTTCCACCGGCAGAGAGTTGGAAGAGGCGCGCACTTGGCCTCTTCCAACTCTCCGGTTTAAGGAAGGATTGAGGATCTTGACTTCTTTGAACGAGCTCTTCAAACCTTCTTCAAACGTCAAACGTTGTTCCAACCCCCACAACGCCCCCCCCCCCGATTGCTACCGGTGAATTAAAAGAAAACATTCCTAAGAGTAAAGAAGAAGATAAGTCTGTGTCTGGCTGGCTAGGGGCGGTCGAGGGAGGGGGGCGGGGGGATTATTCCTTTCTCTCTTCTTCCTCGCAACCCTTTCTCCTTTCTCCTCCTTCTCATACGACAGGGTGATAGATTATCCTTTGCTCACTGTTTCCTGGGTGTCCACGCCTCCCACCGACGGCCTCGCCTCTTCACGTCACTCTCTCTCATGGGAGAACGTCCTCCCCCTTTTCTCTTACCGGTCGGTCGGCTTCTTCTCTCTCCCATACGCCCCTACTCCTACCTCGCACTCCTTCTCTCTCTCTCTCTCTCTCTCTCTCTCTCTCCCCCCCCCCCCCCCCCCCCCGCCTCTTCCGCCTCTCCCCAATCCCCTCTCCCTCCCACCACACACTACACACACTACACACACACCCTACACACACACGACATACACAATGGACTGGGGCTTCCTCTCCTCCCTCACCAACGCGAGCGGCTACACCAGCGCTGCAGAGGAGGCGCTCTCATGGGCCCCCTCCAACTGGAGCAGCGCCACGGCGTCTCTCCTCTCGTATTCTTCCCTTTTCAACCTCTCCTCCTCCTCCCCACAATACGAGCTACAGCTGGGCTACAACTCTCTCTATCAGAACTTCACTGCCAACCAGACAGAATGGGCCGGGTTCATCGCGCAGTGCTATGGCATCGCGGCGGGCAAGGCCGGACTGGTGGCCGCTGGCTCATCGGCGGCTTGCGCACTGCTGCCTCTCTCCTGCGTGCCACTAGGCGCCTACTCGATGTATCAGAATGTACATGCAGCTGCTACGCTGTATAATGAGGGCATCGAGGGGATTGACCCGTGCGCGGAGACGAGGAAGGCGTTCCCGAGCGAGGAGGCGGCGCTCTTCGCACAGGCCGCAGCCGTGACTATTCCCAACCCCAGCACTGCACCTCTTGTGAGCTTGCTCACGTCTGCATGCCTCTTGATCGTGCTGCTGGTTTCCTTACTGGCGCGCCGCCGCAGTCGGAGGCAATCGGTGGTGGAGGCACTCGTGTAGCTCAGCGTTGGCTTGGTGTGCAACAGATGTTCAGCTCAGCGTTGGGTTGTTGTGTACAGGAGGTGTGACGCGGATTTGCTGCCGCCGTAACGCGGGTGCGCTTGAAATCACTCGCCCGATAGTGCAGCATGCGTGTTCGGATTGGCCGCGCCGGTGAAACGTTGCCTTCGCTCTTGTTGGCCCGTCGCACAAAATTCCGTGCCTTCGAAAAGTGCCCGGGACATCTTCTCGCCGTCTCTGGTGACGTATGCACTGCGTCGAGGCATTTGGGGCCATGATGTGCTGTCAAGCCTACGAGCAGGATGGCCTTGAATTGGTTGCCCATGAGTGGGCTTGCCATGCGGATTAGAATGGACATTCCTTGTGGTGGGTGATCTTTTGGAGCAGGTGTGCCTCTATGGAAGTCTTGGCCTCGTTACTTAATAATCACTGGTAACTAAAGAGAGCTTGGCCACGCACTAGTGGCTAGTTAGTGTCTCAAATAAAATCTGAAGCTTCGTAGAAGACGCCATCCTTGTGGTGGGTGATCTTTTGGAGCAAGTGTGCCTCTAAGGAAGTCTTGGTCTTGGCCTCCTTACTCTTACTCAATAATCACGGGTAGCTGAAAGAGGGCATGGCTAGTTGGTGGCTAAAATAAAATCTGAAGACTGAAGATTCAGGGTACTAAGTATAGCTATAATAATAATAATAAAACAACTGAGCGTTAGTACCACTACTCCCACTAGCCCGGTACTATCACGACACCCCTCAGCACACTTGCCCGTACGCCTTGACGTGTGCTGTCACTAGACACATACACATACGCATATGCAACCCTTCGAATCTCCCCCCTGTCAAACCCCCGGCTCCACAACTATCAGTAAAACTGATAGGATCATGGGGGCCGCGTTCCCCCCCTCCTCCATCGCAGACACCCTCTGGGTGGGCCTGCACACACAACCTCAGCCCCTGCCAGCTCACTCCTGCCCAGTCTACCGCCGAGCGCGCGACGCGCGCCGCATGCATCCGCCTGAACTGGCCCCACATCGTTCTGAACCCCAATCACCACTGAGCCACAGACCACCTGAACCGCCAGGAAGGCACCCAGGGCCGGCGAGGCCACCGTGGGAGAGGCAGAGGAGGCCAGGGGCCCAGCCCCAGCCTCCACTGCCCCCTGAGTTGGCCCAGCTGGCCCTCTGGGGGGACCCGAGGGTCCCCTCAGAGGGGGGCCATGGCGCGCGCAGGCGCAGGCATCGGCACGCCCGCAGGAGAACGAAGAGAAGGCCGAGAAAAGAACGACAAAAAAACGACACGATCCGACCCAAAGAAAAGGTAATACTGACGCCTGTTTACGATATGCGATATGTCTCCAGGTCGACACCTGACGCGACTGGCGGGCACCGCGTAAGCGCGGCGCCAGACGAAAACGACTGAAGAGGCGGGAGCCACAAAACAAGAAGACAAAAAAAAGGTAAGAGACGCGAGTGTTTACGTTTGTCCGCAGAGATAGAGATGACAGGCCATGCCCCAGCCTGCCCCCCACCCGCCTGACCCTGACCCGTCGTAGTGCACGCGGGCCCACCCTCCATGGGGGGGGTAGCGGGAGAGGGGGTGAGAGTGTAGGGCTTAGGCGATGGAGAGTGAGATACCGGAGGGGTGTGAGTCAGTAGCAGCATAGCGGGCACCTTTAAGAATATTTTTTTTCAAACCCCCGGCTCCCATTATAATTCCCCACAAGTTACAATGCTACAATGAGGGAAAACCCATTGAGGCGTTGAGGCGGACCGACCTACGTCGGGCGACTCTCCGGGAAAAAGCACCGGGGGGGGGGGGGACCTCTCGTCAAAAAAAAAGAACGGCCCTTACAGCTCTCGCCGCGAGCGATCCTCGAGAAATAAGAGACTGCCTCTCCCTCGCTTCGCTCTCTTCCACCTCTCTTCCTGCGGCGCGTCGCCATGCGGCGCGCCACGGCCTGCTCTCAGAGGTCCTTTTGGGGCACCCAGAGGGCCAGCAAGGGCAGCTCAGGAGGGGGCAATGGAGGCTGGGGCTCAGCCCCTGGTCCCCCCTGCCTCTCCCGCGCTTGCCTCGCTGGCCCTTGTCTGCCTGGCGACCAGGGATGGGGGGGGGGGAGTCAGTTAGGGGTAGGCGGTAATGTCCCGTTTTTTGTGCCCAAATGTCCGAAAAAAATGTCTCGAGACATCAAAATTTTGCACCAAAATGTCCCCCAAAATGCAAGATGTCCATTAGACATGCGTGGATGGTTCGTCGCGCACTTATGACTTATGTATCTATCTATGATTATTCACGTGATACACGAAAGTACATAGTACCGCGAGTATAGTGTTACCATATATGGGCTGGTATAGCGCCACGGACACGGAACCGCATCACATATCACACACATTTACACACACTTCACACCTCACAAGCTCACAAATCTCATATGTTGTCATTCCTTGCGGCGTGCGTTGCGGTTGTGGCGCAACATCACAGACGCTTGCACTTGATCCGATAGAGAGCGGGCCCTTTCCGGACCAAACATGCAGCAGGCCATAAGCGAAAACACGCGCTCACATGCAGCCGAATTAGGGCTGAGACATAGGGCCATCCTAGCAGCTTGCGCCCAATGGGGAAACTTCGTGTGGTTTGATGCCCACCACGCGAGCACGTCCTTGGTCCTTGGTGAAAACCTGGACGTCCGGCGTCCGCCTGGTCAATGATCGTGCCACGGCAAGCAGTCACGTATGCCGGCAGCTCCTCATAAAGCCGGTCGTCTATGTTCGATATGTTAAGTTTAAGTAGAAAAGGCAAGGCCGCCAACCGCTGCACCCACATTGCATCCACCTTTCCACTCTGCTCGAAGCAAGGATTGAAGGCGCGGAGAAGGCCCTTCGGCGACGGCTCAACGTTCAATGGGCTCGGCGGATGGGTGATGGGTGATTTCGATGAGGGTTCGGGCGCGGCTTGGCCGATTGGCGTGGCCATCCGAGTGGGACCTGCGTATTTGGTATTTGGTGGGGTCCCCCATCCGGATGGCCTTTGGGGGCTCGCAGAGGGCAAGCCAGGGCAGCTCAGGTTGAGGCTCAGCCCCTGGCCCCCCTGCCTCTCCCACGCTTGCCTCGCTGGCCCTGGGAGCCGCCCGAAGTCCTTTGTCTGCCTGGCAACCAGCGATGGGGGGGGGGGGGTTCAGCTCGAGGGCAGGCCCATGCTGGGCGTGGGAGTGCGAGTCGCAGCCTGCGCCCACTGCGGGTCTGGGCCAGAATGCGATGATTGCCCAGCCCCTGCTAGAGGCTGGGGGTGATTGTACGGGCCCATCCCGGGGGGGTGTCCGAGATGGAGAGAGGGGGGCGCGAGGCCCCCATTGACCCCCGCACTTATAAAAGTAGGTTCCCTAACCCTAAGTAGAGCACGAAAGGACGAGCCGCACGGGCCCGTTGAAGAGCGTCGTGAGAAGCAAGGGAGCGGGCGTGGTTGCAAGGCACCTGTGCAGAGTCAGAGTCGCGCGCGCGGCGAGAATATTAAGAAGTTTTTTTCTACCGTAGACCGGAGGGCCCGACTAGTAAAAAGGTGCCCCTCGTTTCCAAGGCACCCTGCACTCAACCTTCAACACTGATCGGCACGCCAATGTCCTAAGAGCATATGACATCGTGCGCGCCTGTCTTCAAGAAGGTGGCAGCGTCAAAGCGGTCAGTGGAGAGAGGCGTGGCTGATGAAAAGTAAGCCAACAAAGTTGCTGCAATTTCGCCACGAGCGCCGTGAAGCTCAAGCAGAGGAATCTTGAGGCGCAATGGCTTTCATCAGCCAAGATTGAAACGGAACACCGATGATTTCTCTACGTGCCGGTATCAGCCCTATGCCGTAGCGACACCCACCTTCACAATCAGTGCAGCTTGTGGAGCGTGTGCAGCCGCGGCGGCGGAGCCTTGCTTGACACGTGTGAATGCTTCAAGGGGATACGGTCAACCAGTTTCAAGTGCCTCTATGGTAGACCCGATCCTGACACAACAAGACGGCGGTGGAACAAGCCAAACTGCTCGAAAGCTTCCGAGAAAATGAAGGCCACGATTGTGCGACGGTAAGCTCGCCGCGACGCTTCGTTACGCCCAAGCTGCATTGCTAGAGTCGTCCCAGAGCGTGCCTGTAGACATGCCGGTTGCGCGACGGCCGCTTCGTTACGCCCAAGCTGCATTGCTAGAGTCGTCCCAGAGCGTGCCTGTAGACATGCCGGTTGCGCACGCCGAGCGCCGTCGCGCACAGCACGCCGGCAGCACATAAGCCCGCAACCGAAAAGTGCGTGACGAGGTAGCACGCACCACCGTAGCACTCGGGGGCTACGCCTGGTGTCGCCGCATGAGCATGGGCCGCGTACACCTTGGTTGCCAGTAGGGTTGACAATAGAAGAGATGCCGAGGAGGCGGCGAGTGCGAATAGGTTATAGAAGGTGGCGAAGCGCGAGGGGGGGAAAATGTCGCCGACGATCGCCGGAAGCAACGACCACATCGCGCCGTAGGCCGCTCCTGCGAGACTACAGCACGCATAGAGGAGGGCCGGCGTATCGGCGCGGACAAAACCCAGATGAGCGAGTCCCATCATGGCGACGGCGACGGACAGGAGATACGGTCGAGACACTCGTGATCGGAGAGCGTCGGACCCGATTCCTAAGAGCATGGAGCGCACCGAGGCTCAAGGATGCGCGATTCAGTCAGGCAAGTCGCGCACATTTAGGATGGGCACGCGGGGGCCGAGCGCACGCAAGCTGGCGGCGCCGCCTCGGTGAGGGGCCTGCCTCGCTTGGTCTGATGCGCGCGGATGGCATTGCGCAACGACGTACCGGCGCCCATCCGGCCGATACAGTTGAATGTTGAGAGTATCGACACGAGAACCTGGGAGGTGGTGGACGCCAGCACTGCGTCTCCCATTGGCCCGCCGAGCCGGGCTGCGACGATCTTCTGGATGTGGTTGAGAAGGACGATGCCCCCCCCATATCCGGTGAAGGATGCCCCAAACAGCAGCCAGAAGTCGATGTTGAGGACTATCGAGAGGGCGCCGGCATCGGTCACAGAGTGGGCTTCAACCAAGCTATCTCGAATGAGACGGTCATTAATGGCTGCCGGGTCTCGCGTCGAGATGGTACATAGGTGCTGGTCGTCTAACCGGGCTGGCGCGCACGAGATGATGAGTGGTTCCGTTGTTGGTGGTCCCCAATTCATGTCGGGCGTTCCGCTGCGCCCACATCTGCGGAGCCCCTCCTCACCCCCCCACACCACGTCAGCCGCTGCTCCCCGCTCCGGAGTCACGTCCTGCGCAGGTGCAGTGGTGTTGCCTAGAACAGCGACGGCCAATTCAGGCTGCTTCGTGGCCACCGACGACGCACACTCATGCGCTCTCCGCTCGGCGTCGAATCCTGGCGAAGGCACTAGCGAAGGATGGGCCCCGGAGAAAGTGACGGTTGGTGATGGGCACTGCGAGGCATTTCCGCCCAGCGTGGGATCATCGCCCACTGAGAGCAGGCCGATGTCGTCAGCACCGCTAAGCTCACCCTCCCCGGCTGCACGCGAAGGCGTGCACCATGGCCCCATGAGGCGCGCGGACGCAGAGACGATGTCGCCCCGGCACACCGCATCCACGTGGCGACCAGCAACGAGCGGTGGACCATGCGGCGCGGAGCCGTACGCGAGTAGCGGCAAAGCGAGCAACGACAGAACCACAAAGCCGAAGACTCCGAGCGAAAAGACACGCGAATCGCCGAGCGGGGTGAAGGCGCGCGCGATGGAAACGGAGACTAGCGCCGCCGCGAGCGCCGCGACGTAAATGTAACCGGCTGTGAACCTCCTGTCAAGCTCGTTGGCGGTGCGCGAGCGCGGCGGCTCGATCGTTCGAATGAATACGGCGCATGCAGTGGGGATGGTGGCGAGTGTAAGCCCGAGGAAGAGCATGAAGTGGGGCGCTGCGCTCGGCGCGGCGAAGAAGGCGTGAAAGCTTTGCGCGAGAAGCGAGCCCGAGAGGCCGAAGAAGGCCTTGCTGAGTCCAACCACCTTCCCCCTCGACTCGGGGAAGTTGCTCGTGCCGATGGTAATGGCAACGCAGTCAAAGTAGCCGGAGCCGTGGCCCCAGCAGAACCAAAGGAGGAAAAGCATCCACAAGGGCGCCTGCAGCTCAAGCGCCGCGCACACATACAACCCACAGTAGCCGAGGAGGACGAGCGCGGCGCCCGCATGCACGACCGTGGCCGGCCCTCCCCTGGGTGAGTCGTAGAGGAAGCCTGCGAGGGGAAGCCAGTTTCCCAGGTTGGAAGCAAAGACGAGGAGCTCCATCTGAGCGTCCTCCGAACGCACGAGCACCGCCGAAAGGGCATCAAAGTAGAGCCCTGTGATGTAGACAGAGCCGCCACTCAGCTCGAGGTAGAGGCAGCACACGAGAACAGCCCAGCGACTGCGGCGGGTGAGCGGTAGACACGCCATTGGTGGCGCCCTCCCCTCCTCCTCGTCCCCCTCTCTACTCTGTCCTTTCCTGCTTCCCCCCTCTTGCTCTCTTCCTCTATCTCTCTTCCTCCCTCCGTCTAGTACTCGAATAGGATCGTGGAGGGAAATGCTGTTGGTCGCTCTCTCTCCCTCCCTCCCTCTCTCTCCCCCCCTTCCTTATCTCTCTCCCCCCCCACCCCCCAACCTCTGGTTGCGCAGCGCGCACGGAGCGTCCCGCGAAGAGAGTAGTAGGAGAGAGGGGCGGGAAGACAGGGAGAGTGGCGTCGGCAGGCCAAAGAAGGAGCGATGAAGAACGGACAGGAATAGGGAGAAGAAGGAGCAGAGAGAGAGAGAGAGTGTGTGAGAGAGAAGTGACTCATCTCTCCTCGTCTTCATAGGAGGAGAAAGGGATGGTAGCTCTACTCTACTACGTTTACTCGTTACTCGTACTCCTACGAGAGTAGGAATCCGTATTCACGGAGAGTAAAGAGGGGTGCTGCCCCCCCCCCCCCCAATAGTAGTTATACAAGGTACAACGATATCTCCGAATCTCGGACCCCCCCCCCCCCCCATCGTTTTGAAGAGGTGAGGTATTCAGAATTCGAATCTGCTCCCTGGTCGTTCTCCCTCTCCTCTCCTCTCTCCTCTCTCTCTCCCTCTCTCTCCTCTCTCTCCTCTCTCTCCTCTCTCTCCTCTCTCTCCTCTCTCTCCTCTCTCTCCTCTCTCTCCTCTCTCTCCTCTCTCTCCTCTCTCTCCTCTCTCTCCTCTCTCTCCTCTCTCTCCTCTCTCTCCTCTCTCTCCGCTCTCCCCCTCCTCTCTTTTTCTTACTTCTCTCTTTCCGTGTTCTCTCCTCGCTCTCCGCTCTCTTCTTCTCCCGCCTCCTCCTCCTCTCTCTCTCTCCCACTCCACGAGGCGGGCGAGGGCGGCGGCGGCGAGATCACGCCGATGGTGCTGCGCCGCCTGCGCTGTCCTCTCGTGCGCCGCCCCTTTCTCTCTCGCTTCTGCTCGTCGGATGCAGTGGGCGCTAGCTTCCGCTTCTTGCGTCCGCTCGACGCGCGCCACTCCGACGGCTGGGACATCCTTAACAACCCGCTCTGGAACAAGGGGACCTCCTTCTCTCGCTCAGAGAGAGACGCTCTCGGGCTGAGGGGGCTGCTCCCTCACGCTACGTGGGACATCTCGGAGCAGGTGGCGTCGTTTATGAGCCGGCTGGCCGAGATGGACGATCGGCCGCTCGCCCAAAACCTCATGCTCCAGGACCTGCAGTCGAGGAATGAGACGCTCTTCCACCGAGTGCTCGTTGAGCACATCGAGAAGACCGCACCGCTTGTCTACACGCCCACTGTGGGCGTTGCTTGCCAGCAGTTCTCGAACAGGTGCGCGGACACACGACGGCTCGGGGAGCAAGGGCGGTATCCCCCTGGGAGCGGGGTGGTGGTGGGTGAAGGCGGGTGAAGGCGGAGGCGGGATTCAACACACTGGAGGTGGGGATGCATTGGGG
Organism: Isochrysis galbana; assembly: GCA_018136815.1. Classification (NCBI taxonomy): domain Eukaryota; phylum Haptophyta; order Isochrysidales; family Isochrysidaceae; genus Isochrysis; species Isochrysis galbana. Next base: position 4,397,013 of record CM030931.1, read on the forward strand.
CCACCTGTCGGCCTCTTTCTTGCCTGGGCGTACCAGTAGTACTCGAATCGGATCGTGGAGGGAAATGCGGTTGGCAACACACACCGTGGAGGGAGGACATCTACAAGCCCACGGTGAAGAGTGCGTGCGAGCAGCTCCTGATCATGTGTATGAAAGTAGACTTCCGGATGCTCTGCGAACACGGCTGGGCGAGGTGGCAGGAGATGCAATGGGCAAGGGGGGAGGCTGGCAGGTGGCCTCTGTGCGAGCGGAGAAGTAGTCTTTCTTTTGCAGTGGTGCTTGCGAGGGGGCGCCTCACACTTTTGAGGCCTGTCGCGATCCTCCGCGCGGCTATTCGCTGGTACCCGGCGAGGAAACATGGCGCAGGGCGCTAGAGCAGGCGGAGACCCGTGGGGGTTACACATACTGGCAGTGAGCGGGGCTTCACCTCACACTGCTGCTCGCGGCCGGCCGGCGCCGCAGGTACCAGCGGCCCCGCGGCATGTTCTTCACGCCCGACGACGCGGGGCACATGGGGGTGATGATGCACAATTGGCCGCGCGAGAATTGTCAGGTCATTGTGGTGACTGATGGCTCGCGCATCCTCGGGCTCGGCGACCTCGGAGCCAACGGAATGGGCATCCCCATCGGCAAGCTGGCGCTCTACTGCGCCGTCGGCGGCATCGCACCGCACCGTGTCCTGCCAATCATGCTCGATTTTGGCACTGACAACGAGGCACTGCTCAACAGCCCAAGCTATAGGGGCTACCGGAAGCCACGCGTCAAGGGTGAGGAGTACTATCGGCTGGTGGACGAGTTCATGCAGGCGGTGTTCGCACGCTATCCCGGCGTGCTCCTCCAATTCGAAGACTTCTCATCTGACAAGGTGGGTAGCGAACGGCGTCGCCCACCACCAGTCTGGCCTACCTGTGCCCGTCTCGCCCATCGCCCGACGCTTCAAAACCCAATGCGCAGGCGTCGAACCTCCTGAACAAGTACCGCGAGCGGTACCTTTGCTTCAACGACGACATCCAGGGCACCGGCGCAACTGTCCTCGCGGGCGTCCTCGGCGCTCTCCGTCTGCAGCGGCGGCCGCCTGAGGACATTCGTTCTCTGCGAGTCGTCGTCGTCGGCGCCGGTTCGGCGGGCATTGGTGTCGCGCAGGCGCTGCATATGGCGATGCAGCAGGCGGGCGGCTCGCCCAAGTCGGCGTACAACAACTTCTATGTGCTCGACCAGCACGGGCTCATCTCCAAGTCGCGCTTCGCCACGCTCTCAGAGGAGCAGATGTCCTTTGCGCGCGCCGATATGGAGGACGGGCTCAGCCTCGAGGAGGTCATCGACAAGGTGTGCGCCGGTGCGGCGAGGACGCTGCACTGTTTGTAACTTCACGGTGCTTCGCGCAACCCCCAGCGGAGCTAGGGTACGGGCATCTCGCGCCAGGGCGTCGGGGACGCGCCCCCGGCCGCGCCTTACACTTGGTCTTCTGCTCGCGCGGACATGCCCTCCTCCCTGACATCGCAGGTCAAGCCCGAGCTCATCCTCGGCCTCTCAGGCAAGAAAGGCACCATCTCGGAAGAGGCCATCCGCAAGATGGCCTCTCACGTCAAGGCGCCCATCGTGATGCCCCTCTCCAACCCGACCTCCGCCACCGAGCTCACACCGGAAGAGGCCTACCTGTGGTCGGAGGGTCGCGCTATCGTCGCCACGGGTTCGCCCTTTGACCCCGTCACCCTGCCCAACGGCGCCACTCGGTACCCATCGCAGTGCAACAACATGTACATCTTCCCGGGAATCGGTCTGGGCGCATCGGTGCGCACATGCCCGTCGCCAGCGCCTCGCGCGTGTTGCGCGCCCGCCTTGGCGCGCCCCATTCTCGGGGACCTGGCTGATGCTGCCCCTGCCCACTGCTTGTGTCTCCGCCGCGCCCACTTCCTGATACGACACAGTGCCTCACGGTTCCCCTCGTCCGCGTCGTGGCTCATAGGTGTGCTCGGCTGAGACCATTCCTGACTCCATGCTGTATAAATCGGCGGTCGCGTTATCGCAGATGACCTCGGAGGAGGAGATGGCGCGCGGCTCCGTCTTTCCCTCGCTCGTCAACATCCGGAAGTGCTCGCTGCAGGTGCGGTGCTTGCTCTCTATGTCCTGTCGCGTCGGCCCGTCTGCAATGCTCCCATCCGCCATGTGTCTCTCTCATAGCCCGCACGAGCTAAGGCCCGGCGTGCGCGCGAGCAACTCCTCACACGGTTACGCGCCCATCCCGACCCTTGCAGGTGGCCATTGCGTGCGCTCAGCACGCCATTGATTTGAAAATCGCACGCAACCTGCCAGGCCGGAACGAGGACGTCGCGGGCCTCATCAAGAGGAAGATGTACTTCCCAGAGTATACCCCTATCTTCACGACGCACGCCAAGTGAGCGCTATGCGCTTGCAGCATGGCGTAGTGGCCTTTGGCAGCCATCACGGCGATGACAGGCGCCGTCAAGTCCCGAGCTCTATCCGACGTCGACTGAGCACTTCTTACGCCGTGCGCGATGCAACCGCGGATTGACGGAGATGAGGTGGAGATGGTGGGCGATGGTGCGACGCTGGCAGCGGGAGCGGAACCTTCGTTGCCGCTCCATGGTCCTTTGTTGCGATTCGACGCCGGGCGATCGGAATGCCTGATATGGTGATCTGGATGGCGAGGGCCCGGGTTGCTGATCGTATTTACGCTGACGAGCAATGTAGCCGCTGACTATCGACGATAATTTCTTGGTATGCGGCATGGCGTTTGACGCGCCGGACGACATGGTCACCATATGCACTGGCCTATGATTCACCTGATCTCTCAATATTGCTGCTAGCTATTTTATCATGATCATTGTAGTTGCATCGTGGATGGCGTCTAATGTTGATGCGCCGGACGACATGCTCACCATATGCGTTGCTATGAAACCTCTAACTTCTCAATATTGCTGTTACAATGTCATGATAATAGAAAAGCTGCTACTGGTAGGGTGTATCTCCATACCAGTAGGCAATAGTTACAGTATCTCCCTGGAGTGAGGGGGGGAGATGTCGGGAAGTATGATAATACTACTACTACTAATATACTACTACGTAGTATAATGTTTTATCCTAGCTACCCCCATGCTAGTGTGGAGATGGACTGGCTTCCCAAGATCCGGGTAAGGCTCCTGAGACTCCATCCTTGGCAACCCACGCGTCCGTAGGCGGCCTATCGACTTGGATAGCGGGTGAAGATACTTGGGAAGGCTTGGGCACGGGTGCAGTGGTAACGGGGTCCGCGCGCGGCGGCGAGGGTGAATTTGGCGGTGCAGAGGGCGGTGATGTGTCGCATGCCCGCGATCGAGCCCTTTTTGTTTTAGAAGTTGTCTGCGTTTCTATGTAAACTCCTTGACCAACTAAGTTTATACTTGGTTGCCCATGGGGGGGCACGAGCCCCCCCCTCTCTCCACTCCTCCCCTGCCATGGGGGAGGAACCACCCATGCTCCTGGCACGCCTGATGGCTTGCTAGGAGCAGAATGCCCTGCTGACCCACTCTCTCACTGGCAGGCTTGCCTGCCTCGCGCGTCCTGGCCTGTCGTGGCCAGCCCATCGCTCCAACCCCCCCTCCCCCCCTGTTCGACAGGCAGACAGGTGCAGATTGGGGACCCCTAAGGCACAGGAGCGCCAGCGAGGGAGAGGCAGGGGAGGCCTGGGCCCAGCCCCAGCCTCCTCTGCCCCCTGAGCTGGCCTCCATGAGCCTCCAGGGGTCGCCAGGGGCAGCTGCAGGCCTGCCGCAGGCGCGCCATCGCGCGTGCCTGCATGAGAGGGGAGAGAGAGCGCGGAGAAGGGGGTGGGCGGAGCGATAGCTCCGCTCACCGGAAAATAGGTAAGTCCCGCACCTGTTTACAGGAAAAGTCGGGACCGAGACCGCCGCCAGCCCGGTAGGCGTAGGAGGAAGGGGGGAACGGATCGCCGGGGGGGGGGCGCGGGCCACCGACCATATCTAAGCCCTTTTCCCCTATCCCCCTAGTAGTGCACGGGGGGAGTTGCTTGATGGCGGGGGGGAAGGGCCGGGGGAGTGGGGGTGTAGAAAGTTTCCTACGTGAGTAGAAAGTAGAGGCTGCACGGTCGCGTGTGCGGTGAGACTATTAAGAAATTAATTAATCTATGTAAACTCCTTGCAGGCTAGTCACTAGTCACCGTCGCAAGATCCTACATTTGCCCATTCGCCCTCTTTGCCCTCGCCTCCTTTGTCGCCTCCCTTGTCGCCTGCTTGCCCCTCACCTAGCTCACCTCCTTGCGTGCTCCTCGCGTTTTTAGGCTAAGTCGAGCGTTCAGGTATCGCCGGTCGCCGGTGCAAGGAACCGCCAGTGTTGGGGCAACAGTACTGGCACCAGTGTTTGGCGCCAGCGCCAGTTCCATCTCAACTGGCAACTGGCGCCAGCTCGCCAGTTCTCAGCAAATAATGAGCGATGTAAAAAAAAACAAGAAAAGAAGCAAAAAACTACAAGTAAGGAGCCGCGGGTTGCCAATGGTAAGCCCCTACGTCGCGGACGTAGGAGGCCGACCAGATTCGAACCGTGAACCCACACGCGACATGATCTCTTAGGTTCACATTAAGCTGCCGGGGTGTGCTTTACCTCCATTAGCGGGAAAATAACCCTTTACACTGTATAATTTACAATTGGTGACCTTTCTCCCCCACCCGCTGCCCTCCAGAGCTGGCGCTAGCTGGCATGACCAGCTCTTCCCACCAAAGATCTGGCGCCAGCTCGCAGACCACCGATAGCTGTCATCAGCTACTGGCGCCAGTGATAGCTCCAACATCGGTGCAAGCTGGCGCGCTGTTGCCCCAACACTGGGAACCGCTCCCTTGTGTGACCCTGATTCCCCCTCAGGTGTTGGCCGTTGGATTATATCGTGGCGCTATTTTACTTCGGTCTTCATCAACTCACTTAAGGGTTTTCGAAAGATTCCCTCCTTATTCCTGTGCGTAACTGTTGGCCCCCGTCGGATCGTCCGTCGCCCCGTCGCTCTCTTGTCGGCATTCTCTTCCTTGTTCGGTCTGTTAGTAGGTTCCGTTCCTGTGCGTTCCGTGATACCGTGATAAGGATACGTAAGTGTGGAGAGTGTTGACGTGAGCGTGGTGTCATCTCGTCGGTCCATCGGACTCTAGCCGCCGCCTGTCGTCTGTCGTTCTTCGTTCGTCGCTCTCGTTCTCGTTCTCGTTCCCGTTCTCGTCGCTTGACTCGCCAGACTTCTCGCACTGTCGTCGCGAGGCCCTCCGAGGCATGCCCCCATCGGAGGCTGCCGTGGTCGCGGCAATCGAGGCAACTTCGGCCGATGACTTCTCTTAGTTCTTTCGTTCTTTCGTCAGGCTCGCGAATGCGACAGCTAGCTAATTGGCACACAAACAACTTTTCAGTCCCAGTCCTGGAATCCCGCCATGCCTGACGAGCCTGGTGTCCGAGTGCCAAGGCTGGTACCGGAAGGAGGAGGGGCACTGCCCCCTCCCCCTCCCCTCGATATTTATCCCCCCTCCAGTGCACGCACCGACCTGCACCCTGCGCACCTATACGCACCCCGACACGCAACACGCAACACGCGCTCTCCTCGAGGTTCCACACTGTGGGAAAACTCAAAATCCCTTTCGGGTAAAACAAGGCGGGGGTGGGAGGGGGGGGGCGCTCGTGAAACGAGAGGCCTAGATGGCTAATCTCTCTCGCCGTAGCGGATGCGGCCGCAGCGATTGCTTACGCCGCGGCCTGTATTCCTGGCTCTGGCGCCCCATTGTCTTCTCTTTTTCTTTACCTAAACAACTAAGTTTATTCTTGGTTGACCCATGGGGGGGCACGAGCCCCCCCCTCTCTCCACTCCTCCCCTGCCATGGGGGAGGAACCACCCATCCTCCTGGCACGCCTGATGGCTTGCCAGGAGGCCACTGCCCTACTGACCCACTCCCTTCCCCACAGGCTCGCCCCATTCGCCCATCCTGGCCCCTCGTGACCAGCCCATCGCTCCAACCCCCCCTCCCCCCCTGGTCGACAGGCAGACAGGTGCAGATTGGGGGCCCCAGAGGCTCAGGAGCGCCAGCGAGGGAGAGGCAGGGGAGACCAGGGCCCAGTCCCAGCCTCCTCTACCCCCAGAGCTGGCCTCCATGAGCCTCCAGGGGTCGCCAGGGGCAGCTGCAGGCCTGCCGCAGGCGCGCCATCGCGCGTGCCGCAGGAGAGGGGAGAGCGCGCGCGGAGAAGGGGGTGGGCGGAGCGAGAGCTCCGCTCACCGAAAAATAGGTAAGTCCCGCACCTGTTTACAGGAAAAGTCGGGACCGAGACCGCCGCCAGCCCGGTAGGCGTAGGAGGAAGGGGGGAACGGATCGCCGGGGGGGGGGCGCGGGCCACCGACCATATCTAAGCCCTTTTCCCCTATCCCCCTAGTAGTGCACGGGGGGAGTCGCCTTATGGCGGGGGGAGAAGGGCCGGGGAAGTGGGGGTGTAGAAAGTTTCCTACGTGAGTAGAAAGTAGAGGGTCCACGGCCGCGTGTGCGGTGAGACCATTAAAAGGTTTATTTTTCTTTACCTAAACAAGGCCTAAAGACACGTTAAGCTCTCCTCCTCCCGCTCCTTCTTCCCTCTTCCTTATTCCTGGCTCTGGCGCCCCATTGTCTTCTTTTTCTTTACCTAAACAAGGCCTAAAGACACGTTAAGCTCTCCTCCTCCCCTCCTTCTTCCCTCTTCCTTCTCTCTTCCCTGCGGCGCGCGGCGCGGGCCCATGGCGCGCGCCTGCAACCCACCTTCAGGTGCCGCGCGCCTGCAACCCACCTTCAGGTGCCTGTGTGGCGCCCTGCAAGGGCCCGGGAAGCTCAACTCAGGGGGCAGGTGACAGGTGCGAGGTTGTGGGGGCTTGGCACTGGCCCCTCCTGCCTCTTCCTCGCTGGCTTTCCGCTCCCCTGAAGGTCGACTAGAGCTGGTTGGGGGCTCCTGATCAGGTGGCAAGTGGGTCCAGGTGGGGAGGGATTGGTTAGACGCGATGAGCAGGCCAGCACGTGCGGCCAGGGCGTGCGATCTGTGCCTCTGTGCCCAGCTCTCTCTCTGGGTGAGTTTGGGTGAGCCTCCCCTGCATGCCGAGAGGCGACGCACGGGGGTGGATGGTTCTGGCCCCTCATGAGGGCAGTCGAGAGAGAGTGAGGGGGGGGGGGGCTCGAGGGGCCCGCTCTCCACTGCGACCAATCATAACTGATTAGCGGATGTCGGGAAGAATAAATAGCCTTTCTTTAGCTTGGATGGTGGCGATTGGAGCACCGTCGGTGAGCTCGTGTATGGTGTTGAATATCTTTTCTAGGACCGGGCAGTAGGTGGAGGATTCGTTTATATGATCTTGCGCAACGGCATGTGCCTCGTTTGTCGAGGGACACACCAACTAAGAGATTGCACGCGAAAACATTGCGGTAGTTGCTCAAGAGCTCATTTGTGGGTGCCCGCTCAATAGGAGGCTGAGAGTTTAGCGGCCACTTGCTTCGATACTAAGTCTGCGATGCGCTTGCACACGAAGGGCGGCTCGGCCGCATCGTGGCCTTGTCGAATTTCTGCGGGTGACAAGTTTGGCTTCTTGAAGGTGCTTTTGAAGCCGCCATGAGCGTCAACTGCGTCGCTGGGTGGTCCACGCGCCACTGAAACCCAGTGATCATCCGCGAGAGGTTGAATGTAGAATTTCCATTCCGGCTGGATGACGCCATCCACAGCAACGCTCGCCGTCTGCACCCCGGTTCCACCAAATTGATCGGTCCCCGCACCACAGGCTAAGGCGCCAATACGCGCGGTAGCCAACGGATGGGAACCTCCCAGCGTGAACTCGCATCGCTTAAAAGGAAAGCCCAACCCATCACCGCGAGCTTTTGTAAAAGCCTCTTTCAAGCTCCAAAGCTTGCGGAATATCATCTCCATTGATTTCTCAGACGGTCCAGCCGCACGAACCTACCTCAAGGAAGGGGACAAGAGATTTGGTGTTGTGCAAATGGGAGTTGAGCCCAACACTGGGCTCAAGTGGGTGGAGGTCCGAGATGACACAGAGCCTGGGTATTGCCCCATCGCATCCCCTCCCATGGTTCAAATGGAGTGCCCACTCGCAGCTGGAATGGATGAGCTGAGACCACTTCTGCACTCCCCGTCGTGCACAGCGACAATGGAGCCATGCACCTGTGCCCATTCTCGTGCGGTGAAATTGTCCTTCATAACGTCGAACAGATCTTCAAGCCCTTGATTGCGTTGCCGTCTCAGCTGACCTGGGGCAGCCACGTCGACTCCGCAAAGCATGCTCGGTTCCGAGGCCAGGATCACGTAGTTGCCCTCATGCGACACGTTAAAATTCCAGTTCGGCGCCTCCTCCAGCCTCCGGGTGGCGGCTTCGCCGCAGGCTCCATCGAGGCCGTCGTGTCCATTTGCGAGGTAAGGCTTGCGGCCTTTAGTCCGATGGATGGTCACATCAGAGTGTGAGCATGAGAGAAACCCAGCGCATGCGGACCTAGGACGACAGAAGAGACGCCGTGACAAAGAGCAAGCCATATGGCTGTATGCACGGGAGACAGGGCTGTCCACAGGCTCTCAAGCAGGGACTCCTTTGCATGCCAGGTAAGGCGCGTACCGCTGCAAGAGCCGTGAGACTATGGCACGTTTCTGGTCATCCCTGAAGTGGAACTTCATCACTCGTGTCGAGTCTTCCTCAGGCAGGGTGTCTAGAAGCGTCTTCCACTCTGCATCCGTGGGGTCCCAAGTGGCGGTATCTACGGCCCACCGAACCATTCTATAGTCCTCTGCGACACTTCCGCTGGTCGCCACCTCTCGCGGGCGTACCGTGCCTCCACTCTCAAAGTAAGCGCGAGCCTCGTCCTCAGTCCAATCGGTCGCATCAGGCGGCAGAGCTACGTCATCTGCGAGGCACTCATCCTGCGAGGCAGCAAACGTGAGAGAGGCAAGGGAGAGGGAAAGAGATGAAAGGGAGGAAATGGAGGGTAAAGAGTGCGGAGAAGGAGGGGAGAGAAGAAAGAGAAGCGAGAGAGGAGAGAGGAGAGAGAGGGGAGAGAGGGGAGAGAGAGGAGAGAGAGGAGAGAGAGAGAGGACAGAGAGGAAAGCAAGGTTGTGGTGGAGTTTGCTGTTGAGGGTCGGGTACTGTTGCCTCGTCTCGCCTGGATCTGCTTGAGAGCCTCCATTGTGGGCATCTGCAATCTACGGTGGCGGTGCGACCAGCTGGAGGTACAGGTGTGACGAGATCCCTGCTGATACGACGTGGTTGGTGCTGCGAGAGAGAGCGGGAGGAGGCAAACGGGTAGAGGGGGAGAAGAGAGATAACACCACGCGGGAATCGGTGGGAAGAGAGAAGAGAAGAGAGGGAAGAGCTGAATGCTGCGAGTACGAGGGGGAAGAGAGCGAGCGTCACACAGAGAGAGAAGAGGGGGAGAGGGAGGGGGAGAGGGAGGGGGAGAGAGGGAGGGGGAGAGAGGGAGGGGGAGAGAGTGGTAGAGAGGGAGAGAGAGAGGAAGAGAGAGAGAGGGAGGAGAGAGAGAGCGCGCGCGCGAGAGAGAGGGGGAGCGAGAGTGAGAGAGAGAGATTGGTAGAGGGAGAGAGGTACTCCTAGAGAGAGGGAGAGAGAGGGAGAAGAAGGGGGGGGGGGGGGGGGAGGGGGGCGCGGGCGGGCTCTCGCGTGCTGGACGGGTCCACTACAAACTGCTAGAGGAGCGATAGGGGGGGGGGGAGAGAGAGAGGGGGGGGGGGGGGGGGGAGAGAGAGAGAGCGAGAGAGAGTGAGAGCGAGAGAGAGAGAGAGAGAGAGACAGAGAGAGTGTCTGGAGTTTTGTATTAGAAGGGGCTCATAGTCCCCATGTGCCTTGGTGTACGCTTAATTAGGTGTCCTCCGATCTCGACCCCTCTTTGCGTCGCTAAGACCATGCTTTACATCTAGCCCTCGTCTCGCTACTCGGTATGGGCCTGCCCACGGCTGTCCCACGCGCTCTATTCGAACATGGTACCCCCGAGAGTCGATCCGAACGCTCGCATCGCTCGATCTCGACCGTCCTCGACCTCGACCTCCACATGCCCGAATTACCCAATTACCCTTTGGGCTTCTCTCGACTCTCGACCACTCATCCCTCAAATGTTTGGGCCTCCCCCATCCCTTTGGAAGGGCTCGTGACCCGGGCCCCCGGTCCCTACCGCCTCCCAATGCCAAGGCCGATTTCACCCGCGCTGAGGATAAATGTGTTCTCGCATTCTCTGTTAATGCTTAATGCCAACCACTCTCAAGGTGTTGTATTCAGGCCTCCTGGCATGAATATTTCGGCTCGGGTACGTGCCTTCGTCGTTATATATCGTCTTCTAGGTTCGTCTTGGTCATTCAAGGCGTGCAGATTCGGATTCTCCCTGGGCTCAAATCTTGTTCCGCCGATTTTCGTCTCGGAATTCGAAGATTTGAGTTTTATTTTTACCGTTACGGTAATTGTCCACGCGTTTAAGGTAAGAAATGCAGGTAACAGAACTGGGCCCCCTCTCTGCATTCCCTCCCTCCCCTTCTGCAGTTCCCCCTCCCCTCTGCAGTTCCCCCACAGGAAGTCTGGCTCGAGGTCCACGCCCTCGAGCTTGTTGAGGTGCGCGGTGATGGCGCCACTTCGTCCTTGGCTTTGTGACCCTTTTCGTACGCCGTGAAGGTGATGATGATTTTTTGATCTATGGGAAACTCCGCTTCCTCCTCGGGCATGGGCTCGAGGTCTTCGTCGAGGAGGGCCACCTGTGCGGCCAGGCGGCGCGCGCTCCATGACCCTATCGTTTTAACGATAGTTGAGAAAGTAAGAGAAGAGGCAGAACACCAATTGACGAGACCTTAAGGCTTAAAATAACCCACAGGTTAGAAGTAAAAGTCTGCAACTAAGTTTATACTTGGTTGACCCATGGGGGGGCACGAGCCCCCCCCTCTCTCCACTCCTCCCCTGCCATGGGGGAGGAACCACCCATCCTCCTGGCACGCCTGATGGCTTGCCAGGAGGCCACTGCCTTACTGATCCACTCCCTTCCCCATAGGCTCGCCCCATTCGCCCATCCTGGCCCCTCGTGACCAGCCCATTGCTCCAACCCCCCCTCCCCCCCTGGTCGACAGGCAGACAGGTGCAGATTGGGGGCCCCAGAGGCTCAGGAGCGCCAGCGAGGGAGAGGCAGGGGAGGCCAGGGCCCAGTCCCAGCCTCCTCTGCCCCCTGAGCTGGCCTCCAGGTGCCTCCAGGGGTCGCCAGGGGCAGCTGCAGGCCTGCCGCAGGCGCGCCATCGCGCGTGCCGCAGGAGAGGGGAGAGAGAGCGCGGAGAAGGGGGTGGGCGGAGCGAGAGCTCCGCTCACCGAAAAATAGGTAAGTCCCGCACCTGTTTACAGGATAAGTCGGGGCTGAGACCGCCGCCCACTCGGAGACACAGGAGGAAGGGGGGGAATGATCACCGGGGGGGGGCGCGGGCCACCGGACCATATCTAAGCCCTTCACCCCTATCCCCCTAGTAGTGCACGGGGGGAGTCGCCTTATGGCGGGGGGAGAAGGGCCGGGGAAGTGGGGGTGTAGAAAGTTTCCTACGTGAGTAGAAAGTAGAGGGTCCACGGCCGCGTGTGCGGTGAGACTATTAAAAGGTTTATATAGAAGTAAAAGTCTGTTATCGTGTTATCGTATGGAATACGACAAAGCGGTATTTGCTCGCTGCGCCCTTTCTTTTACATCCTCCGTCCCTCCGATTCGCGATTCGCGTTCCGTGCCACTTCCCCGTCCATTTCACATATGCCCATCATTTGCCCTCCCCGTTCCCCGTTCTCCCGATGAGCCCGTTCCGGGCTCTCCGGATGAACCGTGCGCCGCGCTAGCCGCCGGTGCGCCTTCGCGACTCGTTTCCAAAGACCAAAGACCAAAGAGGAAACGAGCTTCGCTCCGACACAAGGGCATCTCCATATCTCCATCTTCAAAATTCTCGCCGCCACTCGCCGGCCCAGCGCGCCCCCGTCCCCTCTGCGATGGTCGTTGCTCCTCTTTGGACCCTCGAAGGTTGGCGGCTCGCCTGCGACCTCGCCCGCCGATCCCGCCCACTGCCCTCCGCCGTTGGCTTAATAATTTACTTTTAATGACGTAAAACATAACATCATCTGGTCCTCTGTCGACGTAACGCGACCCTCTCGATCTCTCTGGGTTTTCTTTTCCCCTTTACTTTCTACCATCACTCTCCTTCGCCGCACGGTGTCGTCGACGCCCAGTGCCGCTACTCTCCTCTCTCCTCTCTGGCCCCCCCTCTCTCTCACCTATGCCGTTCTTGCCTTTCAACCGGTCCTTCAAACTCTTCTCCCTCTCCGATCGACGTTTCAAATGCTCTCTCTTCCCCACCCCCGTCCATTCCCCCAATCAATCTCTCTCTCCTTCCTCCCTCTCTCTCAGCCCTCTCTCTCCCCCCTCTCTCTCTACTCTCTCCCCCCCCCCTCTCTCCCCCCTCTCTACCGCCCCCCACCTGCCGCCCATTCACTCTTTCCCATACCTATCACCTCTCTCTCTCTCTCTCTCTCCCTTCCGCGCGCCAACTCTCTCTCGATCCCACAAAACCCCTCCCCCTCCTTCTCCCCCTTCTTCCCCTTCTCCCCTTCTACCAACTCGTTTACCAACGACCGGTATATCTCTCTCCCCTCCGCCCCCCCCCCCCCCCCCTTCTCTCTCTCTCCCTCTGTGCGAGTGGGCAGAGCGAACTCCTCGCCCCCCCTTCCCCTCCCCCCCGCCCCCCCCCCCCGGCCTCTCCCTCTACCCGCCCCCTCCCTCTCCGCCCTCCCTCCTCCCGTCCCTCCCCATTCTCTAACCTCTCCACAGCCTCATTCCCAATCTTTCTCCCCTTTCCCTCCCCCCAACTCCCCAACTCCCCTTCCCCAACCCCCCCCCTCCCCCTCCCCTCCTTCTCCACCATGCTCGACGGCCCGATGGGCCGTCGGCGGCGCGAGCCCGCGCACCCTCCGGCGCCCTCTCTCGCGGCGCAGCAGCAGGCCCAGCTCCTCCGCCACGAGCGCGGCGCGTGGGACGAGCTCCACGCGTGCCTGGGCGCTGATCCGAGGGTCTCGATGGCGCAGGAGCTGAGGGAGAGGCTCGAATCAGAGGTGAGAGAGAGAGAGAGAGGGCGCGCGCGCTCGCTCGAGGGACGAGGGGAGAGCGCACCAAGGGCGGTGGCGGGGAAGGGGGGGGGCGGGAAGGGGAGGAGGACGGAATTGTGAGGGGTTGAGGGGGCGGGTGGGGGCAACGGGCATCTTGTTAGTTGAGCAGGGAGGCGAAAAGGGGGGGGGGGTTGGGGCCCGAGGAGGAAGATAGATGCGCCAGCTGGGGACGTGAAGCCATCCTCTTTAAGGAGGGGGCTGGAGAGCGAGAAAAGAGCTTGCTGGAGACTTCAGAGTGTGCTGGAGACTTGACGAGAAGAGGTCATGAGGCGTTGAGTTGATAGTGCCCCATCTCCCAAGGGGACAGGGAAGGGATTCCCAGTCTCATTTGCACAAAAGTGGTGGCAGAGCCGGGAGACAAAGGCGATGGGATTCACAGTATCATTTTCACAGAGGCGGTGGCAGAGCCGGGAGACGAAGGCGAGGGCCACGGTTTCATGGAGGTGGGTGGGTATGGAAAATACTTGGGGCATACACAAGAGGGTGAGAAGGGGCGAGGTGGCTCCGAGGCGCAGGCAAAGAATCCGGAGAAGCGGTGAGGGCCTCGGGTCCTTTCTGCTGACGCCAAGGGACCGGCTAGAGGCGTGGCGCTTGTGGGTCGGGGCAGCAGAGTCTATGCTTAAATGGGGCGGGTGGGAGCTTCCTCCTCTTTTCTCACCATTAACGGGATCCGAGGGCCGGGCGGGGAAGAAGACAGCCCTTGCGCTGCGCTGTGGGTGGCTATGGCACGACACGAAAAGGGAACATGGTCCACATCCATGCAGCACTCCAAACAGCCTGCGCGTACAGCAAAGCATGACAGCCGCCAACCCACAACCTCTTCCGCAGGTGCGCCGGCAAGCGGAGGGCTGGAGCGGTGGCGCAGGGGGCGGTGGCACGTCCTCGGCGGCTGTGCATCACCACCGTGCCGTGCAGCAACATCACCAGCAGCAGCAGGCAGTACAAGAGGCGCGAGCGCTCGAGGCGCGGCGCGCGGCAGCTGCCGCAGCGAGGGACGGGTGGGGCGCACCCAGCCAGCAGGCGGCCATTGCAGGGGGGCGTGAGAGTCACGCGCCGAACGGCTCGCGCCCACACATGGATTCCAACCTTCGCGCGCGCATGGCCAATGAGCTGCGCATGTCGCAGATGAACGATGAGCGCGCCGAGGCTTGGCACCGCCAGCTTGTTGCGATGCGCGACGAGCTCGCCTCCACGCAGAGAGAGCTGGCCGACTCGCGCGGGCAACTGGCGCTCACTCTTGTCGAGCTGGGTGCTACGCAGGGCGAACTCGCCTCTACGCGCCAGCAGCTCCAGACTACGCAGCAAAAGCTCTCGCTCATGCACAACTTGCTTGAGCTGATGCAGCAGGAGTCCAATGAGACGAAAGAGGAGCTTGTAAAGACCAAGCGTAAGGTCTCAACCATGTCACGCGCGTCACGCGCCGGAAGCAAGCGGCGAGCGGTCGCAAAGCGCGAGGCCGACGGCGCGCCCGCCGCATCTGAAACTCCCCTTGCGTTGGAGGTCAAGACCGAGGGCGAGGGCAATGGTGAGTCTGGTGCACCTGCAGCCGAACCCGGTGTAGCGCCGGCTGCAGAGCCAGACGACGATGCAGAAGTTGAGCCAACAGCAATCGAGCTGGAGGCCGATGAGGATGGCAAGGACGGCGAGGTAGAGCCGGAAGCCGACGAACGCGAGGATGACGGCTCCGATCAGATCAAGGCGTCAGATCTCGTCGATGACGCCTCTTCAGCCGATTGTCCTTTCCCGGACTCCTTTGGCGTAGGACTTGATGTTGTCGCTTGGGGGCCGCTTGCAGACGCTGGGTGGGAGGACTCGAGCTCCTTTGCGCGTGTCTACCTCACTACAGACGGTGATCTGGAGACGGAAAAAAGCCTCCACCTGCAGGTCGGCACGCGGCCCGAACCTGAACTTGGTCACGCCATTCTCTCCGACGAGAAGCTCGTCAATGCAGCCGAGCAAGCCGGCGTGGCCGCTGTTGTCAACGAGCTGAGCAAGCTCAGCCCGCCGCCTGCCGCCGAGCCGGGCGCCGACCTACGGCCCGCCCTGGAGGAGGCTCTGAAGAGCGCGGCGCGCGCGCTCACGCCGCCGGCACAGTCACTTATCTCAATCGATGATGAGCTCAACAGTTGACGCGGCACCGAGCATGGGTGGCTTGCTATCTTCTCACCAGCCCCAACCTGCACAACTGCACGGACCCGCCCACCCGCCCACCCGGGGGGGGGGGGGGGAAGGCGCTCACCTTCCGGGCGCATGCAGTGCAGCCCATCTTACTACGCTGACAACTTCTTGTTCGCTTGCCAGCCGAATCGAGCCCTGCTTCATGGAAGCAGACCGTAACCCTCACGCTGTTGCCATGATGTCCGTGTGCCTTGCAACAAGCACCTGCTTTTCCTGAGTTCACGCTTGTACAACGGCTGACCTTGCCGGAATTCGCAACGGCTTCGACGTGATCGGCGCCGCCCGCACGGGCGGGCCGCACTGCTGCATTCTCGCCCTCTCCTGTCGCCAAACGAGCCGGGCGGGGTGCGAGACCGACGTGGAGACGTGGAAAATAACGCAGTGACGAATGATGAGGCAGAGTGCAGTGTTGTGCATGTAGATTGTGTGCGAGCTGCGTTATAGGAACGGGGGCTTTGAGCCAGTGACGTGCTAGCCGTAGCGTGCGTGTGTGCGCGCCGCTCTTGAGTGCACCCGACGAGATGGCGGCAAGAGGTGGCTGCGATGACAGTGTGACGGAGCAACGGCATTGGTAAATGCCAAAGCAGCAGCACGCAATATCTTGCGCAAGAGTGCTGTTAAGCATATTCTAGTGAGATTTGCGTAGAGTTGTGTTGTTGTGGTGTTTATGTATGGCCATTTTGAGACAGAGACTGAATTGATGTGGGAAGAGGAGCTGGCGAGGACCGGGACTGCTTGAGGAGGGTGAAGTCCTTGAGGTTCTCACTTTTTGGCGGTTCCTCTCGCTCATCCAAAAAGCAAAATTAGCCCAGCCCCTGAAAGCGCGCGCCGTAGGTGTTAAACATCGAAATGGGTCATCATGTGTGAATATTGTTGTATAAATAGCTATGAACATTTGATGGCTCCATTCGATTGATTTCCAATGATTGACGGAACGACACCTCAAAAAATTTCTTGAAGATGCCCGCTAAGCTACTGTTTCACTCACACCCTCCCGTGGTCATGCCGACATCGCCTTTTACCCTCATCTCTACCTCTACTCCCCCTTCCCGCCCCCCCGCCCCCTCGTTCGGTCCTTTTTTTTCGGTTTCGGGCCTAGCTGTGAAAAACAGCGGTTGAGGTCTAGAATCTAGAAAAACAGTAAACAGTAAAAACAGCTGTTTTTGGGAATGCAAAAATAACAGTAAAAACAGAAAACAGAGCAAAAATTAGTAAAATAGTGGGGCCGTGGGGCCAAAGTACAGTAGGTAGGGGGGCCTCCCCCCCCCCGCGCGGAACGCCTCTGCCTTTCTCTCGCGAGTCGCGAGAGTCGCTCGCGGCGTCGTCGCGCTCCCCTCCCCCCCATCCCCTATGCATGGCCAGCCGCCCAGTCTTCAACCCCCACCCCACCTGGTCATCGCGATCAGCGAGCCAGGTGGTGGACAGTGATAGGGAATAGGGACAGCGAGAGCGGCGGTGCGGTGCTCGCCGCGGCTAGGTGAGCCTACTAGGTGGTCTCTAGATGTAGCGAAGTGGGATATAGCGACGAGCGACGAGGACACGGATGCCGAGGATGATTGGATGGCGGACGAGGCGGTAGCCCCAAGCGCTGATGTGATAAAGCAGCTAACTGCCTGATTGATGCGTGTGAACGTGTGAACACAATATCAATACCGTAAGCGCAGTATAGTAGGAGTAGAGAGTAGAGGAGACGCATGCAGCGGCCGTGCAGCCGTGGCTATAGTAAGGCCTGTAGTAACCAGTAACCAGATAACTGGGTATCGTGCTACTCACCTACCCACATCCGATTTCCACTACCCACCTCCATGTGGGTAGGGGGGGACTACTAGCCTTCGTGATATCCATGGACTTGAACAACGCCATGCACCTCGACGTCAACGACGCGTGGCGGTGTTATGCCGTTTGGTACCGTAAGAACCTACGTGCCTCCCCCCCTGCACTGGTGGGGGGGGGGGGGGCGAGGGGGGGGAGGGGGCGAGACCAAAAGACCAGACCAGTTGTTTATTTACGTTAGTGTTCTCGTCGTATAGTGTAATAATTCCCTGTCCCAGGGGGTGCCCCCAGGGTTCCCGCCCGCCCTCCGCGCCGAGAGTTCCCCCGCGGAAAGAGTGAACGCACGGCGTGCACCTTCATGGAAGTTGCTATGCGCACGCACGGCGCCCCCGCGGGGGGACCGATGCACATCGCGCCGTGCCCATGCACGGCGTGCACAATGTGATTGCAAGTCATCACACGTGCTCCGTGAGAAATATCTCGTATATTGCACGTTTGCGTAGTTGTCGGCCTTAGAGGAAACGCGGAGGTAAAAAGTTAGCATGCGCACGCACGGCGTCTCCGCGGGGGGTGCCCATGCACGGTGTGCACATTGGTGCAAGCAAGTCATACGTGCCCCGTGAGAAATATCTCTTAAGGGAAAAGCAGTGAAAGCAGAGAAAAAAGTTGTTATGCCCACGCACGGCGCCCTAGCCTTTCCTTGAATTTTAGAATATTGTTGTATACATAACTATGGACATTTGATCGCTCAATTCGACTGATGCCCCACAATTGACGGAACGACACCTTGGGGGCGCTTCGTCTCTTCGTCTCCCGCGCCCGCTTTTAATATTAATCCCTGATCGCTCTGTCCTGAAATAGAAGCAATAACACGGATAGCGTCTACCATCTTGAGGCCCGCGCGGCGCGATGCATCTCGCGGTGGGTCTCGCTGGCCGTCGGGCGCTGCTGGGCGCGCTGGCCGCTGCGGCAGCGTCGTGCGGGGGGCGGGCGTGGGCATCATCGGAGGCGCCACTCTCGGCCCTTTCGGACGCCTCGCTCGGATACGCCCTCGTCTACCCCGAGGGCTGGGCCCCCTCGCCAAAGCCTGTCAAGACGCACTTGAGCGAATCTCTCCTCAAGGGGCCTGCCCACAAGGCGCAGCTCGGGCTCACGGTCGATCCGGTGAAGATCGACTCGCTCGAGCAGTTCGGATCGCTCCAGCAGGTGCGCCTCCTGCCACCACTGCCAGGCAGGGGGGGACGCCAGCTCGAGCGCTCCCGTCCTCCTGGATACAGGTTACTGAGAGGGTGCTTGCTGTCGAGGAAACGCGCGACGGCGTGCAGGCGGTTGAGCTGCGGAGTTCGGCCGCAGAGACAGGTGAGCGCGTGTCTCGCGCGCACCCGCCGACTTTCGCTCACCCGCTTGAATGCCTTTTACGCTCATCGCCGATGGCCGCCGCCCCAGGTTCGCCCACTTACTACGTGATCGAGTATGCCGTGGCGTCCTCTCGGGGGAAGAAGATGTACCTGTGCAAATACTGTATCAGTAATAAGCGTCTTTACGTGTTGCAGGTAGCATGGCGTCGTCGCCTCTTCCCGGCTATTCATGGGGTTGCACACTCAGGCTGATTGCCACGTCGGATTTCCCGGGAGTCTTGATGCGACAACTATAACGCCCTGCCTCTTGGTACAAACATCTATCAAATTGACCACATATACACACCCGCTGGCAGACTCAGGCAGCTTTAGACGACTACGAGACTGACGCAGATGGAGTCCGATCACAATTGCAAGATATTGTGAGGTCTTTCCGTGTCAGTGCGGCATGAAGCTTTGGGGTAGCTCACCGGCTTTAGCCAGCAGCTAGCCTCCCCGCGTTCAGCGTGATCGACCTCGCTTGGCGACGCCACCGTCGCACTGTGTGCGATTGCGCCCCGTATTCCATCTTCTATATCGCGCGTGCCTCAACACACCGCTAGCCTTTGGGGCACTCATTCGTAGGTGCGGTTGCATGCTGCATAGGCTCCGCCTCGTGCTGTTAGGTGTTAGACTCTAGAAGTGGCGCGCTAGCACAGCGCGCTATGCATGCACAAATTATGTCAGGCATGGCTCAGACGATAATCGACAGTAGATGTCTTCTCTAACCCAAGTAAGGGCGGGGGGGGTGAGGCCAATAGAAAAAGGGAACCTCAAGTTGCAAGTTGCACCCTCTCGCACGCGCGAGGGGGAGGGGGCGCCCAAGGGCTGGTTGCGCCCCCGCTCCCGGTGCGGGCCATCAAAAGTCCCCGTGCACCACCCGAATATGGGAGAAATTATACCCCCTCAAATATACACGTACATACCACGAGGGCGTTCGACCCCCCACTCGCCACCGAACCTTCGCCCCCCTCCCCCCCCCACCTCTTCCCTCCCCTTGCCCTTGCCATCTAGCGACTCTTCCTGCGCATTATCATCATCACAACATGGTGACCTCGACCTTGAGCTTTCTTAGCTAGCTATGAGTCATAGCTATGAGAGCATTGGCTGGCTCTCCGCGCCAATCGGCTTGCGCGAGAGGTCCACCGACGACAGCCGAGAGCTCCGCGCCAGCTCACACAGGCGATGCACGCCCCCGCAGGTCCGATCCGGTTGCGGTTCAGCAGGAGCCTCTTCCTCTTCGTCCTCCGGCATGCGCCGGCGCCTCGAGCACGCGACAGATCATGTCGCATGTCGAGGGACTCGTGACTCGTCGTCGAGATCCGCATACAACAGACGCACGGTGGAGAGGTTGAAGGAGACGTCGAAGGTACTCCACTACGATGCGCGAGAGGCGTGGGCCGTTTGAAGTTGGGAGTGTGGAGTGTAGAGGACTGGTTCGCCTTACTGGGTTTTCCCTCATTTTAACTTGTGGAGGGTTAGAATGGGAGCCGGGGGTGTGCGAGGGGGGAGATGTAGAGGGGTGCATATGTGTATGTATCTGTGGCAGCAGCACGCGCCGAGGCGTACGGGCAGGTGCGCTGAGTGACTGAGTGAGGGTTGTCGTGTTAGTACCGGCCGGGCTAGTGAGAGTAGTGGTATTAATGCTCAGTTATATTATTATTGTCCGGCCCTAGACGACATATTTGACACCATCCACGAGCTCACGGACTACCACCCACCACGGCTCGTCACGACTCCCACGGATCAGATGTACGACAGGCTCTTCATTCAGCCCGGATCCACCGTTCCACCGTGGCTCATTCCAGAGAGATCTTATACTTACTAGCATGGAGATATATATTAACAGATTTCTATAGGATTCACTTTGATAACATTAGATTCGACAGCAAACACGTGATAAGGACACTGATAACGAGATTCACCATAACAGTGACGAAAGTGTCACACTTCGGAAACTCCATCGATTCCTCCAGAAGAGCCCAAGCCCAAGCGGACATGCACATGGGCCGTCAACATAAGAAACGAATAGACACAAACTCCTTCCGCCCACTATTCGATGCAACGGACGATGACACTCTAGAACCAAGCCCCACACTCAAGACGCTAGCACAAAGAATGGGGATCGAGCACGTGCTGGCAAGCGAATAAACATGAACACGAAAGCGACAAGCGACCAGGGATAGCGCCCTGCAAACCAGGGAGGGGAACCCTCCCACACGACCCACCCTTGGGGAAAGCCACGCGGCTGGGCCCCCACAGAGAAGCGCAGCAGAATGCGCCACATCACAAATTATAGCCAAAAGGCCTGCCTCCCGCCCCTCCCCCGAAGCCAGACCCAAGGTAGTTAGTGCTAGTGCGTAGTGCACAAGGGGCCCGTTTTCGATACTTTATTCATGTGATAATAGCCAAATTTTCATACTACTGCTACTGATAGTTTGCACAATTATAGATGGTTGGATTGTGGATTGTTTACGTCAGGCGCGCAGGCGTCGGCGCGGAAGAGCTGCTTCTGCGCGCTCGCCACGCAGCCGCCGACAAAACCACGCAACGCGACTTTTCGCATATTGGACGTAAACACGCATGATGTGCCCACTTGTATATACCCCGGGTTAAAAATTACAGAGTCTTTACCTGGGCAGGGGAGGATGTCAGTGCAAGTAGAACTTATACTACCCACACGGGGGTAGTTGCGCCAAAAAAACAACCAAACTTGAGGTTGCAGCCTCGTCGCCACGTTGCCCTCGGATGCAAGATGCAAGAAGGTACCTGCTACCTACCGGCTAAGCGCAGGCGCGTGCGTGCTGCCGTCTGGGGGGCCGCTAAAGCACGGGCGCACTAGGCGCCATCCCCGTGCGCACGCGCCTTCATCTCTAATGCACCGATTTGGGATTTGAGGTTTTACTATGCTGACTAGCGGCATGCGTCGATACATGATGAAAGCGTGAGAGCGATGGCACGGTGAGACAGATCATGATAGTCCAGGTCAAGATACAAAATATCTAGATGAAGAAACTCTGTCGCATGGGCATGGGGATGAGGGCCGTCTACCGTCTGGCTCCCATTCTAGCAAAAGACTCTGGGTATCATATTGAAATGTCCGTCAAATCTCGGGTTCTCAATCACTCATGAAGATTTGCTCTCACCGTCGTAGCATGTGCAATTCGGAATCGATAGCGAAGACCTATATATGCGAGTTAAGCCAGGCTTTCCATGTGTTACCACGGTGACTTGTTCGGCACGGGACCACCCCTTTCGCAATGGGTGAGCTAGATGCAATCTGTGCTCAATAGCATTTGGAGAAGAGGATGGAAGATAAACGCATCTCCTACTGAGCGCAAGATTCCGCATCCCGTGCGACCAGGCACAACGCAACAAATTCGGCGAATTAAGCGATATTGCCGAATAGGTGGCGTGCTGGATTCATCGGCAAGTGCGGATGCCAGCCCTGCGCTCTTTGCACCACTCTTTGCGATTTTCTTACCCCAAAGCGGCCCAAGACTGCAGGGACTACATTCGACGCAGTGTGGCTGATGGCAGAAACGATCTTGCCAGCAGATGCTTGAACAGCAGCAGACTGAGCATAGGCCGATCTCAGCACTGCTGACCAGCGGAGGGAATGCACCGCATGGATAGATGCTCGCACAATAGCAGTCAACCAAACCAGGGTTGATCTGAGTGCTGCTGGCCAATGGAGGGAACGCGGCGCATGGAGTAAGCGTCGTGTGATGCCCGAGAAGCAGCTAAGGAACGAGCCTGCAGACGACTTAAGATGACCGAGGTTCAAGGCAAATGTCAATCCAGGAACTCCGCCAATTGTCGCATGCGGGGAGATCAAGAACATCGCTATAACCGTGGAGAGCCCAAGCACGATGGGTGGTTGTAGCAGCCTTGCCCACGGTCCAACCTTTCGATCAGTGGTGGAGATTGTGGAGGCCTTCGCATCCAAGCCGCCTGCTCTTCCAGGGAGCACGTGCGAGACGGTAGTCGCGCCTTGTTTGCAAGCTGGCTGTCTAGAGGAGCTGGCAGACACCATGGAAGGCCTGGAGGATGAGTGGGCTGCTTGGCCTGCGCTCGAGGTCAGGCTCGAGTAGGCTTGGCCGCGACTAGTACTGAAGGAAGCCGATGGAGTCAAAGCTCTCACTGTAGACGAGGACACTCCGTTGCGAGCGAACCCCATGCTAATATTCTCAAAGAATGCCGGAAGATCGGCTAGAGGGGCAGCAGTAATTCCAGTGGCTGCGAGTCTTTCAGGATGGTGCGCTAGCTGGAGTATGGCGAATGCAGCCACAAATAGTGCGCCGATGAAGGACGCCACTGCCAGGCGAGAACGGCGCGTGCGAATTTGCTCAAAGGTGTTAGGTGGTCGATCATACAACTGCGAGGCACCGAGCAGCGGCAGTCGGTCAGGGCATGGCTTGGTCTCATTTGTGCAATATCAGTTCACGGAGCATGCCTGCGAGGGAGCATTCAGCCGAATAAGGACTCGGTGCCACCACATGATGGGTGTTTGCGGGCACCTGATGGGAAGACTCTAGCCCAGTAGAGGTCAAGGTCTGTTGAGGTTGCGACTCAGAGTTGTCGGCGTTAGGTTGCGGCTGGCGGCCATTGATCTGCACGACGCCTGTCATGGCTCTCGCGCACCTCTGCAAACGTACAGCCGCGTCCCGCTGCTCCCGCAGCGCCTGCACCCTCTTTGAGGCGAGGCGGACTCGTGTGAGGCTCTGGATCCGGATAGCGGCCCGTCGCTTCCTCGACTGCAGCGCGAGGTGCCTTTGCCGGCGCGGCGAGAAGGGGCGGCGGCGTGGCCGCGCGACGGTCGTCATTGCTGAGTGATACGCCAGCGAGAGCGAGGGCTTCATGATGGCGCGTGGGGCAGGCGGGGCGGGGCGGAGGAATCGGAGAGCCCACGCCGCTCGCTCGGCGTTGGGCGCGTGTGCAGGAGGGCGAGAGAGGGCGAGATAGGGAGCGAGGACAAGGCTGGAAGGGGGAGTCGCTCTGTGGCTCTCCCTGTCCGTCGGCCCGCCCGCCCGGGGAGCGTCTCGACGTTCTCTCTCTCCTCTCCCCTCACTCTCTGATCTCTCTCTTTCTTCTCTCTCGTCTTTCTCTCTTCTCATTCACCTGCGTCTCTCTCTCCTCTCCCTCTCTCCTCTCTCTCTCTCTCCTCTCTTGACTTCAACCCTTCTCTCGAGGTTTGAGTCCATCGGCTTTTTCCTTCAGTACTTTCCTAGTCGCGGCGGAGCCTACTCGACCCCGACCTCGAGCACAGGACAATCCAGTAAAGTAAGTTAGTTATACGTCCTCCCCGGGCCTTCCCATGGTGTCTCTTGCTCTCCTCCTCTCTCGTCCCCTCTCTCGCTCCCTCCTTTTCCTCCCTTCTTTTCCCTCCCCTCTCCCTGCCCCTGAAATAGTTAGGGCTTAGTTAGATATGTGGCCGCGGCTCTCTGGCGCTCCTGCCGGCGCTTCTGACTGCCCCCCCGCGGCCCGCCGCGCCGATGGACTCAGCGCTCTTCAACCTGCGCAATGCGCTGTATCTGGGCAACTACCAGCAAGCCATCAGCGAGGCTATGAGTGCAGGTGCCAGCACTGAGCGCGACTTCTTCATGTACCGCGCTCTGGTCGAGCAGGGCCAGTACCGTGTCGTGATGGACGAGGTTGGCCCTCAGGCGCCCGTCTCTGTGCAGGCCGTCAAGCTGCTTGCGACGTATCTGTCTGGCATCTCCAAGGATGTCGTTGTTTTGCAACTGAAGGAGTGGTTGACAGACCCGGGGATGCTCGAGAATTGGCAGCTGATCTTGATCGCAGCGACCGTTCTCCTGCACGAGCAGGATTACAAGGAGGCGCTGAAGATCACTCATCAGTCGACGCAGCTCGACGTCATGGGGCTTGTCGTGCAGATTTACCTGAAGATTGACCGCCCCGACCTCGCGCGCAAGCAAGTGAAGGCCATGCAAGAGCAGGATGATGATGCTACTCTCACCAAGCTCGCCAACGCTTGGACTTGCCTGTGTGAGATAGGTGCTGAGAAGTATCAGGAGGCTCTGTACGAGTTCCAAGAGCTAGGTGAGAAGTACAACATGTCTTTGATGCTCCTCAATGCCATGGCCGCCTGCAATATGCACATGGGTTGCTTCGATGATGCAGAGAAGCTTCTCCAGGAGGCTCTCTCCAAGTCGGCTAACGATACCAACTCGTTGATAAATCTGCTCGTCTGTCTCAACCATCTTCAAAAGCCAGCCGACGTAATTGCGCGATACACTTCGCAGCTAAAGATATCGTCGCCCGACCACCCGTGGGTTGCCAAATTCGGCGAGCTTGAGGCGAGCTTCGACCGTTGTGCTGACCAACTAAGGAAAGCATAGCAGACGATTTGATCGATTGCCGATGTGGAGGGACATCTAGAAGGGCGTGTTTCCGGCAGCTTTTGTGAGTCTTCTCCGCGCACATGGGGGTCTCGGTCATTCGACGGCGAGACAGGTACTAGCTAGCGCGCAAGTCGAGGGGAAAGCATTCGTATCTCTCATGGTATGTAATGGAAACCGACAAAAGAGGCGGGAGACATCGGGCTGCGTTGTGTTCACACGTCGGATTTGTTGTTGTTGGTGAACTACAGTATGATATGCAAATAGCAATAGTAGGGCGGTCAAACAGTGATTTATAACTACTGACATGTGAGGGGGGCTACATTCTTTGACCGTTCTCCGAAGCCCAAGAAAATACTCCTGGAGGGCTTAGTTGCCGCCACGAAAAATAGCCGAGGAAAATGGTAGGTTTTACCCCCCCACCCTGCACACGGCTCTAACATTACAGAACTGGCGGTCGCGGGGCCGATTAGGTTATTTCGGGGCCGTTGTTTCCAGGACATTCGATTCTTCCGAGATCCGTCCGCGCTATCGGGCGCCCGACCTTCATCTGGTGCCTAGAGCAGGGGGGAAGAAGGGGGAAGTCACCCACGGAGCCGCGGAGCACCCCATCCATGCGCAACCGTTCAACGTTCAACCTGTCGGGCTTTCTCTTGCGCCTTCTACTGGGCCTTCTTGGAGATGCTCATCCTCAGACGGGCGAACGGGAGGGGGTGACGGGGGAGCCAACCGCACTGTTTTTCGTGTTTCGCACCATTTCTTAATCTTTTTCTTCGATTTCAATTTCGATTCTTTCTAGATTTAGATTCCCCAACACAGCTGTTTTTACTGTCTTTCTAGACCTCACCCGCTGTTTGTCACTTTGTACTTTGTCACCTCTAGGATCTAGGATTGTGGGGGCTCCCGGGGCCGGCCCGGGGATCTCGGGGCCAAAAGGCATCGAATATGTGCTAGATGGGTGTGTTTTCCTTGGTTTCTGTTTCTAACGCTTACTTACTTTGTGGTGTATTTCGTATTTCGTATTTCCTCAATCCTCAATCCTGACTTATTCTTTTTTACGCCCTTAGAAGTCAAAATAGAAAATAGTGTTTGACCGCCCTACCCCTAGTCCCATCCTAAGGTCCGCCGACTTTTGTAGTCTGCATAAGCTTAGTTCCATTCGAACACAGTAAAGTAAGCTTGGTACTCGTAGGAGTAGGAGGAAGAGGAAGAGGAAATGTGCACCGGTACACGAAAAGGATTCCTCGGGCCGCGCCGAGGAGCGTGCGCGGAGGTGTGCTGCGGCAGTGGTTGGGCTCCGGGGGAGGAGAGAGAGCCGTTGTTCGGTTTCGCCTCCTCTCCCCTCCCCCCCCCGCGCGCTGCTGCTGCTGCTGCTCGGCCCCGAGTGCCTCACCCCGCAGCCGCCGCAGCAGCGCAGGCCTCGCCACCGCCCGCCTCGCTCTCCGCAACGCCCTGGGCAGGCCGATGACTGGCGTTGAGCACCATGCGCACGACTTGGGGAGGATCCTCGTCCAGGCGCAGGCCGACCTAGCCCGCATCCGCTCGACCATCACAGCAGAGTCGGGAGGCCAGACCGACCGCCGCCTGCTCGCTGTCGTGGAGAGAGTCGAGTCGGAGATGAAGATGAAGGCGGACGCAGTGCTGCATAGCGTGATCCACGGCTCGCCCGCAACGCTCCCAACGCTCGGCTCCTACAACTTTGGTGGTGGGGCATCGACCTCCTCTCTTCCCGCCTCGAGTCGTCTGCCCGGCAGCCAGAGCACCTCGCGGCTGCAGCTCCCATCGCGCAACCGCATGGCACCATCTGTCAAGGCGCAGACAAGGCGACAGCAGCAGCAGCTCAGTAAGGCGCTGATGAATCCCACTTCCGTCGCCTCGCGAGAGTTCCTTGAGCAGCGCTTCGGTATTGCAGCGCCACCACCGCCTCCACTAGCGTCGGAGGTTCGTCGTAATGTTGGGAAGACGGCGACCGGAAAATTGGCAGCCGCAAAAACTTCTGGACCGCTTGGGGTCATAGCCTCGGAGTACAGACGGGATCCCGATTCCGAGCCCCCGATTCGTCCTAGGGACGTCGCTGCTGGGCTGTTGTCGCTCACACAACGAGGCCTCCTCCCCCCGCATGTCGACCTGACGCCAGCACTAGCCCGCGAGCCAGCTCCCGTCACGCAAGCGCCTTCACGACTCCACGACCCAAAGACCCAGTTTACGCCGTCAGCAGCTGCTGCCTACACCTCGCCTTTCGGCTTTAATGTCGCGAATACAAAGCTTGACCTCCTTTCAGACGTGGGACCCACGTATGCTGAAAGGGGGCCTCGAAAGCCACCCATGGCACAAGCTCATGTTAAGTCAGTTGCTCCTGCTACAGTGACGCTCACCCTTGAGGGCTCAAAGAGCAGCACCGATGCGAGCGAGGAAGCAGCAGCCGCTCTTGCCTCGGCCGAAGCACAAAAGGCGCGCGACTTTAACCAGCTCATGGATACCTTTTCTTTACACCACTACATTATCCGTCACGGAATGACACTCGAGTCGACCCCCGAGTATGTTTCCTTTGAGCGGAAATACAACAGTGAGTGGGGCGCCATCTCTCAGCTGAACAAGAAGCTTGAGGCCATGCTCAAGAAATATGATGTACCGCTCGCGTATGTCGATGGCCAGAAGCTAGTGGCGCTCGCACGCAACCCGTTGGTTCGTCGCGATGAGCGCGCTTTGCTCGGTTGCTTGGTCAATGATGACCAGGTTGCAAAGTGCATGAATCTTCCTGGCCAGCGCTTCCGGGGCGGCGGTGAGGGCGCGCGGCGCGCGGCGTTGATTGAGATCCAGTCTGGTGCCCGACGTTTCCTTGCGGTGCGTGCAGTGAAGCGCTTCCAGTACCTCTTCGATGCTGCGCATCGGATGACACGGCGTTGGCATACCAAGAGGATGTGGGCAGCTCTTAGGGCGAGATTGAGGGAGGACGGCGTCGAGCGCGCGGCAGCTTGGCGCGAGATGCAAGAGGCCTTCCGCAGGGATTGGCCGGTCATCCGCGCCTCGCCGCGTGTGGTTGTACACATACCCTCGCTGTCGTACGCTGAATCGATGCGTGCCTCGATGTCCAATCTTGACGTGAAGCAAAGTGCACAATTGCCTCGGTTGTGTGAGATCATGGAGTCCGGTGTTGACGTAATCTTTGTGTCGCCCTTCCCACTCAATGACGATGTCATGCACTACTTTCAGAAGGTGTGCGCTCAACGATGCCCCCCCCACCCTAGCCTAGCATTACCAGAAGCCTCCCCACCCCGCTCCACACTTTCCGTCCTCGCTTCCAATCCGTAACGAATCTGGTGTCGTCTCGGCGTAGGTGTTGGAGATTGGTGGCATAGAGGATCCGCTCAAGCGCCTGAAGATTATCGTGCCGGAGAATTACAATCGCTTCCCGCCTCACTTCTCCTTGTCCACCATCCTCTTCTACTCGCCTCGCGCCATGCGCCGCATTGCAAACTTTTGCCGAGGGCGCACGGCTTACATTGCTCCAAATGTTGTTGGCCGGGAAGACGTACGTCTATCTCAAGCGCTCCGTCTGCCTCTCCTCGGGCCCGAAGATAATGTTGCTAGAACATTTGGGTCCAAATCCGGTGCGAAGCGCATTTTCCAGGTACGCTTGCGGGTGTTGAACAAAGTCTGACGTGAAGACCAACAAAAGCTACCCCGGCCAAAGCCAGTGCACCATCGGCATCCGAGCCTTCGCCCATGGGGAAAGCGTGGCGAATCGCTTCGCTTACATACGCCGGTATTGCATGTGTGCTCTGCGGGTGACCGTAGCGATGCCCATTTTTGACTTTTTGCAGGCGGCTTCGGTGAATATTCCCCCTGGGGCCCACGATGTGTACGACGAGCAGTCTCTCATCATCGCACTCTCGGGGCTCATTTGTGCACACCTCGACGTCCCACGCTGGGTGGTCAAGCTGGACGATGAGTGTGGTGGCCGCGGCTGCGCTCACCTCGATGTTGCCTCACTGCCATTCTATGCTGCCCTGGTACGGGAGGCGGAAGGGTCGCCAGCTCGTTGGGAGGAGGAACAAACACAAGCTCGAGCTCGAGAGATGGTGCGCGTCGAGCTGGAAGCTTTGTTACCCTCCAAGATGACGATCAACGCTCGTTGGTTGTTCCGAAACTGGCGCGAGTACCTATCAGAACTCCGTCGTGGTGGTGCTGTCATCGAGGCTTCCCCGGGCGATGCGCTGCGCTCGTCGCCTTCTTGCAATCTCTTCATTGAGCCTGACGGCACCGTTAAGGTCACCTCAACGCACGAGCAGATCCTCTCATCTCCGTACACCTTTGTTGGCGCTGCATTCCCTCAGACCGAAGTCCCTGCTGGCGCATTACGTGAGGCAGCCCTCGCAGTCGGCCGTGCAGCATACGATCGCGGCGTTATGGGACGCGTAGGGATCGATTTCGTGGCCTTTGAGGACGCTAGCGGCCTGTTGCGGGTCTGGGCTGTAGACCTCAACATACGGTACACCCCTACCGCATTGTCATTCACGTTTTTCAACTTCTTGGCCGGTGGCGAGTACGACGAGGAGACTGGACAATACATCGTACCATCAGAGGACAACGGTGCACTAGGCACGGGTGGCTCGGCTGCAAGCACGCCACGCCGGGGGCCTGCGCCGGGCGTTGGGCAGGAGCTGCAACGGAGGACGTATATTATGAACGAGATGTTCTACCACCCGCAGCTTCCATCCATTCACCATTCTGCGTTCTTCAACATGTGCGTACCCTCACCAAATCTTATGCCTTGTTGGGCATAGTTCCTATGCTAGCCGGCTCTTGGATCTCATCCTCCTCGTCTCGCTGTTGAGCATGCCCGGCTCATTTGGCCGAAGTCGTACCCATTGTAGCGATTTGTCTATAGTTTTGCATGGCATTGCCTTGGATTTCCCGCCCGCACCTATTCATCCGGGTTGTGCCTTGCATTCTAGGTGCCGGTTGAAGGGGGTCTCGTTCGACCTGCAAGATCGCTCCGGAACAGTCTTCAATCTAATGGACTCCTTTGCTGGCGGAGTACTTGGCATACTCACCGTTGGTCCCTCGCGTCTCGAAGCCCTAAGGAAGTTCACAGATTGCATGGATTTTGTACAAAAGCAAGTGGGACCTGCACCGTCTCGCCACGAACCTGCGGACTCGAGCTCACACGATGTTACTTTCCAGGACGTGATACGTGCTATCAAAGCATTGGTAGATAAACAGGTGGGCGGGCCGACGGCGCCTGCGGCAAGATATTTGCGCGCAGCTCGGTAGCCGTCACAAGTAATTGCAGCATCCACGATTTGCTTGCGGTTTCTATGTGGCTTATGAGTCTAAATATGCCACGCTAGCGCCATGACATTCTATGGTAGTATCGCTCTTATTTAGCCCGGCCAACGGCTGGCGTTTGCTACACACGTGAGGCGAGAAGCGCTCAATCACCATCACCCACCGCATGGAAAAGCGTTCAATCACCATCAGCCTGCACGTGGAACGCGCTCAATCACCATCACCCCCACCGCATGGAAAAAGCGTTCAATCACCATCAGCCTACACGTGGAACGCGTTGAATCGCCATCACCCCCACCGCATGGAAAAGCGTTAAATCGCGGAAGATCGTGGGGATCATGAGGGTAACGCTATCCAACCCACTCGTTTGGCAAGAGGGTATGCTTACGCGAGAGCGACAACACCCTATCCACCAATGTCCTTTTATCATCTAACAGAATCGAATTCAAATCATGTTCATTTGGATTAACAATGTTATATTCATTTGGTGTACTAACCCCGCATTTTGTGCAATTTGCTTGAGCTCATCGTAATTGACATAACGTTTGGATGATATGTATGCCCTTATGAACTCGCCATATGTGTCATCTGGAAGGTTATCAACGAAGTTTGTGTACAGCTCATACTCTTTGTCTTGAGAAAGAGCTCGATCAATTTCGAGCTTCCACGAGTGGTTATTCCAAAGCTGTTGGTATGTGACCTTACATCTTTCTTTATCATCTAACAGAATCGAATTCAAATCATGTTCATTTGGATTAACAATGTTAATTAAACCTTTTAATAGTCTCACCGCACACGCGGCCGTGGACCCTCTACTTTCTACTCACGTAGGAAAACTTTCTACACCCCCACTCCCCCGGCCCTTCACCCCCCGCCATAAGGCGACTCCCCCCGTGCACTACTAGGGGGATAGGGGTGAAGGGCTTAGATATGGTCCGGTGGCCCGCGCCTCCCCCCGGTGATCTTTCCCCCCCTTCCTCCTGTGTCTCCGAGTGGGCGGCGGTCTCAGCCCCGACTTATCCTGTAAACAGGTGCGGGACTTACCTATTTTTCGGTGAGCGGAGCTCTCGCTCCGCCCACCCCCTTCTCCGCGCTCTCTCTCCCCTCTCCTGCGGCACGCGCGATGGCGCGCCTGCGGCAGGCCTGCAGCTGCCCCTGGCGACCCCTGGAGGCTCCTGGAGGCCAGCTCTGGGGGCAGAGGAGGCTGGGACTGGGCCCTGGTCTCCCCTGCCTCTCCCTCGCTGGCGCTCCTGGGCCTGGGCCTCAGGGGCCGTCGAATCTGCCATTCAGCGAGCTCAGGAAAGACTGAACAAACTTGAACTCTCTGTCACGAACAAGGACGTTTACAAAATCATGTCTGGTACATATCAGATCATCCCTTCCCCTGCAATGCTGGCGGCGCGTGATCTGTCAGGGAAGATGCTCTCGATGAACAAAGTAGACGATATCGTACGCTTAGAGCTCAAGGAGCCTGTATCCAGATATATCGAGTCCAGTGCAGCTCTGGACGGCCTACTTCGTTCGTTGTGGATGGCTGTGCGGTTTTGAAAATTCGGACGACATACAATAAATTATTGATGTTATGATGTACCATTGCTGACAAGGTATTCTTTGATTCCTCTTCATTATTTGTTGTAGAGGCGGCGTTGTTGTTGAAAATGTTCGTAAATTTGTTATGCATACCAGCTACAAGCATTGCTAATGCGCATAGTAGTAGCGTCATCACCACAAATTTCGATTTACCATTATTGTATTTGATGTCACCGAACTCCTCCAAAATGTCACACTGTGGATTGATTGATCGATTCCCCGGAAGCTCATCCGTAGGTAGTGGTGATTGAAGAGGGGGAATCGGGGTAGGGGGCTCCGGATTCGGGGGTAGAGGATGAGTCCATTGTGATGTCGTATTGGCAGCGGGGTATGTTTTCCTTGTATACACGCGCGGACATGTATCATTTGTATGATTGTGAGCAGCGATCCGGTTTGGTTTCATTCGTCTGAGTTCATCACGGAGAACTTGCTCCACTTCGTTGTATGCACTATCAATCCAACTGGGTGGATCATTTCCAGCAAAGACGTCAAATGCATACAGCGCGATTTCAAACCACGGCTTGTTATTTAATATATGAGTCACTGTTGATAAGCGTATTCTCTCCAGATCATCATCAGTGTGCGCACTCGCTCAAGCCACTGTCGTGATTTCGTTGCGTACCCACCGCCACCGCTGCCACCGATCCCGCTTCTCCCATCACTCTCGCCTCTCACACCATATCACCCTCCACCGTCGTTACCCACAAGGCCACGCGCGGGGCGAGACTATTAAAAGGGTTTTTTTCCAGCCTTTTGCTTTGCTACCTTTCGCTTGCCTTTCTTGTGCTACACTAATCTTATGTGATTGGTCGCCATGGAGGGGGGCCTCGGCCCCCCCCCCCCACTCTCTCGACTCTCCTCATGGGGGGCAGAACCATCTACCCCCCTCCGCTGCCTCTTGGCATGCAGGGCGGACTCATCCAGATTGCCCAGGCACTCTCCGACTCTCCTAGAGAGTCGGGCACAGATCTAGATCGCAGATCGCACGCCCTGGCCCGCGTTGGCCAGCTTCCAGCTTATCGCTTTGGCCAACCCCTCCTCCCCCTGGGCCCCCCTCGATCAGGACCACCGAGCTAGCTCCAGTCGACCGGCAGCCTGCCCCTGCCGGGCAGGGGCGCGGAATGCAAGCGAGGGAGCAGAGGCAGGAGGGGCCAGGGCGGCATGCCCCAGTCTCACTTGCCCCTGCCCCCTGATCCGTGCTCCCAGGCCCCTGCAGGCCTCTTGGGGACCTGAAGAGGGGCCGCAGGCGCGCGCCATGGGCCAGAGCCGCAGGGAAGAGAGGAGGAAGAGAGGAGGAAGAGGGAAGAGGGAGGGGAGGGGGGAGCGGCCCCCTCTTGGCTCTTGGTCACAGTCACCAGGCACCAGGCACCAGGCAGACCGGGGACTGTGGTGGGCACCCAAGGCCAGCGAGGCACGCGTGGGAGAGGCGGGAGAGGCCATGGGCTGAGCCCCAGCCTCCACTGCTCCCTGAGCTGCCTGGCTGGCACTCTGGGACCACACCCCGAAACACAGTTGTTCGCCCTCGGCCGACCCCACCGCCACCGCGGAACTTGCCTGAACCGTAAATAAGCAATAAACCGAGCCAAAACCGTCCGCCCGGTAATTTTGTTTTTGCGAGTGACCTGCATCGCCTCCCCCGGACGAGAATGAGAGAGGAACTCCGAGTCCATACTTTACATCTCTCTCCCTCTCTCTAGCTGCTCCCCGCCCCCCCTCTCCCTCCCTCCCTCCCCTCCTTTTCCCTCCCTCGCCCTCTCCCTCCTCCTCTCTCCCGCCCTCCTCTCCCTCCCTCCCTCCCCCCTCGGCGCGTTTTCTCCCTCTCTTTTCTCTCTCTTTCTCTCTCTTTCTCTCTTTCTCTCTCCAACCTCCCCTCCCTCCCTCCCTCCCCCCCCCCGCCCCCCCTCCAGCGTGTTTTCTCTCTCTCTTTCTAAGTGGTTCCCTCGCGCGGAAGAGGTCTGCACGCAGCGCAAGGGGCGGCCGACAGGGCTCACAACACTCTCGCTTCCTCTCTCGCCTCCCCCTCTCTTCCTCTTGACAGGTGCGGTGTGATGCATTCCACTTGAGGGGGAGAGGGACTTAGGCACCCAGCCAGGCCGATGGGAGGGTTGAGGACGAGCCAGAGGGAGAGGGTCTCACTAGGTGACGAGGGATCTGTAGTCAGCCTTCATGTGGCTATCAAACATTCCGTCTCTTGCGACAGAGCGTGCTCTGGCTGTGGCTTGGCGGAAGATTCGAAATCCTTCATCGCTATCCTCCATCACGCTGCTGTCCACCACGCTATACTTGATGATGTCTTGACGCCACACCATGCCCTCTCTTCCTTTGTCCAGTGGCACCTCCTCGCTGAACGTGGTTCTAGAGTGTGCGCATCATGCTTGGTACTGATGAGCAGGTATGAATGAATTTCACGCATACACTGGGGGAGAATGCGCACTCGCTCTTCATGTGACTACTTGCCTCGGGGACAGCTCACTCACAAAGCTCTGAAACTAGTCAGCAGTGAAAAGTGTGATTTGTGTGCTCGCAGTGCCAATATCACTCTGCAGGTAGACTAGCGAGGGCGCGCCATGGGCTCCTCACCTGCTCCTGGTATTCTTACGGCGCTGCTGCTGCTGCCATGCTCGCGGCGGGCTGAGAGTGCACGTTTCAATGGGCGCGCCCTCTTCACGCCCAGGGCACCTCAAGTGCATTCCTGTGCTCCATGCGTTGCAGGACCAGACGGCCTCCTCAAGTGAGCTCGCGAGAAGGCGACGACGTGCGCTGCAGCAGGCAGCAGATGAGGGGCTCGAGCTGCAACCATCTGAGCATGCTGCAAGTGGCTACAAGCATGTTTACCGCCTGCCGTCTGAAAACGAAGCAGACCAAGTGCTCTTCTATGGTCAGCTGGATAATGTTTGCATTAACATCAAATCACCAGTTGCGGAAGAAGTGGCTCTTTCTGTCGCTCGAGTGTTGAGGAACCGGGAAGGGAAGCAGATGCAAGAGCAGTCGTGTGAAGATACGGCAAATCATCAAATGTCTCAGGCACATCGCACCGGCCCCTCGGGTCAAAACGTCCAGGGACCATTGCACCACGGCATTACTTCGACATCTCTGTGTCTATCGTTGTCATTGGAAGAACGGAGAGAGGCTGCTATTCATGCCGCGCAGATGGAGGGTCTCCGGCTCATACCTGGCATCGGTAGTTCTGGTTTCAAGGGCGTATACAGAAACGCCTTTTCATCGAGTTCTCATGGGCCTCAGTTCTCCGCCATTGTGAACCTCGGATGCGCCCAAACGTTGCACCTTGGCAACTTTTACACTGCCGAGGAGGGGGCTCTTCAGTATGCAAGACACAAAAAGGAAAAGGAAGGAGGCTTGTTGGAGAATGCTGTGCTCACAGGGCGAGATCGCGGTGACGATAGGCAAGTCACAACACCGAGCGCAAATACGAGTGGCCGCAAGCGCCCAATTTCAGCCACGTCGTGCATGACTAGCATGGAGTTGCATGACAACAGTTTGTCCACCTCGCCTTCCGCGGCAGATGCATCTCCCTTCTCGACCCGCCATCAGGCCGATGCGGGACTGATTCAGTCACGCGAAAGCCCTGCCTTTATTCCTACTGTTGAGAGCATAGTGTGGGCGAAAGCACGCCACTGGTGGCCGGCATACGTCCAAAAAGTTCTCCCGAGTGACAAGTTCGAGGTGATGTTCTTCGCTGCGCCGAGCTCAACATGGGCAAAGGGCATCACCGTGGGCTTAGGAGAAATCCACGCCTTCTCACAGGAGCTCAATCGAAATCACAAGAATTGGTTGAAGGGAGCTCATTTTGGAACGGATAATGGCAGACCGAAGCACCCGAAAAAGCGAGCCCAGCTGAAAACAGCACTAAAGGAGGTAGAGATGTTTGATCAAGGTATCAAGGAAAACAAATGTGGATGTGCCGATGCCGGGGCTGCTGGACTGCAAGAGACGACCACAAGTCTCTCGGCCCCGAAGGCAGTGTACGAGGAGGGCGCGACCATCGGGTCGATGTTGCAGCAGCTGGGACTTTTCGAACGCCTTGCTCAGAAATT
Organism: Isochrysis galbana; assembly: GCA_018136815.1. Taxonomy (NCBI): domain Eukaryota; phylum Haptophyta; order Isochrysidales; family Isochrysidaceae; genus Isochrysis; species Isochrysis galbana. The sequence continues at coordinate 4,432,828 of CM030931.1, forward strand.
CGATGAGCATTTTGATCTTTGGGAGGACACCTCGATTGATGACCTGCAGTACATCCGTCAGCTTTGTCGCGATGATCTTGAACGCTTTAGGCGGCTCGCTAACAGTTTAGGCCTCGGTACTCGCGATATCATTGCAATGCGATCATATTTTGAGGGGCTACAGTTTTTTGTGCCGAAGTCTAGACTCTGGGAAAGTGATTTAAATCCACTTTGGAAGGTGTCTTGATCCTCGCACGGTCGCGCACTGAAATTGTAATTCACCAATTTTCGCTTGGGACGGAGTGAGGGTCGCCACTACTATCTGGCGACAGGCACATTGGCGGTTGCCGGCCGCGGCCTTCGCAAGTACGCTCGTGCTCGATCGCGACGAAGTGAGAACTGCTTGGCACACGTCCTCATCTCCGCCAAAACAATTTCTTCTTTGGGTACGTTGCTAGGATTCAAACCTACCGAGAGCACAAACAAGCAGCGTTTGGTTCCCGTGACTAATGACCACTGTTCCTCATGTTGACGATGTTTGAGATGCAGCGGTTGCATGCGTACATGTTGTATTGCAGTGTTGACGCAACTCGCTATGTGCTCTGCCTGTGCAACTAACTTTTACTATTACTTGGTTGCCATAGAGTGCGACGGCGCACCCCTCTCTCCTCCTGGCCTGCCCAGCGAAGGCGACCTCCCTGCCCACCCGGAGCAGTCGCTGGCGAAGCGAGAAGCGACCGTGTGTCGCATCCGCAATCGACCTTTTTGTTTTAGAAGTCGTCTGCGTTTCTATGTCCCCTCCTTGTAGGCTAGTCACCGTCGCATCATCCTACATTCGCCCTCTTTGCCCTCGCCTCCTTTGTAGCCTCCCTTGTCGCCTGCGCTTTGCCCCTCGCTTGGCTTACCTCCTTGCGTGCTCCTAGCCCGTTCTTTTTTGACGAGAGGTCCCCCCCGCTCCCCCCCCCCCCCTCGTTGCTTTTTCCCGGAGGAGTCGCCCGACGTAGGTCGGTCCTCGGTCCACCTCGCAATGGGTTTTCCCTCATTGTAGCTTGTGGGGAGGGGGAGACAACTAAGTTTATACTTGGTTGCCCCATGGGGGGGCACGAGCCCCCCCCCCTCTCCACTCCTCCCCTGCCATGGGGGAGGAACCACTCATCCTCTTGGCACGCCTGATGGCTTGCCAGGAGGCCACTGCCCTGCTGACCCACTCTCTCCCTGGCAGGCACGCCTGCCTCGCGCGTCCTGGCCTGTCGTGGCCAGCCCATCGCTCCAACCCCCCCTCGCCCCCTGGTCGACAGGCAGACAGGTGCAGAGTGGGGGCCCCAGAGGCCCAGGAGCGCCAGCGAGGGAGAGGCAGGGGAGGCCAGGGCCCAGCCCCAGCCTCCTCTGCCCCCTGAGCTGGCCTCCAGGAGCCTCCAGGGGCCGCCAGAGGGCAGCTGCAGGCCTGCCGCAGGCGCGCCATCGCGCGTGCCCCAGGAGAGGGGAGAGAGAGCGCGGAGAAGGGGGGGGGCGGAGCGAGAGCTCCGCTCACCGGAAAATGGGTAAGTCCCGCACCTGTTTACAGGATAAGTCGGGACAGAGTCGGCCGCCCACTCGGAGACACAGGAGGAAGGGGAGGAAAGATCACCGGGGGGGGGCGCGGGCCACCGGACCATATCTAAGCCCTTCACCCCTATGCTATCCCCCTAGTAGTGCACGGGGGGAGCCGCCTTATGGCGGGGGGAGAAGGGCCCGGGGAGTGGGGGTGTAGAAAGTATGCTACGTGCTACGTGTAGTAGGTAGTGGATCCATTCGCCGCGAGTGCGGTAATAATATTAGAAGGTTTTTTTTTTGTGTGTGTGTGGGGAAGGGGAGTTATAATCATAATGGGAGCCGGGGGTTTGCGAGGGGGGAGATTCGAAGGGGTGGGTGAACCTTGGGCGTGGTCGCGGGTGGGAACCCTGGGGTCACCCCTTGGCCCCTGGGACCGGAAAGAGTTCCACCCGCAAAGTTCCCCCGCGAAAAAAAAACCTTATAATATTTTCTCGCCTCGCACGTGGCACTGGGTCATACTCTCGTAGCCACGCCCCTGCGCCCGGTTCCCTTCCTCACCCTCACTCCCCGCCTTGCGGCAACTCCCCTCGTGCTCTACTTAGGGGGTCGGGTCATGTGGGGGGTCCGAGCGGGGCGGTGCATGGGGTGCACCGTGGGTGCGAGCCGTCTCCCCTGCGCCTCTAGGCACCCGATGAAGGTCGGGCGCCCAGTGCCCAATAGCGCGGACGGATCTCGGCGGGGCAATCGCGCGTCATGTGTCATGAAACAACGGCCCCGAAATAACATTATCGGCCCCGTGGCGCGACCGCCAGTTCTGTACAGTTAGAGCCCCAACGCGTGTGCAGAGGGGGGGGGGCGAGGGGGGCGGTAAAACCCACCAATGCTTCCTCGGCATCCTTCGTGGAGGCATTTAAGCCCCCCGGGAGTTTTTATGGGCTTGGGGGGGCGGTCAAAATTGCATTTAAAATGCAGCCCCCCCACCCACCCCCCGCATGTTAATAGTTATAAATCACTGTTTGGCCGCCCTATGAGAAGAAGTTTGGACTCGCCGCCTCGGATATGAGAGTGAGTTCGAAGCTGAGATCCAAGCCGTCAGCCGTTTGGCTTGTTTCAACAGCGCGGTGAGAATATTATGAAGCTTAATATTTTTAACAATAGGTTGGATATGCAGATGTCGATGCGAAAGTATCATAAATACTATCGTAGGGCATCCGCCCGAAAACCGTGCACAACAGATGGGCCAAGAAAGAATTCATCAATAGCAGTAAGAACTACGCAACCACAAAATACACGCTCCTAACTAAATCTCACCGCTTGCTCCACCATGAAGCTGCATTCGGAAGTCAAAGGGCACGATCTTCCAGACGCAAGACTCAACATGCCCCCATCGCTGCCAATGCGCGGACATCTTTGGCAACCTCGAGTGCCAAAATATGTTTTGGCATGGAGAGGGTGATTGGCGAGGAACAAATGATGCCGCTGGCGACTGAATTATAGTAAGCGGGCTCGACCTCCTGTCGGTCCTGGCGCTGCAAGTGGAATAGATAATGGGCTCTAAGCCTGCACATAACGTATTCATGACAGCGTACGGAGTACATCCTGCGATTATGTGAGATGCATTTTACCAAAATGGCCAAACGTTCAGTCTTCCTTGCCAAACGGCGATCACCGTTGGAAGCAGCAAGACCAAGTAGAAAAGAAGGGGCAGGTAGGGTTTGATCGACTTCCAAAACTGCTTCAGGCCGCGATTGAAGGCTAACGCTCGCTTAGCCAGACCAATCATCGTGGAGGCGCCGCCACCAAGGCCTCCTCCCATACTAGCGAGTAGTGGCGAGTCTAGTAGCGCCTCGAGGCCTCCCGCGCTCCCAGCATTTGCCTTGGCGCCACCGAGGCCAGAGAGCATGCCAAAAGGTCCGGATCCGCCTGCACTCGCATCGCTGCCTCGCGACCCTGCTGCGCCAAAAAGATGACCGATGGCAGAGCCTTCCGATGAACTGCCAGGAGTGAACAGGCCGCCGAAAGGTGATACATCGTTTCCATTGCCTACCTTTAGTTTCTGGTCTTGCAGTGCGCCCCGTGCGCGGGTGAGCGCACGCTTCACTTGAGCATTCGACGGAAGGAGCGAAGATGCACGTTCAAGGTCCCACACGGCCGCATCAGCCTCTCCCAGAGCAGCAAGTGCTTGGCCACGACGGAACCACGCTGTGCCACAACGCGCATTTGCCTCGATGATATCGCTGCAAGACTCGATGACTTCACGCCATCGTTTCTGCTTCGCCAGGCATACGGATAGGCTCAGGCGACACTTTTGCAGCTCTGCCGCAACAGGACCCCCGTTGCGTCTTGTATCGGGAGCATTTGAAGACTCATCGCACTCACTCGTCCCTATCATGAGAAGAAGCTCGCTCGCCCGAGCATAGAGCTCGCTTGCTTCGTTCCATTGCCCAGCTTCCCAAGCGTCCTTTGCCGAGGCGCGTAAAGTCGCTGCCTGCTTCAGGTTGCTCGTTTCGGCCTCGTCCACAGCGTCGCGCGATCGTGGGCCTTGTGCTACTGGAGCTGAACCATCCAGAGACATTGTTGCCGTAGAAGGAGCCTGCTGACTTGTCCGATCGGATTCCTGAAGGGTTACTGACGAATCGACCCGAGGCGTGGAAGTGGCAGCATCTATCGGCGAAGACGTACGAGACGCGGAATCCTTAAGGGTTGCTAACGAATCGACCCGAGGCGTGGAAGGAGCAGCATTTATCGGCGAAGACGTAGGAGACGGCTTATCAACGAGCGGGGAGGCCTTTGGCTGTGCTTCTCTAGCGGAACTGCCCTCAGCTATGCGCTCCTTGTCACCGGATACCTTAGATTCAATTGCTCGAGATGTCGGAACCGGAGAACTCTTCTTTAGCGCTGGCCTACTTTCAGAAGCCCTGGCACGAACGACAGCAGGTCTTCCGATGGCAGTGGACGCGTCGCCTGATTTTTGCTCAGAGTGCGGTATCCTGGGCACATCGAGTGACGTAGAGTTTGAGTTTAGGGAGGGTGACAGACTTGTCTTCTCCTGCATCATGGGTGGATTCACCTCAGCGCCACTTGTAGCCGGCTCAACTCCTTCGTTCACTCTCGTTCTAGCCGTAGCGGCCTTAGTATCTACCGTAGCCCCACCGTTCGCTTGCGGCTTGACTGCCGCCTTCGTCAACGACGCTTCTTTCTTCTGGAATGCAGGCGTTGACTCCACAACGCTCATAGTTGTTGCTGTCGTTTTGCTTGGAGATGCCAACTTGGCTGCGCCCTTCCTTGGCGCTACATTGTTCTTCTTCTGGCTCTGCAAAGATTTGATGGCAGCACCCTTGGCAGTGTACTTTTTCTCCTCGGTAGTTGGCACTTTGACCATATCTGGGTTTTCCACCTGGCTCTCTTGGGCCTTGACCGAGGCGCTTTTCGGCGTTGCCCCCTTTTTACGATTTGCTAATGGCTTGGCCGGAGTGGCCTTCGAAGCTGTCTCCTTCTTCTCACTCGCGGGCGGTTGGGCCGCCGCGCTCTTTGAAGCTGCCTCTTTCTTTTGGTTGACGGCAAGCTTGGTGGGAGCCTTGTTAGAAGTCGCTTCCTTCTTTTCATTCGCTGTCAGCTTGTCCACCATGCTCTTCGAATCCACATTCTTGGCGTTGGCAGGCAGCTTCACCGATGTGCTCTTGGAGGCCGCTCCCTTCTTCAGGTCGGTCACCGGCTTAGATGCATCGCCCTTGGATTTGGGTTTAGATTTTTGTTTTGCCGGAAGAGCACCTTTGCTTTGTTTACGCGAAGTCGAAGAAGACGAGCTGGACTGAGCTGAAACCACTTGTTTGCGAGGCTCTATTGTCGCATGTGCCTTGCTATTGAAGAGGGGCGGCTTGGGAGTTGACGGCAAAGGCGGCCTGACTGGCTGAGGGGGCTTCTGAATATCGGGATCTAGGAATGCCATGGAGACGCCAGCTGCTGCAGCTCGGCCGTTGTAGTGTTCCCAATTACCCTGTGTTGATGCGCCAATGGCTTCCTGTCCCGGACGATCATCCTCCTTGGGCAGCATTTTCCGGCGTGACATTGCCACATAGAAGCCACGATTTGGCTTGGGCGGCGGCGGCTTGCTCTCAAAGAAACGGTGCTGTGACGAGGATGGCGCCGAGTGTTCCACCGGCTGCGTAGAATCGGCAAACGCACTGGCCACCGCCTCCCCCATTTCCTGAGAGCGACGCTCGTTGTTTGTCGGCTGTGAGGCTCCGATTGGCGCTGGCGCGCGCTCCCTCAGCATGACACCCTCATCGCCGCCGCCGCGAAGCAGGCGATGCTTGCGAGGACCGGCGTGCACCCCATGAGCGTGGGCGAGCAGGAGGAGCGCCCAGAGGCCCAGAGGCCGAGGCGCCACACGGAGCGCGGCAGTCGCGCGCATACGTGGGTCCCGTTGCCGCCGCCGAAGCCGCGAAAAATGCCGCCCTGCCGCGGGGGCGCATTGTATAGTAAGCAGAGGATCCGTGTAGAGTACCGGAGAGTCCCGGGGTGCCTAGATGTCTAGTCTAAAGTAAGCAGGGATCTCTACTCTAGGTGCTTGGTACTCGTACTCTAGAGCTCTAGAGTAGACGAGTACTTTACTCTAGAGTAGAGAAGAGTACTCTAGAGTAGCTCTAGAGTAGCTCTAGAATAGAGTACTTTACTCTAGAGTAGAGTACTCTAGAGTAGAGTCTCTACTTTACGTCTCTACTCTGGGAGGGAAGGAGGAGGAGAGTCCGAGAGAAGGGCCCCCCCCCCGCCTTTCCCTCCGAGAGAAGAGCGGTGGAGCCGCTGCGCCGCCGCCGCCGGCGCGACCGACCTGCTGGTGTGGTGGCGGGCGAGGGGGGTCGTAGGACAGCATCTCATCCTCTTCTTCTGGAGAGTATATATATAGCAGAGAGCTCTCTACGTGAGAATCAAGGAGAGCCGTCGGAGGATGACTTCAATCAATAGGTTTTCATGGGGGGTGAAGAAGAAGGCAGGAGAGATCAGGGAAGAAGAGGAGAAGAGGTCAAAAACTTGTACTCGTCTGCTTGAAGGAGAGAGAGACCAGAGCAGAGAGAGAGAGAGAAGAGAGAGAGCGAGTCCTCTCGCGTCCCTCTCTCTCTCTCTCCTGTCCCCCTCCCCCTAGATATCTCCCTCTCAAGACTCGCCCCAACTCGTTCCCTGCTCCTCTCTCCTCCTCAAGGAGGGAGTCGCCCACCGGCTGGGGAGCATGACGTCGTGGGTGGAGGAGAACCCGATCGGCAGGGCGTTCGCGCTCTCGGCGATCGTTACAGTCGCCATGCAGCTCATCTGCTTCGCCATTGCCGCCGCGTGCAAGTTCGACAAGATCACCGACCTTGCTGGATCAAGCAATGTGAGCATCGCAGCATGAGCCCAACACCGAGGTTGGCCCGCCCAAAGTGCTCAGCCCGCCCCTTGCCCGTGCTTAGTTCGTCGTGCTGGCTGTTATCACTTTGATCATCGCACCGTCACCGATGACCGTCCGACAAGTTGTGGTCACTGCGCTCGTTTGCCTTACACGGCTGGAATTGGCAGGCTTCTTGCTGTTCCGTGTCCTGAAGCGCGGCAAGGATTCTCGCTTCGATGATGTGCGCGAACGGTGCTGCGTCTTCCTCTTCTTCTGGGTGTGGCAAATGTTCTGGGTCTTTGTCGTATCCGCCTCCGTCATATACATCAATGCGGCGGGCCACTTGGCACAGGAAGCGCTCACTGGATATGACTGGTCAGGTTGGGCAATTTTCGTGCTTGGATTCCTCATTCAAGTGTGGTCGGACATGGACAAGTACAACTTCCGGGCCAACCCAGACAACTCCAAGAAAGTTTGCGATCGTGGCTTGTGGGCCTGGTCGCGGCACCCGAACTTCTGCGGCGAAGTTCTCATGTGGATCGGCATCTTCATTGCAGGAGTTCCCGTCTTCCTTGTCTCGCCTCCGGGATGGTCGACCATTGTTTCGCCGCTATTCACCTTTGGCGTGCTCACTCTCTTCACCGGTATCCCACAGGCCGAAGGGAGCAATTCAAAGCGGTGGTTCGATGGCGGTGCCGCCCAGCAGCAATATCAAATATACTTCGAGACGACCTCCCCCTTTTGGCTCTTTCCGCCACAGTTTTACAAATACATGCCTCGACCTTTGAAATGCCTTCTTTGCTGCGAGCTGCCCATGTATGAATACAAATCCATGAGGTTATCCAGTCTGAAAGATGAGGCCGGCTCGCCCAGCATCGAGGACATGGATCGATAGCCGATACGCCAAGGCCCCTTGTCATGGCGTTAGCACTCTTTCTACGTCCTTGAGGCTTGCTTAAATTGATACCGCTTGCTGTCAGCGCTAGGAGGAGGTAGGACACATCGGCTGGTCGTCGCGACTGGTCAAATGTGAGTCATTCATTCAATCAATGCATGTTTTTGAGATTCCTATATCTTTACGGCGACATGTCATTAGGCCTCCGGCGTCCCAAACAAAACTTTGGGTACTTGCGGTTTCCTCATCTCAGTCATGTTGTACAGTTATTGAAGACGACTAGCACGCGATGTTTCGTAGCGTTACACGCTAGTGGGGCTAGGCAGATGACTTTTGGAAGGGAGTGACGAGAAATACAATAATCTTATTTGTAATGGGCAATGAGATTAAAAAACATTCTTGAAGGTGACTGCTACGCTACTAGCCGGCTAACCGTACTCCTCTCCCCAGGATTTCTGTAAGACTAAGACATCGCCCTTGCCCCCACGTCCGCTCCCCTTCCCGCTCCTCCCCTCGTTCCTTTGTCTTCGGTTTCGGGGCGTCGGCCCATGTGCACTACTTTGGGCCTGGCGTTTGGGGGGGGGGGGGGCTATCGCGCTGGCTGCCAGGGGCAGACGGAGCGGCAACAAAAAGCATTGAGGTCATGTGACAGTCAGAGAGCCAGGCCAGGTGCTACAGTGAAAGGGGACAGAACCTGGGGCACCTGGGGGCACTAGGGAACTCACGAAAAATCTCCTGGGGCACGGTGATTCTACGACACAACACTCAGGGCTCTCGCACAAACCCTTACCCTTACATATACCCCACCGCAGTTCTTTGTTTGGATAATACTCTGAGACAAACAGGGAGGCGCGCGAGGGAAGAGAAAAAGGACCCATAACTCACCTCACACTTCGCTCCCAGTAGATGGAGGACGACGTTATGGAGGGTACACTGGACTGTTTCGCTCGCCGGTACTGGGGCAACGAGGGCGAGGAACGCCTACAGGGGGCCGCGAGAAGAGAGGTGGAGGGAGCAGGTGGGAACAGAGGAAGGGAAAACGGAAGCAAAGAGGGGAGGACAAACGGCAACCAGGAACACAGTGCTCGGGAGGAGACGGTACTGGTGAAGGGAGGAGCGGGATGGTGGTGCGACCGGGCCGCGGGATGGTGTAGCGGGTTGGCCCTCACCGGCGGCGGACGCGCGCGCACGAATGAGGTGTGGTGATGCCACAAGAGAGGTGAGGGGGCAGAACAAGACGGGGGTTCTGTACCCTGGTGACCAAGACGGACACTGCTGTTGGAAGAGAACGACGCGAGGCGGGTGGGAAGAGCAGCGGGCGGAGAGCGCACAGTGGAGAGAGAGAGGAAGCGCGGCGGCGAGAGGGGAAGCGGCGCGGCGAGGCCGAGGGGAGGGAGAAGAAGGTGGAGAGGAAGTGGCGTCAATGAGCGGCGGGCGAGGGGGGGGGGCGGTGCGGCGGGGGGGGGGGGGCGGCAGTGTCGAAATGCGCGGGGTGTCAGAATGCGCGGGAGAAGTGCGCACCAGATCGCTTTCAAAGGAAGTCGATCAATTTTTTGGGGAGGGAAACCAACATGCCTCTGCTGCTGGATTCACCAGGGATGGACTCCCTCGGTGATCTAGGCTTCCGGAGGGGGAGTAGTGGAGGGGCTCGCTGCTCGTACAGCGTAGCCAATCTTCTATGGGATATCATGAGATATCGTGATTTCAACGAGATATCGACCCTGCCCCAAATCGAGTGAATGGAGTCGGACTACGTGCGTGTTTCAACATGTGAAGTGTCAAGTTGAGTCAAGTGACCTCCAGGTGACAATGAAAGGTGTTAGCAGGTAGCAGGGATGGGGATAATATGAATATGAACGCTTTTGGTCTCGTTTTTGGGTCTGTGTGTCGAATGGCGTCGAAAATGTGCATATTTCTTATAAGATTCTGCCTAATATACCCATTTCCAGGGTAATTCCCTAAAAATCGCGTGATAAAACCTCAATCTTGACTTGGTGATGGTGAATTTTCACCCTTAGAAGTTAAAAGGCGTGTTTGACCGCCCTAGAGCAGAGGAGGCAGAGGACGGAGGAGTTGGAGAGAGTGGCTCATGAGCACGCTCATGACCTTACCTTTGCGCAGATTGAGGAGATCCTTGGGATCCCTCGCGCAACTGTTTGCAGGTGGCCGCCGCTCGCGCGCCCGATTGCAGGGTCAACACTCGGCGAGGAGGCGGTCGGCCGAACCAGAAATAGGTAAATAGGTAACGGAACGACTGAAGTGTGTACCCGTGAAAGAAAGGGGGAGGAGGGCCAAGAATAATCCTCGCAGAGATGAGTGATTCGTACAACGCCTAACGGGTTACTTTCTTCATCTAATCTTTTCTCTCTCTCGAGAGAGAAAGGGTCGTTGCCAGGTTCGTTCGCCTGGACAGAGCGAGTGAAAAAGGGGCTGGAGCAACCGATGGCCGTCGTGCGTCTCAAGACGCAGCAGGGCGGGATCGAACTGGTGCTGAGGATTCTGGGCTGTGACGATGTAGACGAGAAGCCACTGCAGCTTTTTGATGCAGAGGCATTGAAGGCGGACGCGTCCTCGGAAGAGTTCGGCACAAAATCAATTACACCGGAGGAGATGGCGCAGATGGAAGCAAAGCTAGGCAGCATTCTCCAGGGTGAGCGCACACTAGATGCCTTGATTCCACGCTCAAACGTCCCACCTCTCCAATTGAGCTCCTTGCTCTTTGCCCACGATGAAACACTCCTCCTGCTCTGCAGCCCTCGTAAAGGCGGTTGCCAAACAAAAGCCAGACAAACTTGAGCCCTTTGCTACACACTGGCTCTCTGTCAACTACAAGAACACAATTTCCGGCGGAAAATGCGCCCTCACCTCTCATGACAAGTGGTCGGCACGCCCGGACGTATTTCGCAGCGAGCAGGAGCTGACCGCATACCTGCAGGAAATTCGGTTGCCGATGCTCTTGGAGGTTGCGGTCTCCGCGGCTGTACTTATTCAGCCAAATAGCATGGCGGATTATCTCATGGACTTCTTCCTCGAGGCTGAACAGGAAGCGATCCGATTTGAAGCCCAGATGCGCGAACGAGCTGAAAATCTGGCTAGTCAATCTGCATCAGAGTCCAGAGCAGAGAAGGAACCAAAGAAAGTAGGGGCGGAATCTCTGCCGAAACAAGGTAGTGCAGGAACACAACTTAAAATCCATTACGAGGTTGGGGAGGATGGGAAGCTCAAGGTCGATGTTTCGATACTGGGAGGAATTACCTAAGCTGTCTCGGAATGATGACAACATCGGACAGTTGATGCAACGGGGGTCCACCGACAGTGGAGCCAATTCATCGATTACTCCTCCCCTCTGTTTGCTTCCGGCGCTTTGTATTGACACTTTGGCCTATTCAATGGGGCAGACACGCCTTCCCATTGGAGAGCAATGGGAGCCACTTCTCGTTCGTTCCGTGCATGGCAGCTTAGCTTTAAAAGCTGGTTAATGATGATGTTTGATGTTTGCAAATGTGCTCGCTCTCTCCCCGTTTGTGCAACTCTTTGCCTTTGGCGACTTCAAAGCATGTGATGCTCTCTTTACACCACCACATGCTATATGTCGTGGGAGCCCTTCACAAAATTCGAAATTCAGACAACATCAACTATCCTCTATCTTCGAAATGATTGAAGCATGGTGAATCATGGAGCGCTCGTCGCTTCCCATCTCTCCCGCCGCCCACATGCCACGTGTCGCATTCACCCCAGATCCCTACAACTAAGTTTATACTTGGTCGCCATGGAGCGCGCCGGCGCTCCCCTCCTCTCCTTCGGGCCCCCCGCCGCGGGAGCCCAACCAGTACCCATGGAGCAGTCGCAGGCGAAGCGACCGCGTCCGCCAGATGAGGCCGAGCAGGTGCGCGCGATCCTTATCGCGCCACACGGCCCGTGGCCCCGGCCACACCAGTCACAACAGCCATGCTGGCCCCCCTCATGGAGGGCAGCAGTCTGTAGGCCCCACCGTAGACGAGCCAGACAATACACGCAGTACCTCCACTGGGCATGCCTCATGGCAGAGGCCTCTCTCACCCTGGTGATGGCCGCGCCGCCTTGGCGGCGCGGCCAGAGACCGGTCGGCCCTTATGGGCACCATCATCACCATACAGAACAAAGAGCGAATCAACATCTGCACAACCACAAATCACAACACCACATGCACCACGACAGCCCCCCAAGGAGAGAGCAAACAGCCTCCCAGTGCACATCAGAAGCTCACCCACGACCACCCACCGCGATGACCCCACGACAGGATCCACCATCGGATGAAGAACACGAGAACATTGACACTGACGACAACTTCGACCTCTCCCTCCACCAGGAGGGGGACTACACATTCCAGGACGCGGCTGTGTACGCCGCCATTGTCGAGCTGCTCTTGGAGCTAGAAGGAGTAGATCCCGAGCCAAATTTCTGGGCAAAGTCAATCAAGGGCCCATGGCATGTAGCGGTCAACGAAGATTGCGCACAACAATTTCAAGAAAAATACGGAGAACGTACCACCCTTCGTGTGAACCAAGTTGACATCGCCGTACGAGTGAAAGTCGAGTCCCTAGAGGAGAAGCTCAACAAACGCGGTGCTACTTCGCGCAAGTCTCTATACACGGCCCTCCAAGACGTGGCCGCGCACCTTGTCGTCGAAGCCGACGGATTAGCTCAAGCGAAACAAGTAACCCTCAGTGCCCTCATCAAGGCGGTTGAAAAGGTGGGCCTCACATTCCTCAAAGGCAATCGCGAGCGTATGAAGCTCGAAGGAGGCGCAGGCACCCTGGTCTCCAAGGCCGCCTACACGACCCGCTGGCACCTTTACGTCTCGGCGGGCCAAGGAACCTTCCTTGACGGCAGCTTCCCGCGCAAGCTTCTCGTTAACGTCGACGACGTGACGATCCCACTGAACTATGGGGTCAGAGCGTGCAAAGAACTTGCCATGCCTGAGACGATCCACTCCCCTCACAAGCTGATGATCCATGGCAGCCTCCGCGGCTGCAAAGGCTGGCGACTTGAGGCCGCGCATGGTCTCCCGGCGACACACCGCTTTTGCGTGTGTGAACAAGAGGCGGCTAAACGTCGGGAGCGCAACGAAGCCTTCAAACTGAACCCACGCCCGAAGACGGCGCACGAGGCGCTGGGCAAAGGACCGCCGAAGACGTGCACGCGCTTTCTCCAAGGCCTATGCCTCAGGAACAAACGCGGCGTACGTTGCAACCTCTCGCACGACAACCCGGGAGCGTGGATCGAGAACAAGTGCACCATTCGGTGCCGCCTCCACCCGCACAAGAAGCTCCCGGGCGTCTGCCTGAATGGCAAAGCTTGCCTATTCCTCCATCCGGAGTACGCGACAGCCACCTACGCCGCAGCCATTGCACCCCCGCCCGAGAGGCGGGCGCAAAGCGTGCTCGAGGGTCGCACCCCTCCTCACCCCAGACTCGCATTTGACTCCACCCTTGGCTACCCAGGTGAAGGACCCATCGCCATCGCGACGTACAACCTCAACGGCACTAAAGGCGGCAAACTAGCCGCAGTGCTGTCGCAAGCGCGCAAGGCAAGAGTGGACATTCTTCTTCTCCAAGAACTACACGCCTACGAGGACGGCGCACACCTCCGAGCACATAGAACGGCCACCTTCCTAGGATGGTCGTGGTATGCCGCCCCAGGAGAGCTGGGGGACCCTGCTAGCGGCGTAGCTGTGGCGATTAGAGATACAGCCGGCAGAATAACCCCTAGACCGGACACGGTGAAAGTCATACTAGACGGTAGATGCGTATCTATAGACATTATCATTGATGAAGCTAAATACCGAATAATGTCAACATATCTTAGTGCGACACCCGGCCCCCGGGAAGAGCAAATCGAGAATCTCAAACTAAAACTAGCCACACTAGACGCGACCCAGGAGAAATATCCGCCACCGGAGGAGTGGCGGACGCCGGAGAGATTCAACGCTACCACGCGCCGGCCCGATGGGAAGGCGGATACAAAGGACCGAGATACATGGAATACCCCCTAGCGGACGAGTACGCTATGCAAAAAGGCAAACTCGCGCTTGACGCAATCGCGGTCTCGGACATTACGCGAGCCGCGCTCAAAACAACCGCGAAGAACGCCCCACAAGCGGCGAAGCTTGCATGGGATAAACGCCTAGATGTCACGAAAGAAGAATGGAAACACATAGCAAGGCTATACACACTCCCGCTGCTCACACATGAAGACAAACACCCACATTTTAAACATATCACCCACAGAAGAATCGGCACTAGAAACAGATTTGCGAAAAGCCACACGAATATGTGCCGACTATGCCGCCGCCACCGCGAAGATTCGTGCCACTTAGCATGGTGCCCCGCGACGAAGAAAATATTCGAAACCATAGACACCCTTACCAACTACACGCCTCGCCCAAATAGGTCGCGCACACAAAAAGTCAAAGACAGGCTATTTGCATATCCCGGCGCTACCACCCCTGATAGCCTGAAGACCCTCTACATAATAGCATGGAAACACATAATTAAAGACTTTTATAAAGTAGAGTTCGAGTCATACAACTTCCACTATATACCAACCCTAGAAGCAACGCTCATGAGATTTACCACCCTGGTGAGAGGCCGAGCTACGCCGAGCCTCCACAACACCGCGAGAACGCGCAAGGCGGCCCAGGGAAGGAAACCTAAAATCAAAACTCCGGTGGAGCTCAGCGCTCCTACCTTCATAGAAGATGACAAAGGCCGCTTGAGAATGAGCGATAACCTCGGCCTAGTAGCAGAAGCGCTCGGCCTTGCCGAACGCCTCGCCTAGGACCCAACTATACTTCGCCCCAAATGGACTTAGGGCACGAGAAGACATGAACGATAACAAAAAAACCAACGACGACACGACGCTCACACAACAACGGAAAGAAACATGTCACTCAGCGAACCAGGAGGGAGGCGAGTACCTTCGCTGGGGACAAGTGCACCCCGCCCAACCTGACCCCCCCCAACAACCTGAGCCCCGACGTAGAGCACAAGGGGAGTTGCCGCAAGGCGGGAAGTTAGGGAGTGGGAAGGAGGAGGGCGTGGCTACAGAAACGAAAGCCGGTGCCGCGCGCGTGGCGAGAATATTAAAAGGTTTTTTTTTCACCCCAGATCCCTAGCTAGACCCTAACTAAATGCTAAATGAGCTGCGATTTCCAGGCTCCATTCTCCAGGTCCTTTGCCGTGCAGCCGCACGGTGAAGCTCAGGCACATCTAGTGTTATGGGTTTGTCCCTAGTGACCTAGATTCTAGATTGCGGGTTCTCAGTTCGTTTTTCTTCTAGCCTGCAGCCCGCTTGTCGGGTCTATAGACTATAGAAGTATAGAAGCATAGAGATAGAGCATGTATAGAAGCCGGATTTCCGATTACGATTACCGCCTTTCGGTCGGGCAATATGCCTTACCCTTACCCTTACTTAGCTTCAACTAAGTATATACTTGGTTGACCCATGGGGGGGCACGAGCCCCCCCTTCTCTCCACTCCTCGCCCCTGCCATGGGGGAGGAACCAAGAGGCTGCAACCTCAGGTTTGGTTATTTTTTTGGCAGCTCCCCCATGTAGGTGGTATAAGTCCTACTTGCACTTGCAAACTTACCCCCCCCCCGGGGGGGGGTTCACCTCTTCTTGAGCTTCTCCTCCGCCTCCGGGATGAGACGCATGCATGTTTTTCGTCTTGGTCTTGGAAAAGCGCCACAGTTTCACTTGCCACATTTGGAGGATGAGAGGACAACTACCAGTAAAATTGATAGGGTCATGGGGGCCCCGTTCCCCCCTTCCTCCATCGCAGACACCCCCTGGGTGGGCCTGCACACTCAACCTCAGCCCCTGCCTGCTGGCAGGGGCGCAGGGGCTGAGCTGACATCACTCTGGCCCAGACCCTCGCCGAGCGCGCACCGCGCGCCGCACTCACTCGCCGGCGTCTCACTCTGGATTCTTTTCGGTGGGTCGCTTGGACAGGAATTTCCACACGAGAAGGATTAGACACACGCCTCCGACCATGATTGCGGCCGGGTCCCCCATCCGGATGGATTGTCGAAAACGGGCACGCAGCGCGCCCGGCATCGCTTCGAAGTTGAGCTTTGAGCTTTTCAAGCTTTTGCTTTTGCGATTTTAGCGTCTTCTGTCATTTTTGATTACGTTTTGTTGTGGGGGCCCAACGGGTGGGTTCGGGTCCTAATTAATGGGCTCCGGAGCCCTGAGCCCCGGATATACGTGCTAGCTTGTGTTGTGTGTTGTGTGTTGGGTGGATTGGGAATTTTCTACCGAAAAAAATCCTCAAATTTCCTCAAATCCGAGACGGTCATTTCTTCACCCACCAAATAAAAACACTGTTTAACCGCCCTAGAGTGTGCGTTTCGATATTGGTGTGAGGGTCTGTAGATAAGTATAAGAATAATTTCATCATTTTACATTTTATCCGGTTCTGTTGCGACGAGGAGAACGCGATCGATGGCGTCGCTCTCTCCTCTCGGCCGCCCTGGTCACCGCGATGGTGCCAGGGCGATACTAGGCTTGTGAGAGTAGCGGCACTAATAATCAATAATAATATTTCATACAATCTGGCATTCTAGTCCACCCGGTTAGCAGATAGCAGAGCCTAAAGTAGCTTTTGCGAACCCCGCATAATATTGTAGTAGTCCAGGCTTTTACGAGGCCCTCGATGTTGTCGGAGCCGTCACACCCCGTCGCCACAGATGCTGACGGGAACATCCATCCTGTACGACCACGTCCTCTCACCCTTCTACGACCGCCTCTCGCTGATCTGGCCCGACTGGATCCACCCGAACGTCATCACATGCCTGGGAGGTTTGGGGTCAATATCCTGCTTGGTTGCGATGGAGGCGGAGCAGTGGACTTGGGCGTGCCTTGCCTTCACCATGTACCACATGTGTGACAACATGGACGGAAAGCACGCGCGTCGGACAGGGCAGTCGTCTCTATTTGGGCACGTGTTGGACCACGCACTCGACGGCTCCGTCGGCATTCTGGCTTCTTGCCAAATTTGCTCCGACCATCTCTTTGGGTTTCCATGCGCTAGGCAGTTCGCCCTTTCCTGCGGGATGGTCACTCTGCTCACTTGCCACGTTGCGGAGTGTTGCACTGGGCTCTCCACCCTAGGTACACGGATTTTTGGCGCCGATGAGCTCTTCCTTATCTGCTCCCTCGCCCTCGCACACCGTGCGCTGACGGGCAGTCCTGTGTTGCAGCTAAGCCCCGAATCTAAGCAAGATTGGTGGCCTGTTGTTCGCAACGGGTGGATTGCGTCGATATGCTTCCTTGCACTGATGGCTATCACCCCACGGCATCCCTTGGGGCTAGCATTTTTAGGCTCATTCGTGCTTCTGTGTGTTTTGGCGTCTTGGCCATGGCCGCAAACATTCTTTTATGCAACGTCATTGATATCGCTGCTCATCTCCAATGCTCGACGGCAGCAACAGACGCACGTCAAGAAGAAGATACACTAGCTCTATGAATGCTTACTTGGTGCGGTCGCAGTGAGAGATGCCTCTTCTATGATGCAAATCATATTCTGTTAAGAAAATGGCACAGGAACGACGAGCCTTCTCGTGGCGGCTGTACGCTTGGTGGGCTTTCTTTTAGGTTGCATTTAGCTCTCCAGTGCGGTTGGTGGTAGAGCACATGAGTCGATGCCTTGCAGTAGCAAGAATGCTTTTGGTCCCTCTAAACATCTATACTGCCCTTTTCCAAAGCTTGGCAAGACTCACCTCTTGGCCCTTGCGAGTATGCGCCGGGGTACTGGCTACCATCGTGGCACCTCTCACCTCTCGGCACTCTCAGCACGCCCAGGTAGTGCGCTACCTCGGACCCGGTTCAGGTGGTGGGTTCCAGGAGGGCCTTTTATGTTTCGTGTTTTGGCCTCTCAGGCTGTGTTGCCTTCTTTCGCGTCCGCGGCGGCTTCTTCCTGTTCTTTGGTTTTTCGTCTCGTAATTGTAATTGGTGAGGTCGTTCCGGGACGTGCCTTTTCTACGCGTGTTTTTAGGTCCCTGTGCGCGTCGTTTGCCGTTCGCTCGGTCTGTATGTCTTTTGCTTCTGTCGGTGTGGTTCGCACTAGGTCTAGGTGTTCCACTCCGAGCTCTTTGGCCCCTGCCTCTCCCACGCGCGCCTCGCCGGTATTGGGCGCCTCCCTCGTCCCTTGCTCCCTTTCCTTTGTATGCCTGGATGCCTGGCGACCACGAGATGGAGGAGAGTGAGTACGAGAGGTGGCCCATGCGGGCCTGGGAGTGCGACTCCTGACCCGCGCCCACTGGGGGTATGGGTCAGGATGATGAATGCTGAGCTCATCCCATGAGGGCTAGACTCTGAGGGTGACCGACGGGCCGCCCCTGCCCCTGCGGCCCCTAGGGCCTAGGGGGGCCAGGTCTCACAGCAAGTCACCGGAGGAATCCCTGAAATGAGGGTTGGCGAGTTGCCCTTCGACCCTGCACATTGTGGGCACTGCTATATTTTTATACCAAACTCAGGGGATTGGGATGAAAATGAATGAACCGCTCCACCTTCTTGCGAGTGAGATCGATCGCATCGCCTTTGGCTAATGGTGGCGGCATGCGCGCACGCCACTGTGGTGCAAAATCATCAAGATCCTGTGTGAATAGCTAACCATCTATTTCTATTGCTGGACCAGGCACTATGTGTGCAGGGATAAATTCCACGCCTCGGTCGACCATCAACAAGCACTACCAACGTCGCTCCTGAGGATCTCGCATTTTGCCCACGCTTCGACCGGCCGGCAGAATTAGCACCAGAATCACGCAGCATTATGTTGGTAATGAAGATCCCTTTCCCTGTTGCTGCCGTCCAAGTTGCAGCTGAGCAGCCTCCAAGCAGGAGCAGAGGCGTGCGTTCTCGCGGCGAACGATCTCCAGCTGCTTCAAGCGCTGCTTCGAGTCGTCTACATGAGCACAGAGTGCCCGTGCCTGTGACTGGCACACCTTCAGCAGCATCGTCACGAAATTTGCGAAGAGGGCCTGCTGCTCAAGCGCTAAAGATCGCACTTGAAGCTGGAGCTCACGTAATTGAAGGCAGCGCGCTTGTAGAAGCTGTGCAGTGGGAGCTAGTGTGGAAGCAGCCAGCCCCTCAAGAGTGGCATTGTCCCAAGAGTAAGCTGGAGCAGCCTCTTCCATCTGTTCCGCTTCAAGCAAGGCAACGTCAGCTATCGTGTTGAATTCATGTACGCCGATTTCGAGCGTTTCGACTTGACGGGCTAGAGCCGACATTTCAAGCTCTTCCATGTCCAAGTCATCCTCATCATCGTCCTCGAGATCATCCAGACACAAACCATCAACGTCATCATCGCCGCCACCCTGCGGCGGTTCGTACTGCGAAGGCCTGTCGCCCTTACAGAGATCAAGCTCACTTTTCGCTTGTTGCGCTGCCTGGTATCTCTCCAACGTCTCAGGGGGTGCTACGGTCACAACGTCGCTCCTCTCATCTGGATCGAGGCACAGCGCGAGCATTGCCTCGACATGCTCCTCAATTCTTCCCTCAAGCGGCTCTTCGTCACTGTTCTCAGTGGCGTATGAAGAGGGTCTACTGTCGATCGTTGCGCTCTGTGGCAGCGTTTCGACCCACAAGCAGCACGGGCCGGGGTCGGACAATGTGCGCATCCTGTCCTCCCCCGCCGGCGCGTCCAGCGCCATTCGTTTCAGCCCTTCTTCTGGCTTCTGGGTTCCCCTTCGTCTCTTTTCACTCGACCGCTCGCTCCCTCCCACAGCCAAACTAACGTCGCGGACATTCAACGTCTATGTGAGCGTGTAGTCTTTTTCGCGCGCGCGCGCGGGGGGGGGGGGGGGGGGGGAGTTCTAGGTATATTTCTGGCTGCTGAAAGAGAGAGGGAGAGAGGAAGGCCGAAAACAAATGTCACGTTTACTTTTCCCCTACGCACTGGTCATTTGCGATTGTTCATTGATCAATTGATCTACTATTCAGCTATTCATTAGTCGTTCAATGTTGGCCATGCTCCCACCCATCCACAGAATACTTAGTACTTAGTACTTGGGTATCCTGGTATCCTGGTGTGGCGCTACATCCTACATCCTAACTGACTTCTACAATCTACAATGTGAAGATCTAGTAGCTAGTAGGACCATACTGAGGATCGTTCTCACTTCTCACTATTCACTATTCCTATTGGCTATTGGCTATTGGCTATTGGTTCATTGGTAGGGCGGTCAAACACAGAAACAAAGTTTTTTTTAGGGGTACTCGTACTCAATGAAGTTGTCAGGAAATTTGAAATTTGAGGGGTTTTTTCAGTAAAAAGTTCCCAATACACCCAACAAAAGCTCACATATCCGAGGCCCATTAGCCATTAGCCATTAGGACCCAGACCAGACCCCCCCCCCTTCCTTGGGCCCCCACAACAAAACGCAACCCCAAATACAAAAACAAACGGCCTGAAATTGAGTATTTTTCGGAAATTGCCAGAGGACCCCGGATTTTTTTTGCTGATCTCTCATGCTAGAACACCACAACGTATAGGGAGCTTATTTAAGTCCTCGTTTGCCCATTACCGATGGTGCCCTCCGCCCCCCCCCCCTAGTGAGTGACCGGGCTAGGGCTAGCAAAGAGCAAAGAGCAATGAGGCACAAGAGGCGGATGAACGAGTCCTCCACGCACCTGCACGTGGAATGCCACATGCCAGAGGCTAACAAATATTTTCGAGGCGCTCAACTGTCGCATCCGCGATCGACCTTTTTGTTTTAGAAGTTGTCGGCGTTTCTATGTCCCCTCCTTGCAGGCTAGTCACTAGTCACCGTCGCAGGATCCTACATTCGCCCATTCGCCCTTGTTGCCCTCGCCTCCTTTGTCGCCTCCCTTATCGCCTGCTTGCCCCTCACCGGGCTTACCTCCTTGCGTGCTCCTCGCGTTTTTAGGCTAAGTCGCGCGTTCAGGTATCGCCGGTGCAAGGAACCGCCCCCTTGCGTGACCCTGATTCCCCCTCAAGTGTTGGCCGTTGGATGATATCGTGGCGCTGTTTTACTTCGGTCTTCATCAACTCACTTAAGGGTTTTCGAAAGATTCCCTCCTTATTCCTGTGCGTAACTGTCGCCCCCGTCGGATCGTCCGTCGCCCCGTCGCTCTCTTGTCGGCATTCTCTTCCTTGTTCGATCTGTCAGCAGGTTCCTGTGCGTTCCGTGATAAGGATACGTTAGTGTGGAGAGTGTTGACGTGAGTGTAGTGTCATCTCGTCGGTCCAGCGGCCTCTAGCCGTCTGTCGTCTGTCGTTCTTCGTTCGTCGCTCTCGTTCTCGTTCTCGTTCCCGTTCTCGTCCCTCGTTCTCAACACTACCTCAACACCAAACCTCACCAATCCCTCAGCCCTAGCCTATCCATCCCGATCCGCCAAGCCATGTCCGCTCCGTCGTCGCGCTCGCCCTCGCCCAAGCCCGTCCTCCCGCCTTCCTCTGCTGAGGAGGTGGTCCAGCCCGTCATTCCATCACTCCCGGCCTCCTTCGCCGCGCCTTCCGCCGATCGTCTCCCTTCCGAATCATCGCATATCGAGCCCGTGGTCATGCTCGATCCGTCAGGTGTAGAATCCAAGTCGACGCGTCCCGCGCCGGGCCCGCCAAAGGGGCCCAAGGCCCCTCCTCCTGCAGAAGCGGGCCTCCTGCCCGCTCTGCCCACCACCACTCCCGAAGACCGCGCCTCCTCAGAGGCCGAGCTCGCGGCTACCACCGTCTTTCACCCATTCGAGGCCGGCGCCGCGCCTCCATCACCACCCCCATCGCCCTCCGATGCTGTGGAGAGCGGGCATGAGCCCGCTCTCACTGAAATCTGCATGGAAGAGGCTGTTGAGGCATATCCTCCCCTCTCGGAGGCGGAGGAGGCCGCCCCACCGTTGCCATCTGACTCGGAGGGGGCCTACGAGCCCTACCGAGCCCGCGCGTTCAGGTATCGCCGGTGCAAGGAACCGCCCCCTTGCGTGACCCTGATTCCCCCTCAAGTGTTGGCCGTTGGATGATATCGTGGCGCTGTTTTACTTCGGTCTTCATCAACTCACTTAAGGGTTTTCGAAAGATTCCCTCCTTATTCCTGTGCGTAACTGTCGCCCCCGTCGGATCGTCCGTCGCCCCGTCGCTCTCTTGTCGGCATTCTCTTCCTTGTTCGATCTGTCAGCAGGTTCCTGTGCGTTCCGTGATAAGGATACGTTAGTGTGGAGAGTGTTGACGTGAGTGTAGTGTCATCTCGTCGGTCCAGCGGCCTCTAGCCGTCTGTCGTCTGTCGTTCTTCGTTCGTCGCTCTCGTTCTCGTTCTCGTTCCCGTTCTCGTCCCTCGTTCTCAACACTACCTCAACACCAAACCTCACCAATCCCTCAGCCCTAGCCTATCCATCCCGATCCGCCAAGCCATGTCCGCTCCGTCGTCGCGCTCGCCCTCGCCCAAGCCCGTCCTCCCGCCTTCCTCTGCTGAGGAGGTGGTCCAGCCCGTCATTCCATCACTCCCGGCCTCCTTCGCCGCGCCTTCCGCCGATCGTCTCCCTTCCGAATCATCGCATATCGAGCCCGTGGTCATGCTCGATCCGTCAGGTGTAGAATCCAAGTCGACGCGTCCCGCGCCGGGCCCGCCAAAGGGGCCCAAGGCCCCTCCTCCTGCAGAAGCGGGCCTCCTGCCCGCTCTGCCCACCACCACTCCCGAAGACCGCGCCTCCTCAGAGGCCGAGCTCGCGGCTACCACCGTCTTTCACCCATTCGAGGCCGGCGCCGCGCCTCCATCACCACCCCCATCGCCCTCCGATGCTGTGGAGAGCGGGCATGAGCCCGCTCTCACTGAAATCTGCATGGAAGAGGCTGTTGAGGCATATCCTCCCCTCTCGGAGGCGGAGGAGGCCGCCCCACCGTTGCCATCTGACTCGGAGGGGGCCTACGAGCCCTACCGAGCCCGCGCGTTCAGGTATCGCCGGTGCAAGGAACCGCCCCCTTGCGTGACCCTGATTCCCCCTCAAGTGTTGGCCGTTGGATGATATCGTGGCGCTGTTTTACTTCGGTCTTCATCAACTCACTTAAGGGTTTTCGAAAGATTCCCTCCTTATTCCTGTGCGTAACTGTCGCCCCCGTCGGATCGTCCGTCGCCCCGTCGCTCTCTTGTCGGCATTCTCTTCCTTGTTCGATCTGTCAGCAGGTTCCTGTGCGTTCCGTGATAAGGATACGTTAGTGTGGAGAGTGTTGACGTGAGTGTAGTGTCATCTCGTCGGTCCAGCGGCCTCTAGCCGTCTGTCGTCTGTCGTTCTTCGTTCGTCGCTCTCGTTCTCGTTCTCGTTCCCGTTCTCGTCCCTCGTTCTCAACACTACCTCAACACCAAACCTCACCAATCCCTCAGCCCTAGCCTATCCATCCCGATCCGCCAAGCCATGTCCGCTCCGTCGTCGCGCTCGCCCTCGCCCAAGCCCGTCCTCCCGCCTTCCTCTGCTGAGGAGGTGGTCCAGCCCGTCATTCCATCACTCCCGGCCTCCTTCGCCGCGCCTTCCGCCTTCCGCCGATCGTCTCCCTTCCGAATCATCGCATATCGAGCCCGTGGTCATACTCGATCCGTCATCAACAGGATAGCCCGATTCACCCCCCGAAACGGCAAAAACAAAAGGCAGCGTGCAGCCACGGAACCACAGGATACAGAATCACTCACTATATACTACACTAGAGCTCTACACGAAGGCGAAGGCACGAAGGCGATGCCGGATGCCGGCCTCGGCAATAAAGAGTAAACCCCTTTATAAATCTAGGCAGCACCACCTTAATGAATGGCCGAGCCAAACCTCGTGCGATGAGGCTCTCCCTGGCCTCGCTCCTGCTCGCGCTCGAGCTCTGTGCGGCAGACGTGGTGGGGATCGGCACGAGCGGCAAGAGTGTCTTCGCCGGTGCATCGGGCCATGAGGAGATCGACGAGCTCCGAGCCAATGAGGCCGAGCACGAGCGCGAGTCAGCAGAGGCATGCCAGCATTTCTTTTGTGGCGGCTCTTCAGCAGGCGGCACGTCCTCAGGCTTGACCATGATGACACGCCACGCTCTGAGCCACGGACCACTGGTCGATACTGTTTCGGGAGCGGACGATGAGTTCCAGTCCATCTACGTGACGGACGAGCCGCTCTTCAGCGCTGAGGAGTGTGAGCGCGTGGTGGCCATGGCAGAGCGAGAAGGAGCTGGCTTACCATCCACTAAGTCCGGAAAGTATCGAGTAGGAAAGGCCTGGGTGAAGGATATGCCCAGCGTCCTGGCGTGGTTTAATGGTGCTCTCGAGCAGAAACTTTACCCTGCGCTCGCCCATCTCTTTCCAACGATCGTGTCGTCACCCGCTACCTTGCGTGCCCATTCTGTTGCCATCCTTAAGTACAATGAGTCTCATCCGGCTACGGATGTCCATATCGACGATGCTTTGCTGGCCTTTACCATTGCTCTCTCGCCCTCATCGCACTTTGAGGGTGGCGGAACATTCTTCGAGGCGCTAGATACCATCATCCCGATGGAGCAGGGCATGGTGACCTTCCGACCAGGAGCAATCCGTCATGCGGGGCACGCAGTCACGAAAGGGCTCAGGTGCGCCACCAAATCGGTAGCAGGATCGCACTTGGAGCGTGCGTTGCTATTCATGTGTTATATTGACGGGTTGTTCTTCTTCAATCTAGACAATGGCACCCTTGCATTCACATGAGCACGTCACCATCCTTGCAAAATTGACAGGTACGTGCTTGGTGGCTTCATCGCAGTATCGGACAAGGTCGAGCATATCCGCCGGCTCAATGAACGCGGCAACCGACTCTTGCTGCTTCCCTCTCCGAACACGGCCGATCTCGAACGTGCTGCACGCCTTTTTGCGTACGGGCTGCGCTTGAACACCAACTGCTCCCTTTGCCACGCCAACCGTGGTGATGCTTTATTGCGCCTTGAGCGTCCAATCGAGGCCGAGATCGAGCAGCGAGCCCAGATTGCTCTGCTCCCCCGAGATTCGGATGCACATTTTGCACTGGGTGTCGCGCTGCGTGCGCAGGGACGAACAGAAGAGGCTGTGCAGGCGTATCGTGACGCATTGGCAATACAGCCACAGGACTTCGACGCGTGGGTAAACCTTGCTGCGGCGCTTGCTGACTTGCAATTGTTCTCCGAGGAGGTGTGCTGCGGGGCATGGAAGAGGTGCACATCACATCGAACCCACGTTTTGGATGAGCTATGTTCCCGCTGATAGGTCACATCCTTGAAGCGAGAGACATGTCCGAAAGGCGCCGTGTTGGATCTGGCCCGTGTAATTCCATCCAAACTCACATGAAGCCCCTTCCGTTCAACATAGGCCAATGCGTACGCCCATGCCACTGCCCTGCGGCCGGAAGATCCGCGTCCATGGCTAAATATGGGCGAGGCTCGTCTGAGTGCCATGGACGAGGACGGGGCTGAAGACGCTTTCCGCCGTGCTGCCGCTGTTTCGCCCAAGGACGCTCGCCCGTACCTATCGTTGGGGCGCCTTGCAGCAAAGCGCTCGCAACCAGCGGAGGCCATAGAGCTGTACTATCAAGCTGCGGTGACGGATCCCGAGTTTTTCGACCAAGTGAAGCAAGGCATTGGCACCGCCAAGGCACAACAGGGCCGACTTGCCGAAGCGGTCGAACATTTCCAGTCCGCAATGAGGTGCGCGCTCCATCGGGCTGCAATGCTGTCAGTCGGCCCCTCCACTGCCTGCGGACGGTGATCGCAAGCATTTCACGGATGCTTTTGAGGCTGTTGACGTTCGCCTTGAGGTCAAATCAGCAGCTGGTGTCGCGAGCGGTGACGATCGAGTGGTTCTCGTGCGTGTCACACTATTAACGACACCCACCTGGGTTTCGGCCTGCACTCAGGATGGATCCCAAGAACGACAAGTTGAGAAAAGCAGTTGAGGACGTCGAAAAACAGGCGGCACTCTTAACAAAGGCGGAAAAGGGCCTCTCGGATCGTGCGGTCGAGTTGTGCGGCACACCATGTCGAGACGTCGTGGACACTTCTGGGTACAACGTCTGCGCAGTCACGTGGAGAGAAGGTTGCGGCGATGTGGCTCCACCTCAAGGTTTCTCGGCGGACTCCATCGTTGGAGAGCTTTGCGAGCTTTCATGCGCATTCTACTTGTTGCGGCAAGGGATCATAAAGCCTGCAGAAGAAGAGAGTCCCTCGATCTAAGGCAGGCTCCCATGCGCCAATTGCCAATCAATCAATCAATCGGTGTTGACCTGTGGCCTTGTGTAAAGCAATTGGCGCCTACGCAATGCTCATGCCGCAGAAGAGCGATTTCAGGTCGTGTGATGTCTGGCAGTGAGGCATGAACAGGAAGAATCATAGTCATAAAATATCTGGATGTTTAGTATCATTACTTCCACTAGCCCGGTACCAAACGACAAACCGCAGCGGACTTGCCCGTACACCCGGATTACTATGCAAATGCGACTGTGGCCACCAACGTGCTCTTGCCCCCCCCCCCGCACGGCTCCTCACAGCTCCCATTATACATTATACCGTCATATTGCCCCCACAAGAATAATGGATAATGGGCAACAAACCAGTAAAATAAAATAAATTAATCAATATTATATCCTAGCCACCCCCGCTAGCTAATTGGATAACTTTTTAGTCCCTGTCAGAGCAAGGCTGATCGCACTTTTGGAGATGGCCTGCGAGGGCGCACGCCAGAAGCAAGCGCGGAACGCGGTTCTTGCTGGGTGCTCAAGGAGCTTACATCGGAACCCATGTTGGAAGTGACTACGGGCATTGCGAACGACGCACGGAGGGCGCGGAAGTGCCGCGAAAGGAGGCTTGTGGCTTGTGGGGGGTTGTGGCAGGCGATTGGGGGGGGCTCAGGCGCGTGCTTGCTTGACTTGTATTGACTCGTTGAACGACTCGTTGACGACAACTATCGCTAAAACGATAGGGTCATGGAGCGCGCCCCGCTCCCCTTCCCCTCCCCACGCCGACACCGCCGAAAACAATGACCTGATCATGGACACGCCACTGTCCACTGTCTTCGAAGTGCCCGCGCTCGGAAGACCCGCTCAGCCAGGTGCGCGCGAGGCGCGAGACATCCCGCGTGCCAGCCCGCGAAGCACCCAGCCAGGACCCAAGCGGTCCTGAGCCCTGCGGTCGACCTCGCCCTCCTCGCAGCTCGTAGCCTCTGCCGCTACGGGAGGGGGGTGGGTAGGGAAAAACAGCGAGCCTGGATCCTGGGGTTGAGGTTGCGTTTTCTAGTCTCTTAACTCGGTAACGTTATCGTACGCGTTACTCCTACCGCTTACTATCATGATACCGCCCTCGGCCGTCCCCTGTTCCCCATACCCATACCCTCTCCCCCTGTTCCCCATACCTATACCCTTTCCCCTTTCTCCTCCCCCCTTCACCCTTCACCCTTCAGTCCTTTGTCCATTATCATTCGATTTCCGGGGTGCAGGTGCAGCGGTGCAGCTCGCGTACACTAATCCCAACCCTAGTCTCGCTCGGGCCCAGGCCCAGTTTGGATGATATTACATAATACATGGTTCGGGACAGGGGACGGGCCTGATTGTCATCGTTGTATAATAATTTCTTGAGAGAGGGACAACAGAGGAGACGGATAGCGGATAGGACCAAGTCTGTTGTCTCTTGTCTCTTATTATGTAGGCTATGGCGATAGCATCCGATAGCGGTAGCCCCGAACCTTCAAGATTTTCAACTGTCAACTGCATGCCACGAAGTCCTTTGGGAGAAGCTTCACTTTTCAAAGAGGTGTTGAGTTTGGGGACAGAGGACAGAGCGCGTAATAGTAGTAAGGGCGTATCAGTATCTCATTCACATATACTAGTACTAGTTAATTTTACATTAGTATTAATACTACTACTACTAATTAAAATGGGGCTAAGTTACATGATGCTTGATGACAGCGAATCCCGGTCTATTACGTCACATCTTATTTCGCACTTGTTATTGTGCGGGCTTGCGTTCCTTGGGGGGACAGATGGTCCGCACTTGATGGACGCACCTGGATTTTTGTGTGAGAAAGTTGCGTTCCATCAGGAGCAGTGTAGTTGATGTTTTTACGGACGACAATGAGATTCTGCTCCCTCTCCTCGAGCAGACAGACGAGCTTCTCCAAAGCATGCCTTTCCAGTTTCGGCGGTCGTCTTGTTACTCCCTGATCCGTCTGCCTCTCTGCTTCAGAAGTGATGATAGGCATTCGAAAGGCAATATCACGTTGCAGTTTCCGTATACTCGCACCTTGTGGGTACGTCTTCAGCCAGGTCTGTCTGATGTATAGTGCAATGTCCTCGGCATATGGCCGTATAGACTCCGGCAAACAGGCCCAACGGTCCTCCTCTTTCGCATTCCTCTTCGCCTGCTTGATTGCCCATCTTCGTTTCTGCACCTGCTCCAAGAGCGACGGGACAACGCTCTGCTCCAAGTGGACAGCGTAATCTTGCAGAATTTTCGTCCTCGTTCCCGGCAATGAGCGAGCTGACCTCCGACTATCTTTCGAGGTGCACAGCATGCGCTGTGTCGCGCTGCTCGAATGGGGGAAGGCGGGTGCAACCACGGCGAGTCGCGCGCGGCTGATCATCATGATGAGCATGCAGCAGTGCTCGATCATCCTTCTATCCTTGTAGATGCGAAAATTATAAAGTTAGAGTTTTCTTGTCCTAGTTTAATCCTAGTGCTGAGGGACCGTGGACCGTAGCCTTGAGGGCAACGGAGCCCCTGTCCCCTGTCCCTGAAATGAGGGGTGGCGAGTTACCGTTCGACCCCCCAAATTGTGGGTGCTGCTATGTTTTCATACCAACCTGGGGGGATGGGGGTGAAAAAATAATGGATAATAGAGTAAGTTACTCGAGTAAGAGTAAGCAGTAGCAGTAATAATTGATAACGTATTGGACCTGGACCTCATTACTAATGACTAATGACTCAATACCAGTACAGGTTGCACCGCCTTCATCCTTCTTGAGGCGGCCTGCTGTCTGCTTCTGGCTTCTGGGATGGTAGCAAATGAAGGTAACTGACCTGCTATTGTCAAGCAGCCACGTACAGTGCCACCCAGGTTGTTCCGTCATACCGTCATATGACACTTGCCATTGCATTGCCATGGAACTGAGTATGATGTCATACATCTGATATCATATGATACTCACTCCAAACATCTACACTGATAAACCCGCCATTATCCATTATGATTATGATATAAAAATCTTCTTATACTTATACTCTGTACTTAGAATCGGATCCAGCTCGATGACAAACCATTTCAAGCTCCCACAGCAGCACCCCTGGAGCGTCTCCACATGGCACCGCCCCCACTCCACAGCGGTGTGACACTCGTCATCGTCATCGCCGTCGTCGCCGCCGCCATCGTTGCTGCACATCAGGTTGGCGGGGCCATGGGGGGGGGGGGGCTTAGAGCTGGGAGCGCCGGTATTTCCCGCGCCCGAACTTGTACTAGTAAAGCTAGTTGAATTGTAGCCTCTAGTCTTGTCATATTACATATGACACTCAGCAGCTCAGGTCTAGAGCAACTAATACTGAGATATCATATATGATATCATATATTATGACAGAACAACCAGGAGTGCCACAGTTCGGCCAAGTGGCAATACAACCGATGCACCATTTCGTGGCTAAGCCGCTGCGGGGTAAGTGGGGAGAGAAGAAGCCACCCCCCTTTCCTAACGATCAATCAATCAATCAACAATCAACCCACGACACTAAGCAATATGCTTTGACCCATAAGGATTTCATCTTAATATCATGGAAGAGGAACCGAGTATCTCTTCAATCGTTCCAAAGCTCAAGACCACACTTAGCGTACTGCTAAGGCAATGGTGAGCCTCGGAAGGCTTGCACACAGGTGTACCAAGTGGGTTACCAAAGGAAAGGCTGCATGCAACCACAATGAAAAGTGTACTCCCAGAATTGTGCGGATGCTCGACTTGCCCACCTGGATCTGAGTTTTTTGAGCTAAAGGGTGGACGACGTCAAATGAGGGTGCTACATCATCAAAATCGCATCGGTCCGTGGTCAAGTGCGCCTTCATAAGTAGGCGCGTCGTCATACCATGGCCGTCTGCCGCTACGCAACTTTCCTTCCATCTCAGAAAGCGCCCCAAATCTGCGCAAGTCATGCGTCATGGAGGGCCGCTTCACAACCATACCACCAATTTGTGTGACATCATCTGCGTAAGCATCAGCGTGGGGCGCGGTTTCCATTTGATGTTGGAACTTCCGCAAAGCAACCTCTCGTTCATTGACCGGAGGTTTTATCACCCTCTGCTCCAAAGCCAGGAGTCTTTGTCTACGGACATCATCGCCCCCACCCATTTTCAGTGTGAGATGCTCCGGTCGTGCCTCCGATGGCTGCATCTTGCTCTTCTGCCTTTCCCGGTGATCAAGGCTGTGGGCACCAGATCCCTGGCTGTGGCTGCGCGAGGCTCTGCTCCTGTTCGTCGTGGCCGTGCTGCTGCTTGTGCTCCTCCGCAGGAGGTGCTTGGAAGGCCAGGCGCTCCCCTCACCCCGCCCACTCTCCAGGATCGACACAACTTTGAGAAGTATCCTCTCGTCAGGAGGTGGGCTTGAGCGCACCAGCGCAGTGATGCGAGCGATCAGAGCGTCGTCATCGTCCATCCCGTCCCAGCGGTCGCCGCCCCCCAAAGGAATGAGGACCTCCCTTTTTGATTTTGAATTCATACTAAAGGATGGGGAGCCTCGTGTTCGGTATGGGTGCAATGCCTTGTAGAGATAATCTTTTCGCTACGCAGCCTACGCACAGCACTCTAAGACAAAGGGTGGGAGGGAGGCCATTGGCCATTGGTTTAAAAATAATTCGATAAGCACGGCGTGTCCATGCGCGGTATGTGGCGCTCGGCGCCCCCCGCTGCAGAACGCCCGCCGGGGTGCGGTCATTCAAATATGAATAACGTAGCTAATGTGAGATCTCTCATTGATCATAGAGAGCTCTCATACTCATAGCTCATAGCCCTGCTCATTCTCATTCTCATTCTTTCTTCTTCCACTTTCATATTCTCTCATTCTCCGCTATTGCTGTTGGCTGTTGGTTGTTGGTTTAGATTTAAAGCGTACCCACGTACCCACGGGACACGGGACGGGCCCGCCTTTCGAAATCATTTCGCGTTCGTCGTTTGTTTTTGTTATCAAGGGCCTTCCTCAACGACGTCAACACTTGCGATGATACCCTGACTACCCTGTCGGAAGAAGGACTTTGGACTTTCAGCCCTAGAGGAGGCGAGGAGGCGGATCGTGTATGGGGTCCAGAGTCCAGGCGTGGATCGCGGCATGTCGCCGCAGCCGGGGGCGAAGCAAGCGTGTTTGGGACGATTGCGAGGCAGCCGTGCGACGTGCGTGGCCGGCTTTCGAGTTCGAGAGGGCTCAATCTCTGGCACCAGCGTCCGACTCGGGAGTCGGGAGTCGGGAGCGGCTTGAGCGAGAGAGCGAACGCAGAGGAAAGGCCGGCCCCTCGTGACAAATTTGCAGGCTGTGAACGGCAGTTACTGTAGACTGTATAACTGTAAGATTAAACTTTAAGCCCACCTCTCCTCGCGAGAAAGACTCGCGGAATTGCTAAACTGTAAAGTACTTTTCTCCGACTCTACTCCTACTCATACTCCTACATACCTCTCTTTTTCTGAACTCTTGGCTTGGTTCGTCGATTCATCTCTTTTTCAGGGCAAGACGGGACGGACGCCCGTCTGCCACCCCGCCCCCCTCCTCTCCCCCCTCGCCCCCCTCTTCCTCGCCCCTCTTCCTCGCCCCCGCCCCCTCTCTCGTGCTCACAGGCGATGTGGCGATTTCTCCTGCCCACCCGTCCCAGCGGCGCACTGCTCCGATGGCACTTGCACTCACGCCGCTTCTCGACCCATATGCGTGAGCCTGTCTGCATTGTCGGCGCTGCCAGGACACCGCTCGGGGGATTCAATGGCTCGCTCGCATCCCTCTCTGCGCCGCAGCTGGGCGCTGCTGCAATTATCGGCGCACTCGCAAAGGCCGGTGTCGCAAAGGAGGCTGTCGAGCAGTGCTGGATGGGCAACGTAGTCAGTGCAGGCGTCGGACAGGCGCCAGCTCGCCAAGCCGCACGCGCTGCCGGTCTGGCAGATTCCACATGCTGCACTACCGTGAACAAGGTATGCTCCTCTGGCATGAAGGCGATCGTTCTGGGCGCTCAGCAGATAATGCTAGGACAAACGGAAGTCGTAGTTGCCGGCGGCATGGAATCTATGTCGAACATCCCGTATTACGCCCCGAAGGTGCGCTTTGGGGCACGCATGGGTAACGCGACCATGGTTGACGGGATGATTCACGATGGGCTCTGGGATCCGTACGGCAATTGTCACATGGGCACATACGCCGAGCTCTGTGCAGAGACCCATGGCATCACCAAGGACATGCAAGACGCGCATGCGGATGAGTCATATAACCGTGCACGTAGCGCTAGCTTTGAGGACGAAGTGGTGCCTGTCACTGTTAAGTCCCGCAAAGGTGAGACGATCATAAGCCTAGATGACGAGATTGCGCAGCCCCCTAAGCCAGC
Organism: Isochrysis galbana; assembly: GCA_018136815.1. NCBI lineage: Eukaryota > Haptophyta > Isochrysidales > Isochrysidaceae > Isochrysis > Isochrysis galbana. The sequence continues at coordinate 4,465,163 of CM030931.1, forward strand.
ATCGAGCGCGACACCCGCTTTCAAGCGCGACGGCGGCACAGTCACCGCTGCAAACGCATCGACTATCTCGGACGGTGCAGCGGCGCTCGTCCTCATGTCCCGTGCAGCAGCAAAGGCACATGGAGCGACCGTCTTGGCGACAATTCGAGGCTTCGGTGATGCTGAACAAGAGCCAGAGTGGTTCACAACGGCCCCGTCTGCGGCGATTCCCCGCGCACTTGCCAACGCAGGCCTCAGCGGCGTGTCTTCCGTCGATTTCTTCGAAATCAACGAGGCGTTCTCTGTCGTATCCTTGGCAAATAACAAGCTCCTTGGACTCGATCCAAACAAAGTGAATATCCGAGGAGGTGCTGTTGCTCTTGGCCACCCTATTGGGGCGTCCGGGGCAAGGATTGTTGTAACTCTACTCTCAGTGCTCAGGGATAAAGGAGGGAAGATCGGCGTCGCAGGTATCTGCAACGGAGGGGGAGGTGCCTCAGCAATTGTCATCGAGGCTGAGAAGTAGTGATGTGGCGCAGTGAAAGTTGTTGAGAGTGTGAGGGCTTGCGATCCCCATGGCCCTCTTCTCTTGCGCCAAATGGCTTGGTGATGGCGAGTGTGAGAAATCGAAATGGGCGAGAAACTGGAACGGAGGCGATGTGCATAGCCACAGCTACTCCTATTTCGTTTCCACCTTCAACTTCATTGATCGAGTGTGCACTCGTGCGAACTCCTCCGGAAGATGCCTTTAGCCGTAGCTGTAGGAAGCCGTTATGTGCACGTTTAATGAAAACGGCATCTACCTCATAAAAATTGCTGATTCGATCGTGGAGACGAGGACGACTTGATTGGCATGTGCAGATGCACGTTGGGCTCTTGGTTGGATTGGCGGTGCGCAACATTTCCACCCCCCTCGTGGCAGGCGCTAGAGATTATCTGCTGCTTACATAGGAGGGTGACACCCTGAAATGATATTTCAGAGGTTGCAGGTGTCGTTCCACATGAGCTAGCGAGTCTTCTTGTCGGGTCGGTTAATGAGCCTCTGTCCTCTGTGCTGGATTGATTGTCATGGAGGTGAAACGGGCTTTCCGTTCCGTCAAAAGAGGGCCAGGTGATTTTTTTGTCATCCATTTACGCTTGTTTTCTTTTTAGGTAGCCACATTAATATTAGTATTAAGAAGATGAGTACAAAGCTAATCACGCTCCCCACCCCCCTCGCCCCTCTCAACGCGCGGTAACTCCCAGCTACGCGGGCTGAGTTTTCATCTTCTTCGTCTTCAACTAAGTTTATACTTGGTTGACCCATGGGGGGGCACGAGCCCCCCCTCTCTCCACTCCTCCCCTGCCATGGGGGAGGAACCACCCATCCTCGTGGCATGCCTGATGGCTTGCCAGGAGGCCACTGCCCTACTGACCCACTCCCTTCCCCACAGGCTCGCCCCATTCGCCCATCCTGGCCCCTCGTGACCAGCCCATCGCTCCAACCCCCCCTCCCCCCCCTGGTCGACAGGCAGACAGGTGCAGATTGGGGGCCCCAGAGGCTCAGGAGCGCCAGCGAGGGAGAGGCAGAGGAGGCCAGGGCCCAGTCCCAGCCTCCTCTGCCCTCAGAGCTGGCCTCCAGGCGGGGGGGGGGGGGGGGGGGGACGCGCGGGAAATAGTAGACGGGAAAGGGGGCGGAAACTCAAGGGAGCACTCGGGGGAAAGGCGGGAGGGAGTTGGGGCGCGACGGACGAGGGGAGTCGCGCGGGGGAACCTAATCGGGGCGTATAGGGAGAGGCAAGTGTACAAGGCCCCTTCCTTACCCGCAACAGGGTGACTAGTAGGCGTGTAGCCCGGAATCTTCAGATTTTTTTTTAGTTATGTAACCGTGAATCTTCAAGAGGTTTTTATCTCCTCTTCTCCCTCTCTCTTGGGCCCGGGGCCGGGGAGGAGGGGAGAGGGGAACAAGGGAACGGTGGGCCGGAAGTGTCACGTGCAATGTGCAATAGTTGAGGACAGAATAGAGAGAAGGGTAAAGAAGGTCGGCCACGCCGGTTTCGCCCGCCTTTTTGCTAGCCCCCGCTTGCTAGCCTTGCCGCCACCGCACAAGCAAGCGGAGCCACTTGCGCGCGCACTTGGCGCCCACCGTACCGCCAATTTAGCTACCCCAGCTATAATCTTGCCAGCGCCAGCTATAAGAATAAGAGGTAGATGATTGCGCTCAAAGCAGGTATACGCAAGAAAATATAGGATGGATACGATAATTATACACATCTCAAAAATCAGTTGGGCGGGGAATCTCGCAATGGATTCTCCATCTACACAACGCGCTGAAAATGGGTCAACATACATCGAATTCCTTACACCAAAAGGCATTTCACCGACGGAAAATTCGCAGATCCCTTTGATGGTAGAGGAACTCCGGGTCGAAACGTGGTCACTGCCTCTACGTACGTATCTGAGCGAATCTCCTTGAGGTGAACTGGAGACTCCTACTGGAGACTCCTAGCATTCCCCCTGCGTCAATCGCCCAGACAATCTACCATGCAAACCTTCCTAGATTTTTGGACAAGACAACCAAAGAGCTACAGGGATCGAGCTTCGGCATAATCAGTTTCTCTCAATCGGCGGCTCGAATTCCTGGTACTCCATGTCGGCACGGCATGTGAACCACATGCCGATGACATATCGCGTGCCTGCTGTTACGCGTCGGGGTTGGTGAAGATTCTCAAGTCCGCCAGTAAAATGGATCAACCGCCCGGCAAGTGGCTCCACCGCAACATCGCGCTCTTCATCCAGCCAAACGAATTCTCCACCTGCAAAGTCCGGCTGTTCATGATTCCCGTAATTGCAACCGTCCACGGAACGATCAGATGGAGATGACTTGCAATGTGAGTTCAGGTAGAGCAACGCCGAAAAATCGTATGAAGCGCGATTAGCTTTATCTACATGGGGATTCCAGTACGCGTGCTTCGGGTCGACGTCCATTCCATCGCGAGGGACACGTTCGTCCGCCCAAATTCGCGTCATGAGCGACCCGGCAATGTACAAGGGTCCAGCTGCGTGGTCATATTCGATGGTCGTACGCACACGTCGAATCACGTCCCAAAAGATTCTGTAGCCATCTTCTCCTAGCTGCTTCCTTACGCCCCCTGCCTCAGGAGCAATCGATGTCTGGGCGCCTTGGTGGAAGAGGCCACGCATCGCGCGGTCCATGGCGCCGATCAGCAATCGTGATTCTGTGGCATTGATGAACCCGTCCCTCATCCAACGAGAACAACCGACAGGCATCACGCTAGAATTCTTTGGCCGAACACTCGGCGTGCACCTTGCTTGCGACACGTCCAGCTCATATAGTGTTGGGATGCATTCGACCTCCCATCGCAAAGGCTCCTCGTGAAATTGATCTGATGGGACGACGACACCCGGCTTGGCCACCCTCACCACGGCAGAAATGCGTGCCGCCTGGGCATTGAGAGCTAAGCGCTGGTCTTCTGTGCTTGCATGCCATGTTGTGAGTCTGGATGGCTTAAAAGCGGTATGTGGCTGATCAGCATTCCTTTGCGTCTCCTTTGCAATAGGATGACCCCTCAATCGGCTGGCCGCAGCGCGTACAAGTCTCTCACTCTCCATCGGAAAGCCTCGCCCAGATCGGTGCGAACCATCCGGATTGCTATCTGTTTCCAAAGTGCCCAGCATCTCGGAAGAGACTGTGGGTGGCAACCCATCTGAGCGACAAGAGGAAGCTTTTTCTCGCCCCGCCGCAAAGGATTCTGGGTCTACATGATCTTGGGCTGCCATAAGGGCGATCGAGTGAAGCTTCTGCGCCTGTAACCTAACTTGCTCCACACACCTGCGCAAAAGGGGGCCATCGTAACGATGGGCAAGCCAAGCCGTCTTGGAATGGCTGGAGGGGTATACGCAGCATGCGAGGGGCCGCACCGTGAGAGCGCATCGGCGAGACTCTCTCTAGAACCACGCGCGATCAGCGCATTCAGATCCTCATCGCGTGTTGGGCAGCCGATAGCCGCCGGAAGCAGCAGGGCCACCGCGATGGGGCGTCCGGGCATGCCGGACGACAACGGCGAGGGCAAAAAGGGGGGGAAGGGGGGACGACAGAGAGACGTGTGAGAGAGAGGTGAGTACTCCTAGTAGTGGAGTACTATGTCTCACACGTCTCTCTCACCATAACTTCATAACTTCTACTACTATAAAAATCTTCTTAAAAATTCCCGCTACTTGTGCGACGTGAGGCAGAGTGCTTATGAACCTCCCTACTACCCAACCCTAACCCCTGTCAACCCCCTTCCCCTTCCCCAGTTCCCTCTTTAGCGGAGAAGCTGGTTCCGGGGAGGCCGTGCGCGCTGCTTCGGCCAGGAGTCGGAGAGAAGGGGGCGGGAGCCTGTGGCTTCTCCTGTGCTCTAACTTTGCTCGAGGTTCCCTCCCTTGCATCTAGTGTGATCTTACTTTGATCTACGCTGAGTTTTCTACTAGTAAAGTTTATCTATCCTAAGTGATGTTTCGTATATCCAAACCTCTCGCCGCTCGCCGCCTGCGGGAGGTCTTCCGATGTTTCCAGGTTGCGAAGTCTTTATCCACCACGTAAAGAGGGCTTATCATCTTCCGTATATGTTTGTTGCTCGGGGCGTGTAGCCACATCTTCTCTCGTTGCTTTTTGAGCCTTTGGAAGAAACCGACCTTCGCCATTACTAATAGGTGGCATCTCGTAAGACTTGCTCTAAGGATCGACCTAAAACGGACCTCGGACCTACCGTCCGCGTTACCATCCATACTGAATGTTGTAAAAGTCCGTAAGGATATACCTCCACGCCAGGATACCCAAGTATCCCGAGGAGGGGTGTGGCCTGTCTACTTGGTAGCAAAAGAGACGTTGGGCTGCTTCAGAGCCCGGCCTAAGATTAATCCCTAAAAGTCCTTCTATGAATTCGAAGATGGGCTCCGTCGCGATGCATACGGCTAAATGAAAAAAAAATCTTCTTAAAAATCCCCGCTACATACGCGGCATAAGGCAGTGTGCTTGTGTACCTCTCTACTACCCGCCTTTACCCCTATCAACCCCCTTCCCCTTCCCCAGTTCCCTCTTTGGCGGAGAAGCTGGTTCCGGGGAGGCCGCGCGCGCTGCTTCGGCCAGGAGTTGGAGAGAAGGGGGTGGGAGACTGTGGCTCCTCCTTCGCTCTAACGTCGGCTCGCATATCCTTTCATTAGGTCTTATATCTCGTAAGATCTTTTCATGCTATCCATTGAAGTTTCTACTACAGAGGTTTAGCTACCCTAATTGATGTTTCGTATATCCAGACCTCTCGCCGCCTGCAAGAGGTCCTCCGACGTTTCTAGGTTGAAATCTTTGTCCACCGTGTAAAGAGGGCGTATCATTTTTCGAATATGTTTGTTGCTCGGGGCGTGTAGCCCCATATTCTCGCGTTGTTTTTTTAGCCTCTGAAAGAAACCGACCTTCGCCGTTACTAATAGGTGGTATCTCGCAAGGACCGCTCTCAAGATAGACCTAACGGACCTACCGTCCGCGTTGCCATATTGGATGTTGTAAAAGTCCGTCAGGATATATCTCCATGCCAAGATGCCCAAGTATCCCGAGGAGGGATGCGGCCTGTCTACCTGGTAGCAGAAAAGACGTTGGGCTGCTTCGGAGCCCGGCCTAAGGTCAATCCCTAGAAGTCCTTCTATGAATTCAAAGACGGGTTCCGTCGCGATACATTTGGCTATATGAGTGGAGCTTTCAGGGGCTATGCCGCAGAAGCGGCACGTCGGGTCGTCCGCGAATCGGTTCGCCGTGGCTATCCTCCTATGTAGGATGCGTTTAAAGTGCATGTAAGAATCCCTTGACTGATGGAGTCCGACTCGCGGTCACATTTGCCTTTGGAGTCGCCAAAAAGGCACCTAACATTGACGGTCTATCGGCCGCCAACTACAAGTGGGATGCTCCCGCAGAAAGGCTTCAATTGGAGGATACGGACCGTGGGGTGTATCGAGACCATCAATGGCGTCATGATATCAGCTATCAAGTAGATGCAGATGTCAAGCTCATAGCCATCGATCCGGGCATCAAGAAGAAACTACAGATTGCTTCAGCTCCTCTGTCGCGATGCGCTGACGCGACGCAGCTTGCGGAGCTCGCTGCAGGTGAGCCCAAATCCGTCTTCTGGGACATTTCCTCCAAAGACTGGGAGGACTACGCGGGAGCCAGGCGCACGCGGCGAATATCAAGCTTCCGAGGGCATTTTCTCTGCTTCCACTTCCTTCGTACAAACGGCGTATCGTGCAGTACGAGGGAACCGCACTAGCGACATTCATGCTGCAGTGGGTCTCTTCCATTGCCGAGCAACAACGCTATTCCATTGCCGAGCAACAACAAAATAGCTAGGACGTAACGCTATTTTGCATTGCGAACTCAACCGTGACTCAACAGCGCCACCAACGCAGTTGAGTCGCCCACTGTTGAGTCACTCTTGAGTTACCTCAAAAACCCTTTAATGGTACTCTAGGGCTTGTAGTCTTGTAGTAGAGTAGAGAGTAGGAGTCTTGGGAGAAGGGAAAGTAGAGGGGAGAAGGGTTGAATGTGAGGCCAGTCTCATTCAGATGTGAAGCTCGTAGACAAAAAGCCGGGACCAAAGATTCAGGAGACGAGAGAGAGGAACAGTTGGACGGACGTCCATCGAACGGTTTCCTACGGGCCCTGTCTCCTGTGAATATCTCTCTCAACCGCTCTTCGTTGGCCCGCCGCTGGAGAAGCAGGCTCTGGCTGCCTGCGCTCTGGGCCGTGCCTCGCCCGCTTGCACAGAAAGATGTCTGACAGCCTGGGTGCGGAGGCATACCTTGAAAGCCTTCGTGCGGAGAATGCCCGCATGGAGGAGGAGATCATGAAGATGGCAAACGCCACCAAGCATGAGTTCAGCCAGCCACAGAGGACGTACTCACAGCCTGCGGCGAAGGGCATCAAGGTCTTATCTTGGGACCCCCCAGTAATGAGTGAGGCTAGTGTCGATAACGGGGCAGCTTGGCGTCCACCACAGACGGGTGAGCGCAAGCGAGATGGTAGCATGTTCGTTGGCAGCTGAGCGCCCGACATGGCAGCAACATGCCCACCACTTTCCCTGCTGCAATGGACAGCGCAGTTATGTCCCTTCTAGATCGTCTATGCAAACCCTCTTTCCCAGAGCACACTTCCACTGTACGATCGTGTGCCCTAGAACTTCAGTGGTTGCAGATGCCGTGGCCCTTGAAGCTCTTCTCCGGTTGCGTGCTTGAGGTTCACCCAAGAACCAATCGCCTTCAAACAATCCCATGGCATCATGGCATAATGAGTTCTTGCTAGGAAGGATTGCTGAGCTTCCGCTCAACTCTGAAGCTCACGCGTTCTGCAATGACGCCGTATGCATCAGAGGCTTCGCACATTACATGGTGCAGATAATTCAAAATATGTTACGGATGTACAATACATGCTGTGCGGTGTCACGTCAATGATCTTCGTGCGGTTGACAAGGAGTATAGTGCAAGTGCAAGTGCAAAACTATTGACCATTTGCTTTCGTGTAACAAAACTTTTATGATGTTCATGCATTCACGCCACACACGCGGCCCTGGGTTCTACCTCGCAGCCACACCCTGCGTTCTACGTCGCAGCCATCGTTTCTACTAGCAAATGGCCGCCATGCGCCAAGGTGCCATGCTGCCGCGCCCACAGAGGTCGTTTGCGATGGCCTTCATTTCTTCATTTGTTGGTGCCTCGGAAAAGGCTCCGCCTCCATCTTCGGGGAGGGAGGCAGCTGCGAGCCCTCAGGCGAGTGCCATTCGAGGGCGCATATAAGTCCATGAGTTTTGAGACAATTCCTTCCTAACGTACTCCCCCTCCCTAACCAAGTGTCGTTCCGTCAATTGTGGGGCATCAGTCGAATTGAGCGATCAAATGTCCATAGTTATCTATACAACAATATTCACACGTGACCCTAGTATCGGCGTTTAACATCTACGGCGCGCGCTTTCAATGACTGGTCTATTTTTGGCAGCAGTTCAGTGTCTTTTTCCTGACGAACCAGTGCGCCCCCGTGGAGACGCCGTGCGTGCGTATGCGTATGCCAATTTGATTCTCTGCGGTTCGCCTACACTTACGCAAACGTCCAGTATAAGAGAGAAACCTCACGGGACATGTGTGATGAGTTTGCAATCACCCATATGCACGCCGTGCATGTGCACGGCGCGATGTGCATCGGTTCCCCCGCGGGGCGCACACGTTTCTCTGCGGCTCTCCTATGGATCGGTTCCCCCGCGGGGGCGCCGTGCGTGCGCATAGCAACTTGTTTCTCTGCGGTTCCCCTGTGGTGCCCGGGTCGCACAATTACGTAAACGTTCAGTATAAGGGCTAAAAAGTTCCGTCCTACATTATAGGACCGCGTCCTACGATTTCGGTGTATTTGTAGGACCCTGACTGAGCTTGAAAGCCACACAACTTTCGAGAGTGAAAGATTGGGACTTCCCACCAACTGAAGGATAGTCCCAACTCAGTCTTGAGATCCTTAGCTCCCACTATGGCCAAGGCTGTAGACTTCGTCTTGACCGAGCTTTCGGCTCCAGCGTGAACTGAGTACTTCGGCCACCGAGCTTTCGGCTCCAGCGTGAACTGAGTACTTCGGCCATCGGAGGCCACCGGGAGCATACAAGGCATACATTCTATACTGTTCACTGTTCTACTAACTAGTTCTACGGGGAGAGGAGGCTATAAGAGGTCCGTCGCACGCGCGAGCGCACGACAGACTGCCAACCTTTCAGTCGGCAGCCCTGAACGGCGCGCGCCGCGAACGGCGCAAGGGTGCCTGTGTGAGGAGTGGTTGGGCGACACGCGGGCAGGGGCAGGCAGCAGGCTCACTTCCGCCTGGCATGCTGGCGGTCCTCGGCCCCCTCCTCCCGGTCGTCATCGCCTTGTCGCTCACGCTTGGGCTCGTGCTGCCCCGCGATCTCTTGTAACTGCTAATTTGTTTTTTTTTGCTCCGCGCGCCCCCAAATATCCGGCATATATCCGGGAGCTATCTATTTTGGCAGATCTGCCCAAATATCCAAAAAGATGTAAGATATCCGGGATATCCTGTCCTGGGCCTAGGCGAGGGGTCCCCCTCCATGGCAGCGACCAATCATAAGATTAGTATCCAAGCTCTCTTACTCTTAAGAAAAATCTTAACAAGTAACAAACTAACCGCTACTTGCACGGCGTCCGACAGAGTGCTTTTGCTACTCCTAACTATCCGCCCTAACTCCTAACTTTCCACATCCTCTTTCCCCTCACCCGGGTTCCTTTACGGTCGCGCGCGCTGCTTCGACCAGGGGCGTGAGAGAGTGGGGGTAAGAGACCAAGTTCTTACATCACAGACCATAGCCCTTGTATACATCGTTCCCGGTATTTTCTAGCTGCTCGTAGTCACGCGCGCATCCTGAATCCGTATGCAATTTCTATAGGAAAGTAAGTGGATAGCCGGTTGGGCATGTCCACAGCTTGGTGACAGTTGCTGCGCGAGGAGAGCTTCTCCCCATGTCACCTCGAAAGCGTCACCCTTCGCCCTAACGCCGAGCTGACAATTTCAGGCCAAAGAATCCGCGGGGCCGAGGCGCCATTCGTTCGATGATGAAGAAGCGGGTTCTCTCTTAGAGATCCGTCCATATCCCGTCTTACAGGAGAGACCGCGCAAGAGCCATGCCTAATGGTGCACGATGTCACGTCGGCAAAGAGCTGAAGGTAGCGTTTGCGCGTTTCGGGCCAGCCGACTCTGGATACCACCCCAGCTCTCACATTAGTGAAGGCACTATCGAGCTCTCGGCCCTGGATACCATGCAATTTGTGTACTACGCAATCCAGATTTCCACAGAGGAACGAAGATGCATTCCACTCGTTAAAGGAAGCCTGATATGCGTATCCGATCGTCGGGACACCCAGGAAGATGGGATTCGTAAAGCGTTGCGCTGGCTCAAACATGTTATCAGGCTCACTCCAAGCAACCGCCGCGCTCAAGTTGTTGTAGAATTCGCAGGTTTGCTGTCGTAGGGCAACAACACTTCTACTAGAAGATCTTGTACCACTTGTAGATGCAAATACGCGGGCTCTCTCTCCGCGGTCCGCAGGTCTCGGCTCGTCGATGACATGGAATCCAGCCCTGCTCAACGTTCGGTGCAGCTCCGTGTGACTGTCCATCCAACCGATGAGGCCGACTGCGACATTGCTGCGCCGATCGTCTGTTGATCGCGATGCACATGGCAGATTGAAGTGATGCGGTATGACTGTGCACACAGGCGATCGACACATTGTGTCGACCTCAGAGTTTGAGCTCATGATCTCTCCGGTGAAGCGATTCGACACCCTATTGAATGAATGTAGAAAAGAATGTCGAGTCAATCTCTCGCGGATGCAATCACTATAAGTGTTGCCATAGTGGCAAGCTGTGGCACAAGAGACTGACATTGAAGGCTGCGCAAGTGAGGTGCTTACACATGCACAACAGCTCATCACGCGTTAGGCTCACATGTGATGCGCGTCGAGTGGCGTCCCCTACGGAGTGAGATTGCACGCAGTTTTGCTCGAGCTTGCTACGTCGGGCCCGACGAGGCACAGCAGAAGCACATGGCCACTCACCTCATGAATCCATTGAGCCCTCCGCCAAACTGTTGGTATCGGATGTCGATGTGGTCAAGGACGTGGTGCTTTCCGACTGCGAGAGCGGCATGGCACACATTCTTCAGATGGATTACTACGTCGAAGTGGGTGCGATTTGCCTCAGGCGACGAGAAGAACCTGCACTGTGTGTGTAATGCGCCTCGGCCGAGCCGCTCGGCAATCAGCTGTCCTCGATAGAAGGCAGAGGACAGCAGGGTCGTGTAGACGAAGGCCACGTTGAGCTCGAGCGACGCGGAAGCGAGAAGGGGCTCCGTCGCCCCGTGGGGCGAGTCTGTGGCCCACGTGGAGGGCCCAGCCGCCTCTCCCATGGCTTCCGCAGGCGGAGGCGAGAGAGCGCGCGGCGGCAGTGAAACAATCTGTCCCGCGGAGCACATGGTGAGTTTTGTTCGTTGATTTATTACAATACGTATCCCTTGAGTAGTAAAGATTAGTTTGCAAAGGTGAACGCCAACAGAGTAGCGGGCGCGCTGTACAAGTACGAAGTACCTCATGTAGTAAAAATAATAAACACACTTTTTAGATATTCAGGTTTTTAAAGTACGTGTGATAGTGGGCTTTCGCGATTTGTTCGCCCAGTCTGCATAATTAGTCAAGAAGTGTTCGCCAACGCTCAAGTATAGTCATAGCCCCATAGCCCCACCCTAGCCCTCGCCCCCCCCCCCCCCCCCCCGCGTGGGAAGTGGGAAGCAGCAGCAATAGCAGCAGGGGCCCGCGCGCATTTTTTCGCGCGCTCGACCCCATGACCGCCAAAAACGATGTGAGATGCGAGAGGCCTTGATTGACATATGAAAAGAAACCTTTTAATATTCTCGCCTCACACGTGGCACTGACTGGAACTCACTTAAGTAGCCACGCCCACGCGCCCACGCCCACGCCCGTTCCCCTTCCCTGTATATCTGTATATCTACTCCGAGGCTCGTTGCTCGTTGCTCGTTGCTCGTTGATCGTTGAGTCATCGCCCACTCGCAAGTGCGCCGAATTTTATTCTGAAGTCCCCGAGCCGATGACCGATGAGTCCGAATTGTGTTTTGACCCTCGAGCCCTCGTCCTCTCCCTCTCCCTCAGGTGTCGTTCCGTCAATTGTGGGACATCAGTCGAATTGCGAATTGAGCTATCAAATGTCCATAGTTATTTATACAACAATATTCACACGTGACCCTGTGACCCTAGTAAGGCTGTGAATAGGTTTGGTTTGGAGCTAACATGTTTGAAGTAGATAGTGCCTTTCAGCTATCTTGATACATAGAGATAGTGCCCTTCGGCTATCTTGATACATAGAGATAGTGCGATTTGCCAAGTAGATACCTAAGATCTAGATATTAGGCATTAAGTATTGGGTATAGATAATAGCCCTTAGCTTCGGCCCGTAGTAGTCGCGCGTTTGTGTGTTGTGTGTGGTTGTGGTTGTCGAACCAATATGTGTCGTTGTGCGCACTAGCACAAAGCACAAACAAAGCTCAAGCTCCTACCTATAAATAGATAGAGATAGTGTACCGTAAAAGGTATTAATTAAGGCGGGGGGCGCGCCCGAAAAGCGCGAGAGTGAGTACTAAGTACCTACAATACGTGGGCAGTAGGCGCGAGACTGCTATAGCCCTTCGATCGGCGCGGGGCGCGAGAGGCTGTCGCCATGGGCAGGAAGCGGTCCGCTGCGGCGGTGGACAGCAATACTCTGTACAAAAGGCAAGGCACAAGGCAATCGGATGCAACTTTGGAGCACTCCTTGCTGGCGGGAATGAATTGTGAGTAAGGGCTTGTTGTGTGTGTGTGTGGTTCGCGCGCGCAGCGCGCCCTTAGCTCCGCGCGCCCCCATCAGTTGTCAGTTGTCTTCCGTCTTCCGCGCGCCGCGTGCAAGCGTGTAGCCTGTAAGCTCGGTGGCTATTAATAGGTTGTTAATAGCTTTTGTCATCACAGCTATCTTGATAGATAGAGATAGTGCTCCTTCGCTATCTTGATAGATAGAGATAGTGCTTTTGCTGGGTAGATAGCCTAATATCTTGATATCTGTCTATCATGTTCACAGCCTTAGACCCTAGTGTCGACGCTTAACATCTACGGCGAGCGCGTTTAAGGATTGGTCTATTTTTGACAGCAGGGTGCAGTGAACCAGCGCGCCCCCATGGAGACGCCGTGCGTGCGTATGCGTATGCCGATTGGTTTCTCTGCGGTTCGCCTACACCTACACTTATTACGCAAACGTCCAGTATAAGAGAGAGATCTCACGGGATGTGCACGCCGTGCATGCGCACGGCGCGATGTGCATCGGTTCCCCCGCGGGGGCGCCGTGTGTGCGCATAGCAACTTGTTTCTCTGCGGTTCCCGCATATAAGTTATTGTAAGTTGGAGCGGTGAGCGGTCTGCTCTCAGCTCTCATCGGGGGTACCACGATTGGAATTGCAGTCTTGTAAAAGATCTCGTTGGCTAGCATCCCTAGCCACACACACCGGGCGAGCCATGCACCAACCGCGCACACCCCCACACCCCCATCGCGGGGTAAGGGGCTCCGTTGCCGATGAGGCGAGGTCCGTCAGCACTAGGATTAAACTAGGATAACAAGAAAACTCTGACATAATGCCCTTTGTTACTGATCAGTGTTCCGCCCTCACGCAACAAGAAGATCGAACCGTTGGCTGCCCGCGTCCTTCCGGCTGCGCGACGCGCGCACAACTGAGATGCCCCTCTCCACACGAGAGCTGATCGCAGTAGCCGAGCGGCGTGACGAGGAGGCTAAGGCTGCATTCAGCAAGTACGATGTTGATGGGTCAGGCAAGATGGACCACACTGACATCCTCTGCGTGCTTGATGACTTGGGGCTGGTTAAGAAGCTCAAATCGGGCGCAACGAACTTTGTCGCTGACTACAACGCGTCTCTAGGTGCGTACACGAGTTTGGAGCAGCAGGAAAATGGGTGCATACATTGCGCGAAGATGGTTACGGCATCATGGGCAAGGCTGAGCTCGCAAAAGCTGCCTGGTTCCGGCTTGATATTTCTCGCTGTCCCCTTGGTCAGGCCCACAGAATGATACCAGGCTGTCGTACGCGGAGTTTCGAAGCGTATACAACGCCGCCATCGACAATATAAATGGCAACAGCAAGTTGAACAGGAAACCCAGCGCAAAGGATAAAAAATTAGCAGCTATGGCGAAAGCTTGCATGGACGCGCGGAAGTCCGATGCACACCCGCTGTTCCCGGATTGCAAGCCAGCATCCAATGATGTAATTGGTGACTTGGCCACAAAACTAAAGAAATTCTTGACATCGCGAGGGATCAAGGAACAAGAGTTAGGAAAGCTGATGGGCGCGATCGAGCGGCATAAGTTGGGTGAGCGCATCTTCTCACACCAAGGACATACTCTGCCTGGCCGTGTTGGGGCCTAGCATATAGAGAACACACCTACGCCTTGTTCACTTTCGAAATTCGTCGATGCAACGCAGGCAAAATTGGGTATGATGAGCTGCGGGAATTCGTTCACGCAGGTGAGCCGAAAGGATTAGGGATCAGTGAAGACGCCATGCCGGATAACGTAGTGCAGAGCATGTGGGTTGCACTCGACGAGCGCAAGGGGTTCATTTCCCAAAGTAAGCTTGGTTGGCTTATCGGCCTTGTTCACATCGGAGATGACGCGGAGCAGTTACATGACCATGCAGAGGGAAAGACTGAGAAATCGGAGAACGAGGCAGTTGTGCCTGAAGAAACCTAGGTGAGGGGCGGAGAAAAAGGAGGAGAGGGGAACCGCTTTCATGGGTGACCGCTAGGGAAATTCTTTGGGTAAGGGGTGCAGAAAAAGACTTAACGTGCAACATGTCGGGTGTGCCTGAAGGAGTCCCTGTATGACGGGTGGGCCTGGCTCAACCTTTCCAGAATGTCTCGCGAATGACGCGCAGAGCAATGAACACGTGTGACGCGTGCCAACAGCTCTTGTTGAATGAAAAATCAAATAGACGCGTAAAGCTAGCAGAGGCAGCTTGCCTACGAAGGTGCAACTTGAAGTTCCCCCTCTCTTGCCGATGGCAAAACGGCGACCGGGGCCCTTGCCCAGGTTGAAGCGGCGGGACGGGGCTATGCCTTTGCCCATGCCCATCCCGACCGGGCGGCCAGAGGGGGGGCCGATGGCGGGGCCCTTGCCCATGCCGATCGATCCCGATCGGGCGGGCATGCGGATGCACAACCCTTGCCCATGCCGATGCCGACACGAGGAGGGCCCTCCGCCTCGCTCTCCTCGCTCTCCTCGCCCTCCTCGCCTTCCGCCGCCTCGCCTTCTTCCGCCTCCTCGCTCCTCGCCTCCTTCTTCCGCCGCCTCCTCCTCCTCCTCGCCTTCTTCCTCCTCCTCGCCTTCTTCCGCCTCCTCGCCTTCTTCCGCCGCCTCGCCTTCTTCCGCCGCCTCGCCTTCTTCCGCCGCCTCGCCTTCTTCCGCCGCCTCGCCTTCTTCCGCCGCCTCGCCTTCTTCCGCCGCCTCGCCTTCTTCCGCCGCCTCGCCTTCTTCCGCCGCCTCGCCTTCTTCCGCCGCCTCGCCTTCTTCCGCCGCCTCGCCTTCTTCCGCCGCCTCGCCTTCTCGCCTTCTTCCGCCGCCTCGCCTTCTTCCGCCGCCTCGCCTTCTTCCGCCCCCCCGCCTTCTCGCCTTCTTCCGCCGCCTCGCCTTCTTCCGCCGCCTCGCCTTCTTCCGCCGCCTCGCCTTCTTCCGCCGCCTCGCCTTCTTCCGCCGCCTCGCCTTCTTCCGCCGCCTCGCCTTCTTCCGCCGCCTCGCCTTCTTCCGCCGCCTCGCCTTCTTCCGCCGCCTCGCCTTCTTCCGCCGCCTCGCCTTCTTCCGCCGCCTCGCCTTCTTCCGCCGCCTCGCCTTCTTCCGCCGCCTCGCCTTCTTCCGCCGCCTCGCCTTCTTCCGCCGCCTCGCCTTCTTCCGCCGCCTCGCCTTCTTCCGCAGAGGCAAGAGGGGCAAGGGCCATGCCCCAGCCTCACCTGCCTCCTGAGCTGTGCTCCCAGGCCCCTGTAGGCCACCTGGGGACCTGAAGAGGGGCCGCAGGCGCGCGCCATGCGCCATGGGCCCCCGCCGCAGGGAGGAGAGGAGGAAAAGGGAAGAGGGAGGGGAGGGGGGAGCGGCAGCTCTCCCCTCCGGCAGAAACGTGTCTTCTCGCCCCGTTTGGGTAAGAGAAGACGGGGGCGCCAGAGCCAGAGCCAGGAGGGAAGGGCCGCGGCTTGCCGCGGCCACTCGCTTCGGCGAGCAAAGATTAGCGCTTCTGGGCTCCTAGCCCACGAGCGAAGATGGGACAATAGGCTTCTAATAGGTTCTATTAAAAGGTCAAGAGGCCTACCAGACCTGTTACCTGTTAATAGGTAATAGGTAAAAAAAAACCTTTCAATATTCTCGCCTCGCGCGTGGCTATAGTATAGGCCTATACTATAGGTACCGCTATCGTAGCCACGCCCAAATCATCTCGGATCCCTTCCTCTCCCTAGTAACTTAGCTCACAAGTCAGAAGCCAATCATATTCATAATATACATCACATACTCATACATCTATAATATTTGTGGAATGAGTTTTATTTTGACCTGTTACGGACCTATTGCGCCCTGTCAATAGGTCCTCTCAATAGGAATAGGCCCCCGAAACCTGTTGACCTTGTACCTGTTGTCCCATCCGGGCCCACGAGTGCCCCCCCCCCCCCCCCCCCTGCGTTGCTTTTACCCGAAAGGGGTTTTCCCCCAGCGTGGGCTCGAGGAGAGGACGTGCTGGGGTGCGCGGGGTCGGTGCGTGCACTGGGGGGAGGACAAATATCGAGGGGAGGGGGCAGTGCCCCCACCCCCCGATATCACTCGGACACCTGGCTCGTCAGGCATGGCGGGATTCCGGGACTGAAACGTTATGTCCAATTAGCTAGTGGGGTTGACTAGGATATAACATTATTTATTATTGATAGTTGTTGTGCTTCGGGTACGTTTCCGATCAGTCGTGTGTGTGTGCTATGTGGCTGGGCGGATTGGGGTGCAACGGCTAGTTGCAGTACCGGTACTGACTCTCGTTTCGAGTATTATACTATCTCCACTTCAGTCGGCCCTCGTGCGGAATGCATTAGCCAATGCGGCTTTCTACGGCACCAACACTTCCAACACCCACACACTTGCCTACATGTCACCAAACACGTCGTTTAATGGCTCACTTCCGTTCGCTACCAACACCATATCCAAGCACAATCAATGCTGCATCATCTCACCCATGAGATTTATCAAAATCGCGTGCGCTTCTTACAACTGCTGCAACATTGGTTTGATGTTCATCAGTGGCGGTCTTTGCGTCCACGAGCAGTGCGACACTGAGATTTAAGTTACGTGTGTCAAACAGTGCTGCCGACGAGATGCTAGCCTAGCATGCAACTTGATAAATGTGGTCTACCGAATGCGGCAGACCCCGGGGACGCCTGCGGTGGGGATACCCTCAACCACTTTGCGAATGGGTGAACCATTGAGATCAGAAGACGCAAGCCACGCATTCCGCACATAGCCTTTCCTCGCTTTCGACGCAATTTACGGTAAACGGCGTATCACACATGGCACAATTCCTCGAGGGGATCCTCATAGAAGACGACGCAACATTCCGTGGCTGTGGCGACGGCTGGCCACAAGTACTCCCCAGAGGTGCTTGTGCGCCGTTTTGTGGTGCCGTCGTGGGCAACACGAACGACGTCACCGGTGCTGATCGGCGCGTCGCATTTGGAGCAGGGTCTTGGCATGAGTTCTGGCGTTGTGACACAACACATTGTGGAACACTTGCGCGTTGCGGAACCAAGGAAATTGCCTGATGAGAAGAAGGTTTGGCGATCGCCGAATATCTGTCAGGTCCCATGAATTGTGGCGGCCACTTTTGGGCCTGATTGCAAGCCGAAATCGGACAAACAGGCTCAAAGACTGGTCTTTCAAGTGATGCTAGGACTTCGCGCGAAGGCGATGCCCTTGCCTCTGAAGGCGAGGGTGCCGATGAGCCACGAATCGAATGTACCTGCTGGGGACGGAACACGGCACTGGCAATGAACGTGTCTGAATGATCTTTCACCGGTATGCTGCTTTCTGCCCCCTCCATCGAAGCTATGGTACGAGCTATGGAGTGATTCCTTGTTGGCCGAGACCCGCTTGGACAGTCAACAGTTTGCGTTCCTGCCCAACCGGGCTGCTGGGTCCGGTGCCTGGGCACAGCTCCTGGACTATATGCTGTATTCCCAGCTCGCTGAACCACTTGCTCCTGCTGTTGAGGCCTTGGTGACGATTGAATGTGCGTTGACCTCCCAACTTGCTGCAGCATTGATACACCGGATGTGACCACAGGTGGTGTCACAAGCGATCGTGCTTGGGGCATCTCTCTGAAATGGGGACCCGGGGATGGAACTGCAACAGATAGCACTCCAGTAGGAGGTTGACATCGTGTTGGCTGCGGCATTGGCGACTGTGAGGGTTGAGGAAGACGTCTGTCATCCTCCTCGCTTCCCTCAAGTTGGACAACACAGCCTGCACGATTCCGGGAAACCATTGGCGAATGCAGAGGCGCAGACGCTGACAACGAGCAACCACAGCGTTGTACGCCCCCGTGACCTGATGGGCGATGTGACTCCTTTAAGACAGCCCCCGAGGACACTGATAGGGGGTTTCGTGATGCTTGCACCTCCAATGAAGCCATTTGCATTCTTTGGCAGCACCCAGAATTTTCCATTGGGTCAAGCATGTGAGATGCCGACAGACAAGGGAGAACGTTATCTGCTGACTGCGGTGCCTCGGTGCCGCCGAGTTGGACTTGTATCGATCTCTTTGCCATGTCAACACCATTTCCAGACGACACTCTTGCTGAGTGCAAACCCACTTTCGCGTTGCCGATGAGTGCGGATTGAGACGGTGGCGTTGTAGAATCGCGCGGAATGACAGCAGATGCACCACGCCTCCTTAAGGAAGGACTTATGACATCATTTTCCATGGGCAATCTAGATGTATCAGGCGCGGCAAGTCTGCATCCAGAGAACAATGGCGTCGGGGCAGGTTCAGTTGCCGAGGATTTTGTGTGTTGAGGTATTGAATGTTGTGCCATGCCAGTCTTGGCATGGCTATTCGAGTGCGGGTTTGGTGGAGGTGTCCACGGGGACATGTCGGCGCGTGGTGTCTGCTTTCTTCCCGGAGATAAGGCCTTGAGCGCTCGAGCTTGGACAGGTGACATCTGAACTGAGCCATTTTCGCCCAGAGGCCTCACGATGGTGGTCTGTGATGGTAGGCAAGCCCTTTGTTGGTACGTATGGCTTGTGCCATCTGATGCTTGTCCCCCCTCGTCTGCCTCAATCAGTTCGAGCAGATTTGCCGGCACCGGCAAATTCGAGCTGCTGATGAGCGTATGTGCAGGGACTGCTCGTGTGAAGGCAACCGTGTCGAGGCGGACATGATCAGGAAGAAGTTTCATATCTCCACCACATGGCCCAGGGACGCATCCGGCCGTCGCAAGCCTTGCCGATCTCACATCAATCATAGCACACCAAGAGGGGATCTGATACTCTAGACCCATACTATCAACTCCATCTTGAGCCCGCTCCCTTTCCGCGGTGAGCTGGTGCACGTCTGCGGCGGGCTGCTGTGCTTCGGAGGTCGCGGAGGTTAGCACACCGCCCCGAGGCGGTGCTGAAGGGGTCTCAGTGGGCGCAGCGTGCGTTTGGATTGCGCGGGCGCCGGAGCTTTTCCTGCCACCAAGTGTCAGCCTGCGTCGCTTCGAGTTGACCACGCTGTTCTCCTTTTCCTGTGGGGACGGCATTGGCACCACGAGTCCACGCCGAGCAGCGCGCCGCAGCCTCAGCGGCAAGACACCGCTTCCCGCCCAACTCGGCTCTCCCTCCCCCCAACTCACCAAGGTGGAATGGAGTATCACAACTAAGTTTATACTTAGTTCACCCGTGGCGGGATGACGGATGGTGGGGCACGAGCCGACGAGCCTAGATGGTAAAGTATATGGGAAATATGTGTTTACCGTATTTGGCCGGAGGCCAAATACATATGTATTTGGCTGTATTTGGAGCGCGTCCTGGGATGTAAGATGTAAGCCTCGAATGTATTTGTATTTGCTGGTATTCAAGTATCAAGTATTCAGAATCAGAATGTATTCGTATTTGGCCGGAGCTGCCGCTGCCGCCATGCCGCCATACATAGCGTGAGGAGGGCAATTACAACATTACAGCATTACAACATACACGGCAGTATGCCGTTTACCTCCCGAGCGATCAACTGCCCCATTGCCCCCATTCTTCTGAGTACCAGGCGACAGGCGACGCACCGAGCACCGTGCACCGTGCCCCTCCGTTGCCCTCCACCCCCTCCGTGCCCTTCCGTGCCCTTCCGTGCCCGTCCGTGCCCCTCCGTCCCTCCGCGCGGTTGTGCGGCTATGGTAATGGTTTTACCGTGTTTGTACGGAGGCCAAAAACAACCCGTTTTATTCACTTTTCGCCGTGTTTCAAGTTTCAAGCGCCCTCCCTAGAAGCATGCCGTGTTTGCGAGGTTCCCGTGTTTCTAGAAAAGCCTAAAACAGGCCGTGTTTGCTGTGTTTGGGTTTGGAGACTCCCCCTGCCCCCTGCCGTGTTTCACTTTTAGGGTGGCTATGTGTTGGGGTGTACCGGTGTACCGTTTGTGTTTGTGCGGTGCTCCCCATGTGCTGTGCATATGTGCATATCTCCACCTCCGCTGTGGTCCGGTGTGGCTGCCTAAAGGAGTTTGGAAAACCAGGAAATTGTTTGGTAGAAATCTCAACCAATATGAAAACAAGCACATGCCTGCGATGGAAATCACAAGAGGCAACCACTAGATGTCGACGGGTCCCATTTTATTTTGACCTTAAATTGGGAATTCCCAAAAAGATAAAGCGTCTGGTAGAAACTCCACTCCCTCTCCGCCTGCTCGGCGCCGCCGAGCCGACCACGCCTCGCAGATGCTGCTCCCTCTCGCCGCGCAAGCGTCTCGTCGGGCTGGATCCGGATCTCATGCTGTACGCTTCGGCTTTGCACGGAGATTGAGCTCTCGTTCGGGTGGGCGGCGCCACTCCCCGCATGGTGGCTATGGCCACGATGTGCTTGGAGATAACGCAGGCTTTCGCCCAATACAGAGCTCGGCTGCAGAGGGCATCGAAGGGATCGTCAACCATGGCGCCACCAGCGTGGACAGCTTCTCGAGTAGTGGATTCGTCATCAACGGAATTTCTCTTGCTGGCCCTGTACTGCTGCTACCAGAACAATCCTTCATGTTCTCACCAGCCAGTTTGCAGGTGTGCTCCAAAAACCTGCCACAGGTAGACAAGGCACCGCTACAGACTGTGAATCATATCCGTAACCTACCTCTTAACTGGACTATGCCACACGGTCTCGCTGCCCTGTCCGCGTTTAGTACCATTATCCGCCGTCCCTAGTGCACCCCATCTCTTACCATATGCGACACCCGCTGCTGCATATAGTCTCTGACTCCAGAATCGCTTGATCCACTCCTTCTTCTGAAAGAGAAAACGGAACTCCTCATCATTGGCTGCGGCACACGCATTGAGCCACTGCCAGTCGATGTTTCAGCGTGGGCATCTCGGCACTCCATTGTTCCGGAGATTCTTGCGACACGGATAGCATGTTCGACGTTCAACTTCATGGTGCAAGAGCAACGCCTTGTTGCCGCTGTACTTTTTCCACCCGGTTCGGAATCTCATGGCAGATCTTGAGTGCAAACAGGCGCCGTTCCGCCGCTTGAAGCGGTTCTAGCTTGTTGAATTGCTCCTTTATTGCACTTTGTGTCTATACTCGCAGCATTGCACTGTTTTGGGCGCCGTCGGTGCGGGCGCCAAGAGCCTCTTCAGGACGAAGAAATGAGGTTTTCGGGGAAAGCAGCTAAGGACCGACACGGCGCATGGACGTACGCTGTTTGAGGCGCACTGCGCAGGCGGCTCGTGGTTTGGTGACCCGCAGCTCGCCTATATTTGCGTCGAAATGTTGATCTCCGTTCCCGTTGCCTAGCTATTATCCGTGTGTCCCATGATGTTGGGATTTGCGATGGTGAGTGCTTCGCCGCTCGGGAGTTGGAGTGATTTGATGGGAGAGGGGCCCTGAGACAAAAAAAATCTGAAGATTTGAGGGGCAATTATCAGTAAACTGATAGGGTCATGGAGCGCGCGCCGCCTCCCTCCCTCGCTGCCGCGGCCCTCGCCGCGATGGACGAAGCAATGCGCAATGCAGGGCACGCCGCTGTTGCCGAAGCGAGCCGCGCCAGGATGACCCCCCCAGCCAGGTGGGCACAGGAGCCAGCGGGCCTCGCCCGCGCATCACCGAGAACAGCGAGCCCACAGCCTGCATGCTAGCAACAGCCAGCATGCAGCACACCCACATCACATTCCACAGCCACACCAGCCACACCGACACCAGAGGGACGCTCCGAGCAACACGCCACACACCAGCTATCAAGATTTCGAATCAACGGTGTGCGCGAACGCGTGGGGCCGGGCCAGGAGGCTTTGGGGGTTAGAGGCAGGCCCGGAACGACCCGGTCGCGACCGGCCCGTCGCGCCGCACGGCCACTTGAGGAGCTGCACCTTCAGGCGTCCAAGCGAGGGCGCTTGTCGACGTCAATCGGGGCCATGGCCCTGGGCGTCGGGTCGGATCGAATCGAGCGATACCTGCGGTGCGAGGGGCCAGGATGGGTTAGTACGAGTGTGTGCGACCCTTAAGAACCAGCGTGCGACCTACTAGTGACCGAGAGCGACGGATGACGAATGACGACAGGACGACGGACAAAGACACCCAGGAAAACACCCGACTCTCGCCCCACGACTTTCTCACACAACTCGACTGAAATCGAACCCAAACACTCCGGCCAGACGACGACGGACGACGATCAGAAGGCGATCTGTCGGCGATCCCGTCTAGAAGGGGAAGCGCACCATAACGGAAACGAGGGGCAATCCTGCCGCACAGGATTCCAAAAGACTTACCGAATAAGACGAGAGAAGTGCGGTGTGCCTAAGGGGGAGATGCGATGAGATTGCAAATTAAACCTGATTGCAATCACTGAAGTAGAAGTAGATAGAGAAGCGCGGGGAAGATAGCGAATTAAACCTATTTGCGAGGCGCCTAGGAGGAAGAAAGGTGGGGAAACTTCCTTCTCTTTCGAGAGAAAGAGAGAGAACGCTCCACAACCCAAGACCCTATGCGTCCAAGCGAAGCTTTTTGACCGAGAACGAGAACGAGAGAATTATAACGATAAATGCCGAACGACGAAGAGAAGAGAGAAGCCTAACGAGTGTCGACTCGCGAATGCGACAGCTCCATCGCTAAAACTATAACGATAGTTTTTCTTAAGTGGTTAAAATGAGTGAGTGACCGGGCTAATCATGGGGTACTTCGCCCCATGAATCGCGAAGACGCCCCGGTCCTTGAATTTGGTTTTGTATTGGTGTGCGCACTCCGCAGTCCGCCGAGACTAGGATTTCCCATGGGCCTGATGAGCTCTTGGCCAAGAATTTCGGCTCAAGGTCTACGCCCTCGAGTTTGTTTAGGTGCGCCACAATGGCGCTTAACGCCTCCTCGTCCCTGATTTTGATGCCACGGTCCGTGGAGGTGAAGGTCATGATGATTCGCGAAAAATCCGTTTGGTATTCTTGATTCTTGATTCTTGCTCTTGCTCGTCTTCTTGTCCATCTCTTTCTTGAGGGGTTGCCTGAATGCGTCCGTGGGGTGAGGGCCTTCGGGTCAGTGTTTTGGGTGCTTGGTGAGTCGTTGTGCTTGGGGTGGGGCCCCTGTCGGCTCCCTTCGTTTTGCGTGTTGGCATCCACTGCTGTTTAATTTTAATTAACATCTATAATCTATAGGTATATAAACTTAGTGCCTTACGCCTTACTCGAACGTATACCTTCGTGTAAGGTAAAGACCAACATGGCGCCTGTTTTTCGGCCTGTATTTGACTGCTTTCTTGTATTGCCCCTAAACAGCTGTTTTTTCTCTTTTTCTTGGGCTGTTGGACTGTTTTTCACATGTAGTCTTGAGGCTTGCATCGTATTGGGACGTACAGTACGCAATTTTGTTGTTGGATTTGACCGCCGATGAACCCTCCAGGGCCCTTCGCGTCTGGGCCGACCGACCGGCGCCGCCCTGTCTGCCCGCGCGCGCCGATGGCTTCCACCACCACCGCGCCGCAGCCCCTGACTCTAAGCTCCGCACCGACGGCAGGTCGCGGCCCCATGGAGCGTCGATTCAACCCCTACGACTATAATGGAGGGTGCGATCAATCTCCCTTCAATCCTGCATGTGGCGCGCTCTTGACACTCCCCGCTCTGAGTGGCCGTCAGGACAACGCCAACCAGGCCCCTCTTCTTGCTGTTGCGACAGGACGGTCTTGGCAGTGGCTGGGGCGGACTTCACCATTGTCGCTGGAGACACCCGCATGAGCTCAGGTTTTAACATTCTATCCCGAAATCAGAGCAAGCTCCTGAAACTGTGAGTGCAGAGACCACCTGCCCCCCCTCCCTCAGTGATATTTCACCCCACCTGCTGTGGTGTTTAGAGGCACTGCTTTCTGGTGGCGAATCAGGCGCGCTACTGATTTGTCATGTATCGAGCGTGCACAGCTCTGACTCTGTGCGCCATCTGCCTCGACAGTACCAACACCACTGTGCTGGCGACGGGAGGTTTCCGTGGTGACATTTCAACCCTGCAAAAACTGTTGCGTGCTAAGCTTGTTGAATACGAGCACAAGCATGGGGAGGCAATGAAGGTGCAGCTTTGCACACTAGAACGAAGGCATTGACACATGGGGATAAAGCCACTCCCAGTCTTGGATACGGGGACTGGGCTCGCTGCCCCTAGCGCTCTGTTGCGATCGTGTACATGAGGGGGTTTTGTGAACATATGACCGCGCCTCCCATTCTTGTGCGGTCAGGTACACGCCATCGCTCAGATGTTGGCCAACACACTTTACGGAAGGCGATTTTTCCCGTATTATACGTGGAACATTCTCGCTGGCCTCGACGAAAATGGAGTAGGATGCGTGTACTCCTATGATCCTGTTGGAAACTACGAACGCGTGCGTGTCAATGTGACTGGATCGGGAGAGTCACTCATTC
Organism: Isochrysis galbana; assembly: GCA_018136815.1. Lineage (NCBI taxonomy): Eukaryota > Haptophyta > Isochrysidales > Isochrysidaceae > Isochrysis > Isochrysis galbana. The sequence goes on from CM030931.1 coordinate 4,489,910, forward strand.
AGCCACTTTTGGACAATCAGTTCGAAAGGCAGCACCAACAGTTAGCTGCGAAACCTCCACCGCTTAACGTTGATCTTTCTCTTGCCGACACCGAAGAAATTGTGAAAGATGCCTTCTACTCTGCCGGCGAGCGTGACATTTACACGGGTGATACCGTTGAGGTGATGGTCATTACTAGCGAGGGTGTCAGGATTGAAACACACGAACTCAACATCGACTAAGTTGAGTGGGAGCAGGCCAATGTATGGGCCAGTGGAATTCCTTGTGCGCATACTGTTTGACACATACCGTCACAAGGTGGCGGGTAGGTCCGTTCGGCCTGTGCACATACAATACAAAACTTGTTAATCGCTTAATATTCTGATTGCTCACGAGCTTTCGGGGGTCTAAGAAGGTGCATCCTGAGGTTCCTTTTTCTCTGGCCGGCACCCCTCCATTTTGGTGTATAACTAATCCACGTCTGGTCTTTGGACTTTGGAGGGGGGTCGGCCCGTCCGTAGCGTCACGGACCGACTCAGCCTGAGCGGCTAGGGTAGCCTCGAGAGCGCTGGACCAAGAGTAAGGTTGTGAATAGTTTGCAATCGGAGCCAACACGTTTGAACCTATTAGTGCTCGAGAGCCAACATATTAGATAGTATTATTAGTATTAGTGCTTTTGACTTTTGAGGGGGGGTTTTAACAGTATTTGCTTGTTAACATGTTAACAGTACACAGTACAGGTATATGTACGTATTATAATAAGGGGCCCTTGCCCTTGACCCTTGAGGTACCCTTGGTTGGTACTACTGAGGAGAAAACGAAAGAAGAGCCGCGGCGTGAGCTGCGGCGTTAGTATAGTAGTAGTAGAAGACAATATAGAAATAGAAGTCATGTATATTACAAAATAACAGCTTACCACTTTCTACTATTGTATCGCTAGTCGCTAGTCGCTAGACTACTGACACAAGTCCAGCATTGGCTTTTTCGGTTTTTCGTCGGCAACCCGACAAGCAGCAACATGGTGAATCGCAAGAGTCAGGGGAGCAGCGCCGACGAGGAGTTGTTCGAGGTGGACCGCATCAAGGCGCGCGCAAAGAAGGTGCAACTCGAGGTTCCATTTTTCACTAAGCTTATGATTGGTCGCCATGGAGGGGGGCCTTGCGCCACCCCCACTCTCTCGACTCCCCTCATGGGGGGCGAGAACCATCCACCCCCCTGCGATGCCTCTTGCAAGGCTAGGGCTGACCATTAATAGGCAAGTTTTTTGGAAACCCATTAGTAGTTTTTCAAGGTCAGTACATTAACAGGTTGAGTTTTTCTCTGGGTGTTAACAGGTTGTTTTAGGGGTGTTAATACCCAGTTAGTGGCCATTAACAGGTTAAACCCATTACAAGCTGTTACCCCAACGTTGCAATATATGTTCGGGGCGGGGGATTCCATTCCCCTCCCCCCTCCACCCGCCCCCCGACTCCGGGAGCTGTACCCCCCCCCCTCGCCCTGCGCCCTGCGCCTCCCCCCCCCGACGCCAACGCGATAACGCTAATGAGTATAAGCGCGGACCACCATCGAAGCGCAATGCGCCAAAATGGCCAAGCAATTCCTACCTGCGCCGGCGTCGACCGCAGGGGTGGAGCGTGCACACCACCTAGCCATAGCTAGGCCTTGGGTTCACGACACACATGAAGCCTTGTATGAAGCCTTGCGCTTCTCAAGGTGGGACTTTCATCGACCCCGAGCTATTCCCACATACTCACGTACTCCCCTCCCTTCCATCTCTTAGCGCCCTGTGTGATGCCCTCCTCAGGAGCCAGGGGCTCGAAGGACACCGATGTCAGGAGATGGGCACGCGCCAAGAGGTGAGTACATACGGAGTACCTTTATCCGTTGAGCGTCGCTGATCTCTCGTGCTCTCCCTATTCCAGCGTCCAGTGTGTGGTGTGTTGGCGTGTGCCTGTCAGTGCCTGTGCCTGTGTGTGTGTGTGGGGGGGGGGGGGAGGCAGCAAGAGCGGCGGGCAGAGACTTTAACCGGAAACTTCTTCCGATTCTTCTAGTGCAATGTCCGCCTCACTCTGCTTCTCTTCCTCCCAGCTTCTCTCACTTCTCCTTGTGTTCTCACGTATTTATTTGAGATCTCCTCTGGACGTGAGAGTGATGCGCATGTGGGGATGGATCTCGCGCTGCAACCTCTCGTAGTGTGTAACACGCGCAGTAGTACTCCTCTCATCGCTCTTTCGCTCGTCTTCCTCTCTTCCCTTCTCCTCGAGGCCATTGTTTGAGAAAAACAGAGACGAGATTGGAGAGAAGAATGGAGAAGGAGATCGAGGAGACCGGAGGAGAGAGAGGGGGGGGGGGAGAGAGAGAGAGGGAGAGGGAGTAGAGAGAGAGACAGAGACGAGGAGAGAGAGACGAGGAGAAGCACAGAGAAGAAGCAGAAGAGAAGGGGAGCGAGGGGGAGAGGAGGAGAGAGACGAGGGAGGAGACGGGGACGACGGCCAGTCAGATGGTACGATGGTACGTGTCCCCGCCCGCCCAAGGGAATACTAACCACTTCAACAGAGGACGAGGGACGAACAACACACACTTCGATCCGTCGGAGAAACGCGATTCTCGCCGCTCTCTGTCCTTCTTCTTCTCCTTTCGCAACCCTCGACGAGATCATGCGCCTTGCTCTCCTCGGCTTCTCAGCCCTGCTCGCCCAATGCGCAGCCCTCTCGATGAGCGTATCGCCATTGCAGGTCTCTACGATCCGGGTTGTGGCGGCTACGCCCGCTCCGCAGCGCTCATCGACGCCCTCGATGGACCTGGGCATGGTGAAGTATTTCGCTGCTGTGCCGGCCCTTTACGGCCTGATGTCAGTCAACGAGTACTGCACTCATCGTTGGTACCAGCACGCCGAGTTCAATAAGGAGGTGTGGATGCAGAATATTGCTTGCTTCATTCTGCGCAAGAAGGAGCTCAAGATTCGTGGCGGTGGCCATGTTGAGCATCACGCTGAAACTTATGACGATATGACACTGAAGAAGGACACGAGGTGGTCACGATCCCCAGCGGCAAAATCCCTTGATTCTGATCCGTATCGTGGCACTGCCTTCACTTGGCAAACGACCGGCCTCATGACGTTCCAAATGCTCTGGAGTACTATCCCTGTCTTCAAGCTGCTCGGTTTTGGTCTTCCTGGCACTTTTGCTTTCCTCTTGCCTGGGATGCTTCTTCATGCGTTGATTTGGAACATGCTTCACCCGCCGATGCATGGCCTCCCGAACGTGCCACTATCAGTCGGTGCGCCTTCTAACTGGCTTGCTGGTCTGCGCAATACTCCCTATTTCCGCTATATCTACGAAAATCATCAGGGTCACCACGTGCTTGGCGGAAAGTGCAACTACAATGTGTGCTGTCCTGGCACGGATCATCTACTAGGAACGTATGTACCAACTGCCGTCTGGGAGCCACAGATGCGTCCCGTTCCGCCCTTTAGTGCCGCCGAGCGCTGGGGCCCGGCCGTCGAGCCCATCGGCGTCCCTCAGGCTCCCATCGACGAGAAACGCGCCGTCGTTGCCTAGATGTAAGAAGTGGTGGCACACATGCCATGCTGCTTGTGGAAGTGCTGCAAGGCACGATTGGCCAGGCGCGGCGGACGCGCTAATATTGCACAACTGAGCGGCTACTCTTGCTGGGCTATCTCTTGACTATGCTTCTCGTGTCAACGAAACGCTTCTATTCTAATTCTAACTTGTCGAGTCTGTATGACTCGAGCATAAGAGTCGGTTGCTTTGCGTGCAGTGACCTGTCCCATACATATCCTGATTGATGCTCGTCGTTTATTTGCGCGAGGTGTACACGCGGTCTGACTGGTGGAGCACTTTCCTCTTATTCTTTTCGCCGAAACACCACCGTCTCTTCACTGTTCTACCTGCTTGCTGCATGGCTCCGGCTTGCTTCGTTTGCCATTTTTTTGCTCCCATGTCTCTTCACGTGTGTTCGTCGTGCTCCATCACTCCGAATCCTTAGAAGTCTTAAAAATCTTAGCAAACGAACCGCTACTTGCACGGCGTGTGGCAGAGTGCTTATAACGTTCCCAACTACCCACCCCAACCTACCAATCACCCCTTTCCCCTCCCCGAGGTTCCCTCGTGCGGAATCATTGGGCAAGGGGAGGTCGTGCGCGCTGCTTCGACCAGGGCGGCGTAAGAGAGAGGGGACAGAGTCCGTGATGCCTCTGATCAGACGTTGTAGCGCCCAACTAGAGTCCAGCGTCCAACAGGAGTCTTAGTTCATGGGAGGAAGTTACCTTCCGGCTTCCGGCGCTATGATTCTATTGTCGAGTCGAGCGGAGCCGGAGGGCTCTGAGCCACTCCGTCGCGAGCAGCACCGGCGGCTAGCGCGGCGCTTTGGCCCTCCTCCCCACCGGGAGTCGGGTGAATGAAATTCTGGACTGGGTCGGGCAACCCCATTTGGGTGTCTGGACGGGGAACGAACGGCGAACGAAGGGCTGTGGGGCGGCGAGGCGCTCCTAGCGGCCCTAGTGTGTTGGGTTTTAAGAGATTGTTAGACCTACAAAGAACTCTTCCCTCAGGGAGGGAGCCTAGGCTGCTTGAGTGCAGCGACGCAGCGAACAACGACGGACAACGAAGCTGAGAACAACAGGTTACACCGACTCACGAACACACCGGAATCATTCACCCAAACCAAGCAAATTATCAAGCAACCGCGACCCCAAATCACCGATAACTCAAACACGTCGCGAGAGACGGAGAGAGAGAGCGAGAGAGAGAGAGAGACTCCGCAGCGACGGCCGGAGCGTGTCTCCGTTGTAACTTCCCACGTAGCGGAGAGTCCGAAGGGGAGCGTCATGTCGCGCGACCACGGCGATCACTTTGGATACAGATCGCGACGAGATATCTTCACGACCGAATAAATCTTGCCGTTGAGCGTGAACCTTCTAGACGCTTCTAACGAACAACCCTGAGTATCAACCAAGGGGAAGAAACACCAATGGGGCCAAGGGCTTGCATGTAGCTTGCATCAAGGGGAAAGATTCCCTCACCTAGGAAGCGAACCTACACCGATCTCCAAGGGGAGATAGCAAATTAAACCTCAAATCTCGAGCGGATAGAGCAACCGACTCGCTCGCCAAAAACCTTGACCGAGAAGAAAGAAGCAAGGACCTACAAGCCAAGGGTAGCGGACCTAGGGAATGTGAGAGGAAGTTTCCGAACGCCAACGCGAACGCCAAACGCGGGAAGGCAACGAAACCCTAACCAGGCCAAGCAGAACCTACGAAGAACAGGCCTGACGCACCGCTCACGAGCAACCTGTCAATACACGGCAAAACGAAAGTAGCCAACTTCCTTATATACTCTATTCCCAGGTATTGGTTGCAAACGCTAGCGGCCCCGAGAGCGTTTCACACGGCCGTCAAGAGGGCCGTAGACAAAATAATGTGGACAAACACACGCACCGGGCGCAGGCTGCAATGGATAAAACATCCCGAAGTTCCGCTAAAAAACGCATCCGAAAAAGGACCCCACCTAGGGTTGGGGCTACTGGACTGGGACAACCACGTTAAGGCACTACAGGCCAAATGGATACTAAACTACCTAGACGCTCGACAGGCACAATGGAAACAAGTGCTTGACGCTTGGTTTTGCCGCACGAATATGGGAAGGGCAGCGGTCCTATCGACGATCCCCATGAGTAATCTGACCGACGGCATAACAGGCACAAGCAAACTCCCGGCGTTCTGGAAACAGGCTCTGAAAAACATACGAGAACTCGAGCTCACATCGCTAAAAACGAGTAGGGAAGGACTCCTCTCACAACCCATGTGGGGCAGCCCAACGCATCCGGGTCCCAAGCTAAACCCCACGTGGGCGAAGCTATGGAATAGGCTGCAATGCAACACCATACACAACGTATTTAAAGACTACGGCGCGACGACGCCATACAACAAAGAGGAATGCGCACAATACCTCAAAAACAACGACACATACATACACTTCCAGGGAGAATACATCCCAAGAGACAAATTCCTAGGGACATGGGACACGATAGTAAGCCACTCCATGACAATGATGACGAAGCTAGCAAGCACGACCGAGAGAGGAAACACGCCGGCTAGGCGGGAGGCCGACGGACAACACCGCCCGGAAGAACCACCCCCTGAAATACACATAACACAGGATGGAGACTACTACGCGAAAATCAAAGGCGCGTGGTATGAAGCGGAGCTCTCGTACCTGGGCACCCCAATAATTGGAGCAAGATTACCCAACGCACCCGAGAACCTAGACACCTCCCCGCCGGCAAAATGGGGGGAGGGCTATAAATCCAACAAGAGACTCGAATACCCGCTGGCGGACGAATACACGCTGGACGGCAAAACACCCCTAGACGAGACCGGTGTGGAACACTTGACCGAAGCCCTCCAACAAAATACCCGAAAACGAAAAAGACACGCAGGGCCCACTAAATGGGAAGAAAGACTACAGATACCCGAAGACACTTGGGCGCACCTAGCGAGGCTGTACACATCCCCAATGGTGACGGCGCGCGATATGCACCTGCATTTCAAACACATCACACATAGGCGAGTGGGCACGTACAACCGATTTCCGGGTAGAACCAGCACGTGCCGCATTTGTGGAGAAATGGACGAATCTTCGACACACCTAGGCGAATGCCAAGGGATAATCAGCATATTATGCGCGCTGAACAAAGTCGCCAGGTTCTCACCTGAGACGGGAAAAAGTAGAGAAGACCACATTGTCGACAATCTATTCATATACCCGAAAGGGGACGCCCCGAAGGCGTTATATACACTATATCTATTAGCGTGGAGATATATCATCACAAACTTGTATAGAATCCATTACGATGGCATAGAATTCTCGGAAGAATCGATATTGATAAGAACGATAGAGAGATACGCCATACTGAGCAAAGCACTAGTCTTCGCAAACGGAACCGACTCGACAAGAACCGCCCAAGCGGGCATGGGTAGGCAACCCAAAAAAAGAATGGACATGAGCGACTTGAGACCCGTTTTTATGTTGAACGACAAGGGTGGGCTCAAACCCAGCGAGGAGCTAGTGGAGCTAGCCACCAGGCTAGGGATAGCGCACGCTGTCGAGGGGAACAAGGAGCAACGTAACGAAGGCGAATGAGCCAGGGGCACAGAGGACCTGGGAATCATTAGGGACGGCAAGAACCTGACGGAAGCCTGATACCAACGCGAACCCCGGAGGGCACGCAGGACACGAGAGACGACAATAGGCCTGCCTGGCCCCCGCACTCCGAACCAGGCCTCAGGTAGGGCACCAGGGCCGAACCCCTGAAACCGAAGACCAAGGAATGAAGGGGGGCAGGGAAAGAGGTGGAGGGAGGGATTTTAAGGGCGGCGTAAATAGAGAGGGGATACCCAGGCGATAGTAGGTGTGTAGCCCAGAATCTTCAGATGTTTTTTTTTTAATTAAGAGCGATCCTTGCGAGATACCACTTATTAGTAACTAACGGCGAAGGTCGGGTTCTTTCAAAGGTTAAAAAAACAGCGCGAGAACATGGGGCTACACGCCCCGAGTAACAAACATATTCGGAAAATGATAAGCCCTCTGTACACTATTGACAAGGATTTCAACCTAGGAGCACCAGAGGACCTCTTGCAGGCGGCGAGAGGCCTGGAGATAAGGAACATCACCTAGGGTAGCCAAATCTCTTAATAGGAACCACACCGGAAACCAATAAAGATCTCGCGTTATACAAACGAGAAAATCCGAGTCGAAACTCGATCAAGAGACGAACCACATTCTCCCGCCCCCTTCTCTCCAACTCCCGGCCGAAGCAGCGCGCGCGGCCTCCCTGGAACCAGCTTCTCCGCTAAAGAGGGAACTGGGGAAGGGGAAGGGGGTTGTTAGGGGTTAAGGTTGGGTAGTAGGGAGGTACACTAGCAAGCTGCCTCACGCCGCATACGTAGCGGGAATTTTTAAGAAGATTGTTTTTAACATAACAATCTGAGTGAAAACAAAACTATCACATGGCCCTCTTTTGACGGAACGCGACTTGCCTGCGGCGCGTCGCCATGCGGCGCGCCCTGGCCTGCTCTCAGGGGCTCAGGGGTCCGTTTGGGGCTCCCAGAGAGCCAGCAAGGGCAGCTCAGGGGGCAGTGGGTGGAGGCTGGGGCTCAGCCCCTGGCCCCCCCTGCCTCTCCCACGCTCGCCTCGCTGGCCATGGGAGCCGCCAGAAGTCCCCTGTATGCCTGGCGACCAGGGACAGGGGGGCAGTCAGCTCGAGGGCAGGGGCAGGCCCAGCACGGGCGTGGGAGTGCAGCTCCAGGTGTGTGTGACATCAAACAACAATCCCCTTCTTCTCACATATCATTATCATCTATCTATGCCCTGTCTATCTATATCTATGACGTGCGCGCGCAGCGCGCAAACGCTCTAGCCGCTAGCCGCTAGTCTTTGCGAAATTTCGATTTCGAATTTCGAGCGAAATTTCGACGAAATTTTGAAATTTGGGTCGAGCCGTAGCGAAATTTGGGTCGAGGCGAGCAAAATTTCGCAAGGAAATTTGGGTGGGTCCAAAACGAAAATCTGGCCATGCCCAACCCAATAGCGGTATTGCCAATAGGGAAAGGGCACCGCGATGAATGATTGAATGAATATGCGCTAGATCGCTAGATCTAGATCTAGATAGATGGGTGTGTTCCGGGTTTTCTACCGCTTTACGCTTTACGTTGGTGCATTTCCGGCCGTAATCCTGACTTTTTCGAGTTTCACCTTAAAAAGTTAAAATTTAACATAGTGTTTGAGCGCCCCAATACTCTAGTATCTAGCGTCTAGTCGCCTAGTGTAGCCCTGAATCTTCATCTTCATATTTTTTTAGACTTCAGCTTTCAATTGGTTCCGTGGATGGCTGATATCGACGAGTTTCGGCGCGCGCCCGGCCCGATTTGCGTGACTGTCCGGGTGGCTACGTGGCTACCGTGTGGCGCCCCTATGCCCCTGTGTTGTATGTTGCTGCCGACGGCCGACGGACAAACTGGAAACTGGGACATACATAGGAGTAGACAAAGTCGGCCGCTTTCTTCCAGTCAAAAATAGAAGTTATACAGCTTGGTGAGTCTCCGTGGGCGCGTCACCTGACCAGACCTTCGGCCCTTCATGGGTCTACTCGCGCTCTCATCACGAGAGATGGACGATTGATGCATTTGAACCTCCACCCCTCAGTGTATTGTTCTTGAGCATGCCGCGCAGTGTTTCTAGTCCGCGTCTTGTACGCACACGTTCGCTTCAAAAAGGATTGACAGGTAGGGCACCGCCAAGACACGCTTCGGAGCAAACATACGGAGATGCTTTTGCTCTCATCATGCTCTGAGGAAAGTCCCCGGGCATTCGGGCAGAGAGTGCCAACCGTTAAGGTATAGGCCTCGCAAGACGGGCGCACGGAGATTGTCTTCGGACTTGAGTTTGCCCGTCTGTGAGTCCTCGCCATGGTTACACAGTTATGCGTGTCGGGGCCTTCGGGCCCTTGAACAGAACGGGGCTTACTCTGGCGGTGCCCTACACCAGGTGCTTCGACCATCTATACCATCGGCGCGTATCATTTCTTACCCGCTTTTTCGACGAACACGGCATCATCTTAGATCCTTATCCTGCAAGAATGCCGACATCCGCTTTCACTTACGCTTCCCATATGAGCATCTTCAGTCATGCTTGCTGGAGAGACCTTTGGCCATCCTGTCAGACAAATATCGCCGATACTCAGCAAGTGTATCCCGTATCACCTCACCGTCAACTAAGTTTGAGCGCGACAACCGGATTTTGGAATAGCAAACCAAGCACACATCTCGTCCATTTCGTCCCTTCATGTTTTTCATTTTGTGTCACCATCATCACCGCCTACAACTCGCTCCTGCTACTTGCAAATTGTTTCATCTTTTTGTTTCAGTGTTGATTCTCATATGGCATAAGTTTACGCCGGGCATGCTCCTCCAAGGTTGCTCGCTTGAAAACTCCTTTCGGATTCTCGTGAACCATGTGCCATGTAGGGCGGTCAAACATTTTTTTCATTAGGGTTAGGGATAAGAAAATGACCATCTCACGGTTGAGAAAAAAACCTTTTGATAGTCTCGCCCCACCCGCGGCTATGGAACACATCCTAGTAGCCACGCCCCCCCCCCCCCCATTCCCTCGCTCTCCGCCTTGCGCCTTGCGGCAAAATTTGAATTTGAGGATTTTTCGGCCAAAAAAAAATCACCAGGTCGGCATATTTTTGGGATATTTGGGTGGCCTCCCAGGATATAAATGGGATATCCTCGCGGAATATTTGGGCAAGTTTTTCGGAATATTTCCGCCTGGCCCTAGATGACCCGCCCGCCCGCCCCCGGGCTCTGCCGGGGTCTCTGCAGGCTGCAGGGCCTGCAGGGACATCTTCACCTGCGTCTTCACCTGCGTCGGCGTGCGGCATCGGCCAGCGGCTCAGTGCAGGTGCGCATCTTCCCAGTTGGAATTTTTTTATTACACACGCACGACGTCGACGTCGACGGCGTCTGCCCGAATGGCCACCCTGAGAGCAGGGTCATCTTCACCGTCAAGGTGGATGAAAAAAACCTTCTTCTCGAGCTCGCAGGTGGCCTCAAGGTCATTCTGTTTGCAGGCGTCCAGTATGGCATTTGCTTGCTCCCTCGCGACCAACGCGGCCTTGGCTTCATCCTCGGCGGCTGCCTCCGTGTATGCGTGATAAGACGGCCTCTTCCTCTTCGTTCTTAATCCCGAGTTTGGTAGCGGACTAGCGGACCGCCGCACTTCCGCCACGGGACAAGTGTACGCGATCGCCTTGATGTACTGAGTACTGATGTATTCCATGCAGAGGTCAGAGGTACGCGACGGCCGCCTCGTCTCCAATGTCGTCCAATGAATTTGATCTTTTTGATCTTGGAGTTCTCATCGGAGGAGCCGCCGACGAGCACGAGCTTCGTATTGCGCATTGCACCAACGGCCAACGGCCCAGGTATGGCTCGATGAGTGCTGAGTGCCCACATCGACGGGTAGCTTTCCTTGGCTATTGGCTACATCCACGGGGAAGTCACCACCACCATGTGGCGCCGCGGCGCCCCATCCGTTGCCCATTAGCCCCCGCACAAACACGGAAGCAAACACGGAGGGGTTTGAAGCATGGCAAAACACGGCTGTGTTTGACCTCGGTAGAGTAGAAACACGGTGAAAACGTGTTTCCCAGATAGGGACCTCTTACAAGACTACCATTTCCAACGGCATGCCCTAAGTTAGAGGTAGGAGTAAGAGGAGTCCTTCGCATACTAGATACTACTTGGTACTACTCTAGAGGTACTCCAGTCCGGCTTCTTCCGTCTTCGTCCCCTGTTGTTGCGGCAGGAGGAGGGAGGCAGGGGTTCGTCTCCCGGTCGGAAGCGCGCGAGAGCCACGCGCTGGGCGCAATGGCAGTCGCCGTGAGGCTGGTTCTCCTCGGTGCGGCGCTCGCCGTTGCGGCGACGCTCCCTTCATGTGAGACCGACACGACCGAGCACTGTCTCGCCGAAGGGGCCGATATTTCCTCGGAAGGCATCGAGGCATGCCTCGAGGCTCTGGGGGAGGCGAGCCGATCTGAGGCCTGCAATGCTTACCGCAAGCTCATTGTGGGCTGTGCCGCTGACTACGGTCGTGGTGGCGTCTGCGAGGATGCACACATGAATGGCGAGACCATGGCCTGCCTAATCCAGCGCGTTGCTCCGGAGAAGCTGAGTGATGCGTGCCGTGACTCACTGCCACCTGTCGAGGAAGTGAGTCGAGCACACCCACCAGCTCATTGCCTGGTGGGCGCTATCAGCGCGGAGCGAACTTAGCACACGTCCTCGCCTTTGGTATGAATTTGATGCATTGCATTTTGTTGAAGCCGGCCCAACCCTTCTCCACCGTACTCCAAACCCAAATGCCGCTTCCACCTGCCCCACCACTTCAGGCCAAAGGCCTGTTTGGGCTGTACTGGAAGGATGGAAAGCGCGAGCTCTCTGAAGATGAGGTTGGTGAGCTGATCGGAGATGAGCTTGACACATATCTTCGCTGGGTAAAGAAGAAGAAGGGAGCAAAATCGCAGCGTGGAAAGGTACGCAGACTTCCTGGCAGGCATGTCGCGTGCAGTACAGCCGAACCATCAGTTGATGGTACTATCTTGCACACATGGCTGCCTTGGCACAGACGTGGAGCATAGGCGTGGCTTGTGGGCGATGGGACTCGATTTGGTATCAGTGCCCGGCCAATCAACACGACGCGTCATCACACCAATGCTCCCATTCGCAAGTCTTGCTCCTCACTGCACAGTGATTGCATGGCAATCCAAACATGTGGCGAGCCACACGGAATACTTGTACACTCATTGCAAGCGCAGGAAGCTTCAACTCGCAATCGTTGACTCCAAAGCCACCCCTTGTGTTGGCTCACCCATACTTTCGACCCGATTCGACAGGAGCGTGACTATGCCGTGCGCACTGCGAAGAAAGCCAGCGCATCTAAAGCCATTGTATCCGCTGCGGCGGCGGCTGCTCGCGCTGCCAAGGCGGCAGGTGAGAGTGTCAAGGGGCAGCAAGCTGCTGCGCAGGTTGCAGCAGAGACGGCCGCAGACAACGCTGTAAAGAACGACATGACTGGTACCCTCAAGCCATTCACGCGCGGTAATATCAAGGGCTTTGTAGCGGATGCTATGACACAGTTAAAGGACGAGCTTTGACCTTCTATTGGCGGACTGAAGTCCACGTCGTGATGAGTCCACGTCGTGATGTCTTACGCCTTTCGCAAGATACACCACTTTTGCACCCATATTGGCTCTCTTGTTCTTTTTGTTTGTCGATCATACTTGCTGACGTCTTGGGCAAGTATTGATACCAAAGACATGGGTTGCTTATGTGGGCGCATCTCTCAAACCAAAAAACTCGAAACGGGACCTTGTGTGCTCTTTGTGTGCATGGCTATGGCGCTATGGCTATCTCAAACTTGGATAACAGTTGTAAATACTTGTCGCACACCGTGGCCAGGTAGTTAATGACTCTATACGTAAGAACTTTTTCTAGTTCTAGGGCGGTCAAACAAGGATTTTATTAGGGATGACAAAATGACCATCTAAGGGCCGTTGAGAAAATTTGAGGATTTTTTGGGTAGGAAGTTCCCTATACACCCAACAAGTACATATTCGGGGCCCATTAGGACCAAAACCCCTCCCTTGGGCCCCCACAACAAAACGTAACCAATATACTAATAATAAAAGACGCTAAAGTCACAAAGGGCCGAAAAGCTCAACTTCAAACTTCAAATCGAGACCGGGCGCGTGGTGCGTGCCCGTTTTCGACGATCCATGATCCATCCAGATGAGTGATCCCACCAGACACCAAATACACAGGTCCCACAACGGCCGTCAGTCCAAGACCTTAAGTGTCGGTGGGCGACCATAAAAAGGCCCAAATGTCGATGACGCTGGTTGACATTTGTCAATGCAGATGCATTAAGTAATACAAGGCCCCAACACACACATCAATCACGCATCACACACATCATACCCATTGCTAATAATGCATTCGCCTCGACATCTCATAGTCCATGCGCACGTTGTCCTCTGCCTGCAGTCTAGCTCAACTAAGTTTATACTTGGTCGCCATGGAGCGCGCCGGCGCGACTCCCCTCTCTTTCGGGCCCCCCGCCGAGGGCGCCCCTCCAGTACCCATGGAGCAGTCGCTGGCGAAGCGACCGCGTCCACCCGCGGAGGCCGAGCAGGTGCGTGCGACTCGCGTCGCGCCACACGGCCCGTGGCCCCGGCCGCACCACCCTCAGCAGCCATGCTGGTCCCCCCCATGGGGGACAGCAGACTGCAGACAGCAGGACAGACACAGCAGACAAGACGCACAAAGCAACCATTGGGCATGCCTCATGGCAGAGGCTCCTCCCACCCTGGTGACGGTCGCGCCGCCCTGGCGGCGCGGCCCGAGACCGGGTGGCCCTTATGGGCACAACCAACACCCCACCCTGCATACGTACTACAACAGAAGAATGTCACAACTGGAGCCCCAACACAACACAACCAGGGCCCCTCTGAAAGAGGGACTGGGAACCGACCACCAACAACCAGCCCGCCACCAAGCACCAAACTCATACTCATGGCCGACCCACATTCCCCTGACGCAGGAGCCAGCGTCAGATGGAGAGCAAGAGGGCGTAGACACAGACGCAAACTTCGACCTCTCCTTCCACCAAGAGGGGGACTACACCTTTCTGGACACGACCGTCTACGCCGCGATAGTTGAACTGCTCCTCGAGCTAGAGGGAGTCGATCCAGAGCCAGACTTCTGGGCACGGTCCATTGCAGGCCCCTGGCACGTAGCCGTCAATGAAGACTGCGCACAACAATTCCAAGAAAGGTATGGCGAAACCACCACCCTTCGCGTGAACCAGACCGACATCACCGTACGCATCAAGATCGTATCAATCGAGGAAAAGATCAACAAGCGAGGCGCCACCTCGCGAAAGTCACTCTACAACGCTCTCCAGGACGTGTCGGCGTCCCAGTGAGTGACTCCAGGTTTGTGCACGACGTCGAATCTATATTCGGCTAGCTTTAGGACCCATCGCATGAGGCGCGAGGCTGGACCACCGGTGACTTGATCTTTCATCGTGTGAAGCCAGCGCAAAGCTGAATGGTCTACGACGAGGGTGAAGTGGCGACCCCAAAGATAAGGCCTCCAATTTCGGATCGATTCTAGCGCTGCTAGAAGTTCGATTTCAGTGACTGTCCAATGGCGCTCAGCCGGACTCAAGCTACGACCGTAGTATGCAACGACGCGCTCTCTCCCTTCGTCGTCTTTTTGGGCGAGGACGCCGGCGATGCCGAGCTTGCTAGCACCGTCGGTTTTAACGAGGAAAGGACGGTCGTCTCGAGGAGGTGCAAGTACGGGTTCTTCACAGATAGCTTGCTTGAGATCTTCGATAGCCTGTCGACAGGCTTCTGTTTGCGACTCGACCGGGACGTCGCACCCTTTCCGCGTGAGAGCGGTTAACGGCGCCGCACGGATCGCAAAACGACGGATGAAACGGCGGTAGTAGGAGCACAATCCAAGGAACGAACGGACGGCTTCGATCGAGTTGATTTGGGTTGGGTCGATTTTCGAGACAGCTTCCACTTTCTTGGGATCCATCCGAAGACCTTCACGCGAAACAACGTGGCCGAGATATTCAGCCGAGGTGGCAAAGAAAACGCATTTCGACATCTTGCAAGTGAGGCCCGCCCAGATGAGACGTTCCAAGACAAGATCAAGACGGTGTAACATTTGTTGGAATGACGACTCTTCCCTGGCCTGCAGCGAGTCACCTACACCTGTCGACCAGGCGCCGACATCATCCAAGTATGGCATACAAATCTCCCATGCCAGCCCACCGAGAACGGCGTCCATGAGGCGGCACATATACGAGGGACCGGATTGAACACCGAAAGGCAAGTAATTGAACTCGTACTTGCCGCGATGAGTAGTGAACGCGGTGATATGTTTATCGGATTCTTTGATCGGTATACCCCAGAAACCAGATGCCAGGTCCAGGGTGCAAAGGAATAGAGAATCGAGGTTGCCTTGACCGGACGACAATCGGTCGATGGCTTCTACCGTGAGGGGAAGAGGGCTGTCCTCTAGACGAAGCTTGGAGTTGACGTCGCGATAATCTACGCAGAAACGTACGGAGCCATCCTTCTTAGTGACTAACACGACTCGAGAGGCCCACGACGAATTTGATTTCCTAATGATGCCCGCGGACTCCATCTTGCAAACTTCGTCCTCTATGATCTTCTCACCCTCTCGTCCAACTCTAGACGGTGCGTGACGGTGAGCTTCGGCTCCGGGGTTGAGCGGTAGCTCTACCTCCATCACGTGAGTGTGATTCGGGTTAGTCGGGTCAATTGCGAAAGCAGCGATACGTCGGGCCAGTAGACGACGAACTTGTTCACGTTGGGGCATCGAGAGACGGCCCTCGGGGTCGATCTTGGCTGCCTCGAGGAGCTTGCGTTGGTCCTCGTTGAGCGACTCAATCACATCCGGCGAGTTATTGTCACCGACGCGGTGATAAGTTCCAGCGTGAATCTTGAATCGAACCTGTAGCGAAGCTACAGGATGGAACGACGGAAGGTGTAGTGGTTTGGGGTCAGTATTGGCCACCGTAACCGCGATGGTGTGGTCGGATTTCGGCCTCTCTACTTGAGGGATGACGAGCGGAGAGCTGTCAATAGTCTCGCGTGTAGGGAGCCGGTCCACGAGCATGGCGCAGTCTTCGTGTTCTCGAAGAGCTAGCGGAATTCGGACGTGAAACGTCGCCCGATGATAGGCCGGGATCGTGATAGGTTCATGGGTATATAGGAGGTACTCGGAGCCACAAGACGCCGGCGCTTTGGCGGCAAACTCATCGGCCGTGTTGAAGAGCGGCTCGGAGACTAGCTGGTTGTCGTTTTCGGCGGCTTGCGGCCCTCGGAAGAAGTCAGTCGTGATTGGGTTCGCGGAGGTCGGACAGACCTGTGCACAAGTCATGCTGACAGGGACCACCGCTATCGGTGACGTCGAGACGCGAAAGATCGGCGGAGCGTCGGGGCTTGGACTGCCATTAACCTCAAGAGGAGCCACCGTGGATGGGGCACCGAGGGTGATAGAGCCGTCCGCGCTGTCGGAGGCGAGCTGAATCGAAGCGGCGTGCGTAGCTAAGAAGTCGTTCCCGAGCAGTAGCATCGGGTTGCCTTCAATCACCATGAACGTATGACGAAAGAGAAATCCACCGACGGAGAAAACGATTCGAGCCTTGCCTCGCGTGATAAGAGGTAGGCCGTCTGGGCCATGGAGCGGTGTCACTACGGCTTGCGGCAGCCGCTCGACGCATGCGTCGTTGGGTAGGCTGGACAAGAGGGAAGTGGTCACGACCGACGGGCCAGCTCCGGTGTCAGCGAGTGTGCTGTTGACCGTGAGGGCGGAGTCGGCTAAGATTACTCCTTCTTTGCCGGCAGCCTCGCCGGAGCGGCAGACCATTAGATCTCGAACATATAGACAATGCCTTGGGTAGGCAGATGGTAGGGTATCCACGACGCTCTCCGGCCGGTGCGCGGTCACGTGTGCAATGGTGTCGGACAGGGACGGGGTTGGTCGCCAGCGTCGTTGCTCGGGTGAATTCGTCGTCAAACTGGTCGTCGTCTCTTCGGGTACTCCGACTGCCGCTATCGTGGCAGAGGGCCTAGAGGGGTCGTCCTCGTTGGTAGCGGTACAGGGTGATAGCTTGGGACTAGTGTAGCCCAGGCCTCTCTTGTCGGTGGGGTGCCTCGGGTGGTCGGACATCTTTTCCCAATCTTTCTCGAGACGGGCTTGGGCTTCTGTCTTGGGTCTTCGAACTAATGAGGCTAGCTCTTCGGCGCGGATGCCTTTGGCTTCCACGAACTCGATCGGCGCTCGGACGGCAGCGGCGAGGTCGGATTCCTCGTCGGCGTTTCGTCCGGCTAGAGCTTGCGCTCTTATTTCGTCAGCGGTTTCGAGCGTGACGTTGGACCATTTCTGGTCCCCGTTCACTCCGAATGATTGCCATTGTTGGCGCCGCTTCCGGAGAGTCGTCGGCGTCGTCGGACGCGGCGAGC
This sequence comes from Isochrysis galbana, assembly GCA_018136815.1. Classification (NCBI taxonomy): domain Eukaryota; phylum Haptophyta; order Isochrysidales; family Isochrysidaceae; genus Isochrysis; species Isochrysis galbana. Next base: position 4,507,538 of record CM030931.1, read on the forward strand.
TCGCGCGTGCCGGAGGCGGGGCGGTCCATGGAGAGAATGGGTCGTGGAGTGTAGACTCGGAGGCGTGGAGTGGCGTGTCGTTGTCGTGGTTATCGTGGGTTTCTTTTTGGTCTTCGTGGTTGTCTGACTCGGGAGTAGCTGGACGGGAAACAACGGGGTCGGAAGAAACTTCACTCGTTTCCCTCCCCCTCTCATAACGATGAAGAGCCGACCACGGCTCGTAGGCGGTAGCCTCGGTCGAGCTAAGTGAAGGCCGGTCCAATAGGCTGCACCGCGCGCAAGCGAGTAGCTCTAACGCGGACAATTTCTTCGTCGACGTCTGGTCTCGCTGTTGGCTCAAATGTCGAAGAAGAACCGGCATCCAATGGATCGCCATCGCTCCAGCTACACCGACGTAGGTGCGGCTGCGAAGAGCGCCACGGTGCGGTGAAGGAGAGAGGTTAGCCATGGCCGACTCACGGCCATCCACGACGCAAGTTGGCTGGAGGGGCGGCAGCCCTTTGGTGAGGTACAACCCGGTGGCTTTCTGGTGTCCAGTGCCGTGCTCCCAGGGTTGGACGAATTGGGTCGGGGTCAACCCCCCGACTAAACGGCGAGCTTCCGCATGCATCCGAGGGTTCTCGACCGCTACAAACGGAGCAGTGGCGGAGGCCATTGACTTGAAGACGCGAGCGGCCGACTCAAGAGCGGCACGACGTCCGGGTTCTTGGGAGAGCCATTGACTGCTGACAGCGGAGAGGTACGTGCAGGGCGGGTGGGCGATGACTAGGTCCCAACCTAGGTTTTGGACATGAAGCGCGTCGCCTTGGAAGTGGGGCACGTAATCGATCTCGGAAGGATACAAATCGCACGTAGCTACATCAGCACCGGCGAGTAGGAACATGGAGGAGACGACGCCGCTCGTCTCGCCAACGACGAGAACGCGTGGTGCGTGACAGCCAGACGTCAGCCCGTCTTGGACTCGTTGATTCATCTTCGTGAGCTCAGCGCAAAGCTCATCGAAGTGCTTGGGTAGCGCGGCGGCAGGCGAGGCTAGGGTGCCATTGCGAGGCCGGCGAAGCTCTTGGGCTGCCTCCGTGAGGTGCCGAGGTAATACCACCGCAGAGCCGCTCGCTCGTGCACGAAGAGAGGCGAGAGCGTGGAGAGCGGGTGACGGGGTATCATCACGGGTGCCGACATCGGAGTTGTTTTGAGAGGAATCGAAGGACTGGATCGCGGACGCATTGATCGCTGCCACGCGCATGATGGTGGTGGCAGTGGTATCGAGAGGCAGGCAGTGCTCGGAGGCGGCGACCGGTGGCCGCAGCGACGTAGGACGAATGGAAGAAGACTCGGATATCGACGACGTAGAGACGGGCTCGGAGGACGGGATTGACGAAGAAACTCGGAGAAGTGGGGTGTCGGACGGCGGCGACGGACGCCGCGGCCGCGAGACCACCGGTGAGAGACATGAAGGACATGGCTCAGGGACTCGGTTGGGCTGGCTCAATGGGCGTAGAAGCTCGGTTTGGGAGGCCGCCGTTCCTCGACGTGCAGAGGAGTTGTGGTCACTCTCCATGGTCACGTCGGAAGAGGAGACGTCGTTGCATTCTGTCGTCGGCGGGGTCGGCGCCGGCGAAAGAAGGGACGTGGCTGTCGTAGAAGCCGGCTGCGGGGAAGGCTGGGGCCAGGGTGGTGGCTCTGCGGCAGCGGCTGGCGTGGGTAGTGGCCGAAGAGGTTCTGCAATGCGAAGCATTCTTCGGAGGACTTGGCTCGGGCTAGCGGGTGGATGGACCGCTGAAATTACGGTGGATTCAGACTCGAATTCGGAAGACTCGGCGACTTGAGAGGGGCTAGGAGACGGCTGTTCAAGCTCCTCCAGGGCTCTCGGTTGATGGGGTGGCGTGGGAACGCCGGTGGTCGACCGCGGACTCCGCGGTGACGTTAATTTGTACTCGGACTCGGACTCGTCGTTTCTGGCGTGCTGGACGCCAATAACAGGGCTAACTTTCGAAATGGGAACGGACGGGGCCGGCTCAAAGGTGAAGCCCCCTGGCGTCGCAACCGTCGGTGAGGACGAAGCTGAAGCTTGTGATGACAATAGGGGCACGGTGGCCAGCACCGGTTGGCTCGGTGCGGCCGAAATCTCGGACTCGGTGACGGGCTTGATTACGCGGGCTCGGGATGCACTGTCTTGTGCGATTGGACTCGGACTCGGAACGGAAACGGAAGGGATCGGCTCGGCGGCGTGCAGCCTGCTGGAGTGGCAGGCCGGCTGCGGCGAGACTCGGAACGGTGGCTCGGACAAGGACACAGTGGCTGTCGTCGAGGGCTTCGGCGTCAGCTTGTGTTTGGACTCGATACGCGGTGGCTCGTGAAACGGGGCTCGGTTGTGGTTGGAATTCTGGAAGTGACCGGAGATTCCAAATGACTCAGACTCGGGGCGCGGAGGACCGAAGGTGAACACTCCCGCGGAAGGAGTGGTCGTCGGAGGCTCAGTGAGTGGCTGGAGCTCCGTTAATCCTGCGGTCGACCGCGTGGTAGGACTCGGTGACGTTGTAAACTCGGACTCGGACTCGGACTCGGACTCGGATGGCTCAGAACGGGGTTTGCTCAAAACAGGCTTGGACTCGGACTCGAAAGAAAGTGGGGAAGAACCGGAGAACTGCGCCTCCATCGTCGTAGTAATGGAGACTGGTGATACCGGTGATGACTGGACTGGGCTCAGACTCGTAGATGGGCTCGCGGTGGCGTAAGACGAAGAGGGTAATTCTGAACGTGACTTGGACTCGGACTCGTACTCGGGAGACGTTTTGTGGCTCGGACATGCGAAATTTGATTTGAAGGATTGAAGGTTGGATTGGGCCTGCGGCGGCTGGATTTTCGCAGACCGTGAGGTCTTGGACTGGGGATGCTTGAGGAGTGGCGGGGGGTAGCGGTTGAGCGGCTTGAGTTGATAGAGAGGCGGTGACGGTTGACTTGGTTTTGAGGACTCGTGCGTGATATCGAGAATCAGGATGGAATCATCGGCATTGGGAGAAATAGGGGCAATCGGCGAGGAGGCAGGAGAAAGAGGGGGATGGAGGTGGCAGGGCTTGTCTGGAACTTGGGGAATCTTGGGGTACCGGTTGGAGGCCGTAGAAGTACTCGGCCGTAGCGTAATACGATCTTTTGGTGGGTGGCGTTCAGGCCCACTACCCTGGACTGGTAGCGGGGTAACAGCGCGGACGTGGGCCCCGCCGGCGACCTACTGGGCCGGACGGAGAACAACCATCGTGCGGAGGCGGCGGTGGACTTCTGGGTCGTTACCACACTCGCCACTGCCGCCTTCGCAGAGAAAACGAATGTATGGTTGGCAAACGACGGGGTTATGAGCTCCGTCGCCCGTGCCATACTTCCACAAGTCTGCCTCGGGCGTACCAGATGGAGCCCGGGGACGAAAGGCGCAGTACGCGCAGCCGTTGGCGTCGGTCCACTCCTTGACGTCGCGGTCTAAGTCGTCGAGACGCGGCGCCGTCATGGTGGCATCCGAGGGACGGCAGCGCGTGAGCGCAGCGCGAAGGGCCGGGTGACCCGCGTAACGAGAGATTTGCCAGAAGCGGGCTCGCGCTCGAGACCAGCTACCTGGATCCCATTCCGAGAGGCCCGAATCGGCCGGAAGCCCAAGGCCGTTCGGAGGGGGATCACATTGGCGACGGGAAGACGTGCTTTTGCCGAGGGGACGGTCAAGAAGTGCGTCCGGTAACGGAGACGATGCGGAGTAATTCGTAGGCGGAGGCGGAGCCCGACGATTGTCAGCGCCAGTCGCCTTGCGGTTCGAGTTGTTGTTTTGCGATTTTAATGCCTCGGCCACCGCCGCTTGGACGGCGGCGACCATCGAAGCCGTAGTGTCTGCGGGGTTAGAGGCAGTCTTAGCAACCTTGGCGGTCTTGGTGGACTTGGAAGTAGTCGCCGGCGGCGTCACGGCGGCGACCGTGACCGACGCTTGTTGGCCAGCGCGGGCTTGTTCGTACGGGCTCAGGTAGCGCTGGCAGAGGTTGACGCACGAAAGGGCCGAACGAGGGAGCTCGTGGTTCTCGACGCGGAAGCGAGTCTTCGCAAGACACTCGCCGAACTTGGTCGCGTTATCCACGCCGCGAGCCGCGTCGACCTTGTCGTTCCGAATGATGGACTCGAATCGTTGATTGATATCGTGCGACATGTTTGGGTGGTCCCAGACCGTCGTGGCATCCACCTTCGCGTCACCCATCTTGCGGACGTACGCGCGCACCAAATTCTTGGATAACTCTAAGAGATCGGAGCCGGCTTCACGGGCTACGAGGCGGTCCCACTCCATGGAGGCGGAGTCTTTGGCGAAGCCGGGCACGTTGGCCGCGAAGGTGGCGTCGCACTTGCGGAGAAGCACGTCGCAGGCCAGCGCGGGATTGAGAGAGAGAACCGGATCTTCGGCGAGATCGAGGAGGAAGGCGTAAATCCTTTGGTTGCCGGTGGTGCACAAGTTGGCGGCCGCTAGCAAGGATGTAAAGATTTCACGGTGGTCGCAGCCGAGCGAGAGGGCGCGCTCGAGTGGCTTGATGAAGGACAGACGAAAATCATTCCAGGAGGTGGCCGCTGTCTGGACGTTGTCCGAGGCCAGGCCCTTGGGGAACTTGATCTCGGAAAGCTCTTTGCCCATTCGGACTTGGTGATGGAGGGTGCGGTCGAGGAAGAAGCGGCTCCGAGCCCACTTGGTCACGTGCTCCTTCTCGAAAAACACACGGTAGTGCCAAACATTGCCGGCCCGAGAGAGGCCGCCGTTGAGAATGGCGTGGATTAGCTCGAAATCGTCGGAGTTCTTGTAGAGAGAAGCTACCTCATAGGGGGACATGTTAAACAGTTGGTCCCATGAGGCTAGGATGACCTCTCGCTCAGAAACATCCCCGCGAGGCTTGGATCGACGGGATGCCGCCGAGTCGCCGGATTTGGAAGCGAGCGGAGGCCCGCGACGGTGGGTGGAGGTTGGGGATCAGAAACAGGCTTGACAGACGGGACAGGAACGGGTGTATTGGGTACGGGATCGGAAATCGGATTTGGCGGAACGGAGAACGGCGCGGCGGGCAAAGGTTGAGAAGGAAACTTGGCCGAGGCAGGGGGAGCACCGATGGAGTTGTCTCCTTCTTCCACAAGCGGTGGCGAAGTTTCGACTCGAGACGAAGTCGTAGTGCCCGCTTGGCCCTGTAGAATGTTGAGTATCGTGTTGAAGGTAGACCCCACCTCTCGCTGAAATTCTTCGTGGCGCTGGGCGGCTTGGAGGGTAGAGGACTCGAGGCGGTCGACAGCGCCGCGGAGAGCCTCGATCTGGACTTGTTGGTCCATGATTTGGGCGGCGCCGACGGTGGCGGTCGGAGGTGGAACGACGTTACGTTTGGGGTACGAATACGTCGACGGGGGTGGAACAAACTCTTCATATGGTGGGGGCTCGAAAGGAGGGAGGGACCGGACGGAACCCACATCATCTTCAGCACCAACCACAGAGGGATTGAGAGAGGAAGGAACACTTGGCAAAGGATCAGCGAAAGAAAGGAGAGGAAAGGCCACCGGTGGAGCAACGGACGAGGCTAGAGGACCCATTCCAGCTCCAGTTGACGGGGTGTGAGTAGAGGCCCGCGGAGGCGGCGGAACTTCGACCGTCGGCGCGGAGAGGCGAGAGGGGGGGAGAACTGGCTCGGAAAGGCTCTCCTTTGAAGAAGGGAGGGGTCCCACGAGGCTCTCTTCCCCAGGAGACTTCGACCCGAACAGTTCGGGAAGAGAAGAAGAAGAGACGGGCTCATGACGCGGGGACGATGAAGATTTCTCAAGGGAAGAACTCGACGTGACGACCGGAGCCGAAGGCGCGAGCGAAGATTTTGTGCTTGTCAGAGCAAGGCTCATCTCACTCTTGGAGATGGCCTGCGAGGGCGCGCCGGCAGCTAGCGCGGAATGCGGTTCTTGCGGGGAGCTCATGGAGCTTTCCTCGGGGGTGACTACGGGCATGGTGATCGACGCACGACGCACGACGCACGGAGGGCGCGGAAGTGTGGAAGGAGGCTTGTGGGAGGTGGTGGCAGGCGACTGGGGGTGGCTCAGGCGCGTGCTTGGCTGGTATTGACTCGTTGACTCGGGGTATAGACTCGGGAACTCGGGGGGACTCGCTTGGGAACACGGTGGGACTCGACGAAGTTGCTACAAAAACACTCACAAGAAACCCAAACCCCAACGACCTTGGGCTCAGAAAACTAACGTAAACACTCCGGAATCATACGATAAACAAACCCTCCCCGTGCGACAAAGGCTGAGGTCGCGATCGCTCGTCATGCGCGAAGAAATACGGAAAGAGAGCGCAAAACTACGCAAACGAAGGGTTCAAACTATCGTTAAAGTGAAAACTCGTCCGCTGAAGCCAACGCGGAGGGTCGAGGAGAGGTCCAAACTCGCGCGGGGGGAAGAAGGCGATGTGCAGAGAGACCTTCTAGACAAGCGACGAGCAAGGGGCGACGAAACAAGACGCGAGACGCGGGGCGCGTGCCATTCGTTCTTCCTTTCTTTCACCGAAAACGCGGCGAAACTAACGTTAAACATCGGTACCCCCTCCGCGAGAATCGCGAAGAAGAACGGACGAGATGGAGGCAATCATCGAAGGAATCGCGAGAGGAATCGAAGCGAGGGGGGGGAAACAGCGCGCGCGGGGGGGGGAACGAACGACGGCCGGAGGAAACGAACCGCGCGCGGAGGAGAAGAACCTCGCGCGGGGGGGGGAATAATATAACGGCCGGAGGCGACGGATGGCACGCCGAGAGGAAGAACCTGCCGCGGGGGGCGAGGGACCGAGGGCACGGCGGGGCAGCGTGGGAGGGCGCGAGGGTGATCTCGGAGCGAGATCGCGTCCTTTCCCTCGCGGAGCGCAGAGAGACCCCCACGGAACATCCTGGGACCGGAGAATGTTTTGGACGAAACTTCCCTCCGTCGGCCGAGGAGAGGAGGACGGAGAGAGAGAGAGAGAGAGTCTCGCAGAGCAACTGCGGAACGAGAAGTCGAAGTCATGCCGGTTTATTACCTTAAACGAGCCAACAATTATAGTAACAGCAAAAACAAAATTCGAATCGCAAATTTCGAGACCAAAATCTGCAAACCTGGACTTGAGACCATGGGGAATCCGAATCTGTGTGTCTTGTGCGTCAGTGGCAACACGGGGAACTGTTCAATTGTAATTGTGAGCGCGTACCTTACACGAATATTCATGCCTACAGCCTTCAGATGGGCAGGAATACAACAGCGCCTTGAGTTGGGTGTGTTCGCGGCACAGCCGCAAGGTGTTGAGCGCCGCGTGTACGCGGCGCGAGGAAAATTGTCAGTGTTTTTCACAGTGTTCACTCTGGGGGTCAAGGGAGTAGTAGGTAGTTGACTATGTTCAAACGGTCAAAAAGTTTGAGTTGCGTTCGCGTTCGACTATTTTTTGTACCACCTACTTGTAGCCTCTAGATGATAGTAGGCAGGGCATCCTGATCCTGCTGAGCCTCCCCCCCCCCCCTCCCCCCCCCCCCCGCCCGCCCGCCCCCGGCCCCCATCGAGCCGTCGCCCGGAGAAAGCGCAAGGCGCTTGGGTCGAGCCCTCGCAACCTAACTTAACCTGTGAACGGCAAAGAAAAGAACGAACCGTTTCAGCTGGCGGCTTGCTCGCTACATCTTGGCTGCGGGCGACGGCCCGATGGAGGAGGAGGCTAATACCTCCGCGCTCGGAGGACTCGATCGCCACGCAAGGATTGCGGCCGATCATGTGGATCGGCTCCTTGAGCAGCAGCGCAGTGCATACAGGTATCGGCGGTCACAGAGCCGCGGAGTGCTTACCCCCCTTGGGCAGCAGTACGAGATCATCAGTGGCCCAGTGGACATTGAAGCCCCAAGGAGGGCACAGGGTGAATTGAGAAGACGCGGGGCTCGGTCGATACGGCGAACCGGCCGTGTGCGTTCTGGTGGACCTAGTCGAGTGGATACGGCGTCAGTGGTGGATGTGGAGGACAGCGGGAATCACATGGGCAGTAAGAATCACACGGGCAACGATGTTACTAGTGTTGACCATATGGTGGCAGAGCTTCCGGTCAGGGCGAAGGATGTGGAAGAACTGCGTCGCTTCCCACGTGAATTGCTGCAGTCGTCTGAAGACAGGGTCAGAAGCATACGAATCGGCGTCGACACAATGAGCCACTCGTATTCAGACGGTGAGCAATCTTGTGGCATAGATTATAGGTATGATGTGATTTTCTTGCCTCAACTCTACCGTGCGCATTTCTGCAGGTGCACTCCTGAGGGCATCGAGGCCACCAAATGCACCTGTGTCGAATAGGCGAGGATCGGCCGGCAGCCATTCCCTTGCGAGGGAGGGCAATCGCGAAATCAAGGCTCTCCCACGCCGTCATGACTCACTTGCACATCGAAGTAGCCATGCATTTGCAGAGGTCCAGCGACGTCAACGAGCGGCTTTCGAGAACACGCTGGAAGACAGACGGCAGCTACGTGAAGCCTTATTCTCACTGTCTTTGCAACGAGAACAGGATCTCGCAGATCTTGTCCGAAAAAGAAATGGGTTCGAGGATTCACCATTGAAAAGCTCCCAAGACAACAACTATCCTCTAAGATCGAGGTCACGAGCAGCCTTAGGTACAGAAGATGTGGATAGCTCCATCTTTATGACCTCTGTGGCCATCCCTGCCAAGCCCTCCAATGTTCCCCACGACTGCAATAAAAGCACTGTCGGGAAACCCCACGTATCGGTGGACAAGAAATCCACGGTGGGGCAAGGTGGGAGAATTTCGCGTCAAATCCAAAATACCTTGTGGCACGAGGCCACAAGGAATCGAGCCGAGCAGCTGAGATTTTGGCAAAGCTTTCGCCAGCTTGCACAGAGTGAGATGAATTGCAACGCGCCCGACAAGCCCACCGAGATCAGTGTGTACAGGACTGTCGAAGCATTGAAAGCTGACCACTCTGACCGTGATGGCGCCATCGAGAAGTTGGTAGCTCGTGTGCGTGATCTCGTCGTAGCTAATGCCGATCTGGATGCAGAGTTCCTCGGCGTCGTTATTGACACCATGGACGCACAGCTGCGAAAACCCAACCAGACACGTGCTTCCATCCTGAGGCTTGTACGGCACATTGCGGCTAGGAGTAAAGTATCGGATGCGGAGCTGGAAGCAGCGTTGCCTAGAGTTGACCTTGGGGATTCAAGACACGCCAAAAACGTCCGCCGTTTCTCAATGTCGCCAACATTTGGTCGGAGGTCGATTCCCGGCGAGCCCATCAATCGGCAAGAATCGGGATCCTTCGCTGGGAATGGCATAGTAGAGGGGATGCATAGGTCAAGAACTGACAGCATTCTACCCACAAGGCCTCCATCATTACTACAACCTCTTCTTTCAGGTGTATAGGAGAGTCGTGCCGTCATAGTGAAATGAGTTTATACACCGTGTGCCTTATATGATGCGGGCAGTAAGATGCTAGACGCTTTATTATACTGTGATGGATAGCAACCACAACACATCAAAGACACCTCTTTGCTTGCCAACAACCAACCGCAAGCGGCTGCGATATCGGGGTTTTTTTTGACCGATGCGCCGCCCCCGTGCTGAGCAAAAGGTACTTTCGAGCCACTACATTCATTGCTGCTACCGGCTACTGGGTCGCCTCGTTGGTCCGGCCTCGTTGTGGCATCAAGCATCAAGCTCGCGCTTGATCGTGGGGCAAGTCTCAGCGGGGCTACGGCATGGAGTGTGGAGTGTAGAGAAGTCTTGAGAGAGCGGGGAAAAGGGCGCGCTACATCGCGACGGGGAAAGACGTGTCACCACCCCCACATCACTCGCTCACCAACAAGAATACTCCGAAAACTAATGCGGCATGCAGTATCGCACAAACAAACCAATCAAACGAGAGAGGGACAAACGAATGCAAATTCGATGTGCAATGGCCGGTAGAGCTTAAGTCGCGTTCCGTCGAAAGAGGACCAGGCGGCAGTTTTGTTTTTTACTTAGAAAAAGAATGTTGTGTTTTACTACCGTTAATATGGAATTGGAATGTATTCAGACGGCAGCCGTTTAACATCCCAACCTTCAGCCGTCATGCGGTCATGCCATTCAGTATCTCTACCATTTTTTGCCTCTTCCGCTTCATGAACTCGATACACAGGTCGATATCATATAATGCTTCAATCGTCAATCGGCCCATTATTCTTAAATTCTATATAAGCCGGTAGTTTCTCACGAGACACGTGTGATGAGTTGCAACCACATGTCGAATCAAGCGGGTGCTTGATCGTGTCAAGTCTCATTCGGGGCACAATCTTGAGAGAGAGAGAGAGAGGGAGGGATGGAAAAGAGCTACATGACACATGACGACGGCGCACGTGACCACCTCACAAAACTCAATCTACTAACACCACTCAATCAACAAAAGAACTGAGAAACAAACATAGACGCTCGAAACAAACAAAGAATAAGGAGACAAACGAATTGACGAGCGATGTGAAGCCTCGGTGTTCAATATGTCGAACGAGCGGCGAACCATCGAGACAAGCCCTGAAAACAAAATTCGTTCGCACTATCGAGTATCGAATCCGCTTTGAGTATAGAGATACTCTGGATTCGACACACTCCAGACTCCAGCCCACAGCACCCTACTCCGCAGCCCTCAACGCATAGCACCTGCTAGGCGAGGGGAGGTCTTGGCGACGAGGCGTTGAGCCCAGGGGGTGGGTGTGTTGATGCGGACGACAGGAGGCGTATGGACGACGGCCCCACGGGCAAAAGTGGTGTAAAATGATAATCTGGCAACAGCACGCCCGCTGATTCCCTTCCCGGGCCACACCATTCGCCCCCAGAGCCCCCTGCACACCCCAGACGGCCCTGCCGTAGCGCCCGTCAGCCACCCTACTCCAACTGGGTACTCGTGCGCGATGGCGGACTGTGCGCGCGCGGGGGCGGGGCAGGCACATCTCCTGGGCCCTCCACCAGCCTCGCAGCGCCTCCTCGCCCCTCCAGCGGACCAGCAGGGGCAGAGGACTGGCTCGCCGAGCCAGTCCTCCGCGCCCGCCATTCCCCCCAGGCTCGGTGGCCGCGCTACCTTAAGTAAGTAAGTGCACAAAGTAAACAAACTTTGTTCACCTGTTTGACCGCCCTCCATCCTCAATGAGGTTGTGGATTGGAACCCCATCAAATGCAGCAATATTCAACAAGGGTCGCAGCCTGCATCTAAGTCCCCAGCACCCGGCAACAAGGGTCGCAGCCTGCATCTAAGTCCCCAGCACCCGGCACCCTCGCGCCGCCGCCCTCCCACCCCCCGCCCTCCCATCTGCCTCCCTCACCACTCCCGCTAATGTCACCTCAGCCTCCCAACGCGCCCGCCCGAACCACCGTCATCATCACCCTGGCCGCGTCCCTCCCCGCCGCCGCCTTCGCCCATCACCCCCTCTCCTTTCAACGACTCCTTCCCCATCCCCGTCGTCTAATCATGTCCAATCACCCAGCCACTCGACTCGATCGAACGCGTCCGCTTTTGAGTTCAACGGTGCCATTTGCCTTGGTTTGGGGCCCGCACCACTTGGAGCTCTGTTTGGGGTCGGAGCCTTGGTGCCTCCGCTATCGCCAAAAAAGTCGTTTGCACCCTCCAATCCTGGGTCATCAGCCTCACTTCCAATGTTCAACGATGCCATGATGTCCTTCAAGGACTTCTCATCCTTACCATCCCCGGTGTCCCCAATGCCCATAGTGTTGGTGGCAGCAGCTCGAGCCGCAATTTGAGCCGCAAGTGGAAGCGATGAAACGAGAGCTTCCAGGTCTGCCGGCAAAGGTGCAGCGGCCCGTGCTGCGGACGACATCTCATCGACCACATCTAAGTTCCCGTTTGTCGCGGCGACAATCGCAGCATCCACGGCGGTGGTCACAGAGTCTTGTTGCGCCTTCAAGGCTGCAGCAATCTCCTCGTCCTGTCGCCGTTGGCTTGCCATCTGCTGAGCGACTTTCGCGTTGCGCTGTCGTTCTGCCTCCTGTTCATCGTCGTCGGACACGTCTAGGGCATCCCATTTGGCGTAATCAATAGTTTTCGAGGGGGTTTGGTGGGCCGGCAATCCATGTAGCGATGCAGTGTTCATTATGGGAGCCTCTAGCCCAGGCTCCTTGGCTGTCGAAGCGGACACAGGAGCTGGATCACTTTCTTCAGGGGCAGCAAATGATACTTTTTCAGTCGATGCAGTAACGACCGGAGCCGCAGTTTCCGGTATTTGGCCAGCTGCAAGGCGCGCTGCTAGCGCGCAAGCAAATGCTTTGCCAGAGGGGGTAAGAGGCGTAGCAGCCTTCTCTCCCAGCGTTGATTCCACCAACAACCGGCGTCCATCCACTGCTGCATCTGCGCTGGCGAGTGTTTGCAGTGGAGGTGTGAGATCGACCCACGAGCCGGCCTGATTCACGTTCCACCAGTGGCGGATTGCAATGAACGATGCGCTGACTGGCGCATCGCTTCGCTCGAGCACAAGGAAGCCCTTCACGATACTCCAACCAGTGGCAGATGCGACGCGCTCAGCGTTGGCGAACGCATGCATTGGATGGAGAGTGAGATCACCTACGGCTTCACGCTCTGCTGCTGTTGCCGGAGGCACGGCGCGACAGCGCGTGCCCTTCAACAGGGATTTGTTGAGCAGCCGCCTGAGTGGCTCCGACTTGAATGCGGCCGGCCAGTCTCGCGGGAAGCTCGTGGGGAGCCGGTCGGCCGACCACATGGCGACCCGCGCATCAGCATCAGTGGCCACCAGGTCGGCCGCCTCAGTGAGCCAGCGCCCGAGCGTGCCGTTGGCGGCGGGCTGGTCTGCGTCAAGCGGCACCCACGAGCGCATGCTTCCCGACGGATTCCAAGCCACCAGCGTCGCGTTTCGCTTACGTCGCTCAACCTCTCCCCCACTACTCTACTGTACCAAATACTTTTCCCAATGTTCTGGTCCCTCAGGTGACACTCCCGCAGCACTAAGGTTATTATACTAACACAACAATAAAACGTTGACGCTCCCCCATCTCCAAAGGCGAAATTCTGACTCTCCCAATCGTTGCCATTCCCGAGAAAGGTACAAGCTTACCTTTGAGGCTGAATTGTGCTCAAGCGTCAAAGACATAGGCCAGCTACAACTCTTCGCCTAAGTCGGCGGCACCCAAACCTATAACATTCCTGCTTCCTGCGTCCTGCGTCGGCGTCAGTCGTCAGGTCGTCACCTGGCACTTGGTTGCCTGGTTGAGGTTGAATGAAGTGGAGGCTATTACCAAGCAAGTGACATGAAGCATGAAGTCAGAGAATGGGGCATGCGGGGTCAAATCCAAGATGTTATAGATTAATTGATGCTCCCAGCGCGAGGTTGGAGGTTGCGAAAGTTTACGATTTTACTCTTCTCAAGCGCCTTGGCCTTGGTCATCATATTCATATCAGCGATCTGAATCTGATCTTCAGTTGATATCCACATCGGTATGGGAACACGATCGATATCTTATTGTTTGCGACTAAACCAGCTCCAATATTGTCATATAGTTAGGGACGGGCGCCAGGATTTCGGAAATTTTTTTCGAAATTTGGGCTCATTTTCCGAGCGTCGATCGTCGATTTCGTTCGAAATTTCGCGAAATTTGGGGCCGTCTAAGGGAGGGACATGGACACAATACCAAGGGGGGGAAGGGGGTCGATGGACAATAAATATACTACTATTTGGGGGAGGGGTCGGGAATGACTGGCGCGAAATTCCCGACGCGTGACGCGCGACAAAACCGCGGCTTTTCACGTATCCTCCATCATGAGTTGGAGTTGGTGGCTAGTGGAGGGAAAACCACTCTCAGCTTCCAGCTTGGTCGCGAGGTGTCCGTATTTCTTTTGCTTTGTCACCTAACTTCCGCGTCGTGTGAGCGCGTGTTTTTGTTATTGAAGTGCATGCTTGGAGGCGTGCGAATGAATTCGTTGTCCGATAAGCTCTAGTGTGCGCATTGAGCATTGATGCTCTGGTACCACCAACGTGACACGTGCTGAATGATGACAAGTGAGGTCTGACTCGTGGCTTGTAGTCTTGTAGTTTGTTTATCAGAGCGTAAATTACTGAATCAGAGCAATGTATGTCGTTATAATAGATAATAGATATCTCACATCTTAATTAATACTTAAACTTAACATAAACACTAACACTTCATATTAATTATAATAGTTAACACTAACACTAGATATATATAGCATGCAGCGTATCGTCGATCGTCGATCGGCGTAAGTACACGAGTACACGTGTACACGTGAGCGCAACTCCACATGTTCAACGCGAAATATTGTCGAAATTTGGGTGGGGAAACGCGAAATATTGGCGAAATGTCGAACGAAATTTGGGCAGGTCTCAAACGAAACTCTGGCCTGTCCCTACATATAGTGTCGAGTGCGTCCTTTGACTTTGACGCCGGGGTGTTCTTGATGGACGCAACTGTCAACTGTAGCTGAGTTATCGCAGAAGATTGAAGATTGTCGCCGGGAGCTTATATTCGGCTTCGAGAAATTCGAGAACACTGAACATTGAGTACGAAGCGAAGGTCTTTAGCAGCATTGGTGCAGGCGGCGATTTCGGCCTCAGCGGAGCTTTTTGGAAAATAATCTTGAGTTTGCGAGCGGATCGTATGAGATAGCGGCGGGTTCGAGGCAGGCTCGGAACGGCCCGGTCGCGACCGGCCCGTCGCGCCGCACGGCCACTTGAGACTTGAGGTGTTTCACCTCCAGGCGTCCAAGCGAGCGCTTGTTGACGTCAATCGAGGCCATGGCCCTGGGCGTCGGGCCGGGTCGAATCGAGGCATTCCTGCGGTGCGAGGGGCCAGGACGGGTTAGTACGAGTGTGTGCGACCCTCAAGAACCAGCGTGCGACCTACTAGCTACTAGTGACCCCCCACCCTGCTCGCGAGAGCTCTGGATTCTGCATGGCCACCACCTCCAGGCCATTCTTCGGCCGATCGCGGGCGATCGGACGTCGCGGAAGCTCCGCGTTTCTAATAGTGATGCGCCCCACATTCACCACTCCGATTCTCTCCCGTGAGCTCCCGCCTCAATCTCCCAAAATAGACCGCCACGCGCGGGGGAAGGGAGGGGGGTCCCTCACCGACGCCATTGCCCTTCGTGGGGCGGGAGGGGGTCGTTCGGAGGGGGGAGGGAGTTGCCGGGGCAGGTAGGGGGGGACCCTAAGGAATCCTTGGACACCCAGGGGAGGTGGGAAATAGTGGTTAAAATGAGTGAGTGACCGGGCTAGTAGCTAGTAGTGAGAGCATCTTCAACAGACCAAAGGGTAAGTTTATTCTTACCACTAGAAATGGGGCTGATCCATGAAGCGGGGCTTTTGCCGGACAACGAACCTCTATTATCTATTATTTTCTGGAGGATGAGGCGAGAGGGAGAGGAAAGGGACAGGAAGGGAGCAAGAAAGGAGAGAGAGAGAGAGAGAGTGTCCACAGTATGATTGAGAGGGGGCAGCAGCGGCCAGAGGGACGGACCCACTGTGTAGGTGCTGCGGGGGGAGGGAAGCGAGAGAGAGTAGGTGGGCCCCGGGCGCGGGCGGAGGAAGAAAGGAGCACACACACACACGACGAGAGGTCCTCTCCGGCACAAAAGAGAGAAAGAGGGAGAGCGGTGGGAAGAAAGTGGGGCGAGGGAGAGGGGAGCGCACGCGGGGCAGTCGTCGCGGCGCCACCAGCAAGGGAGGAGGCAAGGGACGAGGGGAGGGGCCGCACCGCTGCCGCCCGTCGAGTACTATCCTGCTCTCGCTTGTCCTTACGCCGCCGGGCGTAGAGAGCAGTTCTGAACAGACTGAGATGGAGGGAGAGTACACGGGCCATGTGAAGGAGGGCAAGATGCACGGAGTGGGCATCTGTGAGTACACTGACGGCTCACGCTACCAGGGCGACTGGAAGGCCGGCTTGAAGAATGGGAGCGGCACGCACTCGTTCGCAAGTGGCGACCAGTACGAGGGCGAGTGGGAGAACGGGTGGATGCATGGGCTTGGCGTCTACACCTGGAAGATTGGGGACAAGTACATCGGAGAGGTACGTTGGCGGCTGCAGTATGCACCCACAGCAGACATCCATTGCATTCCCCTTGCAAGAGTCAGCGCCACAACTGTGCACTCCTTCGGCGATCTCCTCCCCAGGTGAATTTTGGCCGCATCCACGGTTTCGGCACCTACACATGGCGGACAAACTCCAAGTATGTCGGATACTGGAAGGATGGCAAGATGCATGGGAAGGGCATCAAGACGGATCCACATGGGAATCTGTAAGTTCATGCGGCCACCATGCATGCTGCCGTCTGTCTGGCCCGAGCCGCCACGTAAGTGTGGCTGTGCTTCCTCGGTTCTGCCCTTCCGAACATCATCAACTTTCATCTGTATTTGCTGGTCACATTCCATGGATTTGCCTGTCTAGGTTTGATGGTGAATGGAGGGAGGGCAAACCAGTTGTAAAGGACGCACATAGTCATTCTCCGGATTTCCTGGCATGGCTCAACGATTCGGTAGGCGCTGTCACCGGTCCCCGCCGCAACAAAGAATACCAGAGAGTTTCCCAGAACGATGACGACGAATAATTATATGTGCTGAGAGCTGCTTAAAAGCATGCGATAGGAGAGGGACCATCGTTCTCATGCCGAGTGGGATCAGTCTAGGGTGGCGGTGGTGGTTGAGGGCGACTTGCACTGCACAGCTTACAGATTGTTCCCAAATACGCAATGCGATCATCCATGTGGTTCAAGGCCTCGTCGATAGCGATGTGGTCCCAATGCCCAACAGCCACACAACCCGAAATGTTATGTGCGACGGTCTACTGTGTCTGATGACCACCAGTCTACCTCAAACGGCCCATGGATAGTCTAAGGGAAGCGACCTGTCCGTGGCATGGCGGAGGTGGCCTTAGAGAGAATCCCCGACAGATAATCGACAACATTCATTCGTCCTAGCAAGCAGGCAACCGACAGCGCCTTGACCAAACTATATACTACTATATATATGGCATTCTGCATTGCATGCCACTGCCTAAATTTAAGATAAATCTTATCTGGGCACGGTGCGACAAGGACTCACATGCAGAGAGCGTGTGCTCTCTGGGACGGGAAGTTACCCCCAACTATCGTTAGAACGATTGGGGCATGGAGCGCGCGCCGACTCCCTCGCTCTCTGCGCCGTCATGGCCGCCGCCAGTGCAGGCGATGAGCCCATGGATACAGCGTTGTCGCCGAAGCGCCCGCGCGCAGGCGACCCACCCAGAAAAGTGCGCGCAAGTGAGCGCGCATACCGGCCCGTGAAGAGGACGAACGGCACAGCATAGCAGCCAGAGCAGGCTGCACGGCATGTGAAAAAAGGCCACACGTATTGTGTATTGCGTCACTCGTCACTCAACGAACTTTTCACTTTTCACTTTTCTTCATTTTTCATTGGCGCGACACCGCGGAGTGTGAGGATTGGTAACCTGCTAGAGTTCGACGTGCACGAGCTCTACCCCTACCCACCACCGCTAGCGCCGTTTGTCAAGTGTGGACAAGTTGTGGGGAGAACGAACGCCCTTAGCCCTTACAGTCACAAGCGTGCAAGTGACAAGTGCTCCTTCCCCGCTCGCCTTACGCCTTACGGAAATCTATCGTTTCAAGCGCGACCGATCGTAGTTCCTGTCGAATGCTCAGACTAGGCAGGGAGGGAGAGTTGAGAGTTGAGGAGGGAGATTTAGGGAGGGAGAGTTAGGCTAAGTTAAAGTTAGGGAGGGAGGGGGTACCATGTTCGAGTAGAGCGCGTGGGGCAGTCGTAGGCGGGCCCATACCCATACCGAGTAGCGAGACGAGGGCTAGGGCTAGGTGTAGCATGGTCTTAGCGATGCAACGAGGGGACGAGATCGGAGGACACCTAATTGAGCGTACACCAATACACCAAGGCACATGGGGACTATGAGTCCCTTCTACTACAAAACTCCAGACAGGAAACCCTGCTCTTGCTCTTGAGCCCTGCAAAAACCCTGCTCCTGCTCTATTTTGGCCAAAATAAAGTACTCCTACACGATGGGAATACTTTAAACACTACAATACGAGATGAGTTGAGACGTTGAGACCGAGTCTCTGCAGGTTGATCGATCCCCCTCTCCGCGGCCGCTCGCGCCGACGTGAGGCATAAGGGGCGGGGGCAAGAGAGAGAGGGAGGCACAGTGCGAGAAGGGGTGTCAGCCGTCGTGAAGGAGAGCGTTGCAATGCCAGGCCCCACGCTCGTCATGGCGATCACGCTGCTCGCCAAAGGCAGGAAGCATACGGCCGTGGTCGACCCTACATGTGCTAACCAGACGGCTGCGCCGCTGCCCACGCAGAGCGAAGAGCGCATGAGTGTGCTGCTCAGGGAGCAGGCCGAGCTTGTGAGGCTGCAGAGCGAGCGCATCGCTGAGCTCGAGCGTAGGCTCGGCACTCTCGAGACGCCTCCTAAGGTCTCCACCGCCCCGTCAGCTCCGCCACCTGCTGTACCAAGGCAGCAGGGTGCTTCCTTTGAAGAGCTTGCTGCGAGCGAAATGGGAGCATTTCACACGGTGGACGAGCATATCAGCAATGAAGGACGACTGCAGACGTTGTTCAGCACCTCGACCGGTTCGCCGATCCGCGCGCTTGCACTTTCCCGCCACATGGTCTACAAGGGTTCCCCTCAGCTCGTGGCTGCAGCAGATGCAAAGAACAATTTGTGGATCTTCAACCGGTCCGGCGAACTCTTGGTGACAGCACCTCTGAGCCACACGCCCTCGGCTTCGGTGATTGCTTTGGCCTTTGGGCCGCGTGAAGACCCGTTTGTCGCCTCCGCTGGCACTGATGGCCAAATCCGCATTTTCAACCTGAGCTTGCCGTCTCGACCTTCCAGATCAATGGTCAATAGGCTTGCCTCCACTACATCGCCGCCAAGCGATGAGAGTGCTCTTGCCGCGCTAACTTTGGACATCGTTTGCCATGTTCATCACGACAACAATGCAGACGGCTCCGCGCCTCGTCGGTCGGGACCGCCGCCACCAATCGTTGGCATTGATGTGTACACGCGACGACGAAGAACGCAACTCCTCGTCATGGACGCTCATGGCAGTCTCTTTGTCGTTGGACGTAATGGGAGCGTACATCGAAAACTTGAGATGGGCAGTCCAGTCACAGCGTTCGCCCGCAGCGGCACGATGATAGCTGTTTCCACCAGCAGCGACCTCCTCGTGGTCGATATTTCCAAGGAAGAAACCACACCGCTCCCATGCGAGATCCCAAAGTTGATGGGTGCGAGCGTTGATGAATTAGGATTCGGCGAGATCACGGGGATGGCTTTTGACTTGGAGTTACCACAACTCCTCTATGCTGCGACAAGCGGCGGTGAGGTTCTGCTTTTCAACACTCGCACTCGTACAAAATTTAGATCTGGGCCGTCGGATGCTCCGCCAGTCACGAAACGGAGTTCATGCCGACTCGTTGAACGACTTCGGGGGCACCAACCTTCAGCTCTAGCTATTGCAGCGGTTCGTGGCTACCTCTTTTCAGCCTCTCCATCGCTTCTAGTCGCTCACAATGTCAGTGGACTCTACTCCCGTTCTAAACAGGCTGCGCAAGCAGTGCTAGGTAGGCCGCTGGGCAAACACACACGTAGCAAAGCTGGAGCTACGGTCTTGGCTGCGGCGTCGCCCCTCGCTACGGTGGCCATATCGTCGTTGCCACCCTCGCCACCCCTCCTTGCGCTTGCTTACGGTCCCAAGGGTACACTTACTCTGTTCAGCTCTCGTCTGCCCTACGACAAGGAGAAGCCAAAGTGGTTATTGAACGGGCTCTTCAGCAGCCCGCTTCTCATGGGCATCGCCATAACTGCAGTCTTCTACAGCTTGATCAAGGCATGGCGTGCTGTCGCAGCTAGAAGCGCACCTGATATGGTAGGATATCCCGGTATGACGGGCTGTGACATGACAGAGATGTCTGGCCACTATGGTGGGAAGAATGATGAAAATTTCGTGCGTGCGATGGCAATGGCCGATACTGGAAGACCGGTGCGCGGGCAGTCCTTGGGCCGTTTGCACGCCAAGCCCAGTGGCGCTCGGCACCAAAGGGCTCATTACGGCATTAGTGGCATGAGCATGCGAAGGCAGTTTGAGCCAGCCCAGATGGATCTTCTCTGATACCTCTCCTTGGCGATCGAACGGGAAGCTACTCGGGAGGGTCCCAGGCTGGATGTCTGATCCAGGTGATTGCGCGTGTTGCCAGGGGGTGAAGGGGGTGCACGAAGGTGCCATGAGCAAGGCACTAAGTCTCTCGTCGCCGGCAGTCTATAGTCTACAGGCGCCTTGGCTTTTTTGGAGAGCAGAGGAGTCACACAATATGTGTATCTATACCCTTATCCCTTATTTCTTCTTTTGTAAAGTTCGAACGGCGATGTCGCACACATTAGTGCCTTCAAGATATACTAGCATAATAATAGCCCGGTCACTCACTCTTTTTAACCACTATTTCCCACCTCCCCTGGGTGTCCAAGGATTCCGCAGGGTCCCCCCAAAACTACTTTTATAAGTAGGAGGCCAATGGGGGCCTCGCGTCCCCTTCTCTCCATCGTAGACACCCCCTGGGTGGGCCTGCACAACCACCCTCAGCCCCTGCCTACTGGCAGGGGCTGAGACATCTGCCCTGAGGCCTGACATCACATCTGCCCAGACTCTCGCCGAGCGCGCGCCGCGCGCCGCACGCATTCACCTGCACTGCCCCCTGATTGTACTGACCCCCCCACCAACACACCAACACTGAGCCACAGACCACCAAGGCCGCCGTAAGGGCACCCAGGGCCAGCGAGGCGATCGAGGGAGAGGCAGGAGAGGCCAAGGGCACTGCTGCCCCAGCCTCCACTGCCCCCTGAGCTGGTACTCTGGGGGGCCTGAGGGACCCCCCAGAGGGGGTCCATGGCGCGCGCAGGCATCACTCGCCCGCAAGAGAACGAAGAGAATAACGAAGAAAGAACGACAAAAAAACGACGCGATCCGGCCCGAAAAAAGGTAATACTACTAAATAAATACACACCCCAACCTACTTTTATAAGTGGGGGTCAATGGGGGCCTCGCGCCCCCCTCTCTCCATCGCGGACACCCCCCGGGGTGGGCCCGTACAATCAACCTCAGCCCCTGCCCTCTGTCTGGCAGGGGCTGGGCAATCATCATCCTTGCCCAGACCCTTCGTGGGCGCGGGCCGCGACTCGCACTCCCACGCCCATACTGGGCCTGCCCTCGAGCTGACTCCCCCCCCTCCCCTGGTCGCCAGGCATACAGAGGCCACTGGGAGGCTCCAATGGCCAGCGTGGCAAGCGTGGGAGAGGCAGGGGGGGCCAGGGGCTGAGCCCCAGCCTCCACTGCCCCCTGAGCTGCCCTTGCTGGCCCTCTGGGAGCCCCCAAAGGCCCTCTGAGAGCAGGCCGTGGCGCGCCGCATGGCGACGCGCCGCAGGGAGAGGGGTGGAGGAGAATGGAGAGAGGGAGAGGGGGGGTTTTGCATCCCCCCCGACCCCCGATGGGGTGCGGTAAGAAACGGGCCCCGTTTGCGTTAGCAAACGGGCGAAGGGGGGCGGCTGGCGACAGGAGGAAGAGAGGAAGGGAGTGGCTCAAGACGTCCTTGTGGCAGGTATCGGGGGGCGCAGTCATTTATTTCTTCGAGGACTGCTCGCGGCGCGAGCTGTAAGGGCCGTTCTGCTTCTCGACGAGAGGTCCCTCCCCCCCCCCCGGTGTTTTCCCCCGGTGAGTCGCCCGACGTAGGTCGGTCCGCCTCACTGGGTTTTCCCTCATTGTAGCTTGTGGAGAGTTATAATGGGAGCCGGGGGTTTGCGAGGGGGGAGATTTGAAGGGATGCATATGTGTATGTGTCTGTGCCACCACTTCAAGGCGTGCGGGCAGGTGCGTTGAGGGGTGTCGTGATAGTACCGGGCTAGTGGGAGTAGTGGTAGTGGTACTAACGCTCAGTTGTTTTATTATTATTAAATAAATACACACCCTCGTTTGCGATATAAATTAGTGTAGGATGACACTTCACGCGACAGGCGGACACCGCGGAAGAGCGGCACCAAACGAGAACGACTCAAAAGGCGGGGGCCGAGCCCCTCCGGGGTTGTTGAGTCGAGCTCGGGTAGCCCGAGACGTCTTCGCGTGTTGACCCGGAGATTTTCTTTTGCTTGCTCCTTTTCGTTTTCTTCGTTTTTCGTTTTGCATCTTGTCTTGTCATGTATCTCTTTTGGCGTCATAGCTTTTTGTTCTGGACCCCCGGTATCGGAGGGAGGAGGGACACCGGAGTCATTGGGCGGAGTGCTCTCTCGGGACTGATGTCTTCATCGAATCTGAAATGGTCAATTCTCTGTAAATTCTGAATTTCATCCGTGCTAAACAGCAAGGAAGCCAGGCAGCTCAGGGGGCAGTGGAAGCTGGGGCTCAGCCTCTGGCCTCTCCTGCTTCTCCAGCGCTTGCCTCGCTGGCTCGCTGGCCTTGGGTGCCCCCCACAGTCCCCTGTCTGCCTGATGACCGGGAGGGGGTGGGGAAGTCAGTGCAAGTGCAGGCCCATGCGCCATGCGGGCATAGGGAGTGCGAGAGTGCGAGTCCTGACCCGCGCCCACTGGGGGTCTGGGTCAGGATGTTGGATGCTCAGCCCATGCCAGGAGGCAGGGCATGAGAGTGACTGATGGCCCTTCCCCGGAGGGGAGTTAGTGCCCGGTGAAGGGGGCGTAGAGCGCCCGCCCATTGACCCCCACTTATGAAAGTAGGTTCCTTTTGTTCTCCCCCTACCCGCAACAACGCATGTCGGCCCCGTTTGCTCAGTGGCTGCCCATGCTCTACCTACTTCCTCCACCTCTGATGTCCCCGTATCATGCAGAATGTCTTCTTTGCGACCTTGTTTGTGGCTCCCTAAGATATGCAACGTAAGTCTCAACATGCTCACGTACATACACACCTTGCACGGCACTCGCATCTGGCTCCACATGGTGGCAAATCTCACGAAATACAGCACCCACCATCGCCTGGGAATCCTGGAGCAGCGAGCTCACTTGGGGGGGGGCCGCACGCCTGCATCTCCTGCATCAGCTGAGCAACCTTGTCAGTATCGTTTGGGGTCTCTTCATAGGCCTCAATAATACGAGCAACCAAGGCTTGCTGCCGTTCGTACCGCGACCGATCCGCGGATGAGAGTGATTCGTTCTTTTCCGCTAGAAAACGCGGAAACTCTGCGTGCAGAGTCTGCATGGGCTCGAGCATCACTTCCTTGGAGAGGAGCTGGCCCACAAGGCCGTCCAACAGCCCATCAATTGCCTCATCACTTGGTCCGGAGCCATTGCCATCGGCATCCTTGCTCCCACTGCTTGCACTGCCCTTCGTCCCACCCAGCAGACTATCTAATCCGCCATCCTCCCCATCGAGCCCAATCTCTTGAAGCTGTTGCGCCAGCATCTTCAGCATCGCTCCCTCTTCGTCGCCCTCGGCTTCGTTTGACTTCAAATTCTCCGCAGAGCGGGCCAGCGCTGCCAACGTCTCCTCAAGGCCAGCAAAGTCATCGACTTCCGGACGGGACGTTCCCTGGCCCATTTTGACCGTTTGCCGCTCGTCCGCCTTCTTCTGCTCGGATTCCTGAGGAGGCTTCTGGTAGGCTGTCTCAGCCTGCTCGCTGGATGGCTCACTTGATGTGGACAGGTGTTTTGGACTCATAGTAGAAGCTTGTGAGTCTGGATCCGAGGCGGCACAGACGCTCCTTGCCAGACGCTCTTCCTCCTCGTCAAAGGCATCCATCTCGGCCAAGGCGGCACTGAGCAGGCTCTCCATTGCCGCCCGCACAAGCCCGCGCGCCTCGACGTGATGAGAGGCGTGCGCGCGCGGGGCGTCCGTGCCCGTGTGCGTCCGTCTCCGTCACCGGCGCTCTATCTAGCTCCATAGACTATGGTAAGACTAGGGTAGAGGGTAGAGTATGCAGTACTCGTATTATGGACTATGGAGGTGATTAATTTTAGTGTAGTAGTAACAATTTTTATGGTTCGCGGTGTGCGACAAAGGGACGGGACGACGGGACTAGCGCTCACTCAAGACAGGACTCCCTGCCGCGGCAAGCGCAAGCACCCTACCCCATTTAAAAAACATCTGAAGATTCAGGCTACAGGCTACTACGGCTAGCTATAAAGGACCACGCACTCTCACGGTGTCTCACGGTACCAAGCACCGACTCACGCCTCACGCCTCACGCCATCGTCTATACAGGCGAGAAGCGTTCAATCACCATCACCCCACCCCGCCATCAGGCCCGGATGCTCCGTCATACCGTCATATGACACTGGTTGAGGACCTGAGTATGATATCTCATACCTGATATCATATGATACTATGATAGTGTAAGTAAACAACTGGCTATTATAATAGTAGCATAGTAGTAGTGCATAATGCATAATGTATAACTACTCGTCTGCGTCCGGCTCCTCAACGACCATATCGAGCTCCCAGGGCAACACAGCACACTCCCAATCTTCCAGCTTGCTGTCTAACAGCAAATTGGTGTGAGTACGAACCAGCCTGTCCACGGTGGTTTGCCCCATTCTGTTGCGCTTTTTGGAATGGATCCAACCCTCCACGGACCATGCATCCTCACAACCAGAAGCAGAGCAGGTCATTGACACCAAGCGCGCCGCCGCCCAACACAAATTGGGCCACGGAGACAGGTACACTTGTACCCACTTATACGATGCCATTGCTCGAGCTGGCTTCGAAAACGCGACGGCGTCGTTTAGATCATTGGCGCCACACATCAGGCTCTCCTTAAAGTCCTCCAATTCAGCCAAAAGCGCCGGGTATGTATGCTCGTCCGTCGATATCTGCTTCATTACGCTTTTGATGTCTTGCATTTCAGCAGAATCATAGACGCGCGTACAGAATTCCGGCTCGAAGCGGCACGCAGCCGTCATAACGGGGACGTGCATGTACTCCCAGCGCGCCATGAAAATGGCATGGATCTTTTTCCTCATGCCCTCATCCAAACCTGCAATCGGATTGCGGAGGTGAACATCTAGCTGGAGCATGTAGGCGTATACTTTACCCAACGTGGCACCCAGCTTCGTGTCAGTCATCCTCAGCACCCGGACGACGGGCTCGCAGACCACCAAGCATAGGCGGGCGGCTTCCTGGAGGTCTTCATCTCGAATGGTGCGCTTGATTTGTATGCCCTTGTCCTTCATGTTCATGTCGCGCGGTTGTTTGTTCAGCCAACCTGTGTACACATCGTCAATGACGAGCCGCTCGAGCACCTTTAGCAAGTTCATATAGCGCTTCAACATCAGGATTTTTGAGGCGAACCGCGTCTCTGAGTAACGCACGAGCTCCATGCCGCCCTTGGGGCGCTCCTCCACGGGCACCTCCGCCCCTAATTCCCGAAAGCGAGCAAGTGTCTTCTGGTGGTTGCAGATGAATTTTACCACCTCCCGTACACTACTAGGGGGATTGGGGTGAAGGGCTTAGATATGGTCCGGTGGCCCGCGCGCCCGCGCCCCCCCCCGGTGATCCGTTCCCCCCTTCCTCCTATGCCTCCCGGGTTGGCGGCGGACTCTGGCTCTCGACTTATCCTGTAAACAGGCGCGAGACTTACCGCTTTTTCGGTGGGCGGAGCTCCCCTCTCCTGCGGCGCGCGCGATGGCGCGCTTGCGGCAGGCGGCAGGCGCTCCAGCTCCAGCTGTCCAGCTGCCCTATGGCGGCCCCTGGAGGCTCTTGGAGGCCAGCCCAGGGGGCAGAGGAGACTGGAGACTGGAGGCTGGGGCTGGACCCTAGCCTCCCCTGCCTCTCCCTCGCTGGGGCTCCTGAGCCTCTGGGGCTCCCACGCTGCACCTATCTCCCTGTCGACCAGGGGGGGAGGGGGGGTTGGAGCAATGGGCTGGCCATGAGCCACGAGGGGCCAGGACGAGCGAACCAGGCGTGCCTGTCAGTGGGAGGGAGGGTCAGCAAGTCATCAGGCATGCCTGGAGCCAGGAGGATGGGTGGTTCCCTCCCCATGGCAGGGGAGGAGTGGAGAGAGGGGGGGGGATCGTGCACCCCCATGTGTGAACCAAGTATAAACTTAGTTCGGCTTGTTTAAGATTATAATCGGCGACGACATCCTCTGCTGTTCGTACCTTAACGCTGTTTTCATTGTCTTCTTCTTCTTCTTTTCCGACGGCCAAAAACATACAATGACATACTGTTTTTCCCCTCAGTTTCAGTGTTTCAGCCGTTTGGCTATGTTTCACATGTAGGATCCTTAGCCTTAGGAAGTCGCGCTTGACTAATTCCTCGAAGCTTTCGTAGAATTCTGCCGGCAGAGCGTCGGGTCCCGCACATTTGCCGGTTCCTATCTCTTTAATTGTGCGTTGTAGTTCCTCTAGACCTATCGTGTCATTCAACGACGGAGAAAGAAGAGCAAAGAGGATTCTCATGTGAGGACATTCACGTGAAGAGTGCCGCCCGTGAGTTCTATTCTCTTATCTTCTGTCTCTCGACGACTCGAGGAAAGGTTGGTCGGGGCGTGGTGGGCTCCCTCTCCCTCTCTCCCCCTCTCTCCTTCTCTCCTTCCCTCTCTCCCTCTCCTTCTCTTCAGCTCCCTCCCTCCCTCGCTTCCCTCCTCTTCCCCTCCCCCCCCCCCCCCTCCCCCCTCTATCCCCTCCTCCTGAGTGTCAGCTGGGCCTCCGCTGGGCGCCGCAAGACCACTTGGAAGAGCTCGTGCTCAGAAGTTTCTGAGCAGATGGCCTCGCTCCTCCTCCTTCTTGCCGCGGCGTTACCCTGGTCGGCAGACGCTGTCCGCACGCAGCAGCCGCAGATGCTTGCACGCCAATCCGCAAGCTACTCCACTAGGCAGCGCACGTCGAAGACGGTGGCTGTGAACCGGCTGGCGCGGCGCAACTACGAGATCCTCGAGGAATACGAGGCGGGCATCTCGCTCGTGGGTACTGAAGTGAAGAGCTGTCGCAATGGACAGATGAACCTGCGCGATGGCTACTGCGCCATCACGGACGGAGAATGCTGGCTGGAGAATGTGAACATCTCGCCACATGGCACCACTGGGCGCTTCTTCAACCACGATGAGCGCCGCCGCCGCCGTCTGCTTCTGCACAAACGCGAGACTCGAAAACTGGCCTCGATGGTGGCACAGCAAGGTCTCACGATTGTTCCACTCAAAGCCTACTTCAACTCGCGCTCCTGTCTGAAAGTCAAAATTGCATTGGCACGTGGTAAGCAGAGCCAAGACAAACGCGAGACCATCCGTAGGCGAGAGCAAGAGCGTGATGTCCGTCGACAGACGAAGCTGGCAACGTACTGATGCCCTCGCGCGGTCCACTGGTTATGATGCCCGAATGTGCTGTTGCGGTTATATCCACTACTCTCTCATTCTTGCGCTTGAACCACGAGGTGTAATTTGATCAATCCGGTAGAGTCCGCGCACTGGGCATACGACTTGTTGCGACCAGTGTGAAGCTGGGCTACTATCAGAAGTCGCCATACCGCAAAAATTGAAGGAGACCCCGTCATCACGTGTGCCTCATATTTGTTGGCGTCATCACATTTTTTAGTTTGCTTGTGTCCGAGCAGAGCTGAGCCCCTTCAACCATACTAAGATTCTTGTTCTCGTCGTTTAGCCAACTTCGTAGGGCGCCCCTAGGGCTAGAGCGCGAAGGGAGAATGCCTCAATGCACAAGGCAGGGAAGAGGGGCCGACGGGCGGGGAGGTGCAATAGCGCGTAGTGACCAAAGTTGAGAAAGTTGCATACGTGACGTGACTTAGGAACGCCCCGTGCTTTGTAGGGCAGCCAGAGCTTGCGCTCTATCTAAGGAGGCAAGAGTAGCAGAGGCCGCGACCTCAGTTTCGGTTGGCCTTTGCTTTGAAAGATGCCCCCCATGAGCAGCAGGGTATGACGTCTATCCCCACTCAGGACGAGCTCCTTCGACTGGTAATGAAGTTGAGGATGAGGAGCAGATCTAATCGTATACTAAATATATAGGATATGGGGGGATGGGGATGGGCGGATGGCGCACAAACAAACGCAAAAATAAAAATGGGGAACGCTCTCAGCGGCAGTTGCAAGTTGCGAGCAAGTTGCGCCTTCTGTTTCTTATCTTAATTGTCCGCTAACCGCGCCAATTGTGGGGCGCTTGCGCTTGCTCAATAGTGAATACGGGTGAGAAGCTGGGCGAGCTGTGCGGACAACGACGCTAGAGGCTCAGGGGGGGTGGGACTGTCGGCAGCCCAGCACACCAACACGGCGCTGCATCGGGCGGCGGGAATCAAATGCCAAGCAATGCAGTTGAGCTGTTAAGGATCCGACCCCCCCTGCGCGCGGCGCGCGACGCGCAACGCCTGCGACCACAAGCAATCTTTACGGGCAGAGCGTAGAAGCGCGCGTGACTGAGGGGGGGGGGGGGGGGCGAATCGCACCATTTCCCGGCAAAGATTTTCGCACCGATCGGGTGCTCCCTTCCTGCAGGTTTTTATTGGGCATCGCGCCACGGTAAAATATGGTAACCCCATCCCAAAAGCCAGTGGTATGGTTGAAATCAAGGTTGAGGAGAAGCTTCCAGTGGCCTATTAGTTTGACCTTACGACACGCCCCATGACGATGCGAGCGCTGCCGGTTTCGGTCTCAGTAGCTTTATTTTTATTTGGATTTGATACTCGAGTATCCTACGACACTCCAAGTATTATACCTTCATAAAATAGCTTGGTACTCGGTCAATCACAGACAAGCCAAAAAAAAGCATCGAAGCTTTGGCGAAAACGCTCTAACCGATCAATCATCTCTTGACTCTTGAAAGCACATACAAGAGACAACCCCACCACAAAATGGCGACGCAAGAGTACTTTCGCAGCCGAGAAAGTACCCGACAGTCCACAAGATCGGTACTCTCGTAGACGCTTGGGTCGCGCGCGCACTCTGTAGATGCGCTCCCATTGTCAGCGAGTTTAGTACTATTGCCTTGCCTCCTACTGAGTGCCTCTCAAGTCGTTGCGCCTACTCACGGAACCCTCAAAAATTGCCACCAGGTCCACCTCCTTTTCACGCATGCAGGCAGAAACACTGCAACGCTCCCGTCTCTGCCACCGAACTTCAGTGTGCAAGCTCTGCCTTGAGAGACGAAATCATTTCGCGTGCCTCTCCTGCTGGCTCGTCGCTAATGTCATTGTCAATATTGGACTGGGCGTTCGCAATCATCGCAGCCAGTTCAGAAGCGTTTCGACGATGCTCTTCTTCTAGCGCGTCGCGAGTCGCCTGTGACTCCGCGGCCATAGCCTTCCGCACCTCTCCTATAGTCATATCAGTCACACCGTCGCCATCAACATCGACCTTGTCATCCAATAGGTTGTCATCCACCCTCGCCTTAGCACCCTTGATGCGCTCCTTCATAGCCTTGTTCTCAGCAGCTATCCTAGCCTTCTGCTCGGCTCGCAGGCGCAAGCGCTGCTGAATGGCCTCGTTGTGCGCTTTCTGCATCTCGCTCTGAAGAATCTTGGGTTCTTTCCCTCTGTGTGTTGCTGCAACCTTTGCCTTGACCTCAGCATCTTCACGACGGATCCGTTCCGATATCTCTGCCTTAGCATGGGCCAAGCGTGTGCGCTCCGCCGCAGTCTCTGGGTCCAGATTGGAGCCGGACCGCCTGCTGCGAAGTCTTATTTTCTTCCCCGCACAATCGTCGACTGCTGCATTGTACACGCCTTTGAATTCCTCAAAGCTGCGAGGCAGGCGCGCACATGCACAGGGCCTTTAGCATGGCAATCATTTAAGCCTCTCCGCGACGGCTGCTGTCGCACCTGAGCTCACCGCTGCCGTCGACGTCGTGAGCCAGAAACATTTGAGTTGCAAACTCGATCCGGTCGCTCTTCAGCCGCCGCGCGAGCCCGAGCTCGTCGAGCAGAGGCAGAATCTCCTCGAGGTCTACATTCCCGTTCCGGTTGTCGTCACACTTGTCGAATGCCTCCCGCAGCTTTTGCTCGCGCTCCTCAGCGATACGAATCGCCTCCTGATAATTCTGCGTTCGAAGAGGGGCAAAGAAGCGTGCTCTCAGCCGCACGCACGCCCACGAGTGCACCGATC
Organism: Isochrysis galbana; assembly: GCA_018136815.1. Classification (NCBI taxonomy): domain Eukaryota; phylum Haptophyta; order Isochrysidales; family Isochrysidaceae; genus Isochrysis; species Isochrysis galbana. The sequence continues at coordinate 4,537,651 of CM030931.1, forward strand.
GGGATCGAGGGGGTCGAGGGTCGAGCTGCACACCATCACACGTCAGTCACAGTCAGTTACTTTTGGTCCTTCTACCTCTCCTCCTCACCCTCCTACTGCTAAAGGAGAAAATCCGTAAACTTTTCAAAAATATCACAGTTGTTACGTCAGCGCTCGCCTACTATGGGTTTCACTCGTGCACACTGCACACTGCACACTGCGAGCGCGAGAAGATGGACTAGGGCCGGGGCGGGCGGAGGGTCCCCGTAACCCTTGACCTCTGACACAATACCCTACAGTATGGGTGCACCATTAAGAAACCCTACCATTAAGAAAGCTTAACATGATTTTGGCCGCCGACTCGCTAAGAAACTGGGGGTCGAGCCTCATGCTCTCAGGCTCGACATGGGTGAGATGTTGGGCACGGGTTCGAACCCCAAATTGGCTTGTGTTACGTATTTTTTTCTTTGGCTGTAGAAAGTAAAGAGTAAAGAGGACTGCGTGTTTTGTTTTTCTCCCCGCTCCAAGCTGCTGACAACTGACAACTGACATGAGTTGTCAGCTTGAGGTGAACTGATACTGATGTAAAAAACTGACGTCAGTACTGATGCACCATCTCGGCCTAGATGGGAAATACGGTGCTGGGGCCTGAAAATACAGCCAAATACATATGTATTTGGCCTCCGGCCAAATACATTTCAAATACATTCGACGAGGCCTACGACAACCCAGGACGCGCTTCAAATACAGCCAAATACATATGTATTTGGCCTCTGGCCAAAAACGGTGAATACGTATTTCCCATCTAGGATCACGGGTCACTGGCTGCCGGAGCAAGAGCCCCTTGGCATAATGGTGGTGGTCGTGGGTAGTGGTGGGGGAGCGGGGGGGTGGGGGGGGTTCGCGCGAGCAGAGAGCGCAGGGGCAGGGGCAGGGGGCTCCCGCCAAGTTTTCGTGGCAACGTTCTCCCGCGCTTCCAAAACCAAACGCATAATTGACGAACGTATTACGGGTACTGGTATACTGATACCGGTGCCCAAGCCGGTAGGTAGGGGGCCCATAGATGGGGTAAGAGTACTGTTATGAGCTCTCAGTAAGAGTAATAGCTCCATTGCTCCATACTGCCAAATCACTGATATTAGTTGTCGGCTGCTAGACTAATCTTAAAGGGGCTGATACACCACGATAACTCCTTTTAAAATTAGAATCGAAACATGTGGCCAAACTATACACGCTGCCACTGCTGAAACACGTCGACAAACACATGCACTTCAAACACATTACGCACAGGAGAATAGGCACGAGAAACAGATTCGCGGAAAGCCCAACGGGAACGTGCAGATTTTGCCGCCGCCACAGAGTGGACTCGTGCCACCTAGCGTGGTGCCCCGAGACAAAAAACATATTCGAAACTATAGACGCCATCACCAACTACACGCCTAGCCCCGGAAGGTCGCACGTACAACAAATCAAAGATAGACTCTTCGCGTACCCTGGCAAGAACACCCCCGACAGCCTAAAGACGCTATATATACTAGCGTGGAAGTATATACTCAGAGACTTCTACAGAGTCGAATTCGAGTCGTACGAGTTTCATTACATACCAACCCTAGAAGCCACACTAGTGAGGTTTACCACCTTGGTGAGAGGGCTCGCTATACCGGGCTCTCACAGCCACATGCGCACTCGCAAGGCCGCCCAAGGAAGGAAACCAAAACTTAAACAACCGATTGAACACAGCGCCCCCGCGTTTATTGTGAAGGAGAAAGGCAGACTACAATTGGGCGAGAATTTTAGCCTCGTGGCACAGGCGCTCGACCTTGCCGAGAGGCTCGCCTGAAGTAGCGAAACGCTCTCATACAATCGGAGGTAAAGACACGGGGTAGTCAGTAGCCATGGCACGAGCAAAAACACGACATAGATAACGCCGCAGACCGAAAAGCATCCAGGATATGCATGTCACTCAGCGGCGTAGGAGGAAGGCGTGCATGCACCGCTGAGGGCAGGCGCACGCCGCCCAACCCGTGACCCCCGCAGGACCCGAGCCCCTAAGTAGAGCACGAGGGGAGTTGCCGCAAGGCGGGAAGTGAGGGAGAGGAAGGGGAATGGGCGTGGCTACGGATATGCGACCCAGTGCCACGTGCGAGGCGAGATTATTAAAAGGTTTTTTTTAAAAAAATTAGAATCGTTGCCCCCCCCCTTCTATCAATATCGATACTTCATACATACATACGTAGTAGCCTCCGTCGGCCGTCGGTCGGCTGCTTGGCTGCTACGCTCTATCTATCCTCAATCCCTAAGATGCGATAGGTTCATCCAATCTACGCTAGAGGAGAGAGAGAGAGAGTTTGTGTGTGGAGTGTGGAGAGCGTAAATCAACACACAACACACGCGTGCGCGCGCACAGGGGAGTTTTGTTGTTGGTTGGGACAACTGTCATGAGAGCTGATATTAGTGCTGACATTAGTGATAGCTCCGTAACCTTGAGAGCAGATAAGCTGTTACCCCATCTTTGAGGGGGCCTCATATCAACTATCGTTAAAACGATAGGGTCATGGAGCGCGCGCCGCCGCCCGCTCTCGCTGCCGCTGCCCTCGCCATGATGGACGAAGAGCTCATGGACACGCCGCTGTCGCCGAAGCGACCGCGCCAGGACGACCCCCCCAGTCAGGTGGGCACAGGAGCCGGCGGGCCGCGCCCGCGCATCACCACGAACGACACGTACAAGGCCGCCATGCTGACACCAGCCAGCAGGCAACACACCTCCAGCACAATCCACAGCCACACCTACCACAAAACACCAGATGGACGAACCCATAGGGAAGGCCCCCGGGCCGGGACCCTACACAGCCGCGTTACCGCCCTCGTGCTCCGGCGCGAGGGGCCGGCCCGGCGCCATACAAGACAGGACCCCATTGGGGAAATGCCGCATCAAAACAGGCATTGGAAAGAGCAGCTTTGGACCCCCATCAGGGGAGACAGTGGCAACAGGGAGGACGACATCGGGGAGACACTCCCCAGAGACGCCCAGAGGCACGCGGACGACCGCGCCTCGGGCGCTGGAACGATCAGCAAGACACCGAACTCAGAGGCCCAACATAACCAGCACAATCACGAATTTGGGTCAACACAACAGACACTCCACACAAAACCCGCGAGAGGGAGTGACAACGCGGTAGACGCACCGAGACAACTGGACTCTAGGCCGGACGCGCTACCGGCGGAGTTTTACAAAAGCTTCATAGACCTAGTGAAACATGACTTCCTTAGAATGCTAAATCTAGCTCTAGAGCAGGGGCAACTTAACGTATCCATGAGAGAAGGCGACATAATACTTCTATATAAAAAAGGAGACACGAGAGATCCTAGGAACTATAGACCCATCACGCTCCTGCAAAGCGACTACAAAATATTGGCCAAGGTGCTTACGAATAGATTAAAGAAAGTAATCGGTAACATAATCTCGAAAGACCAATTAGGCTTCGTCCCGAAACGGTTGATCGGAGAAGCCACCCATCTGTTACAACTGACGAATGCGTACCTAGACGAAACGGGGGAGCCAGGACTCCTCCTGGCGCTCGACTGGGAAAAGGCCTTCGACAGGGTCAACTGGGAATTTTACCATTTGGTCCTCGACAAACTAAAATTCGGGGAAAATTTCAAGGGGTATGCGAAGGCTCTTACGAACTCCGAGGCTAAACCAATCCGCTACATAAAGGCGAACGGGGGAAGAAGCTTCCCCTTCAACATAGCGAGCGGCGTCCCCCAAGGATGCCCGCTTTCGCCGCTGGCCTTCCTCTTGACGGCAGAAGCCCTCACCAGAGCGATAAACGAAGACGAAGACATAGAAGGCATCGTAGTTAACGGTGCCGAACTTAAGATAAGTCAATTTGCGGACGATACGCAACTCTTAGCGGCAGACTACAGCAGCCTGGCGCGATCTCTCAGCTGGGTAGAAAGATACGCGGCGGCCTCGTGCGGCAAACCCAACGATCAAAAGTTCGAAGGACTGAGGATGGGCTCCCTGAAGAGGAAGCGCCCACCCGCGAGATTCCAAAGATATAAGTGGCTGAAACGAAGCGAATACGCGACCATACTGGGAGTCCCGTTAGGGGGGCCCCAGGCCATCAAGGAATTCTGGCGCAAACTAGCCGACAAGATAGAGAAGAAAGCCACTATATACGCACCGCTAACCAACAACCTATCTATACACGGGAAAACGAAGGTAGCGAATTTCCTTATATATTCTATCCCTAGATACTGGTTGCAGACACTTGCAGCCCCGAAATCATTCCATACGGCGATCAAAAGATCCGTGGACAGAATTATGTGGACTAACGCGCGCACCGGACGGAGACTACAATGGATAAAGTATCCCGAGATTCCCACTAAAAACTCTTCGGAAAAAGGGCCTCACCTCGGGCTGGGACTGCTAGACTGGGGTAACCACGTCAAAGCACTACAAGCAAAATGGATCCTAAACTATCTAGACGCGCGCCAAGCACAGTGGAAGCAAGTGCTCGACGCGTGGTTTTGCCGGACAAACTTAGGAAGGGCAGCGGTCCTCTCGACAATCCCCACGAGCAAACTCACCGATGGAACAACGGGCACAAGTAAACTACCCGCGTTCTGGAAGCTGGCGCTAAACAACATCCGTGAACTAAAACTCACATCGTTAAAAGTAAGTAGAGAAGGAGCACTCTCACAACCCATGTGGGGTAGCCCAACGCACCCGGGACCGAGTATAAAACCCAAGTGGGCAAAGCTATGGAATAAGCTCGAATGCAACACCATACACAACGTATTCAAAGACCACGCGGCGACCGCGCCCTATAGCAGCGAAGAATGCACGCAATACCTCAGGAACAACGACACGTATATACAATTTCAGGGGGAATATATCCCAAGAGACAAATTCTTAGAAACATGGGACATAATAGTCAAACACGCCACGACGTTGATGGCGGCGGCAGACAACGCGGCCGAAATAGGGGGCGCACCAGCGAGAAGCGAGGAGACCGGCAACCAAAGCGTTCCGGAGGAACCGACACCCGAACTGCGAATAACAATAGACGGGGAATACTACGTGAGCATCAAAGGAAGGTGGTATGAGGCGGAGCTCTCATACTTAGGCACACCCATAGTCGGGAAAAGATTGCCCACCGCACCCACGAACCTAGACCCATCCCCACCGGCGCATTGGGGGGAAGGGTACAAAACCAATAAGAGGCTAGAGTACCCGCTAGCAGACGAATACACACTAGACGGCAAGACGCCGCTGGACGGCACCGGTGTAGAACATATCACCGAGGCCCTCCAGCGAGCGAAATGCAAACGCAAACACCACACGGGACTGATCAAGTGGGAGGAAAAACTGCAAACCTCAGGCGACACATGGGCGCACCTCGCGAAGCTATACACCTCGCCAATGATAACGACGCGAGACATGTACTTGCACTTCAAACATATCACACACAGGCGAGTAGGCACATATAACCGTTTTCCGGGCAGAAACAAAACATGCCGCATATGTGGGGAGGCGGAGGAATCCTCGATCCACCTAGGTGAGTGCCCCAGGATAATTAACATCCTAGGCGAACTAAACAAAGTCGCACGCTTCTCACCTGAGGTTGAAAGGAGTAGAGAGGAAATCATTATAGATAACCTATTCGTTTTCCCGAAAGGAGACGCCCCGAAAGCGGTATGTATACTATACTTATTAGCGTGGAGATACATAATCACGGACTTCTACAGGATACACTACGATGGTGTAAAATTTTCGGAGGAATCAATACTGATAAGGACCATAGAGAGATATGCCTTGCTGAGCAAAGCACTCCTATTCGCGCAAGAAACCGATTCGGCGAGAACAGCCCAGGCGGGCATGGGCAGGCAACCCAAGAAAAGGGTAGACATGAACGACTTGAGACCCATCTTTAATAGAAACGACAAAGGCGGACTTAGGCCCAATGCAGAGATAGTGGCACTAACCACCAAGCTAGGGATCGTCCACGCTGTCGAGGAGATCAAGGAGCAAGACAACCTTAGCAATTGAAGCTTTGGCACGCCACTCAAAATTGATGCCGGGGACATTAGGAACCAGACCTAACTAACACAAACAAGAAGAAGACGGACAGACACACACAACACTATCGACAAACTCGAAAGGCCTGCCCGAGCCCCACACTCCGAACCAGGCCCCAGGTAGTGTACCGAGGCCGGACCCCGGAAACCGAAGAAAAAGGAAAGAAGGGGGGCAGGGAAAGAGGTGGAGGGAGGGAAGTTAAGGGCGATGTAGATAGCGAAGGCACAGGTGTGACCCATAGCTAGTAGGCGAGTAGCCCCGAATCTTCAGAAAGATTTTTTTTTTGAGGGGGCCTCATATCAGCCCTCAGCCCTAGAGGGCCCCTATGGCCCTCCGACGGCCCCTAGAGGCTCCCTTTATAGACATATGTACTATAAATGGCTTCATCGTCCACTTGGTGGATTAGGCATATACGAGGGCTTTAAGGTATTTTAGTCCACACAGATAGAAGAGCGGGGACCTAGCCGCTAGCCGTGCGAAATTCTCAAAGAAGGTATGAGTATTTGTACACTTTACACATAAAAAGTGCTCCCTCCCTCCCTCTCTCGGTCTCTCCCTCCCTCTCCCTCCCTCTCCCTCTCTTCACTGCTCCCTCTCTTCCCCTCTTGCCCCCTCCTCCTCCCTCCTCTCCCACCCTTGCCCTTTCTCATCTTCGTCCCCCTGCCTTCTACTCCGCCCTCTTCCTCGCCTTCTCTGCTCCGCATCCACCTTTCGCCGCAGCGCTGCTGGCGGATGCAATGGGCTCTCGCTTCCAGCGGCTGCGAGGGCTTCCCTCTTGCGCCTCAGAGGAAGAGGGAGAGGGGTTGAGTCCTGCACGCACGGCGACGTCGAGTGAGCTCACGCTGCTCGACGCCTTCCGTGCCGCCCTCGCGCACGAGAGCCTCCCCTCGCCTACCCAGATTCGCCGGCGCAGCTTAGGCGGCCGAGCGCATGGGCTGCTCTCTTCAGCGGCGAGCAGTCTGCATACACACGCACAGCAAACGGCCGATGAGGTGCCGCCGCAGCGCCTAAGAGATGCCGCGCACCATAGCCAGCTATCCGATGAGACGGTGCGCTCGATGCATGCGGAGATGCTCGGCGCGCTGCTACAGGCGCTCCCTCAGGCAAAAGCCGCAGACGCAGCAGCTGTTGCACAGGAGGTAGCCGCTGCTTCACTGCATGGAACAGCGGCAAGGCCCCTCAGTGCGCGCGCTGCACGCGGAGGGCGCAGCGCCTCTCGGTGGACCACTCCTGTTCTGAGCACTGGCAGTGAGTCGGATGTCCAGGATGCGCCTGCTGCTGACGTTGGCGACGGTGATGGTGCTACATTGTCAGCAGGTGGACAAATTGAAGGGTTGCTTTCACGGCTGGGCAGTCTGAAAGCATCACGCGAGGTGTTACGTGAGCAGAGTCTTGAAGAAGAGGCTGAAGCTGAGGCAGCTAGGCTAAGGGAAATGCTTCTGGGCATATCTTCAGTGGTAGGCTGTCCACAAGCAAGCCATATCCAGTCGGGACCGGTCGTACCATCTAAGACTGAGCTTCTGAATGGTGTTGGAGTGGCTAGTAGTGTTGTGGCATCGGTATCACAATCACCGTCTTGCAGTGCGCATGCTGAGCGGCCTAGAAATGTGCGGCCGGTTGCTGACACCTTGGACACCTTAGAGCTTCTCGAGGAACATTTTCCGCCTCATATAGCGCAACTTTTCTCCTCCGAAAGCTGGGAGTTGCGCGTCATGGCCATCGATAGGCTCTCACTTGTCCTAGAGGATATGCTGAGTGGCGAAGACGGCGTGCGGAAGCGTGGAGTTGCTATCGTGGGCGACGCCTCTTCGGTTTCACCGTTGTCGTCAGTACCATCCTCGCCCGACTCTTCCGACGCGCCGCCGCGCTTCTGGGCCAAAGCGGCCCCTATTCACCCGGGAAGATCGCATTCGCGTCGCCTTCACATAGGGGCACCTCTGGAAGAGGAGAGTGAGAGTGAAGGCGAGCAGGAGTTAGAAGTGGGAGAGATGTCCGAAATGGGAGCGCCAGAAACAAGGGTAACTGGTGAGCCAGTGCGGGCGGAAGCAGACAATAGCACAGGTGCAAAGGAACAAGGGCTAGCAGAGAGTGGGCCTCTGCTTGTCGAGCCGTCGCCGAGGGAGGTGGAAATGCTGCAAGCGGTATGCTGGATGCTGAGAGACGCATTGGCCGATGCTGAAGCGCGAGTGGCTGCCGCTGCACTAGAGGCTCTCTCACCCGCAAAACCTCTACTTGACTTGCTCGTGCCGAGGTGTGCACCTCGCGAGGTAAGATACTTCTCGGGCTCAAGACTCAGAACATATCCTCGCAACAACCCATTGCCAATCCAGCGAGAAATAGCGAGAGCAACCTTCTTCCACACAACCATCTGAGCCATCAAGTGAAATGCACATGGCTTCAGTTTACGGGGCCCCGTAGTTTTGCGGTCGCATTGAGCATCCGCGCCTTCGTTCTCAGGCCCGCGACGCGATGGAATTGCTCCTTTCTCCTCTAGAGAGTATCATGTGTGGGAACTCGATCAAAGCCGCCAATGGCGCTTCTGAAGCTTTGCTTGCCATTGCTGACAAGGTGAGGTGCCACGTCTACGGGAGTCGCCGCGCCACGCATGCTATTTTTATGCCCGCCCGTTGAGAATTTCATCCCCGTGGATGTTGAACAGGTTGGCATTGAACCTCTCGTGCCTCATCTGACCCAACCACTGGGTTCGAGTGAACCGACCGCTTCTGTCGCTCGACTGAGGCTGCTTCGCCTCACCCTCTCCAGTCGCCCTGCAGAGTCGCAAGAGGTAAGATCACCGCGCCTTTGCCCATCACCCAGATCTTTTGGGCTTGCTGCAGGGATAGAGCGCATGCTGTCTTGTGGCCATCACCCGCGCATTTCCGTGTCAACTATTCACGATCAATTCCCCTGCAGCATATTATTGCGTGCCATGAGCTTCCGATATCACCGCCAAATGGCAGGCTCTCCCCGTTGAGGTCGTGATGCCGTTATGCATAGACGCCATCCGGACAGCTTCCGATGATGTTCGGCGGGCCGCAGCCGAGATCCTCGTCCATGTGTATACTTCGGCCGACGACGTCGCGAGACGCACCATCGAGACACTTCTCGCTCAACCGCCGATGCTGCCAGCGGCTCTTGTTGAGGATGTTCACATAGCACTCGTAGACGCAAGGAGCTCACTCAAATTCTGAAGGTTGTGCATAACACATGAGGCCCTGCGAGCACCATGGCTCCGACATAGGGAGACTGATTCGGATGCCTCGCAACGGCTGTGCCAGCAATATGCGCAATGTGCAGTGTGCGCATTCGCTTAGCAGCGCCTTAAGCCCAGCCTAAGCCTAAACATTGCACGCAGTTGTCCTACATCATTCGATGGCAAAAATTCAAAAACGCGATATGCATCTGTGGCTCTTGCTCTTACTCTTACTTACGAATATGCTAAATACCTATATAAAAACTAAAAACTTTGAAGTTGAAGATGCCATCGCCTATCGCTATCGTACTCGTACTGCTATTACTATTAAAAAAACTTCTTAATATTCACGCCGCGCGCGCGACTATGCACTCTAACACATGCAGCCTCTCCCGCCGCTCTCATCCCCGCTCCACCTGCCTTGCGGCCCGTCCCTCGTGCGCTACCTAGGGGCTGGGTGAATGGGGTTTCCTGCAGCAGATGGTGTGCACCGATCCCCGATAGGTTTTTCCTCCCCTTCCTCCTGTACCATCGGGCTACCGGTTTCTATGTTGTTTTCTTTTTATAGACCTATGAGATGGGCGGAGTGTTTCCGTGCTTACGGGGGTCGAGGCAGGGCGGGTGAGTGAAGCGTCGTGCCGGCCTATGCGCGGTTACGCTAGCTTTTCCGTTAGTTGGAGTGCATTGGCTATTGCGGCCAGGTTACCGCCTAACATCAGTGTGCCTTTATCGTTGAATGTAAAGACGGGCGCGCAAAGCTCGCGCAGGGACTTGAGCTTCGGTTTTCTCCCTTGTGAGGCTATGCTAGTGCGTGCGGTCGAGGGCTTGTCCGGGGGGGTGAGTTCTCTGGCGAGGGCCGTGAATCTGCTAAGGGTTTTCTCGATGACCGGCACGTGATGGAAAGTGTAGTTGTCAAATTCTACTTTGTAAAAGTCACCTATTATGTACCTCCACGCTATGATGTAGAGGGCTTTGAGGCTGTCGGGTGTCGTTGTGTTCGGGTATACGAAGAGTCTGTCTTTGAGCTTTTGTGCTGTCGATCTGTCTACTCTAGGCGTGTACCCCGTCACCGCTTCTACGGCCTGGAAGATTTGTTGAGTGGAGGGGCATCTGGCGAGGTGTGTCGAGTTTTCGCGATGTTTTTTACATAATCTGCATTTCGCCGTGGTCGCCGTGGCGAATCGGTTTCGTGTGCCTAGCCTCCTATGAGTGATGTGTTTAAAGTGGGGGTGTTTGTCGGTGTGCTTGAGCATCGGGTGTGTGTATAGTTTTGCCACGTGGATCCACTCATCCCGGGTCAAGTCTAGTTTACGGGTCCACTTTTCTCGGGCCGGTTGCGGTTTGTCGCTGGGGCCACCCACTAGGTATTCGCTCGTGATGTCGGATACGGTGATTTGGTCAAGTTGTATCTTGCCGTTAAGCGCGTACTCGTCTGCTAAGGGGTACTCTAGGTGCTTCGGGCCTTTGAGCCCGCTCTCCCATCTGGCCGGCGTGTGGAATAGTGTCTCTTCTCCCGGCATAGCTACGTCAGTGGTGCCAGTGGTCTCTCCCAGGTAGTTGGTGTTAGTATATATCCATATGTTGTTCATTTTAGTGATGTATTTATCCTCTTCAGACACTTTGGTTTCTCTTGTCTCGTTTTCCGGACGAGTCTCGTCTCTAGTTCTCTCCGGTTGCGCCTTTGCGGCTGGCTGTTGTGGTGTCGGGCTAGCCTGCGCTTCATCTAGGAGCCTCAAGGCGTGTCGAACTATATGTTCCCACGAGTTTAAGAATTCTTGTTTGTTCACTCGCGCTCCCGCGTGAGAGAAGGTTTCGGGGAGATGGTTCATGTATTGTTCGCAGTCCTCCCGGGTGTACGGCTCGGTGAAGTTGGGGTCCTTGAAGACGTTGTGCACGACGTGCGCGTTCAGTGATTCCCATAGGCTGACCCAAGCGGGGCGGGTGATCGGTGGAGGATCATGACGGTTGTGCCATAACGGCTGTGAGAGCGCCCCTTCTCTGGAGAGAAGAGATCGGTCTATCTTCAGCGCCCTGAAGTTAGTTAGGGCGTCTTTCCAGAATGCCGGCAGCGCTGGGTTCCCTCGGATGCTCCGCGTGAGCATCTTAGGGGGGGTCGTAGAGAGGACGGCCCCACGGCCTAGCCCGGTCCGGCAGAACCATGCATCGAGAGCGTGTTTCCATAGGGCTCTCCTCGCGTTAAGATAGTTTAGTATCCATTTGGCTTGGAGGGCCTTTACGTGCGCCGTCCAGTGTAGGAGGCCGGTCCCCAATGTGCGTGTCGCATTTTCCGGTCCGTGTAAGGGGTAGCATGGGTATTTCACCCATTTGGTTGTCTTGCCGGTGTAGGGGCTTTCCCATAGGATTTTATCGGCCGCCCGCTACACGGACCGGTCCTTCACCTGGGTATCCGAGGGTGGAGTCAAAGGTGAGTCTGGGGTAAGGCGGGTGGGCCGCATCTCGGTCCAGTGCGTTCAGTCTTGCGAGTAGGGCCGCCGCGCACTCCGGATGGAGGAAGAGGCACGTCGGGCCGTTCAGGCAGCATCCCGCGATTTTCTTGTGGGGATGGAGGTGGCAGCGGATCGTGCACTTGTTGTCGATCCATGCGCCCGGGATCTCGTGTGAGAGGTTGCAGCGCACCCCGCGTTTGTTGCGCAGGCAGAGTCCTTGCGTGAAGCGAGCGCAAGGCTTGGGGGGTGCTTTGCCGAGTGCTTCGTGGGCCGACTTGGGGCGGGGAGCGATCTTGCGCGATTCATTACGTTCCCTACGCTTGGCGGCTTCCGCATCGCATTCGCAGATGCGATGTATCGGTGAGAGGCCGAGGGCTACCTCCGGGCGCCAACCTTTGCACCCTTTGGTGCTTCCGTGGATCATGAGCTTGTGAGGAGATTGGATGTTCGGGGGCATGGCGATCGGTTTGCATGCCCGGACGGCGTAGTTTACCGGCACTGTTTTGTTGTCGATGGTGAGGACGATTTTGCGTGGGAAGTTGCCTGACAAAAAGGTTCCTTGCGCCGCGGAGACGTAGAGGTGCCAGCGGGATGAGTGGGCTACTTTCGACACAAAAGTGCCCGACTCACCTTCGAGTTTCATGCGCTCGCGGTTCCCCTTTAGGAAGGTGAGACCTTGCGACTCGACCGCCTTGACAAGCGCGCTTAGCGTGATCTTCGAGGCTTGAGCGAGGCCGTCCGCCTCGACCACTATGTGGGCTGCAACGTCTTGAAGTGCTTCGTAGAGGGCCTTGCGTGAGGTGGTGCCTTTCTTGTTGATTTTCTCGTCGATGGATTCCACGCGGATGCGCACGGGGATGTCTTGGCCCAGGACGCGGATGTTGGTGTGCTCTCCGTACTTGGCTTGAAATTGTTGTGCGCAGTCTTCATTGACTGCTATGTGCCACGGGCCTCGCGCTGAGCGGGCCCAGAAGTCTGGCTCGGGGTCCACGCCCTCAAGTTCGAGAAGTAGTTCAACGATGGCGGCGTACGCCGTCGTGTCTTGGAGGATGATGTCCCCGGCTTGGTGGAAGGAGAGCTCGAAGGAAGCGTCGGAGTCTGTGATGTCGTTTTCTATGTCGGAATCTTGGTCCTGTGAGGCGTGGGCGGAGGTGACCTTGGTCAGCGTTGGGTGCGTGGAGTCAGTGGGTGAGAGGGTCTTGTCATTGTTATCCCCACGGGGGGCGTGCGCGCGTGCTTCGTGTGTGTGGTGAGGTGTGCATGAGGGTCCTACTCTGACACGTATGTTGCTTGCTGCATTGAGGTGTGTGTTGTGCCCATAGGGGCCACCCGGCCACGGGCCGCGCTGCCGGAGCAGCGCGGCCCTTGCCAGGGCGAGAGGGGCCTCTGCCATAAGGCATGCCCAATGGAGGGGTGGCTGCATGAGCCTGGCACTGGTGGGGTGCTGCCAGCAGCCTGCTGCCCCCCATGGGGGAGGCCAGCATGGCTGCCATGTGTGGTGTGGCCGGGGCCACGGGCCGTGTGGCACGACCGGAGTCGCACGCACCTGCTCGGCCTCGGTGGGCGGACGCGGCCGCTTCGTCAGCGGCTGCTCCATGGGCACTGGGGGGGCGCCCTCGGTGGGGGGCCCGAAGGAGAGGGGAGTCGCGTCGGCGCGCTCCATCGCGTCTAAGTATAAACTTAGTTGACTGCTACTGCTATTACTATTACGACTACTCACTCCAATTATCCCGTTGCTATTGCCCTCACCTCTCGCTCACTCCACCCCGTCGTTCCTTGTTCTTCGGTTTCCGGTTGTATTTGGCCTTTGCTTGTTGCTTTGAGGGAGGACTCGCACCTACTAGAGGCGCTAGAGGCCCCAAGAACCAAGACTGAAGCTTAAGGCTTGAAGATTTCAAAACTCGAAACTCGGAGCCTTCGAGATGCTGACAACTTACACATTATGGAAAACGGCAGGATCCTTTGTTTTGGCGCAAAACGTACATGTGCGAATGCTGCGCACTGCCATGTGGAAATGGGTATGGCGCCATCATAACTATTTGCCCCTCCGTTTGTACGACGCAGGTGATACACATGATAGGATCTACGTCGACTTGCGGAAAGAAAGGAGTTTTTAACCTTCGGTGCGGACCCTCGCGCCGCCAGTGCCTTTGTCATGCACGAGTCTGATTGGGGCAATGTGTGCTGACTCACATCCTACTCAACCCACAAAGAGCAGGCAAAAGTTGTTGCAGCGATGAATGCACGACACCTTGCGATAGCGGCACTGAGATCCAAACACAATGATAAGAGAATAGGCCCGACCTCAGCGCAAACACACAACAATAGCACATTGCGCAGAGGCCGCACTCAGCTAAATCATGCGCAGAAAGATCTCGCCTCGGAAGAGAACAGCGTTACCAAAGTTCTTGCCACCGAGATGTGTTCGAACACGGCACCGAGCGACCGAGACGGGGGAGGGTTACCAAACAAATCCCGTGCTGATCAACACGGATACTGACTCATACAGTGAAGCGGGCAACTTAGAAGAGCTCCTCCTCCTTGTGGGTCTCGATGGTGCAGTCCGAGGTGGGGTAGGTCACGCAGGTGAGGCAGAAGCCCTGGCTCATCTGGTCGTCGTCAAGGAAGGAGCCGTCCGACTGATCAATGGTACCTGCGGTGACCTTGCCCGCGCAGGTCGAGCAGGCGCCCGCGCGGCACGAGTAAGGCAGGTCGATGCCGTCCTCCTCGGCCTTGTCGAGCACGTAGGTGTCATCCGGGCAATCGATGTTGAAGGTGCCCGACGGGTCGATGAGGGTGACGGCGTACATCTGGGCGGCCGAGGAGCGGGCGACAGCGGAGGCACCGATCTTGGAGGCGAGCGGCGCGTTGAAGGCGAGGCCAGCGACGATGTAGGAGAGCATGGGTACTGACTGAGAGAGAGAAGAGAGCGAGGTGACGCGAGGAGTGGGGCGAGAGAGTGCGACCTCGGGGGGGGGAGGGGCGGGGGGGGGAGGGGGGCGGGGCGGGGGGGGGGGCTGCGGGGGGCCGCGGGGGAGGGTCGAACGAGATCGCGTCGGCGGCGTCGCGAGATGCGCGAAAGCAAGGGACGGGTCAGAGAAACCTCCGGTCAAAACATCGGACCTTCTCCTCGGCTTCCCCCCCCGGCGCGGATCCGCTCGGAGGCCGGAAGGGGCGGGAAACGTGGGCGTCGTTGGCGCCTGAAGGCGCGAGCACCTGTGCTTCGTCTCTCTTCTCAAGGAGGACTGCTCTCCGCGAACCCGTCGCGCAACATCTATTCTCTATTCTGACGATTCTCTTCTCTCCTCGGCACCTTCTTCTTCTTCGAGCTTGCAAGTCCTCGGCTTCGAGACCCACGGCTCTCGACGAGTGAATCTCCGGCCTCGTTCACATTCGAACACTCTACCGAGGGGGGCCCTTAGAAACATCGCAATTTTTAATATGATATCTATTCCCATGAGTATGAATGAACTACACCAATTACAGTATAGATGCACCATAAACTTACTGCCGGAGCACCGAAACAGGTGTAGGGCGGTCAAACAGTGTTTTTATTAGGGGTGAACAATGACCATCTCAGAATTGAGGAAATTTGAGGATTTTTCGGTAGAAAGTAGAAAGTTCCCAACACCAATAATACACCCAACTAGCAACTAGCACAACTAGCACATATCTTGGCAAACGCTAGGGCGGTCAAACAGGGCTTTTTAAGTACTAATATTGGGGGGGGTCGACATTTTTGACCGTGAGCGGAAAGCCCCGGCGAAAGCGCCTCGGAGGGTCTCCCCGCCTTTTCAGAATCCTCGTCCGAAAAGACGGTGCGAAGTCCCGTCGGACCCCCCCCCCTTGCACACGCTCTGGCGGCTCACACGAGCCGAACTAGACGTCGCTCCCACTGAGAGATGTGTTTCTTTAGTCTAAAAGGTGCCTACACACCTCTTCAATTAGGGGTCCGACGCCCCATATTGCCTATAAAGCAAATTTCAAACCCTGGTGCCCCAGCGATGACGTCCGCGCATGCACATACGCACATACGCACCACACACAGCTCGCACACGGCTCATTCGGCTGTCACAGGATGCTCCTTGACTGTCCCGACCCTCGCCCCGCAGGATTCGCCCGGGCTCGCGATTGACGAGGAGCTGGAGCACCAGGACGCCATGGCGCTCGATGCTGCTCGCTGGTCGACAAAAGTTTGCTGGCCGTTGGCGGGACAGGTGCGCTGCCAATCGCGCCCGCTCTGGCGCAGGTCGACCAGGCCCATACCTACAATTCCTTTGCCGCCCCAAACGTCAGGTTCCCGACTCGTATTTCGACGCTGTGAGGCAGGGAGAACACCTGCCGCCAATGCTCAACCAGAGCATCGGCGGCAGGTGTTCTCTCTATGTTTTCGTCGGCTCCTCGGATTTTCACGTGCATCATAGGGCTGGTAGCAATCTAGAAATGTAATTTAAGCTAGCCTGCAGCGTGATCTGCGACGGCGCGACGCGCGCGGCCGAACAGTACTGTAGAATTGATAGCTTTTTGTTTGACGTCTAAAGGGAGAATTTTTCTCCGCACGGAGGGCTCGAAAATTGGGCAGAAGGGCGAATTTCGAGCTCTAGACCGCCCGTTCTTTTGGCTACTAGTAGATTCAATATGTAATCTAGCCAAGCACCGGCCTGAAAGCTTCAGGCTTCAGGCGTGATGGTTGCGATCGATTTCTGTGGGCAATCGTGTCGTGAATCACGATTGGACACCGGCTGCTTTGCGCTCATCTCGAGCCAACTTTTGGAAATTTTTGTACACACGGATGACCTCCAAGGCCATTCACGTTCGGAGACACACAAGTCGTGCCCGCCAAGCACGGGCCAGTCAATAGTCAATAGTTTGCCCGTTTTTATAGCACAACATCCCAACATGGAGCACAAAAAGTAGTTTTGTTTTCGCATTGACGTGTTCCCTCCGTTCCCATCTGAGGCAGTGGTAACCTCGGATCCGTCAACCCCACTAGCTAATTGGACACAACTTTTCCGTCCCGGAATCCCGCCATGCCTGACGAGCCAGGTGTCCGAGTGCTACCGGGGGGAGGGGGCACTGCCCCCTCCCCTCGATATTTGTCCTCCCCCCAGTGCACGCACCGACCCCGCGCACCCCAGCACGTCCTCTCCTCGAGTCCACGCTGGGGGAAAACCCCTTTCGGGTAAAAGCAACGCAGGGGGGGGGGGGGTACTCGTGAATAGGAGCCCAGAAGCGCTAATCTCTCCTCGCCGAAGCGAGTGGCCGCGGCGAGCCGCGGCCCTTCACTCCTGGTTCCTGGTTCTGGTGCTCCCGTCTTCTCTTACCCAAACGGGGCGAGAAGACATGTTAACGCTTAACGCCGGAGGGAGAGCTGCCACTCCCCCCTCCCCTCCCTCTTCCCTCTTCCTCCTCTCTTCCCTGCGGCTCTGGCCCGTCTTCAGGGGTATACACGACTTCCTTGTCGCACCGTCGCACCAGCACGGCGAACTTCCGCGTCTGATGTATCGGCAGCATTCGACGGACGCCTACTTGCCCGAGACGGGCAGGGGTTCTCTTATCATCAAGTCTATCCCGTCCACACCTCCTCGTCTGGCCGAGGTGACCCCGGTTGGAAATTTTTTTTATTTGGAGTGGGAGTCGCACTGCCCCTGCTTCTCTTCTTTGTATTGTGGAAGTAAAGTAAAGGTGTGGCGCTTTTCCAAAAAAGACAAGATGCGGCTCACCCCGGAAGCGGAAGCAAAGTTAGCCGCGTGCAAATAAACATGAACACTCCACGTCTGAAGGCGGAAAAGGCGGAGGATGAAATAAGCTGTAAAGGATAAAGGCGGAAGAGGCGGTGGGGGTAGGCGTGTCGCCTCGTGATCCTGCACTTTTGTACTTTAACGAGGGGGTCGCACTTATACCGTCCACATGGGGGTAGTTGCCAAAAAAACAACCAAACCTGAGGTTGCACCCTCTGAACGAGGGGGGAAGGGTGGTTGGAGGGGAAAGCGGGGCATGGGCGATGGGCGATGGGCGATGTCGGTTTTCTGTTTTCTCCCAGAGTAGGGTAGTTGTATCATAGCAGCGCTAGCCGACCTTTTCAAGATTTTGTGTGTGCTTGTAATATGTAGGTATGTAAATATATATGTGAACATGTGTAACATATGAACATATGCACTAACTACTCTAAGTTCTTTTTGAACCGTCGGCGCATGCGCACATGCGCATGCTACATCGCTCACAAACTATAACAATCGTTTTTCAATATTCTATACTCTAACTCAGTGCAAAGCATCTGACCTACTTCAACATTACTTGATCAAGTCGCCTTCCCCGGCGCGTAAGCATGTGCGGCCAATCGGCCCCGAGAGAGGGGTGGTGGAGTGCAAATTACGAATACGTTGTTTCAAGTGCGTGGCATATACGATGAAAGGGGTGCGAGGTGGAAATGAGAGGCGGTATTGGAGCACAGTGTGCTCGTGCGGAGGGTTCATCTACTCGGAGGCCTCCACGGAGTCGTAGCATGCGGCGCAGAACCGCGTCGCTCGTTGCGGGAACGGCGATGAATGTGGACTTCAAAGAGGTAGCAAAGAGCACCTGCAAGGCGATATGCAATACTACTCAAGTTTTCTACTACTAGTATTTGCACACGTCCCCAAAGAGGGCGTGCGCGCAAGTGAACCCAGCACAGACGAAAAATAGTGCGGCGCCCTACCTCATGTGAGAGGACCAAGGCTCGCCTTAATCCGCGATCTATCACGATGTCATCGTGTCGCATAGGGAAGCGGGCATGCGGGAACCGGGTGATGAGTGGCACATTGGGGTCGGTCATGTGGACCTGCTCGTCCAGACACCACACACAGGCCTGATCCGCCTCTGAGGCATCACCAGGGACTGGCCAGAATTCTGGACGATCGGAGGGCCATGCGTATGTCAGGCGGCCGAGCGGCCAGATTGAGGCGGCTGCGCCCCATGCACCAGCGGCTTCGACAGACGAGGTCCCAATGTGCCCCATTGACGGCCGCGCACCAACGGCAGGAGGTAGGGAATCCTCCAGACGGCGAAAAAAATTAAGAGCATCCGGCTCGCCATATGTTTTTGGCTCCAGAAGATCGGGGTGAGGCGTGCATTTGGCGGCGGCCGTGAGCCCCTCGCCACGGTAGAGCATCCGGCCAGTGTCTCTCACTGCTGAGACAAAGGCCGGGTCGCATTGGCTCAGGATGATCGCTGCAGCCTCTTCGAGGGCGAGCGGACGGCAGGCAGATTGGAGCTCAGGCAGATCTGGAGTGCTCGACTGCAGCAGCGGCAGCGCGTGCATCAGCCGCAGCACCGACGCCCGGTCGAGGCAACCCATCGGGTCGAGTGGACCGACCCATCCTAAGGCACCGATATATCCGCTTCCGGTGAGTACATCTTGCCTTCTTGGTTTTCAGTTGGAGGCCGTCTGTCCGTCCATCCATTATCCATCCCCGAGTCCCGAGTCCCTCCTACCGTGGGGGTCGTACCACAAGCTATTTTGATAAGTGGGGTCAATGGGGGCCTCGCGCCCCCCTCACTCCATGGCGGACATCCCCCGGGGTGGACCCGTACAACCTACCTCAGCCCCTGCCCTCTGGCCTTTGGCCTTTGGCAGCTTGGCAGCAGCTGGCAGCTAGGCAATCATCATTCTGGCCCGGACCCCTAGTGGGCGCGGGCCGCGATTCGCACTCCCACGCCCGAGCTGGGCCGCTGGGCCTGCCCTCGAGCTGACTTCCCCCCCATCCCTGGTCGCCACGCATACAGCATACAGGGGCCTCTGGGCGGCTCCCATATGGCCAGCAGCGAGGCTAGCGTGCTAGCGTGGGAGAGGCAAAGGGGGCCAGGGGCTGAGCCCCAGCCTCCACTGCTCCACTGCCCCCTGACCGTGACCCCTGAGCCAGACTTGCCCGTGCTGGCCCTCTAGGCCTCTAGGAGCCCCCAAAGGACCTTAGAGAGCAAGCCATGGCGCGCCGCATGGCGACGCGCTGCAGGAAGAGCACTGGGGGAAAAAAACCTTATACATATAATATTCTTACCGCACTTGCGGCGCATGGGGGTCGTACCGTCGTACCACATACCACATACGTACAAGTTGGAGGGCAATGGCTTGGGCAGATTCTACTGGTGCACGACAAGCTGGAGGCACGGGGGCGCCATTCCCATTCCCGAGGCTCGGCCCGACAAACCCCATATCCCCCATATCCCATATCTCAAGCCCCTAACGAAGCAGAGCACAAAGGTGCCGCGGTGGGTTTGCGTGGTGTGCACCGGCTAGAACTTATAGACATAGTGGTGGTAGTGGGATGAGGGAGGAGGATGTTATAGTGCCCTGTGTGGTCAGTGGCCCCCTTTGGTATCATTTTCATTTAGCATGCAATGAAGTAACAGGATGCGCGCCGCGCCGCGTTCTCCTTCTCAAGCCACAAGGGGCCGCGTTGCAGCCTCCATATGATAAAGATGAGTGGCCGCAAGGCAGGCTGCGGGAGCGAGCAGCAAGGGAACGGACGTGGCTACGTCTTAAGCACCCCATGACCGCGCGCGAGGCGAGAATATCAAGGAATTTTCAACTCTGAACTCGAGACAGGCTCACACTTACGACCAATAGCCAGCCGAACGACTTTGACGACGACGACTTCTTGGTCGTGCCGAGTCGAAGCCATATGTACAGAGTATGGAGAGATGCATCATGCACACTGGACATACCTAAACGTTATTCGTGGACCTCGATGAGGCGCAACATGCCTCACACGACGTGAATGCACGCAGCCACGATCTCCGTTGAGAATGAAGGTGGAATCACGCAGCACTTGCGGGTGGAACGAGTCTGTCCACCACGCGCAGTCAGCATGCCCGGCAGCCGGCAAGGTCGTGTCCTAGGATCTCCCACGATAGCACGTTGGCCTGGCGTTGGGAACGAGTAGATGCCAAGGGAAGCCGGAATAGTGAAAGGTGCTGCCCTTTATGGGCGAACGGCTCGGGCTCGGAACATCATCTGTGATCCTTGATGAAGGCACGAGAATACTGCGGGGCAAGCGTGTGTCTCTCCGCATGCTAGACTGCGTCGGCGACCATCGACGAAGGCGGCGTCTTACTCCAAGGGCGAGGACCTACGAATAACTGCAGGAACAGGGACAACGTGCCTACAAAGTCACAGTTTGCATTGGACAAGAAAATCACGGAGAGGCAGAGCGAATGTAAAGATGCGTGAAGCGAAGATTTGTGAGACGAGGAGGCAAGCGCTGAATGACCGAGGTCATTCAATATACGTTCTGACGGCCTGGGTCGGAAAGCAACCGAAGATGAGCGTTCGTGGCGTTTAAGGGGAGGAGTACGGATCAGCAGCAAAAATAAAACATGTACATTGCTTCTCGAGCCCATCGGCTGCAACCCATCCTGCCTGTGCTCTTGGGCACAATGCTGATACAGCAATGTAACTACGGGAGACTACCTAGAGGGAAGCAGCCGATCAGAGGTCCTCATACGAAATTCGGCGAGCGCTCTCGACAGCCCGCAATGCGTAAGTGTCTTGTCCATCTCTTGATTGCTGCTCTTTCCCCAGTACGCATGTTGTGTGCAGGCCTGCAGGCCCGCCCTTAAGAGTACGTCGAGTACCTCCGCGTAGCTGCCGGGGACTTGGACCTCGTGGCGCTTGGCGCCCATAACGCACGGCAGAGCGTCGGCACAATGTGCCTCAACGCTGGCGCAGTTGCACTTGGTAGCGATCGCGCAGGCAGCGGCGGTGGAGAGGAGTACCCTTTGGACGCCCGAAGCCAAGATGGCCGTGACGCTTCGTCGGCGTTTTCTTCGATCCGCTCGCGCCACAATGCAGCCTCATTCGAGCGGCGCGAAGCCGCTGTCGAGATTTCGGACAGCCCATGGGCCCAGCTGGAGGCCTTGGGGAGCCGCGACGTTGGTCGCAAGCCCAATCTGTGGGGCTGCAGATCGCGTAGCAGCGTCGGGTTCGACGACGTGGTAGACTCGTCCGACTGGGTGACAGGTGACGGTTGGGGACATGATGTGTCGCTTCCCAGACGCTGGACTGGGGCATTAAGGGCTAAGCTAGGATAGCTAAGCAAGCTTGGCGGTGGAGCCTCAGTTCGATCAAGCGACGTGAGATCGGTACATGATCGGGACGGTTCGGAGAAACCACATCGCGGGGAAAGCGCAACGCGCTCGTCCATTTCGAGCTGCAGCGCTTTACGATGCTCCTCGAGGGCAAGCTCGACGTCAAGGAGCAGCCGGATCCCCTGCAGCGACTCCCACGTCTTCAGGCGCCCTTCGTTGATGAACCGGCGCATGCCCTTAGGCGAAGGATTTGTGATAACTCTGTACATGCAGTCGCGGATATCGAGGCGAGGGACAATCGTGAGGCAGCCATGGTATCGCTGCTGGAAAACGCCCGCAGCATCCTCGCCGAAGAAGGTGGGCAGCATGTTGAGCGCGGCAAGTGCGCGGCACCGGTGTTGCACCTCGCGGAACATGAATCGCTGTAGTCCAGCGAGCGAGGCAACCACGCCCGAACGGTTGCCCGCGTTGCTCAGGATGGCTTGCGCGGGCGTCTCGAGGAAGGGTGCGATGTGCGGGTTTACCTGAGCCGAGGCGAGGCATTAGGGTGACATTCGTGCATGAGAGGCGGCGCGGCACACGCGTGGGGCGGCTAAGCAGCAGTGAGGCATGGCACAATGCGTATTTCATTGGTGGGCTCACCTGGGACACGATGAATTGCGAGACGTGGAAGAGCTGCGAAAGCCGATGGAGGGGTAGGTCGGCCCGTAGGGAACCATCGACGTACTTAGTGCCAGGTGGGTCCATCGGCACGATGCGCCCTGAGGCATCCTTCGCCATCAGCGTGGCCGCGCGCATGATTCCCGGTAGCGAGCATGAGGCAGCCACTGCGGAATAGATGAGCACGTTTGGCGTTGTGATGTGGTTCAGTAGCACCGATGCGCCCCCCTGCCCACCGCGTGTTGACGAGGCGATGGAGATGTTGACGTGCCGACCGGTGCGGAGATAGCCCTCCTCGAATGTCATGTCGCCAAAGTAGGCGCGCGCACACGCCTCGAAGTCAGTCGACTTCACGAGGAAGCCATGCTGGATGAAACTAGCCACCTGCTCATGCAACGGCGGAAACCAGCGCTCCGGCAGGCAAGTAGAGATGGTGTCGACGCACACGTCGCGCAGCAGCTCCTCGTCCGTTCGTTGCGCGAGGAATCCAGCGACGATGGATCCGCCTGAGGTACCCGAGATTACGCGCGGCAGCATGCGCTGCTCGAGCAGTGCGCGCACCACTCCCATGTGGTACATCGCGAGCGAGCCGCCACCAGATAGGCAGAGCGCAGTGTGGCCGAGCGCCAGCTGCGACGAGTTGAAGAACTGGAGCTTGCGCCCGAGGTTGATCTCCTCCTCAGGCGCGTCGGCGATACGCTTGAGCGCCGCCAGCATCGACTTGGACTGGCGGTCACTTACATGCCGCGCGCCCGCCATCGCGACAGCGGGCTCGGCCTGCGCGGGACGTTTCATGAGCGGCTGGAGCGCAAACATCAGTCCGGCCGCATTGTTGTGCCTCCGTAGCTGCTCCTCCTGTTTACGCACGGCCTCCCAGCCGTGGTCGTCCTTGCGCCAGGCTGCAGCGCCCGACAGCTCATCGCGCTTCTCAGCGATTTTACGCCACTCTTCGTAAGTAGTGCCTGTCTCGCAGCACGCATGCCACGCCAGCTGCTGATCGAGCTCCTCAATCTGCTGCCGCCGCGTGTGCTGTGAGAGGTTGGCGTAGACGCTCGCCACTGAGCGTGCAATTGCTGCGACGCCATACATGCTGAGTGCGAGGCCTAGGAGTAGCCCCTGGATTGCGCCGGCAAGCAGCCGCATCGCGATGACGATGATGCCAAGCACAAGCCATACTATGTATGACCACGCAGAGTAGCAGGCGATGGTGGCGCCGACAGCGAGCCACTTCCACAACGCCACGCCGAGTGTGGTCTGGCCGTACCAAAGCACGGAGTGCAGAGAGTCCGCATCGGCTTGTGTACGGCGGATCTCCTCGGCCAGCCAGACAGCGAGCGCCTGGCTGCAGGCCGCACCTGTCCCATCATCTCGCGCGGCGCAGAGCGCAAGCGTTTCAACGGCGTGTGCGGCCGGCTGATGCTGTGTTAGCGAGAGCAGCTGCTGCGGCACCGCATTAGTGAGGGGCGAGTGAGGAGGGAAGACGTGCTGCCGGTGGGTTGCATTTTCTGCCTCCGCTGAAGGCGAGGAGGGCCGGAGCGCTGCGAGACAAACCATCAGCAGCACAAAAGCGCCGCTCGCGGACGAATAGCCCATCGGCCTGATCTCCCCCCTCCGCGCCCCTCTCCCTCCCTCCCGCCCTCCCGCCCTCGCTCTCTTACCCCCCTCCCGCCCCTCTTTCCCCCCCGCCTCTCTCTACCCTCCCCCTTTCACTCGTTTACTTAATCTCACTCTCTCCTCGCTCTCTCGTCCTCCCTTCCTCCCTTCTTCCTTCCTTCCCTCCTTCCCTCCCCCCCTTCTCTTCCCCCCTCTCGCTCTCCTTCTCTCCCACGCCCCTCTCTCCCCTCCCTCTATCACTCGCTCTCTTCCTCCCTCCCTCTCCCTCCCTCTCTGTCACTCTGACTCACTCTCACACTGCGGCACTCGTCCTCACTTGACTCTCAATGCGTGGGAAGGGGAGGAGAAAAGCAGAGATCTCGTGGGGAGAGTAGAAAGGAGAAAGGGAGGGAAGGAGGGAGGTGGAAGGCGAGGGAGATGATGAAGCGGAGTGCGGAGACGCGGGGCGAGGAGGGGGCGAGGGGGCGGGGATGCGGCAGCGCGAGCTCGAGTTGGGGAGGGGGAAGGCCGGGAAGAAAGGGGAATGGAAGACGAGGGAGGGAGGGAGGTAGGAAGGTGAGAAAATCCTGTGGACAGAGAGAAAAGACGACGAGTGAGAAAGTAGAGAGGGGAGGGGGAGGAGTAGTGAGATCCTTAAAATGTGGCACACGCACCGGCGCGGAGGAGTGAGAAAGTATGGGGGGCGCGCCACACTGTCTAACTCCCTGGGAGAGGGAGCTCCTCTCTCCGCCCCCCCCTCCCCCTGCCCCGCCCCGCCTTTCTTTTGGAGCGGCTGCTCTGGTGAGTACTCCGTGTGTAGCCAACTCCTAACAACTTTGTCCTTCCCCACTGTATTTTTCCACCCTGGCTGCATGGGCCCCCACCCAAGGCACTCCATTATGGGTATGGAAGGCATTGAGGCTGCCAACACACCAAAAGCTCCAGTGGCGCACCTACACAGCCGGCACGGCGTGCGGCCCTCGAGCGGTTTTGGCCCGTGATTATAACGGTATACTTATCTCCTGTCATTGGTGTACTTCCACACTGTGGTGCACATAGCTCAGCAAAATCATGTACAAAAAGGACATGCCTGGCCAAAGGGGTATAGGTGGGCCTCACCCCAAGCCTTCTTCCCTGGGGACTTGGTCGTGGCTTCACTGAATACCTGCGCTGGTTGGCCGCACTTGGCCTGGCAGCACGCGCGGTGCCGCCGTGCCGATCAAGTCCTGTGAGATATTACGACCCTAGGCATGCAACAAGGCCTAACAAGAGATAACATGAGTGAGACACCCATAGCACACAAGCTTCACCCCCCTTCCTCCCCATCCCCACCCTCATCCTCTTCACTCCTGACCTCAGCTAGCAGTTCCCACTTGGACAAAGCTTTTACGACCGAACTCATCTAACTCGTCCACGGGCGGATCCCAGACCACCTTTACAACACTCTCCCACTCTCCCAATTCTGCAACATGATTGTGGAAGGCGGGCAGGAGCTTCTCCTTCTTGCCATCTTGCGGCTTAAAGTTGCCGCCGCCCACCTTGACCTCATTGAAGAGGGCAATGAGCTCGGTCTTCTTGAGTCGCGAGGCGTCTCCATCCGCCTCCCAAAGTTTTGCCGCAGCCGCACGTGCATCAACCTTCTGATGTAGGGCGCGCTGCTCACTGTTTTCCTTGCGCGCTCGAGCCCGGGCTTCTTTATGCCCCTTCTGATCGGCTAGCCGCTGGTGCTCAGCGCGTGCAAGCTGCAGTCCCTCGCCGTATGTGATAGGCCCGAGGTCCAAAAATTCGCTGGTCGAGAATCGCTTTTTGCGCTTGCCGGCGGCCGAGGAGCGTGGGCGCCGTGCAGCCTCATTCGCATGCTCGCCGCTGCTCGCACCTGCGCTTGAGTGAGAATGGGAACGGTTAGCATTGCCGTTTGCATCGTTGGAGTTGGTTGCTCCCTCTTCCTCTTCCTCATCCGGCAGCTCATCCGTCTCGGACGCGGACTCACTGGCGCCCGCACCGTCACTTGCCGCGTCAGCGTCCGGCCGCCGCTGACTCGCTCCAGCCCCCGCTGCCTGCAACACACTCCAATTGAGTTGGGTCGTGAGGCCAGCATCGTCAATTGCCTCTTGCCTCTTGGCCTCTTCCCGCTTCAGCTGCCACCACACCCTGCGTGTGCACACAAATCCATGGGGGGCCCTCTGCTCGAACCCGGTCACCGCCCATGAGTCGCGCATGTTGTTGATGGAGAATGCGAGCTCGTACGCCTCCTTGAAGATTGAGCGACGATCCTCCGCGGTGAGGGTGTAGTCAGCACCTTGCATCACTCTCGACGCGACGCGCATATCGCTGAGTGTGCGCCAGTGTCTCTTGAATGCTGCGAACAATTTTTGGTCCTCTGGCTGCGTGCGGTGGCTGGTGTGCGGGACGCGCAGATGGATATCGATGCCAACTTCGAGCGCTGCATCGATCATCTCGGGGCTCATGTGCGCGCCAAAGCCATCGCACAAACCGAGAACATGCTCACCTCTCTTGAGTTCCTCTTCGAAGCACGGCGCCACGACCTTTTTCATCCATCCTGCTGCGAATTCTGCGGTGAACCCTCCCGTGGGGTGCGGTCGAAACGCCGCCACGCGCGGTGTGCCATCGGGATAGGTGAAGCCGGAACGGGGGGGATCTTTCATCTCACCTAATGTTTGGCCTGACTGTTGATCCGTGACGAGAGCCGGAAGCGCGCGACAATCCAAGGTGCAGCCCCCCGTGACGGTGCGTTTCTTCGCCCCCTTCTCAGAGACAACCTCCCCGCCGTCGCCCGGGAATCGCCAAGTCCAATCGTTGCCTGCTACCGCCTCTGATAGTTTGACTTGGACGCCCATCTGGTCCCATGAAAACAGGTTGCCCGGCTTGTCGATCACGAAATATGCGCCGTCTTCTTGGGATGCCTCGTCCTCACTAGTCCACCGTCCCAGGCCCAACTCCACGATCGCCTCGCCCAGCCGCTTGTACCAGAGCTCGACGTTCGCCGACGTGCACCATCGTTTTCGGTC
Source organism: Isochrysis galbana (assembly GCA_018136815.1). Lineage (NCBI taxonomy): Eukaryota > Haptophyta > Isochrysidales > Isochrysidaceae > Isochrysis > Isochrysis galbana. Next base: position 4,564,702 of record CM030931.1, read on the forward strand.
GAGCTCAATTCGCCTCACCTTGCCTTCCGAGATCTCCACCTGTGTCTTGAAGCGTGCGTACCAATCTGCGCGGACGGCCTTGTGCTTGAAGAGTTCGGCGACCTCCGTGTCCTTGATGAGCATGTTGACCGTGCCCATGACAAGTGGGCGGCTCACACGCACACCCATTGCGCGCAGCGCAGATGCCCACATGTACAAGCGTTCACGTGCCTCAACAGGTAGCAAGCACTTTCTCCCTGACACAACTGGACTAACAACAAATGCAGCCTTGTCCGCATCCCCCTCCACGGCAGCCATCGCTTTGGCCTGCGTTGCGGCTGCATGCAATGGCCAGTAAGACACCCTCACCCCCACAGCTGCGAGCACCTTCGCCGCCTTCCGACCGTCGACCGGAAGCCTCCCAGCCACCATCTCCTTTGCTGCCCACTTCACACCCTCACGATACATGCCGCGCGTCCGCCCTACGCCGTATTGGCGGCCATCGCCAATGCGCTTGCAGCCGGCCTGCAGCTTCTCCTTGAGCTCGTCCAGGTTGTACCCAAGCAGCTGCCCCAAGCGCGTGGCACCATGTTCCGTCGGATGCGGCGGCGATGCCGATGCGTCTCTGTTGGCTCTCCTTGCTCCACCGGACCGCGGCGGTAAAGCGGTAAAGGCACGACGCCGCGCCGGATGCGGTCCAGCATCTCTTCCCCGATATGCTGCTCCCAGTAGAGGAAGCGCTGCCTGTCGATCCCGAACTCCTTGGCCCACTGGGACTTGGTGGTCAATTCCGAGCGATCGGCGTCGGGGTGGTGCCAGTGGCAAATGGCGCCGAGAGCCCTTTTCTTCGTGTCATCGGCCGGCGAGGCGCGCCTACCGACTGTATATGATACTGAGGCACGCGCCCGTCGCGCGGGACGCCCGCCGCGCGCGCCGCCTGGCCCCTCCTCACCTCGAAGGACGCTTTCGTCGGGGTCGAGCCCAGACGCCGACGTCACCTCTGGAGACCCGTCGTTCGCGCCGAGCGAAGCCATGCACGCCCAGAGGCCGGGAGTGGTGCCCTAGCCCCTAGGCAGGTCGCCCACGGGGCCGGCTCAGCCTCCCTGGGGAGCTGTGGCCACGAAGGACACCACTGCCAGGAGATGGGCACGCGCCAGGAGTTGGCTACACGCCGAGTACTGTAGAGTACGAGAGATCTACAGAATATGGAGGCCCGCCCTCAAACATCCTCTCCCCCTCCCCCCCATCTGCAGCTAAGTCTGTGGAATTTGTAGATGCGGTGGCGAGCAGCGAGCGGCGGCCCACACAGCTGCTGCGCGCAATAGGAGTAGGTGGTCTAGGGGAAATACAAGTCGAACGCGAACTCAACTCAAACCTTTTGACCGTTTGAACAAAGTCAACTACCTACTATCTACTGTTGTACTCCCTTGACCCCCCAAAGTGAACACTGGCAAAACCCCTGAAAATTTCACCGCGCCGCGTAAACTCGGCGCTCAACCAAGCGGAACAACGAAACGCACCCCAACTCACGGCGCGCGACAATGAGCACCCGTCAACGTCAACATAACATAACATACTTACCACTTACCCCCCCCCGAATCTTGGAGCATACTGATCTCACGTAAACCAGGGTCTGAATAATAGAAGGGACGGGATCGTCGTTCGGAATTTTCCACTCGGCGGCCGAAGAGGAGAGACGTGGGGACGTAGGGACGAGCCCCCCCCCCCCCCCCTCCCCCCCTCCCCCCCCCGCGCGACCCCTTGATGCCCCTACGAGGCCGGCTGACCTTCCCACTTATCTGATATGCATGTTCCCCGCCGACAGTCGTTGTCAAAACCGCCGATCACCAACCGGAAGGAAGGACTTCAATGCAGAGACACAAACGACGAAACGGACGGCATGATTCCTCGATTACCTCCGCCTGGCCATTTCAATCTCAAACCGCTCATCCCTAGCCGGGAGTGACCTCGGTCGACCACGCGGGAGTAACGACGTAACGACGTCCCAAAGGCTTCCCATTGAAATTAAAAAGACGTGGTCACAATCTGCAGGATCATGAGGTGGCGTTAGCCTGTGGTTGTAAGCCGTCCGACTCTCGCAGGGAAACGAAGTTTCCAGACGTTATGCATCGAGCTGGGACGTTGGGACCCACCTTGCACCCCCGCAGGGGGAAGCGCAGCTTCACCTCACCTCGATCACATCTCGCCAACGCCGACAGTGTTCGCACGTCCTCCGCTCGCATCTGGTGGGACCTTCTGGGACCTTCTGGGACCAGCTGGCCCCTGGAGCTGCGGCTGCGTGCTGCACGTTCCTTCCTGAAGCCCCCCCCCCCCCCCTTCAGGCCGTCGAGGCTTCTCTGCCAGTTCCGCCTTGGGCGCGCTTCTTCCCCCCCCCCTCCCCCCCTCCCCGCCCCCCTTGATTGGGTCCTGGCCCTGAGCGCGGAACCCACCCACCTCGTTTCTTGTCTGCCAGCGCGGGGGGGAAGGGGGGGAAAGGATGGGGTGGCGAGGAGCCTCGCGCCGCTCTCGCTCGCCCCCCCCCCCGCCGCCGCCGCCCCCCCCCCCCCCGCCCCCCCCGCGCTCCCTCTCTTTCCTATCACCTTCCCTTCCCCCCCGCCCCCCGCCCCCCCATCCCTCACTCTGCCGGCTTCCCCCCCCCTCCACCCCCCTCATGTCTTCAACCGCCCCACCTACCGAGATCACGAGCGCGCGGTCTTCGCAAAAGGTGCGCACGTGGAGGTGCGTCATCTCGCGCTGCTTCGATGAGCACCGCTCCGCCCTCCAGACTCTCGCTCAAGAGGAGGCGCGCCGGATTGCCATCCGCACCTTCGACTGGCGCACCGAGCCCAGTGGCAGGTCAGCCTACTCGCTCGAAGCCTTCATTGTCTTCAAGAAGCCGCGCCGCATGTCATCCTTCCAAGCCGCCGCCTGGCGGCAGCTCGCCATCGACCACTGGGAGCCTGCCAAGTTCTCTGACTGGCCCGACACGGAGACCTCCGCCTTCCAGTGCGACATTGACTTCGGCAGCGATCGGAGGCAGGCGGCAAGTAAGCGGGCGTGCGAGGAAGCCATGCACACGACAAGCTGCATGCTCCAGTCGATGCCCTTTCAGACGCCTGACCCTCAAACCATCGAGCACGATCACAACCGCGCAACAGTTGTTGCGCAGCCGTCGCAGCCATATTCCTATGTCCGCGATGACACTGGTTTGTACCACGCCGCCAAGAGGGCCAAAGCCGTTCCCTTTACGCAGTATGACCATGACTGCGCTATCATTGACGCCGCCCTCCGATCCATGAGCGAGGGGATGGTCCACAATCCTTGGGAATACAACATGCACGAGGTCATGACGCCCGTCGTGCAAGCCTCGTACGTGCATCCTTATGACCGTTATCACGACTTTGGGCACAAGTTCGGCTTGTCGGACGTCTGGCGGAGCACTCACATGCCACCTAGCTGGACTCTTCCGCTCTCTGTCACCGCCGAGTAGGCACGTCCGCCTGGCGCAAACAGTGCAGGGAGTTGGCACACAGCAATCATTACATCTCTTCAGCATGCTGTGTGTCGGCCTGCTGCCCACCTCAAAACACTACCGATGGACGCCATACCCATCGAGCCAAGGCACTCAATCTGCGCTGCAAAATTCCAGGTTTCCTGTCAGTATGAACCCTAACCCTTCCTCTCCGACTTTCAGCATGGGTCACTTCACCTTAACTTCGAGGGTGGAGCACTTCTCCCGACTGATCCCGAGTGAACTTCTCTACGTCCACATCTTAATGAGGTCTTGTATATCTCTCGCCCTGACTTAATTGGTTCAGGCACATATCGATGAGTCGACACTGTGCTTGTCATTATGCTCTGCCAGAGATCTGTGATGTGTATGATCGCTACGTCTCAGCACCCGTCAGCGCACACCCAACCTACTTATGAGAGGTCGTAGCGCACGGCAGTGCAGAACGTCGATGTGTATGAGGCTTTTGTTATGCCGCCTGACAACCTATCAGCGTCGAAGCTTCGCATCATGGTTGTTCAGTTCCGAAGAGTGCAGCTGCTCCTGTCGCGAGTCATCGCGGGGATAGCGTCGCACCCGGAGTCCGCAGCGTGCATAAGATCGCATCTCGTTCCACGTGATGAAACATTTGCCTAGTGCTTTTGTGCTTTTAAAATCCTTTGGCGTCCTTTTCACTCACTTGTCACCCGTTTTCTCATCTTAAACGTGGTAAGTGATACCGGTTCTTCCTGTAGAGTCTGGGTTGGTGATTACGGTAGGGCGGTCACACACTATTTTAACATCTTCTAGGGGTGTAAAAAAGAAAAAGTCAGGATGGACGAAATATACCTAATGAGTAGAGCGGTAGAAACCCCGGAAAACACCCATTTAGCAACGTGGTAAGTGATACCGGTTCTTCCTGTAGAGTCTGGGTTGGTGATTACGGTAGGGCGGTCACACACAATTTTAACATCTATAGAATCTAGGGGCTAGGGGTGTAAAAAAGAAAAAGTCAGGATGGACGAAATATACCTAATAAGTAGAGCGGTAGAAACCCCGGAAAACACCCATTTAGCACTAGCACCCATTCGATGCTCTTTGGGCACCAGACCCCCTGGGAGCCCCCACAACGAAGCGTAACCCCAAAACGGCCAAAAAAGGCCTAAATACCATATCTCATATCATATTCATATTATGATGATAGATGGCCATATCTCACATCTCGGATCTCGGAGAGCCCAAACGCAAAAAGACGGCCCGGGCGCGATGCGAGCGAGCCCGTTCTTGTGCATCAGTCCGATGTCCGGCAGCGCCACATACGAAATAGCCAGGAACCGCCCAGCCAGCGACGCCAACGCCAATCGCGCGCGATGCGCCCCCAGGCCGCGTCGGTATCGGCCGCCGCGGCGCCCTAGCTAGAGCACGCGCGCCAACGTCCGCCGCCGGAGGCCCGAAGAGTAAGGCATGGAACACCCCCCCACGGGCACCATCTAGATGCAAGTAGATAGTCATTTTCAGCCATCTAGATCTCAACGCTAGTTCTTGCCTTGAGCTCCGTCGCTGCCGATCCGTCTGCTGTCGCCAGTCAAATCCTGGATGGACTGGCCGATTCGTTCCCTCGAAACTCGCCGTTAAGCTGCCTTGGCCGTGCCAGCGAGGTTAGCCCCTCCGGATGGACGGTGGCCTACACTCTCGCTGTTCGCCGTTGACTCGCGCCGCCTACGATGGTTGCGCCAACCCGATTGGGTTGGCGACCGATACCGACTAGCTCGTCTGATGAATCGTTCGCTGACGGAGGGGTATTCGCCAACATGCCCTCCGTTGTACAACGCGCATTCCGTCGATTGTTCCGTTTTCAGCCTCTTCTCTTCTCGTTCGACTCTCTTCCGGCTGCCGCGTCCCGTTCTCTTAAGACGGCTCGCACTTTGGCCGCCGCGTCTCCGTCCATTCCGGTCACACGCAGTCCCGTTTCCGTTTCCGCTGTCGTTCCGCTTTGCCAGCTTTCAGTGCGCCTGACTTTGATTCCGGCCTCTGAGGATTTGCTCGTTCATCTCGCGCGCACTCGTCCTTCCTTGAAGGAGGGAGAGGCCCTCTCGTACGTTCTCGATCTTGCTTTTCAACGCGCCGCCGCCCACGGTGCCGCGCACGTGATGCCGAAAGATATTGCCGAGGCGGCGCAGCTTGTTCTGCGCCCTAGCCAATCGCCTGAGTCTCCGGCTCAGGTACTTCCCATCCACTTCGACGAAATCTGTACCTCGCTCGGTGACATTAGGCGTGACGTCGAGACCGTGCAGGCCGACGGCATCTCGTGTCCTCGCGTCTTGGTCATCGGCGAGACGAGTGGAGTGGTCTCGTCGATGTTTCTTCTTGCCGGCGCTGATGTGGCGACGTGCGATCTGTTCCCGTCCGAAGTCGATTACGTTCCGCACTTCGACGGGGACGCGGATCTCGTCCAAGACCTCGGATGGGACTTGATTATCTCGCACCCGCCGTGCACCTATCTCTCGAACGCTGGCCTGAGGTGGATTCATTCCAACCCGCAACGCGTGTCCGATACGATTTCTGCCGCGGCTCAATTTCACCGTCTAGATCAAACCAGGTGCTAATCACAAGGATGCTTATGCTTATGGCGTGTCACGCTTGGTGGCGGCAGACGATGAGACGTCGGAGACGTCCGCTCCTAAGCAGGGGGGTGGGCAGCTACTAGCCGCCGTCGTCCCTAACTCTCGCTCCACCACGGCATCGGATGGTCAGCCGCCAGCCGTCGCCGCCTCTCGTTCTCGTACCACTACGGCATCTAGTCTGCAAGCTGACGAACGGTCGTCCAGATTGTCCTCTACGGATAAAGGTACCCAGCTTTATAGGACGAGTCCTACAATGTAGGACGACGTTGTGAACTATGAAGACACGGTTCAATCTAGGAATGGGGAGCTAGGATTTGGTTTCTGTGTTCATCTAATTGCCCTCATTGAGTCCTCCTAGAGGCTCAAGACACCATTCTCAAAGCATAATGAGTTATTTGCCACTCGCGGAAGCCTTCCCGGCAAAAAATGGCGTTGTCCTACGAATTGCCGCAAACACCTGAGGACACGATTTGAGGCTCATGATGAGCTCCCTAGAACTTGCTCCCACGAGATGAAATGCTCTTTGGCATGGGTTCTTTTCGACCTTCAGTGGAGACCAAGCTTGGTTTTGAAGCCCAATGAGAGTTTTGGCTGCTTTTGCCTCTTGCGGGGCAAAAACAAAAATCTCGACGCACCCGGTGGCCTCCGATGGCCGAAGTACTCAGTTGACGTTGGAGCCGAAAGCTCGGTCAAGACGAAGTCTACAGCCTTGGCCATAGTGGGAGCTAAGGATCTCAAGACTGAGTTGGGACTATCCTTCAGTTGGTGGGAAGTCCCAATCCTTCACTCTCGAAAGTTGTGCGGCTTTCAAGCTCAGGGTCCTACAAATACACCGAAATCGTAGGACGCGGTCCTATAATGTAGGACGGAACTTTTTAGCCGTCTACGACCAGGGATTCTATCAACCTCTCTTACCTCGACGTCGGTACACCTAACGCCGAGGCGCTCAAGGAGGCACAGGCCGAGGACACCGACGGCCACGACCTCATCCGCTTCCTCTCTTCCTCTCCTCGCAACTCCGACCTCGATCATCGTCGCTTGCGTTGGCTCAGTCGCGAATCTTCGCGGCCTCGCTGGCCTTGGGTGCCGCCCTGAGGCCTCTGTCTGCCTGGCGACCAGGGATGGGGGGGGGGGGGGTCAGTACGAGAGCTGGCCCATGCATGCGGGCCTGGGAGTGCGGCTCGCGACCCGCGCCCACTAGGGGCCTGGGCTGAATTGATGAGTGCCCTGCCCCTGCCAGAGGGCAGGGGCTGGGGTTGAATGTACGGGCCCACCCCGGGGGGTGTCCGCGATGGAGAGAGGGGGGCGCGAGGCCCCCATTGACCCCCACTTATACTTATAAAAGTAGGTTGACACGCGTTCGTGGCGAGGTTGCCTGCTCATGGCGGGCCTGGGAGTCGGAACAACCACGGCCACAACGGTGGAGTGCGCTAGCCGCAAGCGCGCGAGAGACAAGGAGCAGGAGCATGAGGACGATGACATCTACGAGGTGGAGGAAATCTTGGATCGTCGTGTGGCCTCGTGCACCGTCCAGTACTTGATCAAGTGGAAGGACTACGACGACAAGCACAACTCATGGGAGCCGATAGAGAACTTGGCGGACATGGAACCACATCTTGCGGAGTTTGAGGCGCGCGAGAAGAAGAACACGGCCGAGTTCACCCTGGCCGTGCGCGAGAAGCAGGCCAAGAAGACTAAGCAGTCGTTGCTCGTTGGCAATGCGCTACGCGATGGCGCGATGGCAGTCAGTGTTACATCGTCGAACAAGTCCTCGCACAATGGCAGCGATGCATCGTCGAACAAGTCCTCGAATGCTGCAGTCCTGCCGACCGAGTCAGCAGGCGGGGTGTCCGTCTTACTCCTGGGCAAGAAGACTGCGGGAATCTGGACGCGCTACAAGCCGGACGGCGGAGGAGGTGATGCCAACACGACGAACACTTGGTGGTGTGCACGCACGCCTCTTGGCTGGAAAAGTTTTGTGAGAGGCGGGTGCGCGATGTAAGCAGAGGCGATGCCGCACGCCGACGCAGGTGAAGATGTCCCTGGAGGCCCTACAAAGACCCCGGCAGAGCCCGAAGGCGGGCGGGCGGGTCATCTGAGCGCCCCGGCTTGCATTCATGGATGGCCATGTCTGGGGCCTAGGCTCCTTCAGACGGCAAAGGGGTAGCGTTGCGCACTCCCGGGGTTGGTGGAGTGCTGCTACACACCGTCTGCCACTGGAGACCCACTGCACCCAGCCCCTAGGTAGAGCACGAGGGGACGAGCCGCAAGGCAGGTGGAGGGGGAGTGAAGGGAAGCGGGCGAGGCTGCGAAGATACTGTGCAGGGTCGCGCGCGCGGCGAGATTATTAAGAAGTTTTTTTTAGCCAGGGTAGCCGCGTGCGCGCGCTGTGATGAGTTGGGTGGGCTGCGCGGGCAATGATGCCTGAGGGTTAGGGGGTGGTCGGATTGTCGGCAGCCCGACACGGCGCTGCATCGGGCGGGAATCAAATGCTAGATGTAGCTTAGATATCAACCGATCTCCTCCCGCGGGCGCGACCACAAATTCTTTACAGGTAGAGCGTGAGCGCGCGTGACGGAAGGGGGGAGAGGGGGGCGAATCGCACCATTTCTTGGCGAAGATCGTCGTAGTGGCAGGTGGTCCCCCGTGGAGGTTTTTTATTGGGCATCGCGCCACGGTCAAAAAATGCAGCCCAGCTCTTACTTATGGTTAGAAAGCCCCTGTAGAAGAATTAATTCGCAGCCGATGAAGAAGATGCGCTATCTGCCTTTCACCTTCAGCGCAAGCGATGACGACATCGTCATTGTCTGAGATTCCCTGAGAAGATTGAAGAGAGGAGAGAATACCTGGTGAAGATTCCCTTCACCCTCTCTCCGCTCGCTAGCGCTTGATTTTCCACTTCAGCTCCTCGCGCGAGATCACGGAGGGGGGGGGGGGGGGGGGGGGGAGACTCGAGAGATGGAGAGAGAGAGACATTCTTGAGAAACGGAGGGAGGGAGGCAGAGAGAGGGTCAGAGAGAGAGGGGGGGTGTGCTCCCTGGCGGGCGAAGAGAGAGGAGGAGAGCATGATATTCATCTCACACACACACATTGTTGCACATGTAAATGCGAGTGTTCGTTGAATCATTCCCTCCAACCTCATCCACCTCTTGTCCCTCCCTGTTGCCCTGTCTCTTCTCTACTTTCCCTCGTCTCGCGAATCGATCGTCGGGGTCCCATTGCCTCGGCATTCATCCCACCTGTCCCCGACCTCCGACCGACCTCCCTAAGTGCAGCTCAGGCATGGTCGCCCATCACGACCCGCAGGGGCTCGACGCGACACCCGCACAGGACGGAACAATGAAGGCGGACCCGAACAGCATCAACATCCGCGTCGACGAGCACACCGAGGCCCGTGAGCTCTCGATGGCCGCCAAGGTCTCGCACTTGTTTGCGATTGTCGTCAGCGGGGTCATCGCACTCTGTGTGGCGGCTGCCTTGGCTGATGGCAGTTCGGTCGTCAAGCTGAAGGAACCATCGCAGCTACCACGCTTAACCGAGCCCGGCCTCATCCAATATGGCCTCGACTACCGCGCCGACGAGCTACTCGGCCCATCATATGGTGTTGGACTGCACCATGACTCATCTGGCTACACGTGGACCCAGGCTGGAGCAGGCGGCACCCTCCAAAAATACGTGGACGAGCTCGGTTTGCACCAGGTCATTGCCGCTGTGCCTAGTGTCATCGCTACCGACGGCCTGAAACACCCCGCTCACTTTCTCTCGTGTCATGAGCTCAAGGCAACCGGTCAGACAGCCATGGCCTTCGGCTTTATTGCTGAGATTGTTGCTGCTATCATGATCATCTTCCACAGCCTAGCACTCCTCGGCGTTGTCCAGACCATCTTCGGCGGCAGGGTCTCGAAGAGGTTCGCGTCTCTGGTTTGGTTTGTCATTGTTGTAGGCTTCCTCATCGTATGTTGCCTTGCGATCGGTGCTATTCAGACGACGTGGACGTGTCACAATCCGTTCATCAAGAGCATCAAACTCGCCGAGCATTTCTACTACAACTGGGCATTTCCCATCGCATACGTCGGCTATACCTTCGCGCTTCTTATTTTCGTCGTACAGCTCAACTTTACCTCTACCGAGGACGGCAAGAAGGTCTCGCCCGAGTCCCACAAGAACGGCATTGCTAAGACCGTGGGTGGGGTGCTCGCGGGGATCGTCTTTGCGATTATTGCCTCGCTCATCGTGGCTGCGGCTAATAACTCGTTCGTGGAGGCCTCCGACCCCGACCCAACAGTGAATCCGTGCGAGGGTCAGAAGCCCATCCATGCCGGCCCGGGCGACACCTACTTTGTCAACGTCCCATGCATGAAGGATGGCATTGTCGCTGTCCTTGAGCAAGCTGGTGCGAACGTCACTCGCGGCTACGTTGGTGGACTCGATGCTGGCGAGTGGCGCGTCCCAATCACGGAGCCCTTCAACGAAACGGATCTATGCCCAGTTAACGTCCACTGGCACGTTGGCGCTGAGCACCTCTCGGTCGGCGAGTTCGATGAACACGGCACCGGCCCTATGGCTGAGGATGGTGTGCACCTTCCGGATGGCTATTGCCACGAAGAGGATGGCCGACGCCAACTCGCTGGCGAGTGCACACGCATGGGCTTCAGGTGCCATCACTACGACGTTGCGGACCCGAAATTCACAAAGCCTTACGAGTGGCAGCACTGCACTGACATGAAGGTCGGCGAAACATACGAGGTGCATTGGCCGCACTCCGCGGCCGGCGCTTGTGGCACTCAGTGGCAGTATCAGACGCCCTTCTACGACGGCGTCTTCTGCCGTGACGGCATCGTCAATATTCTCACCCCACTTAACACCTACAAAAAGATTGGAGTCCAATCGCAGATCTTCACCGTTGTGAACGACGAGGCCTATTTCCACAACCTGTTCGGCGGCATGATCGTCGAGGGCGACTATGGTGCGGACATCGCCATGTACACAGGTTCGACTACTGGCACATCGCGCGATAATGACTTGTGCTCGCGTTATGCTCCCATCACATGGCAGGTGGACCGCAAGTGCCACTTAATCTCCGCGTCGAGCTTCGATAAGATGTGCGAGCGCATGAAGGCTCAGTCCGATGACATGACTGGCGACATCGTTCCGCACGGCTCGCGAGAGCTCGTGGCCGACAACCTTGTCGCGAACAACCAACAAAATCGCGCTTGAGCGCGTCTCGCGAGACTCAAATGAGGACCAACGCCGCGTCAAGGCTAGTCTAAGGTGGTCCTTATTCTGCCCAGCAGAGCACGACAGCACTCAAAGGCAAGATGATCTTGCGCCGGCAGCGAGCTTCATCACTTGACGAGTTTCTTAAAACTTTCTCCCCGTCTACCGGCATGCAAGAGGCCGTGGATGGAGCACCCCCATCATTTTCTGCGGGATGCATCGGATTGTTTCGCCAACTACCGACGACGCTATTGCATCCATACTGCGCCTGCTGATATCGAGTCCTGTGCGACGGCTGTGGTTGATGGGCCGAGCTAGGTTTTTCGCACGTTTTTCCAATACATACTGGCGATTTTCTCCTTTTGTTCAATATTGAGCGCTTTCATTCGGTGGCCACTCTCATGGTGGCGCCGTCAGCTTTCATTTCATTTTTGCTCGCTCTCTGGGTAGACTAGTCGTCTTTGTTCGAAGTCGGAGGTCTAGGCTTCCATGGGGCTAACTCCGTTATACTTTCTACTGTGGCGATTTTGAGCCTGGTGAACTGGTGAAGTAGATATACGTTGTCCCCGAGGCGACTAATTAGCCTCGGGAGAAATCTCGTATGAGATCCATAAGAAAGTTCTTGAAGGTTCTGGCTACTACGACTAGCAATCCAACTAAGTTTATACTTAGACGCAATGGAGCGCGCCGCCGCGACTCCGCGACTCCCCTCTCCTTCGGGCCCCCCGCCGAGGGCGCCCCCCCAGTGCCCATGGAGCAGCCGCTGTCGAAGCGGCCGCGTCCGCCCACCGAGGCCGAGCAGGTGCGTGCGACTCCGGTCGCGCCACACGGCCCGTGGCCCCGGCCACACCACCCATGGCAGCCATGCTGGCCTCCCCCATGGGGGGCAGCAGGCTGCTGGCAGCACCCCATTAATGCCATGCTCAAACAGCCAGCCCCTCCCTTCCATTGGGCATGCCTTATGGCAGAGGCCCCTCTCGCCCTGGCAAGGGCCGCGCTGCTCCGGCAGCGCGGCCCGAGGCCGGGTGGCCCCTATGGGCACAACAGCACAACATCCACCTCACTGCAACGTACAACAACTAAGTTTATACTTGGTCGCCATGGAGCGCGCCGGCGCTCCCCTCCTCTCCTTCGGGCCCCCCGCCGCGGGCGCCCAGCCAGTGCCCATGGAGCAGTCGCAGGCGAAGCGACCGCGTCCCCCGGAAGAGGCCGAGCAGGTGAGCGCGACTCCCATCGCGCCACACGGCCCGTGGCCCCGGCCACACCACCTACAGCAGCCATGCTGGCCCCCCCCATGGAGGGCAGCAGACTGCAGACCACACCAGACACCCACCAGACCGGAAGCCAGACAAATCCATTGGGCATGCCTCATGGCAGAGGCCTCTCCCACCCTGGTGACGGTCGCGCCGCCACGGCGGCGCGGCCCGAGACCGGGTGGCCCTTATGGGCACAAAACACATGCAACAGCAGAGAGGCTGCAACCTCAGGTTTGGTTGTTTTTTTTACAAATGCCCCGTGAATAGGATATAAAAAAATTCAGGACCCCCCCCCTTCTGTACCCCCCCCGGTCCAATTTCAAACAATAAAGAAGTCATCTTTGTGTGTATCCGCTATTTCTAGGCCGGTTCGCACAAATTTCTATATCAACATCACCTTCGAAATCAGTGATTTAGCCCTAGTAATGCTTCACGCAATGCTTCCCGCCTAGAAATAGCGTAGATAATATTACAATTATAAACATAAAGATGACTTCTTTATTTTTCGAAATTAATCCGCGCGGCCGACTCCCTCGTCCCGTGACAAGCAGCGACCCGTCTGCAACAATTGGACCCATAGGTGTTTGAATATAGGGACATATTTTGGGGGGGGTAAATTGTATAAGGTGTAGAAAAAGGCAATGCAGGGGGCTAAAAAAAGGGAACCTCAAGTTGCATCCTCTAGATACGCATCACAACAGACCACACCAACACCCCCAGCCTGACCACAGCACACAGGAGACCCTCCCAGGGGGCGGTCTAGAGCGAATGTACATCGCCACATCACCGATGCACGAGCCTACGACACTGGCAATGACACCCGACACGCCACTCCTCGCGCAGGAGCCCCAGTCGGATGAAGAACAAGAAATCCAAGACACAGACGCAAATCTAGAACTCTCCTTCCACCAAGAGGGCGACTACACCTTTCAGGACGTGCGGAGCGCCGGCGCTTCTCCGATCCTTGCTCGCGATGCGCCGCGGAAGCACCCGCGCGCGGGCGCCATGTCCCCCCACTGCAGGTCGCACCCGGATGGGACAACAGGTACAAGGTCAACAGGTTTCGGGGGCCTCTTCCTATTAAGAGGACCTCTTAACAGGTCGCAATAGGTCCGTAACAGGTCAAAATAAAACTCATTTTACTAATATTATAGATGTATCAGTATGTGATGTACATTATGAATATGATTGGCTTCTGACTTCTGAGCTAAGTTACTAGGGAGAGGAAGGGATCTGGGATGATTTGGGCGTGGCTACGATAGCGGTACCTAATAGGCGATTTCGTTAGTGAGTACCGTGAGTACGTGGACCCGTATAGCTAGCGTGAGTAGCCCGAATCTTCTTAAAAACCTTTTAATATTCTTACTTACCGCACTCGCGGCGAATGGAACCACTACCACTACCTACTACACGTAGTACGTAGCATACTTTCTACACCCCCACTCCCCCGGCCCTTCTCCCCCCGCCATCAGGCGGCTCCCCCCGTACACTACTAGGGGGATAGGGGTGAAGGGCTTAGATATGGTCCGGTGCCGGTGGCCCGCGCCTCCCCCCGGTGATCTTTCCCCCCCTTCCTCCTGTGTCTCCGAGTGGGCGGCCGACTCTGTCCCGACTTATCCTGTAAACAGGAGCGGGACTTACCAATTTTTCGGTGGGCGGAGCTCTCCTTCTCCGCGCTCTCTCTCCCCTCTCCTGCGGCACGCGCGATGGCGCGCCTGCGGCAGGCCTCCAGCTGCCCTCTGGCGGCCCCTGGAGGCTCCATGGTGGCCAGCTCAGGGGGCAGAGGAGGCTGGGGTTGGGCCCTGGCCTCCCCTGCCTCTCCCTCGCTGGCGCTCCTGAGCCTCTGGGGCCCCCACGCTGCACCTGTCTGCCTGTCGACCAGGGGGGGAGGGGGGGTTGGAGCAATGGGCTGGCCACGACTGGCCAGGATGGGCGAATGGGGCGAGCCTGTGGGGAAGGGAGTGGGTCAGTAGGGCAGTCTCCTCCTGGCAAGCCATCAGGCATGCCATGAGGATGGGTGGTTCCGTGGTTCCTCCCCCATGGCAGGGGAGGAGTGGAGAGAGGGGGGGGCTTGTGCCCCCCCCATGGGTCAACCAAGTATAACCTTAGTTGTAGCCCGAATCTTCAGTTGTTTTATTATGGATTATGGAGGATGCAGGATGCCGCCGAGATGCCACACGCCCAAGCACAAAACATGCGGTCGGCAGGGCAGGCGCCTTCTGCCTGCTCACAACGATTGACATGTGGCACAGGTGCACGTCCTACAATTCTTACACCACTTACGCGTGAGAACTTCTTTTGCAAACTCGTCTACTAGGCCATTCACAGCCATGGACTGCTTTCCGGGGGTAAGCCAGCCGTCCCACTCGTTCCCGAGTGTTTTGAGCGTCAAGCACAGAGCCAGACAGCACCGCGGCTCAAGCCAGACGTCGGAGACAGCATCGGAATCCCGACTCGACGTGCAAGGTACGTTACAAGTCGACCGGCGGGATGCCTGAGACAGCACCAAACTTCTCCATAGCGTACTTCTTCCGCACGTAATCTGTGCCTATGGCGCTCGTCTGCTTCTGGAGCGCGTTCACCTCTCGCGCACAGACGAGCACTTCATCATCGTTTACGCCGACAGCACGTCCATAATCTGAATCCCACGGCTGCCCGGTGCCGTGCAGCGCGAGGTAAGTGGCAGCGGCTGAGAGAACCGATGGCCGATGTGCCAAGAAGGTCGCATCCGGGAGCGTGAGCTCGAGGAGATAATGAGCCAGCTGCTCGGCATGGGTGCCGCCAATACGCGCAACCGCGACGAGTCGAAGGAGAAACACGTAGGGTGATGGTGTGGTAAGATGGAAGCCAAGCGTTGAGAGAATCTTTGATTCCATGCTCAATACCTCCTCCTGTTCGTATGTATTGTCCGAGATGTACACAAAGTCACGGCATTCCGGCGCAAAAATCTCCTCGTACTTTGATGCGATGAACATAGCTGCAACCCCCACCAGCTGTAGCTTCGAGCGAGTGATCGGCGCGCACTTGGAGAGATAGCGGTCGATGAGATCCACAGAGCCATACAACGTCTCTATGTGTAGCTTGAACTTGTGGTGCACCTCAATGAGCCAATCGATAAGGATGCCTCGCATACGGTTTGAGATGTTTGGCTGCATCCGGCGAATGTAGTCGGCATCGGGACGGTGGCATGACTGAGAAGTGGTAGGGCGGGGCATGGGGTGGGGGCCTGAATCACATGCGCAGAGGTACGCCGCGCCGGGAAGGCGAATGGGATACCTCTACCCCTGTGCAGCCTCCGGGACCACTTTGAGCTTCAAGGGTCGCACATCTTTTGGGGGAGGAGGTTGGGGAGGAGAGCGAGGGGCTTGACGCACCTCGGCTGTAGCGTAGCACTGCTGGATTTCATTCACATACGGCACGACGTACTGCGGATCGCCTGCATTCTCGATATCCGCGTCGAATGGTGACGACGCAGACTGCGGAGGTGTCTCGGCAGGTGGCTTCGCATTTGCCGACACTCTGCGAAGGCTGGTACGCCTCACGGCTCGGCTCGGCGGCCCACCCCCTTTAGGAGGCCCCCGCTTGGTAGAGCTACTGCGATTAGAGATGTCCCCTAGCGCGGCAAGCCGCTTGCGCCGCGTCGCAGCAGGCTTCTGCGTCGCTTGCGGCACAGCGAGTGGTGCAACTGAGGAGCCTGCGCGTGTGGTCACCATCAGGGAGAGAGAGTCGGGCGGAGTGGGAAGCAGCCTTCGAGGCCTGTCTCTAGCTGTACACACACACTCCCCTCTCCCTCTCTCGGCGACCTGCTCCTTCTCCCTCCCTCCTCCCCCTTTCTCTCCCTCTCTCTCTCTCTCTCTCGGTGCCGCACTCCCCTCCCACTTCTCCCGCGCTCGCTGGCCCGCCCTCCCCTCCCCCGCCCCCCCCCCCCCCCCCCCACTCCTCCCCCCCCCCCCGTTGCCGGTGGACGAGAGCGCGCGCAAGGCGCGGAGCGCCGGTAAGCAGTAAAGTAAGCAACTAGCCACCACTAGAGCGAGCAACAACAACGTAAGCGTCCTCAGCGCACGCCCCCCCCCCCATGGTATAGGCAGAGGCATGCATGGGCATAGGCTTTCGGGGGCCGGGGATAAGAGTACGCGAAAAATCTGAACATTATGACAGCAAGCAAAGGAGGAAGGAGCGAAGGAGGTCGCGTTCCGTCGACATTAACAGTAAGATTGTAAGTGGTAAGTGGGACAGACGACTGGTTTTTGTTTTTGTTTGGGCCATCGAATGTCCACTCTGACTTTGACTTTGACTTTGAGTCGCTTTGCAGTTTTGTTATAGACCGCGCCGATTGGCAAACGCCGAAGTTTTGATCTTGAGCACTGAGACTGAGAGCACCCCAAATTTTGAGGTCGAGGTCGAGGTCGAGGTCAAGATTTCTACCAAGGCTAGGCCGGTCAAGTCAAGCTCAAGCAATGATTTGTAACTACTAACCTGGGGGGGGGGGGCTGCATTTGCATCTAGGACCGTTCTCCAAAGCCCAAGAAGAGACTCCTGGGGGACTTACCTGCCGCCACGAAAAATTATTGCCGAGGAAAATGAAGTTGTCGCGGTTTACGGTTTAAGCCCCCCCCCTCGCCCTCGCCCCCCCCTCTACACTCTACACACGACACGCGTTGGGGCTCTAACAGTACAGAACCGGCGGACTGGCGGTCGCGCCGCGGGGCCGATATAAGCAGGCTATTTCGGTGCCGTTGTCCGTTGTTTGATGACACGCGAGATTTCCCCGAGATCCGTCCGCGCTATCGGGCGCCCTTCCGCCCTTCATCTAGTGCCTAGAGCCTAGAGCAGGAGGGACGTCACTCGCAGAGCATCCTGGGCACCCCACAGCGCGTGCCTCCAACGACAACGTTCTCGGAAACGTCGAGGACCTGATAGCCATCTGCGGCTCGCTCGCGGTCGTACGTCTTATTCCTCAACGCCGCCGTGAACGAGCGCCTCCTCACGTAGCAAGAGGGCGCACGATCCGAACATTCTTAGAGGAGGAGGCGATGGCGATGATGATGGCCGAGAAGGCTTGTTAGAGATTAGAGACTAGAGAGGCAAGAGATAAATATAAGTGGGGCTGCATTTTTGACCGTGGCGCGATGCCCAGTAAAAAAAACCAATGTGGCCACCTGTCACCACGAAAATCTTCGCCAAGAAATGGTGCGATTCGACGATTCGACCCCCCTCTCTCATGTGCCGCCCCTGTGGGCGCGGGCCGCGAGCTGCTGCACGCCCCCACATGCCTCTTCCGCCAGCGGTCCAGCCCTTGCTAAGGCGTTGAATTACCCCGCCGGATGGGCCGTCAGTACTGATATCTGATATCAGTAGCCTGATGCATCAGTATAAGCTCCCTGAGGGCTGATGTACTGATATCAGTACAAGGCTGCTGAGCTATCATTATAGTAGTAAACTAAAAAAAAACGAACCAGCGGCGGGAACGCGGCGCGCGGGAGCGTGGCCAACGACCAGGCGCGCGCTCGCTCTCTCGCTCTGGCTCTGGCCTCCCACCACCACCCACACCCCTCTCTCTCCTGCTTTCTCTCATTCTCGCCCCTCGTCTCTCCCCATCTCGCCCCCCCAAGTAAAACCCCGTGAGACAAAGACACCACGAGCGTAAGACAACCCACCAACGACGAGACACCCAAGCCACATCAACAATGAAACGGGCCACCCAGAGGCACAGGAGGAAGGCGAGAACCGACCACTAGGGGACAGTGCACCCCGTCCAACCCGGCCCCCCCCACAACCCGGGCTCCTAGGTAGAGCACGAGGGGAGTTGCCGCAAGGCGGGAAGTGAGGGAAAGGAAGGGAAATGGGCGTGGCTACAGTAGTTAACCCCATAGCCACGCGCGAGGCGAGAATATTAAGAGGTTTTTTTTTACTGCCCAACAATTCCCAGTAACCGGCTAGCCTCCGCACCCGCACCCCAACCCCACATTCTCACAACTCACAACGACGCCAACTTAGAACTTACTGTCGCGCATCGTAAGTGTTGAAGATGACACCTAGCAAGTACCCATCAGCACAGAACAGCTCGATGTCAACCACTATTCCATAGACCACCTCCCCAACCAAAGTCTCCTCGCTTCTTGAGGGATATGAAGGCTTTGGCTCAAGGCCGAGGACTCGATGGTGCAACAATCATTCTCAGCTCCAGTTCGCCCGACGCGCCCCTTCACCAGGTCAGCAATACACATGCATATCAGCATGTGGGCTGTAAGCTGCCAAGTATGTGTGGTAGAGACGCCTGCGCGTCACGGGGTGCATTCCCCAACATGCAAATGCCATCAGAACGAGTCTGGGAAGCTGCAGTTAAGAAACCGATTTAGTAGGACATCACCCTGAAGCCAGCGTCAGTTGCGAAAGCGATGTATTTGCGCAGAGCATGCTGCGCCACGTAGGATGTCCGCTCGAAAAAGCCGGTCAAAACATATGGAATCAATGGTGCAAGCAGTGGGAGCTGAACCGAGGCTGCGCAGGCATCCCATCATGTAGTAAAAAAGCCACAGATCCCTCCACCCATCTTAGATCTCCTTCACAGTGAGACCCGGCGGAAGAGACTGCTGCAGCTTCTCCGCCTTCTCGGTATCCTTCACGACGAGGGTATACAGGTACTTCGAGCACCGTACCTTGAACTTGCAGATCTCCTTGGACTTCTTGATCTTCACAGCTGTCAATGACCAGGAGGACGAGAGTGTCAGGCTAAGGCAGCTGAACCGAAAATGGCAGCAGCCCACTTGAGTCTGGAAATCAGCCTTGTGTGCCGAGAGTAACCGCTAGGAACATTGAATAAGAGCGCAACACAGCCTGGCCGGCATAGTTGGCACTCCACAAGCTCTCGCCACAAGATTTGCAAGACGAATGCAGCACTACTATGCGAAGCAGGAACATACATTTGGCATCCTTCCTCCTTGCTGTAAGCAAGAAGTCCTTGATCTCGTTGATCTGCTTGGGCTGCAGAGCGGTCAGGAAGCACAATTGTCAGAGTGGGTCGACTGGGAGGCTCACGCATGAACGTGAGGGCGGGCCGCAGGCGGAGGGAGGGGTCACAGGGGCAGATGACGCGCAGTGCTCTGTTAGTCAGGGCTGGCAGTGCGCTGGTGATCTGATGAGCCAGACAGCCAAGCCGATAGTCTGGGCACCGTTTACACCGTGGAACACTTGGTGGACAGAGGATATGGCGATGAAAAGGACAGGGAGGGGGAGCAAGGGAGGGGCGGCGCTGGGGGGAGGCGCACCATGGCGTCGTGGCACCTTGCCGCGAGAGATACCGATGGGGGGTAGGCGAGCGGGGAGAGCAGCGCACTACAGATCCGAGGGGGGCGGGGGGGGGGGGGGGGGGGGGGGGGGGGGATTTGGGTTTCAGAGATGTGAGATGCATGTGCCTTGCACTGTTAGGACGTATGTACAAGTACAAGTCCGCGACAGCATAGTAGAGTATTTATGGAGCGGCCGATCGTGTATGGACAGCCAGTGTTCATCGAGGTGGACATTATGCACACAAGCGTTTACAAGGGCGGACGGGGGTGGGGGTGGGCATAAAGTGTGTGCTGGAGGCGGACAGGTAGCCCGGCCACTCGGCCACTCACTATGGGAGTGGAAGGGAGGTAGGGAGGGGGGTCACTCACCACTCACCGACTCACCGACGCCATCGCCTTTCGTGTAGGGCGGTCAAACAATGATTTACACTACTAACTACTTACATGTGGTGGCGGCTGCATTTGCATTTCTTGACCGTCCTCCAAGCCCCAAAAAAACTCCAGGGGGGCTCACCTGCCGCCACGAAAAAATCCCGAGGAAAATGGTGGGATTTTACCGCCCCCCCTCTCCCTCTGCATCTGCACACGCGCTGGGGCTCTAACAGTAAAGAACTGGCGGTCGCGCCGCGGGGCCGATATAAGGATATTTCGGGGCGGTTGTTTCATGACGCGCGATTCCCCCGAGATCCGTCCGCGCTATCGGGCACCCGACCGACCTTCGACCTTCATCTGGTGCCTAGAGCGGGGGGGACGTCACCCGCGGAGCACCCCAGGCGGCCAGGTGGCGAACGGCCTCCATGAGGGCCTGAACTTCTGGCAACGCTCGCCAGCGCTCGCCAGCGTCCCAGGGGCCGGCCTCATGCCTCATGGAGGTCGGGCCGTGTCGAATTATACCGTATGCCTGCTGCGCTTGCGGCGTTGCGGCGCGACGGGCGGGGATATGTCACTACTCACTACCGGATTGTTGGGGCGGTCAAACAGTGTTTTTTTATTAGGGGTGAAAAAATGACCATCTCAGAATTGAGGAAATTTGAGGATTTTTTTTTCGGGAGAAAGTTCCCAATACACCCAACTAGCACATATCCGGGGCCCATAAGGACCCGGACCCCCCCCTTGGGCCCCCACAACAAAACGTAATCGAAAACTGACAAAAGACGCTAAAATCGCAAAAGCAAAAGCTTGAAAAGCTCAACTTCGAACCGATGCCGGGCGCGCTGCAGAGCGTGAGCGCGCGTGACGGAGGGGGGGGAGGGGGGGAGAATCGCACCATTTCCTGGCTAAGATTTTCGTGGCGGCAGGTGGCCCCCCCTGAAGGTTTTTTATTGGGCCTCGCGCCACGGCCACGGTCAAAAAATGCAGCCCAACCCTTACTATTAGCTAAAAATGTCGAACACGCGATGACTATAGGCTCATAGGCAGAGGGCCGTTCGATCGAGCCGGCAGCTGACGCGGTCGTTGAAGGTTCGTTGATTGTTGCTGGCGGGAAAATGTCTGATAGATCATAGTAAGAATCGGGTCTGACAGTGTCTGCCATCGAGCGCCACGAGCGATGAAGATGAAGTGGACTTACGGTCGGAGGATTGCGACGCGTGGCGTCGGAGAGTAGGGACGAGGCTAGCGAGCGAGCTAGTGGAGGAGAGAGAGTGAGAATGAGAGCTTCTTAGGTCCGAGGTAGAGGTAGACACGGGAGACTACAACGCAAGGACTCAAAAAGTTAAGGGCACAGAACCACACAAACTAAACCAAACAGGGCGAAAACTAACCACACCTGGACTGACGGCCAAGCGTCGGCACCAGGGCAACTCGGCAACGCGCAGACATGCGACAGAGGGGTCGGCACAACGAGGGCAGACCTCGCTAGGGGAGCTACAACCGATGGACGAGAGAAGACAGAAGACAGTCATGGAACATTTGATGACATCGAGAGAAAGTAAGAGAAGAGGCGGTATACCAATCGACGAGACCTTGAGGCTTAAAAATAACCCGGAGGTTAGAAGTAAAAGTCTGTCATCGTATGGAATACGACAAAAAAACCCCTGTTTGACCGCCCTAGGATTGTGCGACCCTCGAGATCGAGCGTGCGACCCACCAGGGACCTCCCACATCCACATACATCCCTCGCGAGGTGCTTGAGTGCTTGAGCTTGGGCTCCTCACCCTCACAAGCTGCCAGCTGGCAGCCATTGCGAGGCCGACAGCCGGCGATCGGCCGACGCGGAACCTCCGCGTGTGTTATGGGGATTCGCCCAACATTCACTTCACACTTGCACACACACACAAAGACACGCACACACACACAGCACACAGTCCACCGTCGACAGTCGTACAGTGTACACAGTTACAGTCACACAACCAGGCGTTGTGCGCAGATGCATAGATGAAGATGTGGAGGAATAGCTTGTTCGCTTGCCACCCGTCCCGCCGCCCGCCGCCTTGCCGCTACCAACCACTACTCCGCCCACCTCCTCACCTCTGCCCACCTCCCCGCCGCCCACCTCGCCGCCGCTGCCTCCCTCGCCCCTCGCTGCTCGCCGTCGCAAGCCGCGGTGGATTGTGTGTGCTATGTACTATCTATCACAGCTAATTGTTGTGCGTGTTGTATTGTGTACCCCGGTTGCAATGTGTCGTGCGGAGGGGCAGCAGCACACACTATGACGCACGAGCCTAATATCGAGATATTGTCGCATTCGCGATGTCTCAGAGGCAAAAAGAAATAACAGTAAAAGAAAAACAGTAAAACAGTAAAAAGAACAGAGGAAGAAAGAAGAAGAAGAGTGAAAAAGAAGAAAAAAAAACCTAGAGTATATAGGGCGGTTCTCAGCCCTTCCCATCGGCCCTATGGCTACGTAAACTCTCGCGTGGCATAGTGGTTCAACCCACCGCCTCCACCAACCTTTTGCTCTGGGTCGCGAGTTCGAGTCCGGACGGAGCGCTCTGCAGTTCGAGCCCCGCTCCTTCTCCTCTCCGCTCTTCTTCTACAGTTAAATTCCACGCGCCCTTCTTCTACCGTTAAAATTCCACGCCCTTCTTCTACGGTAAAAATCCTGCCTCTTCCTACTGTTAAAATATCCTGCCTTCCTACCGTTAAAATTCTGCACTCCGTCTACCGTTAAAATCCTGCCTCCGTCGCCTTGCCAAGACATTTCCTCTGCCTTCCTGCCGACTTCCTTGCCAGTTCCTTCCGCCCCGGTTTCCCGCTTGTCTCTAAATCGGTTTCACCGCATACCGCATTACGACCAAGCTTAGTGGGGAAACTCCTCGTCCAGTTCCGTTACCCGAAAATCTCGTTCATCTCGTCGGGCCCCAGGGCCATCTCGTTCATCTCGTCGGGCCATCAAGGCCATCTCATTCATCTGGTCGTCGGGCCATCAGGCCATCTCGTTACATCTCGCTCATCTCGTTACAATCCAAGCTGCGGCTTTGATTTCCACAGATATCGTAGACATCAAAATATCGAGGAGCCAATCTTAGGTATCGCTATCGACTATCGATCTAGATAGGTGCAGGGCACTATCGCTATCGATCTAGATAGCATTTCCCCACTATCGAGTTCGATCTAGATAGATAGGCCTGAACCAAACCTGTTCCACACCTTAGCCATAAGGCATGCCCTGTGGATGGTTGGCTCTTCTTGTCTGGTGCTGGCTCTCTGCTCCCCACAGCATGTGGCCCACCATGGGGTGGGCAAGCATGACTGCCTTGGCTGGTGTGGCCGGGGCCACGGGCCGTGCGGCACGACCGGGGTCGCGCTCACCTGCTCGGCCTCTGCAGGCGGACGCGGTCGCTTCGCTAGCGACAGCTCCATGGGTACTGGGGGGGCACCCGCGGCGGGGGGCCCGAAGGAGAGGTGGGGAGCGGCGCCGCGCTCCATGGCGACCAACTATAACGTTAGTTGCTATCCCCCTAGTAGCTAGTGCAGCTAGTAGTACACGGGGGGAGCCGCCTGATGGCGGGCGGGGGGGAAGGGGAAGGGCCGGGGTAGTGCGGCGGTGTAGAAAGTATGCTGCGTGTAAGTAGTAAGTAGTGGTTCCACGGCCACATGTGACATGTGCGGTAAGAATATTATAAAGTTTAAGGCCTAAAGGGTCACGTACTGACGCACGTTGTCCCAAGGGCCTTGCCAAGGCTAATCCTCTTTATTGGTTACTGGGGGCTTAGCAATTTTGGCCAAAAGACAAAGGGGGAGGACTATGGTTTCAGGAACTGTGTAGATACCGAGTACACGAGGCACGGTGTTATGAATGGAAAAATCCACCTGTAGGCGGCTATAGGCGTCTTCATGTCTTTGGTGCAGCCAGTAAAAAATTCCCGACAAATGCGCGGCTTCATGCCCTTGATGCAGCGTATACCGAGGAGTTACGAATGAGGAGAAGTGGAGCGGAACAGGTGTGCTCCAAGGATGAAGTTAAGCGTCAGTTTGGTGGCTTGACGCACCAGTTTCACGCTCACAAAATGAAGTCACATCCTAGCCATTACCTGCAAGCGCCTAGAATTTGCACCTATTCAAAACGAATCAAGTGGCTCTTGTTGTGTCAATGTCGTGCGATTCTGTCGCAACGACGGAAAAGGGAACGGACAAAGGACGTGCGCGTTCGCTCAATAACTGAGAGAGTTGTCGTAGATCGGTGCTCTTTTCGCAGACGAGGTCAACGTGAGGAAGGCGAGAAAGCCGTTCAATCTCCTCAGTGTTGGAGCCCGTCAGGACGCAAATTACACCACAAAACCGCTCGTTGCGCAACCGCAATGCAATATCCTCGCCACGTTCCAACTCGTCGTCATCGTCACTGAGGTTCTGATCAATTAGCACCACGTCGGCAGGCGTCAACTGCGCCGGCAGCAGGGAGAGATCGCGCCGACCCATCACGACGTCGACAAAATGCGTAATTTCCTCGCGCGTGGCACCAAGAGACCCGGACCTCTTCATGTCTGCTCCCATGAACAACTTGAAGAGGAGCACATGCATCTTGCGCAGCATCAGCGTATCATCCAAACCTAAGCACACAAGCGGCGCTAGCTCCGTGGGCGCCACCTCGCCAGACACATTGGAGCCGTTGGCCGCCTGATTCCTCCCATTGTCCTTGAACACTTCTGAGCCAGGCTTCATCGCGTGTGATTGCTCACGAGCACTGCGCCTCCGTCGCTCAGTGCCCCTTGCCTGTCGCTCCCGCTTCGTGTCCGACGCGTCGTCGTGTGCGTGCATAACACATACTGGCGACCGCGCGGACAGCGTGTCCCCAAGAGGAAGTTCGCAGTGCAAATTCGTCTTGTGCCCTAATGGAGTAGAACTCGTGGAAAGCCAAATGCGCCCAAGCGCTGCTCGAACAGCCACAGAGGCATTGTCTAACCCAATTCCGTCACTAGTAGACGAGGCCCCGCTGGCCTTGCTGCCAGGCCTGAAGACGTCCTTGCACTCTTCGTCGCTGAGCCTCCGCAATCCTGGTTTGTTGACATTCGATATCGTCATGAGAATCTTCGGCTTGTCATGGCAATCGCGTTGAATTTCGGAGGTAATGTGGATGGGATGCTCACGGTTGCCATATTTGCGTGCGTTGGAAAGCGCCTCCTGGGCTACGAGCTCTGCGACGTTTATGTCCACGCACACATCCACGACGCCGTCATAAATGCCGTCGGGGCCGAGCAGAGTCTCCATCCTGTCTTGCAGGTTGCACTGCACAGGACTAGAGGAGTATTCACCGGATTCAAGTTGTAGGAAGAATTGCCGCTTGTGCACCCACTCGGTGGCAGCTTGCAGCATTCGGCGCACCTGTGAGCATGATGTGGACGCTGAGGTTAGTACAAATCAATATGGACCCTCGCACACGCGGGAGAAGGCAGTCTTAGCGGAAGAGCACAGCGGACCTCATCCAGCGAATCACAGGTGTCTCCCATTATTCCTTGCTGCAAAAGCTCGAGTTTGACTCCCTGCAGAATGCCAGTGGCACCACCGCACAGCCCCTTGATGACGTGGTTGAGTCTCGAATCGGCTCGTCGCTGCGCTTCACACGTAGTTTGTACTAAGTGTTGGGCGAGAAAATTTGAGCGCAGTACCGATTCGAGTGCGTACCCGAAAACATACCCAAGCAGCGTCGCCATGACAAGAAGCTTCAGCACCGGTCCAGGCCCAAAGGGGAATGCCGGGCTGATAATGGCGCACAGAGGTAACGACAAGGAAACTAAAAGCTTCACAAGAGGACTAAAGTGAAGAACGTGGGTGACGATGACAGCAACCGTCGCCATTGTTGAGAGTCCCGCCGGCCCAAACTGGGAGCTGGAGCAGCCGCACTGAGGCTCCATCTCCGCTCTGCTGGCAGTCATGGCATACACAAAGACGCCGCCTACTGCGGTGGACGCAACCGCAGACTCGAAAATTCTCTTGCCCTGAAGCCCGTCGCCGAACCAGCATAGTCTGCGAGATACCGCCATTGCGGCCAACATGCTCTGCAACATGAAGATGGCTGAAGGGAAGTATCGCGTGTCAGCGTCCGCATCAGTCATCATGACAAACGATGGGACAAGTAGGGCGCACATGCAGAGCTCGACGATGGAGGAGTTCCATCGGTCAAGCTGGAGTGGCTCCTCGTAGATGGCCATCCCGCCCGAGTAGCGCAGCGTGAGCTTGAGCAGTGCCAATCGGAGGAGGGGGAGCAGTGCAGCGAGAGGCATCTGTTGATGCTGCCCTGTGCTGCTTGCTGCGGGCTGGTTGGGCCCGTGCATCGTGGGAGCGGACGTCACGCTCCGACTCACCGAACCTCACCCGTCGCGTCGCGTCCGTGTCCGAAGGCCCGAGGGGCGGGAGGGAGGAGGGGGTTGTGAAGGTGGGGGAGGGCTGGCTGCACGAGGGGCAGGAGGTTGTGGGCGAGGAGAGAAGGACAGCGTGGGTTGATTCAAAATGAAAGCGAGGTGTGTTGGTATGTGTGGCAGGAAGCGAGGGACGAGGAGGGGGTGGCGAAGGGAGGCGGGGAAGAGGGAGAGAGATGAGGGGAAACGGGGGCGGGGATCTGAGGGGGTTGCAGAGAGAGAGTAGGGGCTCTCAGCAGAGGGTGGGGGGGAGGAGAGGGGGGGGGGTGCTCGAGAGGGATGTGGGAGCAGTGAGTAAGAAGTGAGGGGAGGGGTTGGAGAGGGCAGGGGAATGGGGGAGGAGGGGGCGACAGGTGAAGAGAGGGAGCGACGAGGCCGGGAGGTTGGGGGAGAGATTTCTGGGGAAAAGGTGGGGAGGGGGGGGGGGGGGAGGGGAGGAGGGGCGAGGAAGGGTCCGACTTGGCACGCTGTGCGAGAGAGTCGGGGAAGAAGGGGGAGGGGAAGGGGAAAGGGGGGGGGGGGGGGAAGGGGGAAAGAGGGGGGAGGGGGGTTAGGGAGGAGCTGCGAGGGGGACCTTGGGACCGACCCGCTCTCGCCGACCGTTAGCGAACAGCCCCCTCAGCGGCTCCCAGATACGGCGGCGCATCGTGGCAGTGCAGACGCCGACAGCGAGGGAAACGACTTTCGGCGGCTGTTCATTCGATTCCACACCGCCAGCATTCACCTCCGACGATGAAACGTCCGTGTGTTGAGACACGTGATCACCTCTCCTGCCACCCACATGCCGAGCGAACGAAATAGAAGCATGAAACGAATCCAAGAGGTCTATGAGCGATACATTTGCACATTTAGACGCTGTCTTGATAGTCTTCGAGTCATCGAGAGCTCTCCGTCGCATTCATCCTACTTCTAGCCTGATCACTCACTCATTTTTACCACTATTTCCCACCTCCCCTGGGTGTCCGTCAGAGTTTTATTGTTGTGTTAGTATAACCTTAGTGCTGCGGGACCGTAGCCCTTCGACGGCAACGGAGCCCCTACCCCGCGATGGGGGTGTGCGCGGTTGGCGCATGGCTCGTCCGGTGTATGTGGCTAGGAATGCTAGCTAACAAGATGTCACACGACGCTATAAGTTCTAACGTGGTACCCCCGGTCGTCGGAGAATGGGCCGGGCGGGAAGGGAAACGCCGACGGAGGGAGAAGGGCGTCGGCGGCGATGGCGAGGGAGCCCGCAAACCGCAAAGAAAGAGGGCGGCGGTGGAGCGTCGGCTTCGACGGAAGAAGGAGGGGTGGGGGCGCCTTCGAGCCCCGCCTTCTGCTTTTCGGAGAGAGGGGGGCCGCGGCTAGGGGAAAGGACCCTCGTAAAAAGTTGATTTTACTTTTACAATACGGTGTACCGTCGCGACCTGCTCCGCGAACGCTTGCGTTTGCGCTAGAGAACGGCTACAAATACACACAGCATGCAGGCATGCAAAGATCTTCTATATTTGTATGAACTTCTGAGCCGTGTGAGCATCGGCGAACTAAGCCTAGCTTAGTGCGCAGCAGTCCCGTCGTGGGGGTCGCACGCACCTGCTCGGCCTCCGATGGTGGACGCGGCCGCTTCGCCAGCGACTGGTCCGTGGGGGCATGGGGGCCGCCCTCGGTGGGGGGCCCGAATGAGAGGGGAGTCGCGGCGGCGCGCTCCATCGCAACCAAGTATAAACTTAGTTGTAGTCTTAGCAGCTGTAAGTGGACCAAATGGGTGCGTGAACGTTCTCGCACAACCCCTGGGCGTGGCTACGAAAGTGAATCTCAGTGCCGCGCGCGAAGCGAGAAGAGAGAAGATTAAAGGTTTTTTTTTATGTGTCCATAGTGTCAACACACGTCAAGGCGTCCATGGGCAGGTGCGCTGAACGGGGTGTCGTGGTAGTACCGGTACCGGCGGCTAGTGGCAGTAGTGGTACTAACTACTAACGCTCAGATGTTTTATTGTAATATTGGTGTATATGTCCTCAATACTGACTTTCTATTTGTACTTAGAAGTTAAAATTGTGTTTGACCGTCCTAGTCTCTCACGCGAGGCCCTAAAGTCTAAAGTCTAAAGTGGTGCACATGGGCCGAAAACCCCCCGACCCCGAAATCCGAAATCGAAAACAAAGGAATGAGGGAGGACGGGTGGACGGGGGTGAGCGAGGGGCAACGGCGTCGTCACAGTCTCTTAACGTAGGGTAGTAGTAGAGCAGCACTAGCCAGCTTTTTCCATAAGTCTTTTTTCCACACAGACATAGGCACCCATCAGGAAGAACCACCAAGCTCGCCTTCAACACCGCCTTTGTTCACAACGTGTTCCAGCGCCATGTCAGCTACAGGCACTCCAAAGCATGACGCCAACAGCACCCGCCCAACGGAGTCCAAGCGGAATGGATGACAACTCGAATACGGATACCAACAAAGTCACTCCTACAAGAAGCAGCAAAGTCGCCTCCCGCGAACGGGCACGCCTCTGAGTGGGTGTGGCTTGGCGGTTACCACGGGAGTGCATCTCGCGGCGGCGTTGCTCGCGAATAGTGTGGAACCACTCGTCACGGCGACCCCACGACTCTGGACAATCATGAACCGGCACACGTGGCACGTCCTGCTCGTGGACGCGCCAGTGGGTCTGCTCATGGCATGCAACGTGGCAGAACCAGCTAGTGTTGCCAAAGTCATTGGGCGTAGGTTGGTAGCGCCACATCGGGTGTGGGATCCGTTGGAATCGCCGGCATCGCTCGCACTCGTAGCGAAGGGTGAACTGGGTGCCTAAGAGGCATGCGTCACATAGCCTAAATTGACCTCGCTCCTCCACAATGACTCGAGTCTGCATACATAGCGAGCACATCTCTGTGCGTTGAGCCACATACAGACTGCCGTCCTCGTGAATGCGAAGATAAGCCCGACAGTTGGGACATCGACCCACGCCATCCGGCCCATGCTCGCACACAATCTCGATGCAGCGCTGGCAGAACTGCGTGGTGGCTGTCGCAGGGATGGTGCAGCATGGTAGGCGTGCGAGCGCCACATCGTTGCACAACTCTTCGAGGCAGATCGCGCAACTCAGAGCGGTCTCATCCTCACGCAGATCGCCGTCCTCGTCTGCGCTGGCTTGCTCTGCCGGCATCCTTCCGCAGCAGTAATTGGTACAGCGCCCGCTGTGATAGAGCGAGCGTGCGGACCTTCGGCAGGTACCTGGCGCCGTGCTAGCACAAGACTCACGGTTCAAGTTTCCTGATTGCAAAGCGAGGTGGTGAAGAATAATGAATTGAAGTGTGCGGGTAGAGGGCGCGGTTGGGGGGCCCCCGTGGGACAGAGCAGAGGTGGGAGGTGGGGCTGCTCTCACGAGCCCATGCGGATGGGTTTTGGAGGGAGGCCGGGGGCAAGTGCGCGTAGAGCGCTGGAAGGAATTTGGGTTGAAGGGGCGGAAGGGAGCAAGAGGCCGAGCGGACGGGCGGAAGAGGCGTGCCCAGCTGCGTCGAGAGGAGCGGCCGGAGGCGAAGGCGTCCTCCCCGGGACCGGGAGAGGGAGAGCGCGGCGCGGTGCTGGGCGCACCGGCTAGGCTGCTCACGCCGAGAGGGGCAAGCCGGAGCTACAGCACGGCGGCGCTGGGGGGCCGGGGGGAAGGGGGCAGGAAAAAAATAAGGTCTCGAGCGTCCTGGGACGGGGGCGGCAGTCTCGCCTTCTGGGCTTACGTTCGACGTTAAGACTTATAGCGTCGTAGGACATCTTGTTAGTTGTTAGCTGTTAGCTAGTAGCTAGCATCCCTAGATCCCTACCCACATCTTGGCTCCGGCCAGAGTTTCGAGAATTTTTTTTCGAAATAAGGGGGGCCAATCGCAATATCGCAATGAAAACTTTTTAACGAAATAAATAGGGCGGTCACTCACTCTTTTTAACCACTATTTTCCGCCTCCCCTGGGTGTCCAAGGATTCCGCAGGGTCCCCCCCACCTGCCCCGGCAACCGTCTCCCACCCACCCCCACGAACCCCCTCCCGCCCCACGAAAGGCAATGGCGTCGGTGAGTGACCCCCCTCCCTTCCCCCGGGCGTGGCGGTCTATTTTGGGAGAATGACACGGTCGCCCACGGGAGGGAATCAGAGAAATGAATAAGGGGCGCATCACTATAAGAAACGCGGAGCTTCCGCGAAGGGCAATCGCCCGCGATCGGCCGAAGAATGGCCTGGAGGTAGTGGGCATGGTGAGCCCACACCTCTCGCGAGCAGTGTGGGGGGCCACTGGCCACTGGTAGGACTGGTAGGGAGCACGCGGGGTCTTGAGGGTGGCACACATCCACACTGACCCATCCTCGCCCCACGCGCTGCAGGAATGCCTTGATTCGCTTGCGCTCGAGCCCCACTGCTTTGGCTCGCTTGACGTTGGCAAGCGCTGGCTCGGACGCCCGGAGGTGCAACTCTTCCTGGGGGCCGTACAGCGCAATGAGCCGGTCGCGCCCGGGGCGTTCGAGGACGCAAAACCCGAAGGCGGACTGGCCTGGGCCCACGCGTTTGCGCTACATGCGCATGCGAGGGCTGCAGCAGGAGCAGCCAGGGTGGAGCATCGCGCGGCAGAGTTCACAAACGCAGCTGTGATACTCTACCGCGCGATCCTCTGTCTATCAACCTCAGCAGGAGTCAGCGCTCGCAGCGGCGAGGAACGTTCTTCCCCTGCGGAGAAGGCCTGCGCGCTACGCATCGAGCGAGCGTGCAAGGCCCATCTGCAGGCTCGGAGGCAAGCAGAGCGACGCATGGCGAGGTGGGTTGGCTCAGATGAGGCGCACCTTGCAGCGGCGAGGGAGGCACTGCAACTCGTGCTTCAGGCAGAGCGAAAGCCCTTTCATTTGGCTGGCGGCTGGCGGCGATGGCGGCGGCAGCGGCGGCGGTTTTGGTGGTGGTGGTGGCGGCGGCGGCGGCGATCATCCGCCACAAGGCGATGAGACCAATGCATCCGATGATACGGCTCGGCTCCTCGCCTTTGCGGCAGGTCTCCACCCGCGGCTTGGCGCAGCTAGTGCCGTGCAGGCACTTACAGGCCTGGACACGCCATTGCGGTATATCGCCGCATACGTGCGATGCCAGTGCCCTCCCTCACCAGTAGGAGTTTCGGAGCTCCGCAGGCTGCGGCGGCTAGTTTGGGAGCAACATTTAGAGCTACATCATCTACGAACAACAATAAATACGGCCAAGGTTGAGATGGCCGCGGCGCACCGCAGCGCAAAACAGGCGGAACGGCGCGCAAAGCACGAGGCTGTGCACAAGCTCCCCACTCTATATTTGTGCGCGCTACGTCTTCAGGAAGCCAATAATCTGCCGACCGAGGCAATCGCCGAGTACCATGGGGCGGCTGTGCCTGATCCCGAGGACGTTGATGGATCGGATGTAAGCGACGAAGACGAGAGTCCGTAGACGCGACTTCCAACATGACCAATTTCGACGCGGTGCGCGGGGGCGGCGGGCGTGATTGGCGTGGCTGTGAGGGCGGCATGCCGCGATATGGTGCGTGATGCGGCATCTACTCGGTGAGCGGGCACAAGAACGGCCTCGTGGCGCCGCCGGTCGCGGGTCGAAGTTGGGCGCTCACGGTGCGTCTTGGGGGCGTGACATCGTCATCACCGGCGCCCGCAAAGGGCTGATTTCGACGCGGTGCGCGGGGGCGGCGGGCGTGATTGGCGTGGCTGTGAGGGCGGCATGCCGCGATATGGTGCGTGATGCGGCATCTACTCGGTGAGCGGGCACAAGAACGGCCTCGTGGCGCCGCCGGTCGCGGGTCGAAGTTGGGCGCTCACGGTGCGTCTTGGGGGCGTGACGTCGTCATCACCGGCGCCCGCAAAGGGCTGATTTCGACGCGGTGCGCGGGGGCGGCGGGCGTGATTGGCGTGGCTGTGAGGGCGGCATGCCGCGATATGGTGCGTGATGCGGCATCTACTCGGTGAGCGGGCACAAGAACGGCCTCGTGGCGCCGCCGGTCGCGGGTCGAAGTTGGGCGCTCACGGTGCTTCTTGGGGGCGTGACGTCGTCATCACCGGCGCCCGCAAAGGGCTGATTTCGACGCGGTGCGCGGGGGCGGCGGGCGCGATTGGCGTGGCTGTGAGGGCGGGATGCCGCGATATGGTGCGCGATGCGGCATCTACTTGGTGAGCGGGCACAAGAACGGCCTCGTGGCGCCGCCGGTCGCGGGTCGAAGTTGGGCGCTCACGGTGCGTGTCACGACAACTTGCTGCAACT
The DNA here is from genome assembly GCA_018136815.1 of Isochrysis galbana. Taxonomy (NCBI): domain Eukaryota; phylum Haptophyta; order Isochrysidales; family Isochrysidaceae; genus Isochrysis; species Isochrysis galbana. The sequence goes on from CM030931.1 coordinate 4,597,591, forward strand.
CTGTCTTCACACGCAACATTCGAGACATCTCTCGATACTTCCCGGCAAATCGAGTTTGCTTTGCTCGGTATAAACCGAAATCTCTCCCGTGATTTGCTGCAATTCTCTCCCTCAACTTCGTTCTTGGCCACCTTGTGCGACCCTAGAATAGAGAGAGAACGAGAGAACGAGCCCGACCTTTGCAATGACGGCTGCCACTTGATCAACTTTTGCGAAGTCCTTTAGCTCGAGACTCAACACATGCGTCCCACAACACGTCGCCGTCAGCCATTTGTAGTGTCGCTCCAGAATTTTCCAAGCCGCTTTCATCGTGCTACAAGTGTCAGTAACGACCTGTACAAAGCCAAAACGACCATTCCGCTCCATACATTGGCGAAGCAACTCAGACACAAACCCAGCATTTTCTGAATCGCCGCTCGTCACTTTGATCGTGCCATCGAATAGCATGTAGCATGCACCCAGGATTGCCGAAGAGAAAGTTGATGAGGTGATCTTTCTTCACGTTGTCCCACACCCATCCGAGATTATTGAGCAACCGTTCTGTAGCAGCGGCGGCGGCCTACGTATGCGTAGGACGCAGGACGCGGAGGAGCGGAGGCGGAGGCGTTCCGCGCGCGGGGGGAAAAGGCCCCCCTGCGGTATATGTGGCCCCCCACTGGTTTTCGCACAGTTTTTTACTGTTTTTTTTCGATTCCCAAAAACAGCTGTTTTTATTGTCTTTCTAGACCTCACCCGCTGTTTTTCACATCTAGCATCTAGGCTCCTTGCGTGCTCCTAGCGTTTTTAGTTTTAGGTTAAGTCGAAGTCGAGCGTTCAGGTATCGCCGGTGCAAGGAAAAGGAACCACCCCCTTGTGCCTTGTGTGACCCTGATCCCCCCTCAGGTGTTGGCCATTGGATTATATCGTGGCGCTGTTTTACTTCGGTCTTCATGAATATTCACTTAAGGGTTTTCGAAAAAGATTCCTTCCTTATTCCTGTGCGTAATTGTCGCCCTGTCGGATCGTCGGTCGCCCCGTCGCTCTCTTGTCGGCATTTTCCTTGTCCTTGTTCTTGTGTTCTTGTTCGCGGTCTATTATTATGTAGTAAAAATATTTGGTATTTGGGCCCACTAGCCACTATAGCCAGCTGCTACAAACTACAAACACGGCGGTCAAACTGGAGGAGGTTTGAAACACGGCAAAACACGGCTGTGTTTGGCTTTTGTAGAAACACGGTAAACACAAACACGTGTTTCCCAGCTAGGATTTTCACCCTTAGAAGTTAAAAGCCCTGTTTGACCGCCCTACTCTTTCGACGGAACGCGACCTGAATGACAGGCCGCCGAGCGCCCGTGGGCCACACGCCGTCCCGGCTGTGAAGGTGCGCAACTGGAGCTGTTGGTATGCTAGCAGCCTGACCCTCCTCCATGGCCATGGCTAACTTGCTACCTTTGGCCTTTGGGGGGGGCCAGGCCCCTGTGGCCTGTGGCCTGTCGGCAAGAGGGGAAAGGACAGGGGTGGTAGGGAGTTGGCTACAGTTAAACGACGCCGTCACACGTCGCTGGGTGACGTCGCCCCACCTCTCTCTCGCCTCTGGGAGCTTCTCACCGCATCGACTGATTCTCTCCATGCTTTGGCTCACCTCGGCCTTCTCCACCACCGCCCGAGGCCCTCCTCCATCCTTTCTCCACGCAGGCACAAAACTAAACTGATCGAAGGATCGTCGTCAGGTGTGTGGCGCGAGGCGGAGTGAGCACGTGAGAAGAGACGGCGAGGGCGGGAGGCGAGCGAGCCGAGAGGAGAGGAGAGAAGACGAGAGAGGGCCAAGAGTCGGCAGAAGAAATCCCTACACCATTGGATATCTTGTATTTCGTTTGAGAAAGAAGGAAGGGTGTGACCGAGTCTTCCCCCCACCCCCATATCCTCTCCTCTAGTCTCTCTCTCCTCCCCACCCACATCTCTCTCTCGCTCGCTCGCTAACTTAATATTTCAAGCTCACTCTCTAAACTTGCTCATTCCTTCTCTCTCCCTCTCTCCCCCCCCCTCCCTCTCTTTCTCTAAAGCTCTCTTTCGCTCGCTCGCTCTCCCCGCCCCGTCCTTCTCCTCTTTATCTTCTTCTTCATGTGAAACGGGAGGAGGATGGCGACGCTCCCTCTCTCTCGACGTTGAGAGTAGGCGGGGGGGAAGGGAGCGAGGAGGCAAGGGGGGGGAGAGGAAGGGAGGGAGAGAGGGGAGGGAGAGGGGGGGGGGAGAGAGAGAGAGGGAGAGGGAGAGGGAGAGAAAGAGAGAGAGAAAAGAGAGCAGAGGAAGGGAGATTGAGAAAGAGAGAGCAGAGGAAGAGAGAGAAGAGAGGGGGAGAGAGAGAGAGAGAGAGAGAGAGAGAGAGAGAGAGAGAGAGAGAGAGAGCAGAGGAGAGAGGGGGTGGGGGGGGAAGAGAGAGTCGAACGGGAGGGAGGGCGAGCCAAAGCCATCGAGAGTGAGCGGGTGTTGGGCACCGATGGGGAGCGGCGAGGCGAAGAAGTTCAGGGCGCTCTTCGGTTCTGCCGGCCGGCACGGTGACTCATTCTGGAAGGAGGAGAGCGAGAATATCGGGCTGAAGCTGCTCCAGGGAATGGGGTGGCAGGCCGGTCAGGGTCTCGGCAAGAACGGCGAAGGCAGCACAAGCCATATCAAGCAGACGCGCAAGCACGATAACCGAGGGATTGGCGCGACCGCAGCCACGAGAGACGAGGCCTTCCGCGCCTCACAGGATCTCTTCAACGGGGTGCTCGCAAGGCTCAACGGCAAGAGCGATGAGCCCGACGCTGATAGTCCAAACGTGCTTGGCCAGGCAGCCACAACTGTCAAAGGGGCCATTGCGAAGCGCCAGCTTGCGCACCGCTTCCGCCGCGCCAAAGATACTGCCGGCGCTTCCGCGACCGACCTCGCGGCCATTTTTGGCCGGAAGCAGAGCGTGCCAGCTGTCGATGAAGCCCATGCGACAAGTGCTGTCACCACCAGAACCGAGATCCATGTCGAGGCTCCCCCAGAGCAGCACACAAGCAATCTCTCATTGAACGAGTACTTTGCCCGCAAGCGCCGTGAACTCGGTCTCGCTCCAGTTGCAGTAACCGTCGCCGGTGCCTCGCTTGGAGGCTTCTCGCTTGATGACCAGGCCATGTTCGCCGAGATGCAGGTGGCTGCCTCGTACTCTGGCCGTGTGGGACTCGGCATGGGAAGTACCGGAGGTGCTAGTGCGAGTTGGAAGAGTAATCAGTACGCAGTTCCACAAAAGCGGTATACTGATGTGAGCTGGATAGATCCAGGCGCTGCGTTGCCGACTCCCGCCACCCTAGCCGCTCACACGGAGAGGAGCAAGCTGGCCGAAAAGCTCCCAACTGACGGCTCCCAGCATTTGACGAAAGCTGAACGCAAAGCAGCCAAGAAAGAGGCACGCAAGGTGGAGAAGAAGGCAGCCAAGAGGGCGGCGAAGGAGGCAGCGGCCGCTGCTGAGAGCGCCATCAAGGCCAGCTCTGGGAAGGCAGAGAAGGTGGAGGGAGAGGTAGGCAACGTGAGTGCGGCCTGCGCGGAGGCCATGAAACCAAAAAAGACCTCGAAGAGGCGCCGAGAGGGAGAAAATAGATCAATCATTGTGGATGAGGAGCACGCGACGAAAGAAGAGCAGGCGGAGACGATAGATAAGAAAAATAGAAAACAGAAGAAGGGCAAATTGGTGGCGAAGGACAGGAAGGGAGAGAAAGGATCTATGTCCTAGACATGCTTGACGCCAATCGCCATTGGTGTAGCCCTTATCCGCACCTCTATCTCAGTCCCATGATGTAGGAAAGTGACTGCATTTGAGAGCACCAAACCTGTTTGAACCCTTGAACAAAGCCAAAGTTATTGCCTTCCATGTCCATTCTCCGGCACGCTGCTTATGGCTGAGGCGTAGACCATCACGGCGAAATCGCAATGCGCTCCCACAATCTCAAGAAGCGTGTCCTACCTAACACGCTCGCGCGCACTCGCTCGCTCTCCGCCTCATCTGCACAGCACACATGTTGTGAGAGTAGCGCTGTGGCTGTGTGGATGGAGGAGGATGATTGCAAGAATGTTGAGACCATGAGAGGGGAGCACCAAAGGCCACAGATCCACTGAGGACATAGGGGCGGCGGACACAAGTGGGCCACTGAGGCTGGAGCGCAGCGTTTCTCCCCCACTGGCGAGGCGGCATGGGCCTTCTCAGCTTGAATATGAGAACCCCATAGGCCATTGGAAGGCCGCCGCGCCACTCAAAGGGCGGTACCAACCACCCCCCAAGGAGGCCAGCAGTCGACCGTTTATCGGTCGATCTGGCATACTTGAAAGCTGACCCTAATGGCTAGTGGTGGCTAGTGGGCACTGTCCGCTGTGTATCTCACGAGGCGAGAAGCGTTCATACAGGCTCTCGCCCTCCGGTCCATTGACGCGCTGGCGCTACTATCCTTATCGTCGTGGATAGGGGGAGCCACACCGCGCCGCACACTCTATCTTTAGAGCGTGTCCCTTTCGCGTCCCGCTCCTTCCCTCTTGCATCCGTGATCCGTGCCCCGCCCTTCCCCCTTTCCCGCGCCCGGTCTCCTTCCCCTCCTCCGCCATGCGTTCTATCTTTAGAGCGTGTCTCCCCCACACCCCGTCCCTCTCTTCTCGCTCGCAGCTGACGCAGCTGAAGATCTTGTTGCCACACCACAGTACGCAAGCGGCGTAGTCCAAAAAACTATTGTTATAGTTTTAGCCCCTCTCTCTCCACTCCTCCCCTGCCATGGGGGAAGAACTACCCGCTCTCCTGGCACGCCTGATGGCCTGCCAGGAGCACACAGCCCTGCTGACCCATCCCTCTCCCCACAGGCACGCCTGATTCGCCCGCCCTGGCCTGTCCTGGCCAGCCCATCCCTCTGACCAGCCCCTCTTCCCCCTGGGCCCCCCTGTTCAGGACCCCCCAGCCAGCTCCAGTGCTCCAGTCGACTTGCAAGGGAGCGGAGCGCCAGCGAGGGAGAGGCAGGAGGGGCCAGGGCCATGCCCCAGCCTCACCTGCCCCCTGAGCTGTGCTCCCAGGCCCCTGCAGGCCACCTGGGGACCTGAAGAGGGGCCGCAGGCGCGCGCCATGGGTCCCCGCCGCAGGGAAGAGAGGAGGAAAAGGGAAGAGGGAGGGGAGGGGGGAGCGGCAGCTCTCCCCTCCGGTGTTTACGTGTCTTCTAGACGTAGTTGGGTAAGAGAAGACGGGGGCGCCAGAGCCAGGAGGGAAGGGCCGCGGCTCGCCGCGGCCACTCGCTCGGGCGAGGGAGATTAGCGCTCTAGGCCCCTAAACCTAAACTCACGAGTGCCCCCCCCCCCCTGCGTTGTTTTACCCGAAAGGGGTTTTCCCCCAGCGTGGCCTCGAGGAGAGGGTATGCTGGGGGGCGTAGGGTCGGTGCTTGCACTGGGGGGAGGACAAATATCGAGGGGAGGGGGCAATGCCCCCCCCCCCCCGGTACCACTCGGACACCTGGCTCGCCATCGCCAGGCATGGCGGGAGTCCGGAGTCCGGGGCTGAAAAGTTGTGTCCAATTAGCTAGTGGGGTTGGATAGGATATAACATTTTAATTTTGAATTTTAAATTCTAATAGTGATGCGCCCTACATTCACTACTTTGATTCGTTCCCGTGAGCGCCCGCCTGAATCTCCCAAAATAGCCCGCCACGCGCGGGGGAAGGGAGGGGGGTCCCTCACCGATCACCGACGCCATTGCCCTTCGTGGGGCGGGAGGGGGTCGTTCGGAGGGGGGAGGCGGCTGGCGGGGCAGGTAGGGGGGGACTCTAAGGAATCCTTGGACACCCAGGGGAGGTGGAAAATAGTGGTTAAAATGAGTGAGTGACCGGGCTACTCACTTGGACACTTGGAACATCTTCATCTTCTGGGAGGCACAGCATCGCTGACTTTTACTAGTCGACACGTCTACAACCGGTATAGAAGGAGTGAAACGGTGGAAGGAGACGTATCACTTGCACTTACACCCTAGACCCTTGACCCTTGAAGTGCGAAGTACACAATGACAATGATCGACAGGAATGGAGTATATCATCAGTCATTAGAACAGAGAATGGCAGGCCGACGAGCCGACGAGGCCCGTGGGCCACACGCCGTCCCGGCTGTGAAGGTGCGCAACTGAAGCTGTTGGTGTGCTTGCAGCCTGACCACCCTCATGGCCATGGCTGAGTGCCTTTGGTGGGCCCCCAACCCCCAAACAGCCATGGTTAAAAAATACCAAGGGGGAGGACAGGGATGCTAGGAGTTGAGTACCTACGGAGTAGCAATTTATCTTTTTATCTTCTTATCGCCCAACCGCTGCGCGGTCGCCCGCCCACCATCCATCGGTGCAGGTTCGGAAGTCCTCGCGTCAACAATCAGTCCCAGAACCCCCCCCGAAAGACATGATTGCATCCTAGCCAGAGCAATGTTGATCCACTACCATGCAGACCTCTCTTCCCTTTATCCCCGGGTCGTGATAGTCGTTCTCCGCGTTGAGAATCCAGGGAGATCTCAGCCGTCCCAACTGAAAGCGGCTGGGCTTGCAGAGAACTTCCCCGCTGTGGGTGGGTTGATCTGCAACGGCGAGGAGAGAATCGTCAGCTTGAGCAACGTTCGCTGCTCATCTCCACAGTTTGAAGCGGCGTCCCTCCAGCGGCGGTTCTCAAGTGATCTCAGCGATCTCAGCGCTCCCCCCTCCCCCCAACGGACAGCCTCTAAGCAGACAGATGTGAACAACTTCTTGTTCTAATCCACCCGCTGATATCTCTCCCGCACTGTCTGCCGGCGTGGACTCTTGATAGCTGGAACGATCTGGCAGAGCCGAGGCATAAGCCACCCCCCACGTGGGATCAGCATCTCCTCGCTTCTCCCGCCCAGGGCGCCCGAGGTTGGCTCTCCGCCGCCGCGCGACTTCCCCCCCGCGGCCCCGCCCGGCACCCCCGCCCCTTTCCCCCGCCCATCCCCCCCCCCCCCCCGCCGCCGCCTCACCTCCGCGCCCCCCCCCCCCCCCCCCCCCGGCTCGCCCCCGCCCCTCCTCGCTTCTCCCCCCTCCCTGCCCCCCGCCCTCCGCCCTTCTTCTCCCTCCCCCTTCCCAACCCACCGACCCATCGTCGTCCGGTCGGCCGCGGCAGAGGAGCGTCCGCCGCCGACAACCACCCATGGACCCCTACTACCAGGACCAGCGCTGGGCCCACCCCCACCTCAGCCTTGTGCCGCTGCCACCTCACGCAATGGTGCCGCCCCACCCCTCTGGCTACGTTGCCGCCTCTTCGCCTCGGCCCGGGACATACGCACCGGCGGTGGGAATGAGACAGCACGTCAATACCACTGCCTCCTGCCAGCCCGCCCTTCGATACGATGCCGGATCGCCCGTCCTGCAGTCTGCCTTTATGCCACCGGCAACCGGATTGACACACATGGGCGTAAGCTCGCCGCCCGTATGGAAGCCGTGTGGCGTGCCTCCATCCAGCCATCAGGGTTATCTTTGTGCCTCCGCAGCTGCATCATATCCATTCGCAGCGGCCCAAGCGCAGAACCAGCGCGAGACTCCAGCTTTTCTCGAGGGACCGCAACCATCGCTCCTGCTAGGGCATGCGGGCACAGCACCCGCCCAAAGAGCGCACAGCCAATTAGGGACACTGGACTCGCCCGCAGTGCTCAAAGAACGCGGTGTTTCGGAGCCATCAGTCACCCAGGGCCTCACACCCACCGTGAAGGATTCGCTCGTGGCCAGGGGCACGAACCAGTTCGCATCGGCGATGAACCTTTGCAAAAACTGGGGCAAGGCAACTGAGTGCGAGGATGCAACTGAGGCAAACCGCAAGCGCAAAGCGGCCATGGCAGTTGCTCCCGGGCGGCGCGATAAGTCCCTCGCCACGCTTGCCTATGAGCTCGTGCGCATGTGCGCAGTCAGCCACCCCGCCCCGTCCTAGCTCACGTCCTTAGCCATCTGAGCTGCTCAGCCGCCTGCCTGAGCATGAACTCGCCTTGTCACTTTCCGGCGGTCCTGCAGGTATGGCCACGAGGGTGGCGAGATCGACATTGATGAGGCGTATTCAATCATGTCCTCTAAATGGAAGAAGCGCCGCTTGTACGACGTCATATGCGTTTGTCAATGTCTACGTGTCGTCGAGCGCTCCGCCCGAGCACGATTCATATGGCGTGGCGCTTCCACTGAGCAAGTGCAGGTGTGCGTAGACTCAAAAGTCGTGTTCCCGCATATTCTCCCCGCGCACCCGCGACCCTCTCCCCCTTTTGCATCGGCTGTCTCCCGCCTGAACCCCTCACCGCGCTCCTACTCCTCCCTTTGTACCACCCGTCTCGCGCCTGCGCCTCACCTTGACCTCGCATGTTGTATGCATAGCGCGCCGTCTCGAACATCATTCTCAGGCAAAAAGCTGGCTTCCACCATCCGCTCGTCCAAGGCCGACCCGACAAGATTCGCAGCAGGGTTACTCCGCCCGAAGACCCGCCCGTGCCCGTAACCGGTCTGGCCTACCTGTGCCAGCAGTTCGTGCTCCTCATTCGCGAGCGCGAGCTGAAAGGCCACACTGAGCCGATGCGTTTCGAAGACGTGACCGAGCAGTTATGCGAGCGTGTCGGCTCTTCAGATGCCAAAACGCTACTGAGACGCATCTATGACATTGTCAACGTTCTCGAAGCACTCGGTCTTGCCAAGCGCTCAACCTCCATTCCACGAGGCGTGCTGTGGACGGGTCCTTCCCTCGACGTTCCGGAGCCAGAGTTGAAGCCCGGCGAGGCACTGCCCTCATGGCCCGGCATCGCCATCTCGAAGCGCAAGCACGGCCTACGCGCCACGCGGAAGTTCTCTACGACCATCGCTAGCCCCAAGTGCGGCAGCTTTCTCCTCGCGCTTTACAGAATTGAGCTCGACGCCGAGTGGCAGACGCCGAGGCTGTACACGATGATTTGGTCGCTGCAAAAGGCTCTCATTGAACTCGAGCAATCCTTGCAAGAGGATGCGGACGGGGAGCCCGACCTGGAGCCAGTCCGCTCTGCCATCGAGGGCATGCGCCAATGCATCCTCGTTGGCGGCGATAGAGAAAACCAGGCGGCTCCCGAGGTGCGCTCAGAGCTGGAGACTCTCAAGCGGCAGATTGCGGACGCACAGTCGATCTCGGCGCTCCAGACCGCCTTGCAAGACCTTGGACGTCTGATCCGTTCAAATCGACCACCCGCGACGATTGCACGCAAGCGCTCCCCATCCTTCATCGCCAAGGCTCAGGGCGGCACCATGGGTCTGCCGCCACGTTCTGCGTTGCCATCGATCGCAGAGCGCGTGGGCTCGGCCAAGCTGGCAAAGGCAGTGGCACGACTTAACGCGCTCTCCGGCGCACGTCCACTCTCTGATGTCGAATTGCTCGTTCATGCCATAGATGAAGTGGAGGCCGTGGAAGCCGACGAGGAGACTGACGACGAGGCTGAAGATGAAGAAGGCGATGAAGAGGCCGAAGGGGAAGATGAAGAGGATATGGACGAGGAAGAGGCCGAACTAGACGTGGAGACATGCGAGACTGAATCGGCTCTGGACGCGGGCAATTCCCCACAGCATCTTAAGAAGGCGCGTGTGCTATCGCCTGCCGATGCTATGGGAGACGACCGGGGCAACGAAGACAAGGTCGCGAAAAGCCCACAGGGGCGGCCCACACACATCTCAGCAGGGGAACACTCCAGCTCAGACGATGCGCTTTCGCTTCTCGGTTTCGCCGCCAAATGCACCTCGAGCGCCTCCTTACTAAAGTGCATCGAGCCAACCGAGCCGCCCGCCAGCGCGTCTTCAGCGCCGACGGAGGCCCCAATCCCCGCCTCAGCCAAGACGCCCGCCAAGCCACCGGCTCCAACACCCGCAGAAACGCGTGTTCGGGATCCGGCGCAGGCGCCGGCTAAGGCGCTAGTACAAGCCCCCCTCTCGACAATCGTTTCTTTAATCGAGGCCCCCGCTCGAGCAACGCCATCACGTGAAAGTCCATGGCAAGTAGGAGCGGTTCCTGCATCGGCACTGCCATTGGTGCGCGACGAGGCTAACGATGCTCCGAATCCATCATCATTCCCATTGTCTGCTCCCGCAGTCGCCTTTCACCAGGACAGTTTGCTGGGTCATACGTCCGTCAAGATGTCTGATCTGCTCTCAATGTTTGCGAGGCAGCTTCATCAGTTGGGACGCCATGTTGACGCCGCACGGATGGAACATCTCTCCCGCGACTACAAAGGTGGGCTCGTCGCATATGAGGCGGCGATGTACGCGCTTTCGAACATGGTGGGTAGACAGGCTGTGATGGATGCGGCTCAGGCGATGATCACTCAGCAGGGGAATGAAGATACCATCCAGCACGTGGAGACACATCTCCCGTGTCTCACATCGCAGCCGTCTCCAAACGGTGGTGGCATGCAGCCACCGGCGCCGTATAGAAATCAAAGCTGCGTCTCCACGCAAGCTCCGTGCGGGTATACGCCCTCGCCCTACTTGCAACCTTATGCAGGCGCGCCCCATGGGTCGTATGCTACTGGCAATCAATACCGCCCGCAATACCCTCTGTCGACCATGAGTTTCCAGTTTCCGCAAGCAGTGGAGCAGCATCAATATCAATTCCAAAGCCGACTTCCTCAATATGCGCAAACGACGCCCCAAGCCCACGCGCAGACGGGGCTACTCTATCCTCGCCCTCAATATCCGACCACAGCCCATCCTTTCGTTCAGTACGCGCAGCCGCAGCACCCACCGCCACCTTACCCGCAACAACATTTACCACAGTACGTACCGGTGATGCCGCCTGGCTTCTACATGCGATAAGGCATGCGCGTGCAGTTTCGGCTGCCCCAAGGCCCCAGCAGCACCCTTGAGGCACCGAGCACCCGCTCATACGACCATAATCATGCTCCTACATTGGAAGTGGTACTTGCCACTTGTCTAATTTCAATTCTTCGTGTGATGCTGTTCCGTTCGAGGCCAAATACAGCACGGCGTGAACTTGGTTTGGCGTGATGCCGTCGAAAACATGGCGAGCACGTCGTTCCGCTGATTTCTACTGACTTGAGCTATTCAAGTAGTAGTATTTTCAAATATCTTTTCCAATGACGTTGTGTCAGCCCGTTGTGCGAACTTTCTTCAAAGCATACCTTACATCGCCTTGATAATGACGATAGTCCACGGTCCTCCGTCAAGGTTGCCGTTCGTCCATTTGCACGTTGAGCGCCACGCTTAGGCTGAATGGTACGCGCAATGTCTTGTTTGTGCATCACCAGTGCGCAAACTGCGCATTTTTCAGCAGTCTATACTACGTCATTGTCGTCGTTGTCGTGCGTTCGCTCTCTTGAGCCATCCTCAATCTTCAGCTAGAATTCCATTCCGCATTCCTTGACTTTTTGCGCCTCAGCCATCTTGAATGCTGCGCTATGTGTAGTGCGTTTGTGGTGTCGTCGGGGGGCGCCTTTGAGCCTTCAGCTAGTCTGTCATCCTTATCGCCGTCATCTCGGCTCATCCTCATCCGTCCGCTCGGTATGCCATCGGCTCATCCGTCCGCTCGCTGGCCCCAACTGTGAAGAGTCAACGAACTCCAACGGTATCATGGCAGCAATAGGATCAAGTTCGACTTGACCATCATCGCCCACGTTGTCATCGTCTTGTCCTTAATGTGTTCGGATCATTCGACCTGTCTTGTGTGTCGTGCCGGGTCTCCTGCTCGTGGCGCCCAACGGCCGCATAGCATGATTGGTCAACATCTACGTCTTGGCGCCTATGCAGTAAATGAATCGTAGGCTAGAGCGCAACATCAACTGCAAAAATGTGTGCAAATTATGTGCTACGTGCTGCTATGTACAACAGATTCGTGGCCTACCCGAATCGTCGTGCCATTGGCTATAAAACTATTGAAGGCTCAGGCTGTCAGGCTGCGTACTACGAACAAATACGTTTTTATATTTGGCTCATCTGCAACGGGGGCACGAGCACTCCCCTCTCCCTCTCTCCACCTCCTCCCTTGCCGTGGGAACGGAACCATCCGCCCTCCTGGCATGCACGACCCTCACTATTGCGGGTAGGGGGAGTCCGTCCCCGCGACCGAGAAGGTAGCCCCCCCCCCACTCTCTCGACTCCCCTCATGGGGGGCGAGAACCATCCACCCCCCTGCGCTGCCTCTTGGCATGTAGGGGGGACTCACCCAGACTGCCCAGACTCTCCCTGAGAGTCGGGCACAGATCGCACGCCCTGGCCCGCGTTAGCCTGCTTCTCGCTTTGACCAACCCCTCCTCCCCCTGGGCCCCCCTGATCAGGAGCCCCCAGCCAGCTCCAGTCGACTGGCAGGGGCTCGAGAGCCAGCGAGGGAGAGGCAGGAGGGGCCAGGGTCATGCCCCAGCCTCACCTGCCCCCTGAGCTGTGCTCCCAGGCCCCTGCAGGCCTCCTGGGGACCTGAAGAGGGGCCGCAGGCGTGTCGAGTCGAGCGGAGCCGGAGGGCTCTGAGCCACTCCGTCGCGAGCAGCACCGGCGGCTAGCGCGGCGCTTTGGCCCTCCTCCCCACCGGGAGTCGGGTGAATGAAATTCTGGACTGGGTCGGGCAACCCCATTTGGGTGTCTGGACGGGGAACGAACGGCGAACGAAGGGCTGTGGGGCGGCGAGGCGCTCCTAGCGGCCCTAGTGTGATGGGTTGTAAGAGATTGTTAGACCTACAAAGAACTCTTCCCTCAGGGAGGGAGCCTAAGCTGCTTGAGTGCAGCGACGCAGCGAACAACGACGGACAACGAAGCTGAGAACAACAGGATACACCGACTCACGAACACACCGGAATCATTCACCCAAACAAAGCAAATTATCAAGCAACCGCGACCCCAAATCACCGATAACTCAAACACGTCGCGAGAGACGGAGAGAGAGAGCGAGAGAGAGAGAGAGACTCCGCAGCGACGGCCGGAGCGTGTCTCCGTTGTAACTTCCCACGTAGCGGAGAGTCCGAAGGGGAGCGTCCTGTCGCGCGACCACGGCGATCACTTTGGATACAGATCGCGACGAGATATCTTCACGACCGAATAAATCTTGCCGTTGAGCGTGAACCTTCTAGACGCTTCTAACGAACAACCCTGAGTAGCAACCAAGGGGAAGAAACACCAAAGGGGCCAAGGGCTTGCATGTAACTTGCATCAAGGGGAAAGATTCCCTCACCTAGGAAGCGAACCTACACCGGTCTCCAAGGGGAGATGGCAAATTAAACCTCAAATCTCGAGCGGATAGAGCAACCGACTCGCTCGCCAAACACCTTGACCGAGAAGAAAGAAGCAAGGACCTACAAGCCAAGGGTAGCGGACCTAGGGAATGTGAGAGGAAATTTCCGAACGCCAACGCCAAACGCCGAACGCGGGAAGGCAACGAAACCCTAACCAGGCCAAGCAGTACCTACGAAGAACAGGCCTGGACGACAACGAAAGTCAGCAGGTCCCAAGAAAGAACCGGAACCCAACAAGAAACAACAAGCCTTGCAAGAAGCTAAACAAGCCTTCACAAGGTAACCCGAGAGCCTGAGACAAGCGCGCAGCGAGCAACAGGCGACCTGGCTCCTTTAGGTAAAGATTACCCGAAAGGAGGAAACCTGGAATCTAGACCTGACAAACAGGCTAGAAGGAACGAAACGAGAACTCGAATTCTAGATCGCTAGGGACGAACCCTACCAACCTAGATGTACCTGAGCTTCACCGTGTGGCCGCACGGCGAAGGACCTGGAAACAAGAGCCTGGAAATCGCATCATCTAGGATGAATGCGACACCCCCCGACTAAGATCGAGACGTCTCCCGATGTCGAGCGGTGAACCTGGAAACAGAGACCTGGAACCTGGAACTTGGGCTGACCAGAGGTCAGAATCGGAACAAGAAGCAACGGAACATAGCGAGCGAAACGTGGAGACAAGAACACCCTTTGGATCCAAAGCGAGCACGAAATCGGCGGCTTAGCGCGGCGGCCTCTTTCGTACGCACTGCCCCACCCACTTCTCCCTTTTACAGGAGCTTTGCTCGGGTGTTACGCCGGGTGTAGAGCGCAGGCAGCACGCGTTCATCACCTCCATGATTCGCTCTTGAACTCGGAGCCCTAGCCGAGGCGTGGGGCTAGCCTAGAGGGACGGGTCCCTTACCCAAGACATGGGATCAACGAGAATGGAGCCTGGATCGAGTGCGCGAAGACGGCGCATCGAGAACGAGAGGAAGAGGAGTATCCCTGGCCGACGAAGAAGTTGCTTCCGGGGTACGACCCCTCCCTCGCCCCCTTCCTCCCCCGTGTCCTCGCCCCCTATCTCCGCGCCCTCGCCCCCTTCCTCCCCCGCGTCCTCGCCCCCTTCCTCCGCGTCCCCGCCCACCCTGCCGCTGCTCGCCCACGGTGTACTCATGTCCGTCGCGTGGGGCGTGCTCCTCCCCTCGGGCGCCTTTTTCTCGCTCACTTGGCGCTCCCGGCTCACCGGAGGCCGCTGGCTCCGTGTGCATCGCGTGGTGCAGGTGTGTTTCTCCCTCCTCGCGCCCCCCATCGGCCCTCCCTCCCACCCAAAAAGGGAGGAAACCCCAACAACGCACTCCCCCCCCCCGATCTCTCAGGGAAGCGGCCTTGCGGTGGCCGCCGCCGGCGTCGCGCTCGCCGTCGCGTGGGTGCCCCGAGGGCGCCACTTCTCGCACCCCCATCACACGCTCGGGATCGTCGCCTTCGCCCTCGCCCTGCTGCAGCCGCTCAACGCGCTCGTGCGCGGCACGCCCGGCGCCCGCACCACACGCCGCGCCGTGTGGCGGGTCGCGCACAAGGGGACGGGCTACGCCGTGCTCGGCGTGGGCGTCTACCAGGCCCTCTCGGGGCGCGCCCTCATGCCGAGCCAAGGCGACGCCGTTCTCGTCGCGTACGTGGTGCTCCTGGGCCTCTCCTTCGGGGTGCTCGCGGGGGGGCTCATGGTAGGGTGAGAGTGAGGGAAAGGAGACCAAATGAAGGCAAGCCGCCTCGCCGGCAACGGACCGCACGCCAACACCCCCCCCCCCCCCCCCACCACCACCATAGCTAGGCCCAAAGTCCAAAGTAGAGCACATGGGCCGACTCCCCGAAACCGAAACCGAAGACAAAGGAAAGAAGGGGGAAGCCGAAGGGGGAGCGGAGGAGGGGCAGGGGCGTTGTCCAACGGAGGCCCCGCGACCGGCGAAGGGGAGTGCACCTAGCAGAGTAGTAGGCATCTTCAAGAATTTTTCTCTTCCTTCGCCCTCATCAGCTACAACAGCTGATATGTTGCGAAGGCCTCAAGTGACCGTGGTTGCTTGAGTGTGTGTGTGTGTGGGCGCCGGAGCGTAAGTAAACTTTAAGCGCATTTCACGGGGGGAGCCGCCTGATGGCGGGGGGAGAAGGGCCGGGAGAGTGGGGGTGTAGAAAGTATACTACGTGTAGGTAGTGGTTCCATGCGCCGCGAATGCGGTAAGAATATTATGAAGTGTTTTTAACCCGTAAGCGCATTCATACTCATACTCATTCTCATTCGTTGCCGCATCGTATGTGTGCGGTAACAGCAAACACCACTCTTTACTAATGTAGTATCACGCTGCCCGAGGAAAAATTTTGGAGAAAATTCTGTCGACGATTCAGTAGGATCCCCAGGCAATTCGTGCGACACGCTTCATTTGGCGTACTACGTGCGCATCCTCTCGGCACCCCACATGGCTTGCTAGGAGAAGACTTGCCTTGGGAACTTTGCCAATCCTCTCTTACCCACGTCCTAGAGCACGTGCCCGCATCCGTGCACCAGGTCCGCGACACTTCTGCGTCACACATCTCTACATCGAATTTAGGGCGATTCTTGACCTACCGTCTGATGCGGATGCATCGGATCAGCCCAGATCAGCATCTGCTTCGCCAACTACTGTGCCAACAATCGGTTCTAGGTTTGTGGGACGCCCTGAGGCTGGCTTTGCTTTTCGTTGGCTAAAGGCGCGTGCGCCCTGGTCTGCAGCTTTGATCTGTCACAAAGGGTGAGCAGATGGTACGGTCAGCCCAGTATTCGAAGGGAACAAACCGTCTACAGGCCCAAACGGGCTGCCCTCCCATGGGGACCGAGACAAGCGTACCCTTGATCGCATGAGAGCCTCACAGTTGACATCATTCGGCAGATGTATGCAGCGGATCGATGTCCCCTTAATGTGAATCGCTTGTTCTTCAGTAAGGTCGCCATTAGCATGCCGTCCCCGAGCATCGGAGAGAGATATGCTACGTGAACATCGTAGAGAGGCAATAAGCCAAACTTTCGGATTCATGCGTAGGGCAGAGCGGCTTCATGATGCGTGAGCAAGGCGAGGTGGATATGGCCCCATAATTTATGCGCGGTCAGCAGGGGCAAGAGAAGATCATTATGATAGCTTGAGCAGCGGGCGCGCAGGCGCTCACTTCATGTAGGCATCCGACTCTTCCAGCTGGCCAGTGAGGAGTGTGTCGTTTCGCAGCTCAATCGTGAGCGCCACGCGGCCCAGGCTGCGCAGAATGGTATTGAGCGTGAGCAAGCCTCGGTCCTCCTCATCCCGGCGTACCTGTGTCATGCGCTCCCGACGTTCACGCATGCGCTCCCGGCGAGAGGCGCTCGCGCCGACGGATGCCATCGACACGTCGCACATCGCAGCGCGACGCCTTTCGCGCCAAACTCGACAACTTCGACTTCGAGTTCAAATGAAAAATGATATGAATTCACCTCTTCATGTTTAGCGAACTCTTGAGTTTCCGCGAGTGAACGAGGATACCGCCAGAGGGGAAGCACCTGGCGCGCAACTGAGAGCGCGAAGCCCCCTCGAAGGCGTGGGCCAACAGTGCCGCTCCCCGCGCGCGGTCGCTAACAAGGGCCGTAGCCCCTCCCTACTCCCTACCTCAGCCAGACGTGCTCGACATGACATGGGGATCCCTTCTGCTGAGCCTCGCGGGCGTGGCCACGGCCCTGGCGCCAGACGAGCCCCCGCCCTCCACGGCACGCTCGGACGTCTCCTCCGACGAGGACACGCAGCTCGAGGACCACACGCGGATGACCACAGCCATACGACACGATGAGGCCGCC
Source organism: Isochrysis galbana (assembly GCA_018136815.1). NCBI lineage: Eukaryota > Haptophyta > Isochrysidales > Isochrysidaceae > Isochrysis > Isochrysis galbana. The sequence goes on from CM030931.1 coordinate 4,614,656, forward strand.
GCCGGCGCGCACCCGCTCCCGGGAGACGTCGTGGCCGCGGCGGCGCCCTTCTTCTGGCCCGGTCACTCACCCTTTTTAACCACTATTTTTGACCTCCCCTGGGCGGTGTCCAAGGATTCCGCAAGGTCTCCCTCTACCTGCCCCGGCAACTCCCTCCCCCCTCCGACCGACACCCTCCCGCCCCACGAAGGGCAATGGCGTCGGTGAGGGACTCCCCTCCCTTCCCCCGCGCGTGGCGGTCTATTTTGGGAGATTGAGGCGGGAGCTCACAGGAGGTAATCAGAGTGGTGAATGTGGGGCGCATCACTATTAGAAACGTGGAGCTTCCGCGACGTCCGATCGCCCGCGATCGGCCGAAGAATGGCCTGGAGATGGTGGCCATGCAGAGCCTAGAGCTCTCGCGAGCAGGGTGGACTGGCTCCAACCACACGGCCACACTCACTCACAATTCTTTCCCGCGAGGAGGGAGTGGGCAAGGGAGTGTGGGAGTCATCCGATTCCGATTGATTTGCCTTTTGGTTCATGACGATGACGGGAGCGGGTACAAAGTACTTGTAAAGAGAACGTGAACATGAACACGACAGCTGACAGCTGACAATGTCTGTGTTATATTACGTATAATGTGTACATAATAGTTTAAGGTTTGAAGTTTGAATGGCATTCTCATGCATGATTCATGCACAGCCCTCGCTGAGGCTCAGGGTGGCTAAGTGGGAAGTGGCCTCGTCGGCGAGGCCAGTGTCATTCAAGGGTTCGAGACCCCGGAGCCCCACAGACCACAGACCACAGAGCATGAATGATGCTGTGTGGGGCTTTGGCTTTGGGTTCTATCACTTTTTGGTTTTTGTTGTATAGTAGGTGTGTGTGTAATGTGTACGTGTACGTGTGTACGCGATGCAGGCACTACTTACTAAGACATGATACCAGTAATACTGATAATACTGATAATACTATTACTATTAATAATTAAGGCTGTGAACATGTTAGCCTAATATCTAGATATTAGTGTATCTACCCCTCCAAAAGCACTATCTGTATCTATCTAGATAGCGCTGAGCCACTATTAGTATCTATCTAGATAGCTGTCGCGGCCAAACCTACTAATTAGGGTATTAATAGGCCCCGAAAGCCGCATGGACAGGCTACACACTTGCGCGGAGCGCGGAGCTCGAGGCGCGCTGCGCGCGCCATCTATGACTCTATACTCGGGACACTACACTGTGGTACACAGGAAATCATTCAGCATTAACACTCGCGAGTAGAGAATGCTCAAGGGTATCATCAGACTGGCCGGCCTTCATATCGTCATGCAGCCGCCCAGCTTGCGAGAAAGCGCGCTCCACGCCTGCGGACGAGGCCGGTCGGCCTAGGTATTGGCGGGCCATCTTGGCCAAGTTGGGCATTGAGTTTGGTCCCCGAGGGCGATCGCGCATCTGCCACCACGCAAGCACGTCTAGGTCCATGTTCTTCTCTTGGGGGAGCGCGAGGTACACTTCGAGCTCATCTTCACAATTATCATTTGGTAATGCCTCATCGCTGTCGCAGGGAAGCTGGTCAAAGTCGGGCGCAAGCGGCAGCGCAAAAACAGAGCTCACCGCACCTGAAAAATGAGAGACGGGCCCTTTGGAAGTTGGAAGTGCCGGTGATGGCGCTCTTTGGCGAGGGGCTGTGGCCGCGCCGGCCAACATAGGCTTCCAGCATGAGCTCCAGGCCCCCTTCAAGGAAGCAAGTGCTCTATCGCTCTCCGAGCTCATATCCTGGTTGGTGAGCCCCGGGAACACGTATGTCTTGAATCGAGGATCGAGGAGGGTGGAGATGTCCAGCTCATCGCGCTGCGCGCCTGGCAGCTCTTCGAGCCAACGCCGTTCGAGATCCGCAAGCAGACTGCTTCGAGCCGCCTGGACCGAGGGGTGGAGCTGCGTGACGGGAACCCATTGCTGTCCTGGCGGCTTCCACATAAAGAAGACGTTTCGGCTTGTGAGACCCTCAATGAGGCGGTAGATGCCGGGCAGAACGAGAGACACCGTGACATACTTCGTACCCTCGAGGAGTTTTGTCACGCTCGCTGACGCCTGCAGGATGGCCAAGCTCTGTTCAATGATGTCCCAATCATTGTGACTCAGCCTATTCGCCTTGTATGCATCGTTCTTTTGGGCCTCCGAGCCGTGCCTGACATCGTACATCTGCACTGCTTGCCGTTGCTCGCGGAACCATTCTACCATCATAAAGGACGAAAACCAACGTGTTGCAACGTCTTGCACTGGCTTCTTCTGCGGTAGACCGAGGGCCTTCTGGATGCTGGCCAAGTCCTGAATACCAACCGTGGACCGATGAAAGTAGGCAACGATGCCTTTGGCTCGAGAGAAGGTTTCGCGCACGCCAGGCGCTCCCGTGTATTCTTTGACGGAAAGCTCCAATGTATGAGCCGCGCAGAATCCGCCGTCGAAGCCCTTCCAGCCCTTTGCCATGTTTGAAGCGTTGTCTGATACCTTTCCGTGGACGGCTTCATAGACGGAGCCGCCCTCGCGCCATTGCATGCCGTGCCGCCGCAGTGATTCAACTGTGACCGCGTCGATAGCCTCTGCAGTGTGCCGTGTCGCGCCAAATGGTGTCGCCGAGACGAGCCACTCGGCGATCTTCCAATTCGAATTGATGCCGTACATTAAGATGCCCATCACAGAGCAACCCTTGTGAGACCAAATGTCCCCTGCGATCGAGGGCTTGACACCGTCCAACACCATACTCTCAAACCAATGCTTTACCCTCAGCTCTCCGAGTGCGGACATCTTCAGGATGTGAGCACCGACATTGCGCCGATTAGGCGGCCTCCATGCCTCGCGCGTGAGCTTGGCGATGAAGTCATTGAAAGGCACATCCATCTCTGGAAGACTAAGCGGTCGGGCGGACTTCACAAGCCATCGTGCGCAAGCCATGTCCACCTCCTCCTTGCGCTTCGGCCCAAAGGGGACGGCTTTGATGGTCTTTTGCATCGCGTCCTCCATCGAGACGCCGGCGTCTTGTGCATCCGCGTCGAGATATCCCTTGAGTAATTGGTAGGCGCGTTTGTGCTTGCCCTGGTGGTGGTTCCACAGAGGAGTTGGTCCCATCTTCGCCCCGATGACCGCGCCGCACTGGACCTTCTTGTCTGACGCAGCCTCCTTGACCATTTCCAGGCAGATGAAGTACTTGTCCTGCGTGGGGTGTGCCTTGTAGCAGCGCCAAATTGGCGCCTTCTTGCGACCATCAAGGGGCTCTTCGACCGACGATACCTCCGAGACAACATCAGTGTCAGTGTTGCTGGTTGCGCTGTCGCTCGCCGTCCACGTTCTGCTGGAAGGTAGTAGCAATGCCGCCCCAGAGGACAACGTCGATATATTTGACACCGACGGCACGATTGCACCCGCAAGAGTTGGCTGCGTCAATCGTCCAGCTTTTGCTGCCGCCCGCTTTGCCGCAATGTTGGCAGCGAAGGCCTCGTTCTCGCTCTTCTGCTGGGCTTCGAAGGTCGAGATGTCGGGCTCCATCCCGGCGAGGTGTGCCAGGGGCTCCCAAGTGTCATGCTTGGACTCGAAGCCCCTCCACCTGATGAGGTACTGAACCTCGCCTTGCCGCAAGCGCTTGGCCACAATGTGGTCGACCTCGTACAAGGTGTCGTCCTCCGCCTCCGCCACTCGTTTGCGCCCCATCTTGGGCTTGGGAAGCCCGCCCCCGATTTTTCGCGCCAGCGCGCCAGCCCACATAAAGATGAAGGAACGAGAGAGGAAAATTAAAGGGGGGGGGGGGGGGGTCGTTTTGCAAGTAGAGTTCGCAAGAGGGGGAGGGGGGAGAGAGGGGGAGAGGGGGGGGGGGAAAGGGGGGGGAAGGGGGGGGGGGGGGGACGTTCACGAGACCTTTTTTGTCGTCGCGCCTATTATGTAGATAATACTGATAATACTATTAATAGGGTTGACTGGAGCACTATTAGTATCTATCTAGATAGCCGAAGAGCACTATTAGTATCTATCTAGATAGCCGAAGCGCCCTGTTACCTAATATCTAGATAGCTCCAAACCAAACCTATTCACAGCCTTATTAATAATAGGCGAGCGAAGCGCACAATCTATATCTAACATGTTAGCCGGAGGGCACTACGAAATGCACTCTTAGGTTCAAGTATGTTGGCCCAAATCCAAACCTATTCACAAGCTTAGTGGCTATGTGGCTAGGGACTAGGGATGCTAGCCAATAAGATGCCCTACAAGACTACACTTCTTAAAGATAGGTCAGAGTTCAGAGTTTAGTATGTCTTCTCCAAGAGGTTACCCTTGCGTCCACTCTTCCCCGATCCAGACCAGCCAGATACAATGGGAAAAGAGCCGAAAATTCTAAAAAAAGAATGGGTTCGAGATACGGCGAATTCGCTCGCAAGCCCCTGGGCGCCAGCTGGTCGGAGTCGAGTTGGGCTCGAGATAACTGAAATATTGACTCATAATCAATGAAAGAAGCCGCTGGGAGCTCCGCGTTCTCCGTGGGCGCTCGGTCTCTCTCCCTCGGCTCGGCCGACGATGGCGGCGGTGGCGGCGGCGGCGCTGCTGTTCCCCCTCTCCCTCTCACTGAGGCCTACGGGCGGCATCTCGCGTCGCGAGGCGGTAGCATCGGCTGCTGCGCTAGCCCTCGTCTCCCCCGCCACGCGTGCGCCTGCCCAGACCGCGAGAGAAGGGAGAGAGAGCCCGTTCTCTTCTCGAATGCCCTCGGGCTCTCGGCTCACAGAGGCACAGAGCATGCTGGTCTGGCAGCCTTCGTCGGAGGTGCGTGGCAAAGGGGCAGGTTCGAGCTACCCTGTCCGCTTTACCACGTACCTCACGCGCTTCCTCCTCAACTTCGACCCACCCTCGAGAGAATGGTGGGTTGAGCAAGGCGCTAAGCTGCCGCTTCAGGCAAAGAGGGAGAGCCTGGTCGAGCTCCGCTCTCGCCAGTTCTCGCAGTATTCGGAATCGGTGCAACTCGGGCTCTCCAACTTTGCCGGCCCGACAGGCACCAGGCAGCTTTACTCGCTCTTACGCTCGAGATACGGAGTCTCGAGGCAAGGAAAGCTGCAGCTTGCCATCCTCTTTTCACTTCTGCCGCCAGAGCAGCAGCCCACCGACCTGATCCGGCGCGCGCTAGGCGAGGCGGACAACGCGACAGTCACCGAGATTGTAGTCACCGACCCCGGCTCTGGCTACCTCCTCCCGCCTGCCGTCGCCATCTCGCCGCCCGATGCGGCGGGCGCCGGCCGGCCAGCTCTCGCGCTCGCCAAGATGGCACTAACAGGAGAGGTGGGCGCCATCGTGCTATGGAACGGCGGAAGCGGCTATCGGGATGACGAGCCGCCTGTGGTGACAGTTACACGGCCGGCAGATCCCAGCGGCCGGCCCGCGCGCGTCGAGGCGCGCGTCGTGAATGGGAGCGTCGAAACGCTGACCATCATCGATCCTGGCGACGGTTACGCGAAAGTTGACGCGGCCATAGTGTACATCGAGCCGCCTCGCGACTTGTCCGGCGTGCCCGTCTCTGACGGCACCATGGCCGAGGCGCGCGCCTACTTGTCGCAGCGCGTTGATGCCATCGAAGTCGTCGACGGCGGCTACGGCTATGCAAGGGACCAGAACGTGGACGTGACACTCCGGCCCGTCTCGCTGCCCGCGGCCGCAGCATGGGCCTTCGGCGGCTCGACCGCCACTTTCTCGGGCAGCGGCGAGCCGGCGGAGGCTCGGGCGCGTGGCCTTAAAAGCAGTGTCGCACGTGCCGCTCAGGGCACCGTGGAGCTGTACACGCCGTTGGCCGACACATACTCGGGTCAGGGCTCGTCGCTTTCCATCCGGCTCGCTGGGTCAATAGGCTCGGTCTCATCCGAGATGCTTGCGTTGCTGCCGTCAACGCTGCGGCCCACACGTGTTGATCCTTCGGGACGGTCGCTCAACTCGACCTTCGAGGTGAAACTGCCGCCCGAGCTCAGGCCGTCTGCTCTTGAACGCGCGGCCTCCCTCCTCGGGCGAGACCCAGTCTTCGGGCCGCTTGGCACGTCTCCAGTCCAGCGCGAGATCGCGCTGCAGCCCGCCGACTTCCTCGCCTTCGCGCTCTCTGGTGCCGCCTGCACTGCGACGGTGCGCACCGCGCTCGTCCCAATCGAGCTGACGAAGACCTTGATGCAGTCGCGCCCTAACGAGTACCCCGAGTTGCGCGGCGGACTACAGCGGCTCTGGCGAGAGGGCGGATTGCGCGCACTGTACACGAGCGTTGACGTCACATTCATGCTCGGATTCCTCCTTGGTGGCGTCGGCTTTGGCGCTAATGAGTTTCTGCGGCGCGAGCTCAACTCGATGATGGGCGACGTGGCGCCCCTCTATGCGGTTCAGATCCAGGCGCTCGCGTCGCTTGGTGCAGTACTCACCTCTTGCATCGCCGTCTGCCCGCTCGAGATGCTTCGTGTCCGCGCTTTTGATGGGTTGGTGAAGCGCCAAGGCGGCGAGCAGACGGGCGAGTGGAACCTCGTGAATGGGCTTTCTAGGCTGTACAAAGAGGGCGGCTTCCCTCTCCTCTACTCCTCGCTGGGGGGTCTCCTTTTTCGCGAACTCCCCTTCACCATCACCAAGTTTGTCGTCTTCGACGGCGCGGTGATGGCCATCTCGACGCTCCTCCCATCCCTCGCGGAGGGGCAGTCGTCATACTTCGTTTCGCTCGCGGGCGGCGCCATCGCGGGTGTTGTAGCTGGGGCGATCTCGACTCCTGCGGACACGATTCTGACAAGGCGCCTGGCAAACACACAAGATGCGGTGGTCAATGCGCCGGAGGCCGCTAGCGTCAGACAGAAAGCCCATGAGGCGGACCTTGGCGACAGCGTCAGCCTCGAGCGGGTGGGGGAGGTGGTGGCACCGGTGGCGCTCAGTGCCCTGGAGAAGCTGCGAGCAGAGTCGGCGTCGCTCTTTGCAGGCGTTGGTGCGCGCTGCCTGTTGTTTGGAATGATAATCGCGGGCCAGTACGTCTTGTATGACTTTTGGAAGCGCCTTTTCAAGGTGTCACCGAACGACATTGTGCTCGTCCTCGACGTGTTCGCTGATCGCCTTGCATTCTATTCTGACATACTGGGCTCCGTGGGCAGCACGCCGCCACCAATGTGATCTAACCCTCTCTTCTCGTGTCGCAATTACCTGCTAGCACAACGCCATCACTGAGCGCGGCGTTCATTGGCCTCGCCGGCATCCCGTCGCAACCCACGACCCAATCACCCAAGGCTAAAAGGCCCTCGCTGTGTTTTACCTCTCCCTCCCTTACTCGTTTCCTTCATGCTCTTCCTCTAAGCGGATGCGCGTCGCCCGCTGCCCATGCATCACAGCCACCAATCTCTACGCTCTTGACCGAGCTCGTGATGGCCTGTCGACTGCGGCCACCCTCTAGTTTTACAACGCCGCCGGAAGCCTTTCTCCTTCCTGGGCCACTCGCCCCACAGCCATAGGCGCACTCGCCAACCTTTCGATTGGATTTTTGTAACTGCCGTATCGTGATGTGGATGTAACATTTGTACTCTATGTACTCTGGCGACCCCATAGACGCTCCGGCCGGCGCCCCAGCGCCCTAGGCCTTGATGCCGTGCCCCGGCCTATCCAGGAGGCCATTAAGCAATCGCTCGATACCCAAATCATTGCCACAAGAAAATCGCTAAAAAGGCTATCGGCAAGGCTCCTACGAAACAACGGGCGGGGATCATATGTAGTCATTCTGTTGCCTCTTCTGCCGTGCCGGCGTTTCGTCCGCTCTTTCGCTTTCTCTCGTGATGTATAGTTGCGTGACACTAATATTGCAGCGCGTGGTTCTGTGCTCCTCTACGCCCTAACCCGCTACAGTAGTCCAGTCATTCACGCTCTTTAACTACTACCTCCGTTCCAAAACTCAAAACTCAAGGACATAATACTACTAAGAGATTTCTACAGGGTAGATTTCGAGTCATAAAAAGCTTTAGTAGTATAATATTCTTACCGCACTTACACTTGCGGCGCATGGATCCACTACTTTAACGCCAGGACACTTTCTACACCCCCATTCCCCGGCCCTTCCCCCCCCCCGCCATCAGGCGGCTCCCCCCGTACACTACTAGGGGCATAGGGGTGAAGGGCTTAGATATGGTCCGGTGGCCCGCGCCCCCCCCCGGTGATCCGTTCCCCCCTTCCTCCTACGCCTCCCGGGCTGGCGGCGGACTCTGTCTCGACTTATCGCTGTAAACAGGCGCGAGACTTACCGATTTTTCGGCTCCGCCCACCCCCTTCTCCGCGCTCTCTCTCCCCTCTCCTGCGGCACGCGCGATGGCGCGCCTGCGGCAGGCCTGCAGCTGCCCTCTGTCTGGCGGCCCCCGGAGGCACCCGGAGGCCAGCTCAGGGGGCAGAGGAGACTGGGGCTGGGCCCTGGCCTCCCCTGCCTCTCCCTCGCTGGCGCTCCTGTGCCTCTGGGGCCCCCAAACTGCACCTGTCGGCCTGTCGACCAGGGGAAGAGGAGGGGTTGGAGCGATGGGCTGGCCACGCCGGGCCAGGACGCGCGATTCGGGCGAGGCTATGAGGCTGTGGGGAGGAGGATGGGTGAGCATGGCAGTGTGCTCCTGGCAAGCCATCAAGCCATCAGGCATGCCAGGAGCATGAGTGGTTCCTCCCCTACGGCAGGGGAGGAGTGGAGAGAGGGGGGGGGCTCGTGCCCCCCCATGGGCGAACTAAGTATAAACTTAGTTGAGAATTCGAATTCGAGTCATACGAATACCACTATATACCAGGATTTGAATCCACGCTAATAAGGTTCACTACCCTGGTAAGAGGCCTTGCCCCGCCGAACACCCATAGCCTAGTGCGAATCCGCACGGCGGCCCAAGGAAGAAAACCTTAACTCAAAGGCCCGCTAGAGCTCAGCACACCCAACAGCCGTCGGTCCGAGACCATAAGTGTCCGTGGGAGACCATAAAAAGTCGCAAATGTCGATGACGCTGGTTGACATTTGTCAATGCAGATGGATTAAGTAATACAAGGCCACACACACACACATCAATCACGCATCACACACATCATACCCATTGATTGCTAATAATGCATTCGCCTCGACATCTCATAGTCCCTGCGCACGTTGTCCTCTGCCTGCAGTCTAGCTAGCTCACGCTCACGCCCTGCCCGCCTACGATCTGCGGATGCTTGCTGCTCAGCCAACAAATCTGCCAACCTGCGAGCACGCTCAAAGTCATATGAAGCTGGAGGAGGGGGTGGGGTACAAGGCTGTAGCCTGCGCCCTCGTATGACGTGGCGGACCACCGCGGCACTCCAATTGTCCGGTAAGCTTGTCAGCTCCATGGCTGTCGTAGCAAAGAACTGAAAGGTGTCAGTGGCGACCACTACCCTGGGCTTTGCGCATATCACCACACCAGAGCCATGGACTACATGGTGCACTCTGTCCCCAACTGCAACTGTTCGGTGGGCTGCCTCCGAAACTGCTCCTCTGTCCTCAGCTGCCATGCTAGGGGCAGCAATAGGTGCAGCAGTGGCCAGTCTAGCTGTAGCTGGACCTGGAGTAAAGAGGCAGAGGAAAGGCAGATGAGTATGTGTGTGAGTGTGCATGGGTGTGCCAGTACACACACCTGCAGCATCTTTGTTTTCCACTCCTGAGCCAGGCACTGTCTCTTCCACTGAGCTATGAGCAGCAGCCTCAGATGGCCCAGAAGCAGGTTCAAGACAAGCATGTTCATCCCTCTCATCATCATCTGAGAGACCATACTCCTCCTCCGGGAGAGCTTCCCCTGCGTCAAGTACTCTTCGTGCCGCTGCCCCAAAGCTTGCAGCCAACCTGTGGGCCTCTGACTCATTCCTATTATATGAGCCAAGCATCTCATCCCCAGAACTGGGAAGATGGGGAAGATGATGATGAGAGAGGGGGGGGGGGGGGAGGAGTCTGCAGCTTCGATCCCCGTAGGTGAGATACGACTTGCCATGCCAACTCCCACAACCCCCAAACTGAGAGAGGGAGAGGGGGGGGATGCTTTGCGACACCGCGACGCGACCGCGTCGCGTCAAGCCCTGGCTGCCATGAGGGAGCATAGTGCATGGTTCATGTCCCAGCGCACCGAGCTCGATCGGATGCGCCGCAGTGGCTCGCGCATTGACATTCTATTTGAGCAAAGTGACGCCTGCGGCGAAGATTGCCTGAACCTGCCGAGCTACCCGCGTGTGATCACTGGCAACACGAACAAGTACTGCTACAAGGTGAAGTTGCAAGCCAATCTCTTCCCTGGGTTCATGTTTGCATTCCAGTTGGTGCCTCCACATCTCACCACTGGCGTCAACTTTGGAGTGACATGCTTCTTGCGGGCCATATGCCATTGCATCGACGGAGGCAAAGTGAACGAGCACACTCGCACCTACATCCATGCCACTGACGGCGGCTCGGAAAATCGCGCCAAACTCACACATGCTATGAGTTACATGCTTGTGCTCTATGGCATCTTCGACGAAGTGATATGGTGCCGCCTCCCTCCCAACCATTCCCATGATTTGGTGGATCGTGTGTTCAGTGCAATCCAGACGTGGCTGAAGGACTCATCGTACCCGGGTAGCCACACCATATGGGAGTCGCGCGAGTATTTGCTTCAGAGGTTTGCACGACCAGGCTCAAAGTATCATGGAGTTGCTGTGGTCATAGACATCCTAATCGCCAATTTCGATTTTCGGCAGTGGTTGCATGGCTGCATTGCAGAGAGGGAGTTCGTGATCAAAGAAGTGGTTCGGCCGGATGGCACTAAGTTTCGGCCAGAGCCCCTAGTGTGGCGCACGACATGGAGCGATTCGCTGCAACGGCCTGTGGTGCACTACAAAACTGATATGAGCTTCAAGGGCACCTTCGAGCAATCTGAGTGGGGTCCATGGGAGGAGGTGTGGCTAGATGATTGCAATGAGTCTAGCATTGATACACGCGGCCGGCGGCGGCGAGTGCTCCGCACAGTGGCAGCTGGTGTCCAGTTCATGCATAGGGTGCCTGACATTCGTGTTGACCCTGGCTTGGAGTCATTTCTCACACCTGCTGATTGGGCAATGGATGACGTCTTCTCAGCTATGCAAAAGACAAATTTTGGGAGGCAATCCAGCACCGACACGAAGGCTGTGTGGGCTACATTGGGGCAGTGGCATGGCTCGCATCAATTGGCTAGTGACGTGCGCACGGCGCCCGTGACGTTTGACGAACCGCATATGCCCTGAAGGGGGGTCGCAGGCGCTCGCCATGGGTCAGGGCCGCAGGGAAGAGAGGAGGAAGAGGGAGGGAAGGAGGGAGGGGAGGGGGGAGCAGCAGCTCTCCCCTCCGGCGCTAACGTGTCTTTTCGCCCTGTTTAGGTAAGAGAAGACGGGGGCGACAGAGATAGGAGGGAAGGGCCGCGGCTTGCCGCGGCCACTCGCCACTCGCACTGACGAGGGAGATAAGCGCTCTGGCCCCTAGATCTAGATCCACGAATGCCGAATGCCCCCCCCCCCCCCCCGCGTTGCTTTTACCCGAAAGAAAGGGGGTTTCCCCCAGCGTGGCCTCGAGGATAGGGCGTGCTGGGGCGCGGGGTTGGTGCTTGCACTGGGGAGGGGACAAATATCGAGGGGAGGGGCCCGTCGCGCCAACGCAGAGACCCGCCCAAATATGTGCGCGCATCAAGCGCCTCGGACCAGCCCAAATATGTATAAATATATGTGTAAATATGTATTTCCGGGCCGACATGCCCAAATTTCAAGTTGATATTTCAAGAAATATCCGCCAGGCCCTAGGGGGGGCGCGGGCCACCGGACCATATCTAATATCTAAGCCCTCCACCCCAATCTCCCTAGTAGTGTACGGGGGGAGCCGCCTGATGGCGGGGGGAGAAGGGCCAGGGGAATGGGGGTGTAGAAAGTATGCTACGTGCTACTTGTAGTAGGTAGTGGTTCCATTCGTCGCGAGTGCGGTAAGAATATTAAAAGGTTTTTTTTGGATATTACTAATATATTACCCCGCATGCGCATGCGCATGCCCCATTCTCTGACTTCATGTTTCATGTCACTTGCTTGGTAATAGCCTCCACTTCATTCAACCTCAACCTGGCAACCAGGTGCCAGGTGACGACGCAGGAATGTGGAATGTTACAGGTTTGGATGCCGCCGACTTAGGCGAAGAATTGTTGCGAGCCTATAATGTATATACTGTCTTTGACGCTTGAGCTTGAGCAAATTTCACAGCCTCAATCAAAGGTAAGCTTGTACCTTTCTCGGGAATAATGGCAACGGTTGGGAGAATCAGGGCTTCGCCTTTGACGATGGGGCAGCGTCAGAATTTTATTGTTGTGTTAGTATAACTTTGGTGCTGCGGGACCGTAGACCGTAGCCCTTCGACGGCAACGGAGCCCCTACCCCACGATAGGGGTGTGCGTGGTACGTTGTACGTTGGCGCATGGGCTCGTCTGGTGTATGTGGCTAGGAATTCTAGCTAACATGATGTCATACGACGCTATATGTTCTAACGATGAGTCTAGCGGCCTCGAAAGGTTCGACACACATACAAGGTTCCTCAACTCCTACCGGACTATGAACGTCAATACTACAATATTCATTCAGACAATAGTAGATAGTAGAGTCTTACTAAATTCGAAAGTGAAAGCATTGTACTAGTAGGTTCTGTCCTCTCTCCTCGCATTCCACCTTTACCTCCTCTTGGGCTGGCTTCCATCGTCGATGTGGGGCTGGTGGACGCGGCCTCGCCCCAAAGCGTGGGCGCCGCTGGGCGCGGCGCAGACGCTGCTCGTGGTGGCAGGGAAGGTTCCAGTGGGTGAGTCGGGCATCCTCTACGCTGTCGGCCGCGCCAGCGCCATCGGTCTTGCGCCGGGAGCGCCGGTGGTCATGGTGGCCGACGGCGTCGACGCGATGCTCGCCGATGAGATGCCGGCAGCGCGGCTGGCGGAGCTGATCGGCACCACAGTGGACTGGCAGCCGCCACGCTCGCTGCTTACACTGGCCGCCCGACAGCGCATCGCCCAGGCCGAAGTCACCGCCGTCTGCGACGCCGTCGCGATGCTCGGGTGGCATCGCACCAACGCCTTCTCCGGCGTGGATGGAACACCTTCGATGCCCACTGGCTTGCCCGGCCGCCGCCGCACCCTATCCTCCGGTCGTTCTATCTATCCAAGGATCGACCCGGTCGCCATCGTCCTCTGCGAGTCCGCTGATGGCTTGCGTTGTCTGCTCGGTCGTTCAGTCAAGTATCCACGGGGTATGTACACCTGTATTTCAGGGTTTGTGGAACACGCGGAGCAGGTCGAGGCTGCGGCTGCGCGCGAGTTGGTGGAGGAAACGGGGGTGCGCTGTGGCCCGGTCCGGCTTGTCGCCTCTCAGCCGTGGCCGTGCGGGCGCGGTGGGACGTGTGAGCTCATGCTCGCATGCGCGGCTCGCGCGGCTAATGGGTGCGAGGAGATCAACGTGTCCGGCGGCGGCACTGATGGCAGTGGGGAGCTTGAGGACGCCCGCTGGTTCACACGGGAAGAGGTTCTGCAGATGGTCGAGCTCCAGCCGGGCGCTGGAGGTGCTGTCCCGCCCTCATTTGCCATCGCCCACCAGATGATCACCAAATGGGCACGTCGCGAGCCTGAGTGGCCCACATTTGAAGCACCGCATGAGGTTGTGAGTAGCATGCTCTGAACGGAGACGAGCGCTGTTCAAAGTTGCGGCGCGCTGCGCTTTGCTAGCGCTTTGCGCGCTCCCACGACCCCGCCCGCTGTCATGTTGAGATCGGAGCGGATGGCTGCCGCAATATACCGGGTGGGCTCAGCACAGGCCATACTCTACATGGATGCGCTTCGCTCTCTCGATGTCTTGTGCGTCGCTTCTTTGTGTTTTGTGTAACATGCTAGGATGTCATCCAGCAGATTGGCCCTCATACTGTGTGCTTTAGCTGAGCTGGGGAATGCGCCATTCGGCGCTGTCACCATGCCACGCCATGCATTGATCGTGTTAGCGGTCAGGGCTATGGATATCGAAAGTGCACCGGTGTGCCACCCGAAGACGAGGGAAATTACACCCACCCACACGCACAACCACCACGAAAGCGTTCGACCCAAGCCCCCCTTCCCTGCGAGGTCGGCGAGAGAGAGCTGCCCTCTAGGTTTCCCCAAGAGTAAGAGTAAGAGTAAAGCGTAAAGCAAAAACTTCTTAATAGTCTCGCCGCCCACGCCAACGCCCACGCGGCCCTGCAGCCTATTGTTATTGTCTCGCAGCCACGCCCGCGCACCTCCCCACAGCCTCCTCCTGCCTTGCGGCTTGCGGCATCGCCCCTCGTGCTCTACTTAGGGGCTCGGGATTCGAGGTTTCTTTGTGTCGGGCGGCGTGTACCGCTCCCCGGAGGTCTGTTCCCACGTTCCCACCTCTCTCCTCTCTCCTATCGCCTGCGCCTTCGAGCGACCGGCTATTTTTGGTTTTTCTTGGCGCATTGTTGAGGTTTTTCTCTTTATTTCTTTTCCGGTTTTTTGTCTTGTTTCTCCTTTGTATGTGTGTACGCACTCGCTTAAGTCTCCTGGCATTCCGAGTTGTGTGTTGTGTCTGTCTGGTTGTTGTGTCGAGCGAGGTTTAGGCCGTCTTCAGCTGAAGTCTTCATTCAAGCCAATCTCGACGTTACGGCGAGTGCGTGTGCGACCTGGGTAAGGTCTGTGCCCTTGAGGAGGACGCCCTAGTCGTTGTCTATGAAGATCGGGGTGCTAAGATCTCGCGTGCCCTTGATTTTGGGCTTTCTTCCTTGGGCCGCTTTATGTGGCCGTGCGTGCTGGAGGTCGAGCCCGTCGGTTGCAGGCGTAGAAGACCAGCGGTATCGAATCCCTTTCACTTCTCGTGGCTGGGCGGTCGGCCCGCGCCGCGCCGCCGTCGGAGCATGGTCCGCTGTGCGACGCTCGTGCTCGGGCCGGCGGGGAGCGGCAAGTCGACGTACTGCAACCTGATGCGCACGCACTGCGAGACCCAGCGCCGGCGCGTCCATGTCATCAACCTCGACCCCGCCGCGGAGCATTTCGAGTACCCGGTCGCGGCCGACATACGCGACCTCATCTCCCTGCAGGTGAGGGGCTTCCTGCCATGGCTCTCTCAGCCTCCCCCCGTCCATTCCCGCGCCCCTCGCTTTCTCTCTCTCTGTTCCTTCCTCTCCATGCCCCCTCTCCTTCTTGGCAGACGCCCGTGCCCTCCTGCGGTGACACCTTGCCAGCACCTGACTAATTGCGCGTCCCCTGTATCTTTAAGGATGTGATGAGCGAGATGAAGTTAGGTCCCAACGGTGGTCTCATCTTTTGTATGGAGTATTTAGTCGACAACTTCGACTGGCTCGAAACCGAGCTCGACGACATTGGCGACGACGAGTATTTGCTCTTCGACTGCCCGGGACAGATCGAGCTTTACTCCCACGTGCCAGCGATGGCCGCCGTCGTGGGCGAACTGCAGCGCCTGGGCTTCCGCCTGGTGTCCGTTTACCTTCTGGACTCGCATTTTGTTGCCGACGCGCCCAAATTCGTCTCTGGTGTCCTCTGCTGTCTCAGCGCGATGACATCGCTCGAACTGCCGCATGTGAACATCCTCACCAAATGTGACTTGCTGCCCTCGCGCCGCATCCTAGAGGAGTTCCTTGAGGCCGATGCCAGTTCGTTGCGCGAGCGCCTCGACGCCGGCACCCGCCCCGCCTTCTTTCGCTTGAACTCTTCCATTTGTGAGTTGTTAGAGGATTGGTCCATGGTTCAATTCCTCCCGCTAGATCCACGTGATACAGACTCGATCGATGAGATCCTAGCGCAGGTGGACAGCGCGCTCCAATACCATGAGGATGTTGAACCTCGTGATCCAGACAATCCGAATGAGGACGATCCCGACGACGAGGAGGAGGCCTACGATGGAGAACACTATGACTAGCCGGATTACTTTAATCGTATTGCGTCCCCATTTTGGCGTCTGCAGGAGTTGCACGCATGTCATGATTGATCGGGACATTGGGGTGTCGTGAGACAGGAGATATTTCTTGTTATTGTCCCGAACTAGGGAACGCAGGAGCCCGCCATTTGAATTGTGCTGCAGGGCAGCGGCTCGACGAGTTTTTGTCTACGTACGTTTAAAGTAGGGGTCAATGGGGAGGCGCCTCGTGCCCTCCCCACTGGGCACTAACTCCCTTCTAGGGGGCCTGTCATAGTGGCCCACCCTAGTCCTCATGCGCCATGCCACCTGTGTGGCATGTGTTGAGCACTCATCAACCTGACCAAGACCCTCAGTGGGCGCGGGTCGAGACTCGTACTCCCAGCGCATGGGCCAGCAGTCGTACTCACCCTTCCTCTTCCTCGGTCAACAACCTACTTTTATAAGCAGTGATGGTGCATCAATTCATCAGCTGACACCAACTTCGAGCTTACAATGATATCAGTAGCTAATGTCAGCTGATGAGGTCCATCAGCTGATCACACCTCAAAGTTTGACTCAAAGGCTCTGAGCGAGCAAATTGTCAGATGATATCAGATATCAGTGACGTGTGTCTTTACGGCAAAGGTAAATACAGCAAAACGCGGTGCAAAGGTGTCGCATTCGCGATCGACCTCGTCCGCGGCCTTCGACTTTACTCGTTGGTTGTTCTTTACTCGATAGGCGTTCTACGCGCCACTCGTCACTCGTAACTCATCACTCGCTCCTTGCCTGGTTGCGCCCCCTTGTGGCCCGTGCATCTTGATTCCCAGGCCTGGTCCTTGTGCTTGGCGATCGCCTGGGTCCCTCCTTGCCGCGTTTTCCCCCGCGCTCGTCGTCGTTTTCGTCGCAGGTGTTCGCCGTCGTGGGTTTTCCCCCAGCGGTTACCCTACCCCCGCACCCTTATTGTCATCAGTGCATGGGAAGTCTTGTAGATTCCCTCCGCTTACTGAACCTACTTTTATAAGTGGGGGTCAATGGGGGCCTCGCGCGCCCCTCTCTCCATCGCGGACACCCCCCGGGGTGGGCCCGTACATTCAACCTCAGCTCCTGCCCCCTGGCAGGGGCTGGGCAATCATCATTCTGGCCCAGACCCCTAGTGGGCGCGGGCCGCAAGCCGCACTCCCAGGCCCGCATGGGCCAGCTCTCGTACTGACTCCCCCCCCCATCCCTGGTCGCCAGGCAGACAGGGGACTCAGGGCGGCACCCAAGGCCAGCGAGGCGAGCGAGGGAGAGGCAGGGGGGGCCAGGGGCTGAGCCTCAGCCTCCACTGCCCCCTGAGCTGCCCCTGCTGGCCCTCTGGGCGCCCCTGAAGGACCTCTGAGAGCAGGCCATGGCGCGCCGCATGGCGACGCGCCGCAGGGACTGGGGCGGAAGAGAATGGAACGAGGGAGAGGGGGGGATTTGCACCGCCCCCGGTGGAGTGTGGTGAGAAACGAGACCCGTTTGCATTAGCAAACGGGCGGAGGGGGGCGGCTGGCGACAGGAGGGAGATGGGAAGGGAGCGGCTCGAGACGTCTTGGGATACACCTGTGGCAGGTATCCTCGGGGCGCAGTTGCTTATTTCTCGAGAACCGCTCGCGGCGTGAGCTGGTAAGGGCCGTTCTTCTTCTTTGACGAGAGGTTCCTCCCCCCCCCCCCCGGTGCTTTTTCCCGGAGAGTCGGCCGGCGTCGGTCGGTCCGCCTCAATGGGTTTTCCCTCATTTTAACTTGTGGGGAGTTAGAATGGTGAATGGGAGCCGGGGGCATGCGAGGGGGGAGATTTGGAGGGGTGCATAGGTGTATGTATCTATGTCAACAGCACGCGCCAAGGTGTACGGGCAGGTGCCCTGAGGGCTGTCGTGTTAGTACCGGGCTAGTTAGTGAGAGTAGTGGTACTAATGCTCAGTTAGATTATTATTATAGATTCCCTCCTTCTACGAACTCTCTCCTTGTAACTGTCGATCGCATCGGCTCTTCCGTCGTACCGTCGTTCCCCTCCCGTCGCCCCGTCGCTCTCCTCTCGGCTTCTCTTCCTTGTTTTTCCATTCCCCGTGTCTCCCCGTTTGAGTGGGGAAGGATACGTGAATGGCAGGGGGGTGTCGCATTCGCGATCGACCTCGTCCGCGGCCTTGGACTTTACTCGCTAGTTGTTCTTTACTCGATGTCCATGTTACCAATCTACGGCCCTACTACACCCTCACGGACAAGGCCCCCTTGCAGGATGATGAATACCTAGTGGAAACGCTGCTGGACCGAAAGGGCCGGGGAGACAAGCGCCGCTACCTTGTCAAGTGGCGTGGCTACGCGCGATCTTTGGCCACATGGGAACCTGTCACAGAGTTGCTACGCCCCGTCGCCTCGCCCTGCCTCTCCTAAGCCCGCCTCCCTGCCCCCTCTGGAGGCGGGTGAGCCCGTCATTGGCCACCCCCCAACTTGCCGCCGCGCCTCTCGCCGCTTCCCTTCCGTCCCCTCTGTTCTCATCTGAGGTAGTGGTAACCTTGGATCCGTCAAAAGGTTTGATAACGAGCCCCTAGCGGCTCAGGTGGCACTGCCAGCGCCAGCGCAATGTGCGGTGCTGGGCACCGACCGGCTCGCATCCAATCTGGCTGATTTTACGCATTTTCCCCCTTTGGCTGTAGAAAGTAAAGAGGACTGCGTGTTTTGTTTTCTCCCCGCTCCAAGCTGCTGACAACTGACAAAACTGACATCAGTTGATCAGTTGTCAGCTCGAGGTGAACTGATACTGATGTAAAAAAACTGATATCGGTACTGATGCACCATCACTGTTTGTAAGTAGGGGTCAATGGGGGCCTCGAGCCCCTGTCGCATTCGCGAATCGACACTCAAAGACGTTTCTCTTCTCTTTCGTCGTTCGGCATTTATCGTTATAATTCTCTGCGTTCTCTCGTTCTCGGTCAAAAAAAGCTTTGCTTGGACCCCTAGGATCTTGGGTTGTAGAGCGCCCTCTCTCTTTCTCTCGAAGAGAAGGGAAGCTTCCCCACCTTTCTCATCCCAGGCGCCATCGCAAATAGGTTTAATTTGCTCGCTCACCCCCACGTTTTCTTTACCTGCGTACCTGCTTTCGGGGGCAAGGGGGCAATCAAGTTAATTGGCGACCTCTTCGTATCTCCCCTAAGGCACGTCCCACTTCTCTAGTCTTATATAGTAGGTTGCTTCGAATCTTGCGTGGCAAGATTCAAGATTGCCCCTCGTTTCCGTTATGGTGCGATTCCCGTTCTGGACGAGATCGCCAACAGATCGCCCTTTGATCGTCGTCCGTCGTTGTCTGATCGGAGTGTTTGGGTTTGATTTCAGTCGAGTTACGTGAGAAAAGAGAGTCGGAGTGTTTCCTGGGTGTCCGTGTCCGCCTCTTCTCCGTCGATCCCGGTCACTCGCAGTCCCGTCGCTACGTTTCCGCTGTCGTGCTCCTCCTCCTCCTCACTGCCGCCTAGAATGTCCACAACTGTCTGGGACAGGGGCGCGGGCGCGGGCGCGGGCGTGGGCTCATCCATCAACTCCTCTCCCACCTCGTCCACAAACAATGGTTCGGCGGTGCTTGTGCTTGCGCACATGCGGCATGGGGATGGGGGCGGGGCGGGGGGCAAGGGCGTCGGGCGTGGGGGTGGGGGCGTGAGCGTGAAGGGGGGGGAGGGGGGAGGGGGGAGGGGGGCGCTCCCCCCAAATTGCCCGCAAATTTCGATCAATTTTTTGTTGAGCCGAACCCCAATTTTTACAAAAAAAATCTCAAAAGTCCGGCGTTTGCCAATAACGCCTTCGTCCCTCCATCCAGGCCTCCTCTCACTCTCACCTACCACCCGAGAGAGAACGCGCCCCCCTCCCCTTCCCCTTCCCCTCTCTACCCTCTCTCCCCACCCCCACCCCCACACCCCCTCCTCGAAGCTTTAGCATTTAGGCATTGTTGTACTGGTACCCAGCAAAGGACTAGTAGCATCGTGAGAGATCGCGGCAGCCAGGTGCACGAGGGGAATAGAACGGAACACTGAGGGCCACCTTGGGACAGGACACAAAGCAAAACACCACTGTGCCACGTGAGATTCCAACACCACCCTGATCCTGTCACCCTGAGGGTTCGCAAGCCACCCTCCACGTCCTGGGGGAACAAGGGGCGGGGGGTAAAATAGGGGGGAAATGGGGATGTCCTGCAAGTAGAACATATAACATACACCATTCACATGGGGGTAGTTGCCGAAAAAATAACCAAACCTGAGGTTGCAACCTCTGACCCTATCGTTTAAACGACAGTTGGCTCTACGTGGCGGGATCTAAAGGCTGAAGGGGCGGGGGTGCCATATCCATACCTGCACGCTAGGCGGAATGCAAACTGGTGAGGCAGTAAGCAATAGCCATTTTCCTTTTGCATGCTTTGCAACCATGACAAATGACCAATAGCAGTTAAGACGGCGCTAAACTGTGGCTAATCTCTCTAATCCGCCATTGCCGCGATGACCTCCGTCGGCTGACCGGGGACAGTACGCGAGCCGACGGGAAGGCCATCGGATACTGCTGCGTGTAATTCCACCCTTTCCACACTGCGACGCGACAATCCCACTGCTGCAATAAGGTAAGATGCTGAGCCAACAAAGGCAACGACGGCAAGAATAAGCAAATCGTACGCGCCTTTCCCGGTGAATGTGAGAGGAAGCAGTGCTGGAACAATATTGATGGTGGATCCAATGAAGCCCGAGCATAGGTTGATGTACCGAGGGGGCGCAATGTACGCGATAATGACCCAGCCCAGAGAAGATGCTACCGCGTAGCATGACCCCAAGAGCACACATCCAGGAACGGGCGGAATGGGTGCCAAAGCGAGCGCCAAGAGCGATAGACCGATCAGAATAGTGGATACACTCGCGATTGCAAGCAGCGGCCGCGGTCCGAGTTCGCACTTGTCCACCAATATCCCAATCGGCAGCGCCAACAAAAGAATGGAACCCTCAGGGATAAGCATCACTGTGTCCGCACGGGAGATTGACATGCCAAAGCGCTCTTGCAAATGTTTTGAGCCGATGAACCAAAATGGAACGACTGAACCATAGGTGCACCCGAACGCAAGCGCATAAAAGAAGAAGGACGCCTTGAGCTCCTTCTTCGCTCGGCGTAATGAGGAAAGAAACCCGACAGCTTGGGTATCCTGCACCGTTGTGCCGTTGAAACAATGGGCAACGTCTGGGCTTGTGTTGTGTGAGCAATAGACTGGACTCGGGTTCACCTCGCTGCCACCCTCGCCGCTGCCTCCGTCGGGGAGCGTGCTCGCACAGTGGGACAGCTTTGCAGCATGCCGTCGCAGTAGTGCGTCCACGCGGTGTGCCATCTGACGCAACGGTTGCGGCCGCGCCAGGTGAGTGATGCAGTGCTTTGGGCATGAGCAAGGTTGGCTTGAGTGTGGTGTATCCAGGCCGGCGGGACTGTGATCGTGCTGGGGCCCTCTTATGCTCACCGTTGCCCAAACGAGCAAAGTAATGCCGACAATGGACGGAAGAATTAGAGCGACACGCAGTCCATAGGTGGAAAGTACCGCCGGCTCAATCAAAAAATTGGTCACGGATCCCACACGGTTGGACGCGCTGATCACACCTACTATGGTGGCCCAGCAGTCTCGGAAGCGGTGGGACAGCAAACCAATAGGGAGTACGTCGATGGCCTCGTACCTGGCAAAGACCACGGATCACATGAGCGATGGGTGCATTCGCGGAGGAATGAGCAAGAAGCCAGGCGCAGCCAGGCTTGCAACCAGCACATGCAGGACTCACCCGAGGCCCATGCAAGCACGTCCAATGAACAGTATCCAGTAGCGTTGTGTGAAGGCCGAGAGGGCAACCAGCGAATTGCCGCAGGCTGAGACGAAGCAGAAGAAGACAATCGCATTGGCAGGGCCAACAAGCTGCGCGATGCCTCCTCCGAGCAGAGGTATCACGATATTGGGCACAAAGTAGCTTGTTGTCAACGCATTGTACTGCACGACAGAGAGAGCGAACAAGCCATTGGGGTCTTCAAGTGGTACCTCGAGAGCTCCTAGTGAGTCGCGCGCCCAATGATTGGTGGAAAGGAGCAGGATGATCGAAACAACGAGCAGCCAGCGCGCGCGGCCCTCCGTTTGTGGTCTGATTGCCTCAAGCAGACGTGTGTCGAGCGCATCAGCACCGCCTGTCGACATCTCACGTGCAGCTCGCGCTCGTGGCACGTTTGCCTCAATCCAAGAGAGGGAGAGGCGAAGAGGGGAAGGGAGCGCGCGAGCGCGAGGAGAGAGGGAGAGAGGGAGAGGAGAGGGAGAGGGTGAGAGGGAGAGGGGGGCGGGGAGGGGGGGGAAGGGGGGGAGGAGAGAGAAAGAAAGAGGCAGAGAAAGAGGCGGAGAGAGAGGGAGAGAAAGAGGGAGGGAGAGCGGGTCGGGCGGACGGCACTCGTCTCTCCTCTCTTCACTCTCTTCTCCCTAGTAGTACCGTGAACGCCGCCGTCCGCTGCTTATCGCCCCTTGTTCACGGTTCCGTGTGTGCGCTTTCTATGGGTAACTGGAGCCTGGCGCCTGGCGTGGCCCAGACTCATTTTATTGTGCTAGTGCCATTTGCCAGTGCGTCGAGCCGCCAGGGTCGGTGTCTGAGTCAGTCATTTGGTCGCGTCGTCTTCTTGATCTGGCTCATCCTGTGTGTCGAGGGTGGGTAGGGCGGGGGTCCATCGTAGTAGCGAAGAGAGAGGTTGCTGAAGGGCTTGAGGTGTTGAGGTTGAGGTGAGGGACCGTGGGGTAGGATGTTGGGTGAGGATGTTGCATGTCTTGCTCTGTGTCGGAGCGAAGCTCGTTTCCTCTTTGGAAACGGGTCGCGAAGGCGCACCGGCGGCTAACACGGCGCATGGTTCATCCGGGGAGCGCCCGGGCAACGGGCTCATCGGGGGAACGGGGGAGACCAAGGGCCAAGGACGGGCATTTGATATGGACGGGAGAAGTGAGGTGTCGTTCCGTCAATTGTGGGAAATCAGCCGAATTGAGCTATCAAATGTCCATATACAAATCTACCACGTGCTCTTAGGGATTGGTCTATTTTTGGCGACAGAGTGACGAACCAGCGCCCCCATGGAGTGCATCGGTTCCCCCACGGGGCGCCGTAATAAAAATTTTTTCCAACTGGGAAGGTGCTGGTCCGAAGTTTTTTCTTCAGTGAAGGTGCAGGTGAAGGTGAGAGTGCAGGAACTGCAGGTGCAGGTGAAGACACGGTGAACGGGGCGCGCTGGGCGGCCAGTAGCCCGCCAAGGTGGCTGTTGATCGTGCTCCCGTGGGATTGCAAGTTGAGAGCCAAAATTGATCAAGTGGTGGGGCACACCACCCATGTTATCGGAAAAAATAAGCAGGCACCTGCACTGCACGCACACTCCTTCACTCCAACTGCGGCATCGACGCCACATACAGCTGCGGAGCCCGCGCGCGCACATCGGGCTCGTCAGGCATGGCGGGATTCCGGGACGGAAAAGTTGTGTCCAATTAGCTAGTGGGGTTGGCTAGGATATAACATTAATTATTTTATTTATTACTGAGCTCACAACGTCACAGATCACAGCTAACTAAGGTGAGTGCTTCCAATCCATGCACAATCCAGCCACCAGACTCTCACTCCCATGGTTTACTTTGCATTGGGCAAGGCGCAAGGAGCTCAATCAAAGGCCGCCAGCCTCTGCTGTTGCAACACTTTAGAGACAAAAGATAGGAATTCTTGTGTGGGGTGTGGGGGTGAGGGTGGAAATGGTGGGGGTGATGGCCTAACCGTTTGAGTTGGCTGCCATTTAAGTGTGCTGCTTTGCTTGAGACCATTTTCGTGCTGCTCGCGCCAGGGGCCTGTTTTCGATATTTTGGGGTTCTAAGTAAGGCTAGAGGCTAGGGCTGGGGTGTTCATTCAAGGTGAGGTCACCATTCAACTTCTCATGGGGTTGCTTACTTAGCTATGTGTCCGATTTCATGTTCATGTTGTGATTCCCTCGTTAACTAAGGAACCTTCCCGAAAACTCGTGCTGCTAGATGCTCGGCCTATACTGGTCTTGTTCTGTTGGAGTCTGCAGACTGCTGCCCCCCATGGGGGGAGCCAGCATGGCTGTTGCGCATGGTGTGGCCGGAGCCACGGGCCGTGTGGCGCGACGCGGGTCGCGCTCGCACTAGCTCGGCCTCTCACGGCGGGCGCGGTCGCTTCGACAGCGACTGCTACATTGGGGCTGGGGGGCCGCCTTCGGCGGGGGGCCCGAAGGAGAGGTGGGGAGCGGCGGCGCGCTCCATGGCAACTGACTATAAAGTTAGTTGCGAACCAAGTATAAAATTAAAATTAGTTGGCGGCGAGCGCGGCGAGTATAACTCGTTAAAATCAGGTTTGGGTTTGACCGCCCTTCGATGCAGTTGCCTAGTTACAAATGATGCGTGTAGAGTGTAGACGGCTTACATTTTGCCATAGCACATCATGAAACGTTAACATGTGAAGAATCTTGTCCAACTCATCATGCGCACAAGCTTTCGCATACAAGCACATCAAATACGCGCCGTGCGGCACTCAAATCCGTGCATGTGCATGCTTCTCTCGCATATGATATGCTACAAATTGACGCCAGCTTGCCCGCTATTCCCCTGTTCCCATTGTTCCGAAATATGTCCCGGACACCGCTCTCACAAGAGATAACCACAGGAGGAACGGCAACAATCTTGGGCCGAAAAGAAAACCGATTGGCATTTCAGCTTAATGCGGAAATTTTCGATGGAGCTTAGAGTGAGCGGCAGCGAAGCACCACTCCCTCGGTCCCCTCAGGCGTCTCCTCCTGTGAAAGACTCACGAGCGGCGTCCCGTTGAGAGATCGCCGACGATCACGGAAAGACTCACCAAAATTCCGAGAAAATCTACGCAATGATTGAAGGGCGAACGTACAGCAACCCTTCAGCCTTCCTCATGGTTTCCAACACGTGACGTGCTGTGCTGCTAGGAATGCAACCGCCAGCTCTTAATTATCAGCTGTTGCCCGGTCAGATCCGCGCGCGTCCTCTGGTGGGGAGTGAGGAAATGCCGAATGCAGAGAAAGGCAGGAAGCAGCTAGCCCACAAAACACGCACCACTTTAGTCTCGTGACTGTATAACACAAAAAGCATATCCCTATGGCGGGTCTGCTCATGACTTAGCGCACCAGACAACCGTTGGGGGCGGAGTCCAGTGATTGCGATGGACGAATTGCCGTCAGGACGCGCCGCTCGCGGATCTGTGGCACTGTGCTGATCGTCCCCTCGATGTCATCAAGAGCACGTCCGAAATTGCGTAGCCGAGCTGGCAATGGGGCCGTGTTGATTTCGAAAAGCTCTGCGGCGTGCTCCGGCTGCAGGCGCATGAAGTCCTCTTGTTGGTACACGGTGAATGAGCCGAGCAGCTCGGGTCCGCCCACAGTCTCCGGGTAGAGCTCAAAGGAGCGCTCGGGGCGCTGGTGAGGTTTAGGCCACACATAGATGTGGTGAGGAGTGAAGAGCAAATTGTGGGGCTGATTGTCCTGCTGCATGGCCCATACGGCCGCGGCTACGAGATCGACGTGGCACCACTCAAAGACGTAACAGTGGCCAGGAAAACCATTGGGCCGCAGAGGCCGCACGCCGGAGATGAGGCGCGCGCAAGGCTCCAGCGGTAGTAATGTGACCGGAGGGTGCTCATCGATGATGTGGCAGTGGAAGTGGTTGACCGAGGCGGAGGCGCACCACGAGTTGAAGTAGGCACAGAAAGATGAAGGCCGGATGAGCTGTCCGACGGATTGAAGGTGTGCGGCCGTCATCTGCTGTGGCACAAGCTCATTGCAGACGAGCAGCATGTGCCTTGGGAACAGGGGGAACTTGTTGGTGAGGACGTCATAACTACCGCCGAGAAGTTCCAAGTGGAGCAGGCGTTCACCAGGGTTCTTGATTTTGCCGAAATGGAAGCCAGAGGGGTCGAACGGTGTGCACACGAAGCGCTGACCGTCAGCTTTCTTGGGCTTAGCTGCAGGCGAAATGGCGAGGAGCGGAATGATCAGCACGGAGCCAGAGGTACGGGCGAGTGGGGTGGATGAGCAGGCACGGGTGTTGCCATGTAGTCGCAGCACAGGCATAGGCGTAGCTCACTGTTGCGGCGCGCATCTAAGCGCTTTCGAAGGAAAGGGCCGCCAAGCGGCTCGGAGATGGCGCCTCCGTCCTCGGCGTCGTACATGATGAGCCGCTGGTCGGGGGGAAGAAGCGCAGAGGCCTCGAGCACAGAGCAGAAGGCATTGCGCAGCGCAGCGTCATTCTGCGCTGCTGGCCGCAGGTGCCATCCTCGGATGGTGTACTTGTTGTCGGAGCGCGTCTTCTCAGGCGTGAGTGCGCCATTCGCATTCATGTGCAGGTCTGTTGTCAAGCTTGGCGACATACTCGAGCGTGAAGGTGAAGCAGTTCAGGTGGCGGTGATTGAAGGACTGAGCGCGACGATTGCTGATCCTTCCAATCATTAGCACATGTCGGTCTGCGGGGCGCGCGGGAGGCAGTCGTCTTGTGAGAGGGTGGTGTAGACGAGCCAGTGAGCGTGCTCGCGTCCGGTGTCGCGCCGCGTACCGCGGGTTGCGGCCGAGGGAAGGCGGTGGAAGGGGGGCAGGGGGCTCGTGCGGGCGAAGGGGCTTCACGCACCGAGTTGAGGGGGGTGTGGGGGGGGGGAGGGAGCGGAGGGGAGAGAAGAGAAATGGAAGGTGGAGGCCGGGGACTGGAAATGTCTCCCGCACGCTCTGGCTTCCTCTCGCTGGCCCCCCCCCCCCCCCCCCCCCCCCCGCCACCCCCCCCCGCCACCCCCCCCCCCTCCACCCGGCCCTCTTCCCGCTCACCCACCTCCTCTCGTTCTCTCTGGTTCTCTCTCTCGTTCCTCGTCGTCTCGTTCTCTCTCGTTCTCGAATCCTGCGCTACTCCAATAATGGCCATCTTCTCCAGACCGGCTGCTCCCGGTCTCTCCCCATCTCTCTTCCCGTGTCTCCCTCTTCTCTTTACTCTTACCTCCTCCAGCAGGACGCGTGATCCTCTTGGTTGGGTGGGGGAAGGGTGGCGGGAGCGGGAGCGGGGGGGGGGGGGGCGGGGGATCCGTGGGGTTTCAGGTGAGCAGGGTGGCGTTGGCGCGCGCGGGGGGGAGCTCGTGGGCGAGTGGCCCCCGCCCCCCCCCCCCCCCCCCGCCCCCCCCGCCCCTCCCCTCCTCCGCTCCGCCAGCATCGCGCGCGTCCTCGCCGCCGGAGATAGCGCGGGCTCGCCGCATCGCTCGCTTCCCACACCACACACTCACACACTCACACACTCCTCCTCCTCCTCCCGCTCCCCCCCCCAACGGCCCAGCCGTCGGCCGGCCGATGTACCACAACCAAAATATTTCAACCTGTCGCGGATAAAAGGATTTTACTATTGAACGCCGCCGTCCGCCGCTTGTCGCTTGTCGCCCCTTGTTACACTTTGCGCTCTCTATGGGGTACTCGTAGGAGTACTCTGAACTCTTAAAACTCTTTACTGCCGGGCCGAAGCACCGAAACAGGTGCTTCACCACAGCTGTTTTGTACGGTGGCTCATGGGGGGATGGCTTTTACTTTTACTTTTACGAGAAATATTGAATATTGAATATTGGACTGAAAACCCTAGATGTTAAACACAGGAACAGTGTGTTTCTACGGAAGTCAAAAACAGTGTTTTTCACCGTGTTTCTAGGAGACCCCCATGTCCGGAACAGAGGGTTGCGCGCTGCGCGCGCGCGGTGAGTGAGCGTGTGAGCGTGCGAGCGAGGCCATAGCCATAGCATTATCAATCCCGCCACTTGATTGCCTGGCCTCCCACCTGCACCACTACACCACTAGCTACCACCACCTACCACCTAGCACCTAGTTGGATGCAAGACAATCAATCATCAATCACAATCATGCTTGACAGTTACTATTACAATTACACTCCCACAGGAACTACCGGTAGCTGTGAGCTGTGAGCCTACGGGAGATGGATATAAATATATATGTATAATATACTACTATATATATATATGACCCGGTGTTTTCGGTACTGTGTTTCACCGTGTTTCCAAAAAAGCCAAAAACAGCTGTTTTTGGTGTGTTTCTAGACCTAACCCTAACCCACCGTGTTTAACATCTTAACATCTAGGCTGAAAACACGAGAAAAAAAGCGAAGTGGTTTTCGGCCGAGAGGTTGCTTCCCCTCGCCGCCCCCCTCTCCCCCCCCTCCCCTCGCGCGATGGCACTTGAAGTCGCGTTCCGTCAAAAGAGGACCAAGCTATGTGCGTGTTTTCTTTTTGGTTAACCACAACCACGATAATATTATTATTACAAAGCTAATAGGGCGGTCAAACAGTGTTTTTTATAAGGGGTGAAAAAATGACCATCTCAGAACTGAGGAAATTTAAGTATTTTTTTCGGGAGAAAGTTCCCAATACACCCAACTAGCACATATCCGGGGCCCATTAGGACCCAGACCCCCCCCTTGGGCCCCCACAACAAAACGTAATCAAAAACTGACAAAAGACGCTAAAATCGCAAAAGCTCAAAAAGCCCAACTTCGAACCGATGCCGGGCGCGCTGCGTGGCCGTTTTCGACGAACCATCCGGATGGCGGACCCCACCAGATACCATATACGCATATCCCACCCGGATGGTCACGCCAATCGGGCAGGCCGCGCGCCGAACCCTCGTCGAAATCACCCACCCGCCGAGCCCATTGAACGTTGAGCCGTCGCCGAGGGAGGCCCGGAGAGACCAACTTCGAACCGATGCCGGGCGCGCTGCGCACCTCGGCGCGCCGCGCCCTTCGCATGCGCCACACGCATAGGGAAAAAGTTGGCACGCGCACGCACGGCGCCCCCGCGGGGGGGCCGATGCACATCGCGCCGTGCCCACGCACGGCGTGCACAATGTGATTGCAAGTCATCACACGTACTGCGCAAAGAAACATGCTAGTTTACGTAAATGTGGACCTTAGGGGGTACGCATAGGGAAAAAGTTGGCATGCGCACGCACGGCGTCTCCACGGGGGGGGGCCGATGCACATCGCGCCGTGCACCGACAAGTAATAAATATATATTAAAATGTATGTTTATGTAGTTGTCACACAGGGGAAAAGCGCCGACACGGCGCCCCGTTCGGCCGGGTGACGTTGGCGTAGTCGTCGGCGCCACACACGGCCGACTATTTCGCGATGCGCGCGGGCGGCGGCGGCGATTGGCGTGACTGCTCGGGCGGCATATTCGGATATGGTGCCTGGTATGGGATTCCATCGTAGTGGATGACCGAGAAAGCGCCGGCAGCGCGCCCGGTAGCGGTCGAAAGTTGGGCACTCGGCCCGTTCGGCCGGGTGACGTTCGCGTAGTCGTCGGCGCCACGCACGGCCGACTATTTCGCGATGCGCGCGGGCGGCGGCGGCGATTGGCGTGGCTGCTCGGGCGGCATATTCGGATATGGTGCCTGGTATGGAATTCTATCGTAGTGGATGACCGAGAAAGCGCCGGCAGCGCGCTCGGTAGAGGTGGGAAGTT
This sequence comes from Isochrysis galbana, assembly GCA_018136815.1. Lineage (NCBI taxonomy): Eukaryota > Haptophyta > Isochrysidales > Isochrysidaceae > Isochrysis > Isochrysis galbana. The sequence continues at coordinate 4,644,135 of CM030931.1, forward strand.
AGGTGTTCGAACGCATCTCGGTACGTTACCGTTTAGGCGGTTTTTTCGCCAATGCCGATATTCGACAAGATGTGCGAGGCTGGAGAGGGCAATTGGCTCGGCCACTAGAGCAGCATATCTTGATTTAACGTTTTCTGCTGTCCTAGTTGAAATGGATGAAAGAAAAGACCATGCCGTCCGCCCGGTCGCGGTGCCAAATTAGCCGCTCTAGCCCTCGGTGACTAGTGGTTCACGTAAGCGTCTTGAGTTTTGTGATACTTTCGTACACATTGAAGTGCAAAATTATGAGTTTGACTTAGGGTCCAGTGTGCAAAGAACCACCCCTTGTAGACCCAGTGAGTTGGCGTCAAAATTTTCCTCGTCATTCCATGTTTGTGCCTCGCATGAAGGGCCTCACTAAAAATATACCGGAGGGGGCCCGACTGTATTTCGCGCACCGTCTTCGAAGGCCTGAAATTCGGCATTTTTCGAAAATTTCGCCGGGGAACCCCCAATTTTTTTTGCTGATCCATCCTACCGGAACCTATAGGGAGCTTATTTAGCCCTTCATTTACCCATAATTGCTGGTGCCCTCCGCACCCCCATAGTGAGTGACCGGGCTATTTCTTGTTGGGTTCCGGTTGAAAAACTATTGTTATAGTTTGAACTATGGAGCGTGCCGCGACCGCTCCCGAGCCCCAGGCGACCCTCGTCACCGCGCCCCACCTGGGACGCCCCATGCCGCCCGAGGCGGCTCGTCAGAAAGCCCTCTCAGAGCCCATCCAACCCATCCAAACCACACCCGCGCAGGCGCGCGGGGTGGCGAGCACTGGCACCGAACATGTTGCCACTAAGGCGTGGAACTAGTTACTGAGGTATCTAGCCATCTAGCCATCTAGGCCGGAATTTCACTATCTACATCTACCTAGATGGTGCTGAGGGACTATCTACATGTACCTAGATGGTAATCGGCTGGGAGCTAGATAACATGTAGATAGTTACCGTTACCGTGCGCGCGTCTACGTCTACAGTCTACTGTGCGCATGCATGTACATACAACACAGTGCACACAGAGACATTGACAGAATAAGACACATAGAATGATGCGGATTGATCGCGCGCGCGCGCTTAGTCAAAATAAGCCGCTGCAATCAGAGCATGCTCCAGCGTCTCATCGGCTTGAGACGCCGCGGGCCGCGCGCGGACTTCTCGGGCGGACGGGCGGGCGCCCGGATTCTTATAACTTTAAGTTTAAGTTTAGGCCCGAAGGGTAGATACATACCTAGATATCTCAGATATCTAGGTATCTAGGACGGAATATGCAGTATCTACATCGACCTAGATGGCAGTTGGACACTATCTACATCTACCTAGATGGCAGTTGGGCACTATCTACTTGTACCTAGATGGGGGGCTCTTCGGGGGGTATTCCACGCCTTAGTTGCCACTATGGCTCTGCGTAGCATGCAGGGGGTCTTTGAGACCCCCTCCAACAGTGGGAAACCCTCCCACCCCAAGAGCACCTCATGTGGGATGTGGGAGGGCAGCTCTGCTGCCCTCCCCATGGTGGAAAGGTGGAAACCTCTACCATCAGTGCACCCATCATGGGAGGGCACTTCACAACCATCAATCTTCCCTGGAGAGCACCCCATGCCTCTGTTTCCCAACTTGTTGACACACTTGTTTTCTTCACCCCACTCTTGTGGGCCACAAGTACCTACAGCTCAGTGCGCTGACAGAGTCTGTTGGGCCCATGTGTTGACTGCTGGGCTCCCAACACCCGCTCCCTTGAGCGGGGTCCGAGGGTCGGAAGAACCTTTTGGAGAAAAAAGGTATTCGGTCTCTGGAATTTGTCCAAGCTTGTCGTTGCATTGGATCAAGAGGTCCGGGGTACGCGCGCTCCGTCGCGCGCGCAAGACAGGTGAGTGTCTCTCGGCGGGGGTACCATGTTTGATCCACCCAGCATATGGTGGTCCGTGAATAGATAGTAGTGTTGTGTAGACCAATGATAACATCGTGCGGCTAGCACTCGTGACGGCGACGCAAGGACTCCCGACAAGGTCGACGTTGCCACATGCATAGTAGCACTGAGGTATCTACAACAAAACACGACTTAAGATTAAACACCCCCCAGCAGGAGCGATCAGAACTATTATTAAAGGAAGGGGGTGGTGGGTGTGTCTGGAGTGTGACGAAGCAGGATACTTTAGATGACTTCCCCCGCCCCCCCCGGCGCAACCAAATGAGGTTGTTTCCCGACCCCGTCCCCCGCCCACGTCCCCGCTCTCCCCTTCCCCCTTTCCCCCCCCCCGCGGGGGGCGCGCATCCCTGCTCCCCTTCCGCTTCATCACCCACACTCAGTTGACGCCCCTCACCGGCCTTCTGCCTCGCCCCCCCCCCGCCCCTCCCCGCCCCCCCCCCTCCGCCTCCTCCCTTCTCCCGCCCCTCCTCCCTCCGCCAGGGTGCACTCCGCTCGCTTACCCCCTCTTCCCCACCACCTCCCTCCCTCTCTCTTCCTCTCTTTCGCATGCCGCCTGCCGCGGGTAAGCACAGCAAACAGTCGATCGTCTCACCCTCGTCCACGATGGACATGCTCCCCGAGTCGCCCCCGCTCCCCGCCACGCGCGAGGCCACTTCGCATTACCACGCACTCCGGATCGATGAGCCGAGCAGCCGTGTCCTTGTCTGTGGCGGTTCCTCTATGGAGGAAGAAGGGGAGACCTTCATTGCGCACCTCGGATTGGGAGAGGAATGGGGACAACCTGTCACCGAGCCCACACCGCTACGGGCCGACTTCGGAAACGTCCGCTCTGTTGCGGCTGGCACCCTTCACTCCCTCGTCCTTTCACACGCTGGAGCTGTCTGGTCTTTTGGGGCCGGGTGGGAAGGCCCCCTCGGTCACGGTAACGAAGCCACTATTGCTTTTCCTATGCGAATATCCGCTTTGGACAAGGTCACCATTGAAACCATCGCCGCCGGTCGCGCCCACTCGCTCGCTCTCTCTGCCGATGGTGCCCTTTACAGCTGGGGCTGGGGCAGACATGGGCAGCTGGGACACGGCGAGCGTGCGTCCCTTCGCTCTCCACGTCGCGTGGAGGCGATTGCACCGCCGCTTTTTGGCATGGTGGTTGCGGCAGGAGACGCACACACTGTGCTGCTGTGCAGATCGGGCGACGTCTTCACCTTCGGGCAAGCTCTTCATGGGCAATGTGGTCACGGCACATGCGGCTGCCATGGCGAAGACATTGACGATGAGCTCCTCCCGAAACAAGTCGAGGCGCTTGCGCACTGCTCCGTGGCGCGAGTGAGTGCCACGGCCAACACCACAACGGCTGTCACGGAGGATGGCTCCACCTTTGCCTGGGGCGACTTGCCCGGATGTGGTGGCTGCGTGCCACTCCCGTCCGCCATTCCCACACGTGGGCAGCCACAGTTGCCACGCATCTCCTCATCAACCGCCATCAGCGACGGCTGCGCCGTTTCTAGCCAAAACATGCAACGGTTGAGCTGTCTGCGCACCGCTGCCTAAGGGTTGTGCGGGACCGCCGCCGCGGATGCACATATTGTTTCACATTGCCCATCTCCGTCTTGCGCGCACTAGCGAGCTCTGTTTGCACGATCACGATTCCACGAAGACTAGGAGGAGGTGAGACCCTTGAGACCACAGTGCATAGGTTGTGTAGGTCTCATTGTCATGGGCTTTCGTTACCCGTCGATCGCCTGAGTCTGTTTTTGTCTACTTCTGTGTCCTATCGCATAAGTGTAGTTGTAGGTGTAGTACACCATATCTTGTTAAAAAATCTGAAGATCAGGGCTATTGCCGCCATCTATGCGGGACCCATCGCACCCGCGATGCTGGCTCACGCCATTGGTTCTACCCGAAGCTCTCACTCTCTTTACGCTTTACGCTACCCTCTTCATACCTTTATTCTTTTGCCTTCGGAAGAACTATCAGTAAACTGATAGGGTCATGGAGCGCGCCCCGCTCCCCTCCCTGCCCCACGCCGATGCTGCCAAGGACGACGACCTGCTCATGGACATGCCGCTGTCACCGAAGCGCCCGCTCTCGGACGACCCCCCCAACCAGGTGCGCGCTAGACACATCGCGCGCGTGTCGGAGCGAAGCTCGTTTCCTCTTTGGAAACGAGCCGCGAGGGCGCACCGGCGGCTAGCGCGGCGCACGGTTCATCCGGGGAGCCCGGAACGGGCTCATCGGGAGAACGGGAACGGGGAAGGCCAATGACGGGCATTTGAAATGGACGGGAAAGTCGGGAAAGTGGCACGGAACGCGAATCGGAGGGATGGAGAGCGTAGAAAAGGGCGCGGCGAGCAGATACCGCTCGATTGGGACTCGTAGGAACTCGTATACTCGAAAGCTCGAAAGGATGACTCGGAAGACTCGGGGCTTGGGGGTTCTCAGGGGGCTGCAGGTCACCAACAGGCGTCCCAATAGGGTAATACCCACAAATCAACACTCTGCACGTCAAACATTAACATTAACACCCATCGCTCGTCGTCGTCCTCGTCTGTCGCTCTAGTCGTTCCTCGCTCCTCATTCTCGCTCTCGCCCTCGCCTCGTTGTAACAAGCAATCTTACAACAACCACAAACACAACCGCAACACACGCACTCGTTCGCCCAAGCTCGCTCGCCCTCGCCATGTTGTCGCCGTCGTCCCGCTCGCCTTCGCCTCTGCCCGTCAGCCCATCTCCCGCCTTGGAGGTTGGCAGCCCGTCCAACCCGCCATTCCGCCATTCCCTCTTCCACCGTGCCTTCCGCCGCTCCCCTGCCGTCTCTTCCGCTTCCTCCCGTCCCCTCCGCAAGCTCCAATCCGTCAGAGCCAAAGCAGTGGGGCTCGAGCGCAAGCGAATCGAGGCATTCCTGCAGCGAGTGGGGCGAGGATGGGTCAGTGTGGGTGTGTGCCACCCTCAAGACCCCGCGTGCCCCCTACCGGTGGCCCCACACACTGCTCACTGCTCCCGAGAGGTGTGGGCCCACCATGCCCACGTACCGCTTCAGGCCATTCTTTGGCCGATCGCGGGCGATTGCCCTTCGCCTTCGCGGGAGGTCCGCGTTTCTTATAGTGAGTGATGTGCCCCTTATTCATTTCTCTAATTCCCTCCCGTGGCCCGTGGGCGACCGTGTCATACTCCCAAAATAGACCGCCACGCGCGGGGGAAGGGAGGGGGGTCCCTCACCGACGCCATTGCCTTTCGTGGGGCGGGAGGGGGTTCGTGGGGGGGGGGGGGGGGACGGTTGACGGTTGCCGGGGCAGGTAGGGGGGGGGACCCTGCGGAATCCTTGGACACCCAGGGAAGGTGGGAAATAGTGGTTAAAAAGAGTGAGTGACTGGGCTAACATGAAAAAAAATCTTCTTAAAATTCCCCGCTACGTGTGCGGCGTGAGGCAGTGTGCTAGTGTACCTCCCTACTACCCGACCTTAACCCCTAACAACCCCCTCCCCCTTTCCCAGTTCCCTCATTTTCGGAGAAGCTGGTTCCGGGGAGGCCGCGCGCGCTGCTTCGGCCAGGAGTTGGAGAGAAGGGGGCGGGATGACTGGGCTAACAGGAGGAAGACGGGAACTACACCGCTGGGGGCAGGTGCACCCCGCTCGGCCCTGCCACCCCCACAGCCTGGGCCCCCAAGCCCCAAGTATAGCACAAGGGGAGATGCCGCAAGAGGAGGGGGACGGGCGTGGGCGTGACTACCGAGGAAAGTCTCAATGCCGCGCGCGAGGCGAGAATATTTAAAGATTTTTTATATAGGAGAGCAGAGCGTCCTCTGGCAAAGTATAGAGCGAAGCTTGCTAGAACGCCGTTGCGCCTCGGGACAGATCGGTGCGTGCACAAGTTTCAAGTCACACGTGGTTGTGAGGGCCACCGAGATGACGCAACGGCGCCGCATGAAGCATACGCCGTAGGAGTCGGAGCCGGACGCGAGCCTTCTGCATGCATTGGCAAGCAGGCGGTGAGCGGTGGAATGTTCAAACTCCACGCTGATACTCGACTATCTCCGGTAGGGGCCTCCCACTCTTTCTGCACTTCTCTTCTAACTCCGCCCGAATATGTGGCTCAAGCTTTGCAATGGGAAGCTGTCCGATGGGTGGAAAGGCGGCGGCGGCTGTGGGCAGCCACATAGAGAAAACAGCCGCTGTTACAGCTACCTGCACCCTCACACTTGGATGCTTCACTCTCCGTGCCGCCGTGTATAACCACACGACCGCGGGAACAAGCAGGAAGTTGCCGACGGGCATCAGCAAGCGTGTGATGCAGGTATCGCGCACAGCCTGTGCACCTGCTGCCTGAGAGAGCCCGAGTGACGGTCCAGTGCCTTGGCCAGGTTCCATGACCATTATCCCTCTGGTGACATCCGTCGAGCGCATGCAAGCGCACCCAAGGAAGTTGGCAGCAGCAACTGCGGGATATGGCGCAAAGCGCGCAAGCGGCTTCAGAAACTGAATTTGTTGTGAAAGCCTCCCGCCTCCAACTGCGATAGGAATCGCGGTCGCCAGCGCAAAAATGTACGAGGAAAATACCGTTACCCTATTAGGGCCACCCTGGTTGCCGTCGGCGCCCCGGTTGAACCATGTGACGCCGGCCAGATGCGTTTGGTTGAGCCAATGGCCAAAGATGATCCGGCGGATACAAGTGGGGTGGCGAAGCGCCGAGATAACCATGAAGGCGATGGTCGGCGTGTTGCACGCTGCCCATCCACAGCCTCGAAGCGGCAGTGGGAGCAGTTCGCCGGCGGGCGCAGCCGTCGCAAACACAGCGGTTGCGTGCCAGAGCTCGCGGTCCGAGTGTGAGCGGTCTCCCGCCTCAAACTCGTTGAGCACCTTCTTGGCGTGGTCGACTGTCTGCTTGCCCCAGCGCAATCCAAGCGGCGAAAGCACGGCCCAGTTGTACCGCCAACGCCCAGCGATCGTACCCATCTCGTAGAGCTCAGAGAGGTGGGCGGCCGAGTGGAAAGGTGGCAGTGGCTCAGCTGCAAGCGGAGGGCTGCGCAGGACAGCCTCGCGTGTGTCGCTCAGCAGCGTGCGCAGCGAGTCGAGGCGCATTGCGACCCGCTGGCTGGCCACTCCCTCGTTTCTGCCTCCCTCTTCTTCCTATCTCCCTCCCTCTCCCTCTCCCTCTCTCCGATTCCCGCTCTTGCTCTCTTGCCGTACCTCAACCTCCCACTGTCGTTCGCCCTCGCTCCCTCTCGCGAGTCCACTGGTGGATAACTGATGAAAAGGAAGCAATATATCACTTAGCCCCCCCCCCACCGACCAGGACTCTCGGGGGCTCTTCACCCCCCCCCCCCCCCCCCCCCCCCCCCCCCCGAGAGCTGCTCCCTGCTCCCGAGGGGTGGTAGGGCGGTCAAACACTGTGTAGACATGAAAAAGTCAGGATTGAGGAAATAGAAATAAGAAATAGAGTACAGCAAAGTTAGAATTAGAATCCCTGGAAAACACCCATCCCTACAAGCCTACTCCTACAAGGCATATACGTATACAGCGTATACACGCCAGGCCCCAAAACTGTGTATTACACACAGGCCGCCGAGGCCGTAAACACAGTGTATACACAAGCGCGCAGCGCGCAGCAACGCGCGCTGCTACGCTGGTTGGAACTATCATGTGTTGAAACTTTTGGGTGTGTACTTTGTAAGTGAAATGAAACTATCGTGTGTTTTCGAAAGGTTCCTTTTGAAGTTTGTTCAGGAGGGTGCCTTGAACAATCTCGACAATCTCAATCTCATTCAAAACAAAATTGGTGACAAGGGGATGAAGGCATTTGCTGTTTGCTGAGGCGCTATCCAAGGGCCAGGAGTTCGGGTAGGGCAGGTGCAGCAGCCAGGAGGGAACTGCTCGACTGCAGGGAACTGCTCGACTGCAGGGAACTGCTCGACTGCAGGGAACTGCTCGACTGCAGGGAACTGCTCGACTGCAGGGAACTGCTCGATTGCAGGGACCCTATAGACGTGTAACGAAACTTCTGCATATCGCACTGGCTGCCAGGGAGCAGCCAGGGCGGCAACAAAAATCAGGGAGGTCATGACAGACAGTGAGTGAGACAGTGCTACAGGGGTGGAGACTAGAACCTGGGACACTGGAGGCACTTCAGATCTCACGAAGATACCTTTGGGCCACGGTGTCTCAACAACACTCACAACGAGCACAAAGCCTTACATATACCCTACCGCGCTTCTTTGGATAATACTTTGAGACAAACAGGAAGGTGCGCAAGGGAAGAGAGAAGGAATCGAGAAATAGGGAATCGGCGGGTATTGTCTTAGTATGAGCCGATGAAGCGTCGTGGGTGTTGATGAAGGTGAGATTCCTTAGATGCACTAAGTCGATCTAGAGTGAGCTGAGATCCCCAAGATGAAGGCGAGGTCTAGAAGTCGATGTGCAAATGACTCGGGAACTCTAGAACTCGATGTGCATCAACTGCAGATGATTATGCGGAGAAGAGTCTAGAAGGTGGTGCACATGATGAAGGAGGCTGATGACTTGATGAAGAGGAATCCGGCAGACAAAGTTATCGGTAAAGACGATTCTATCGGTGAGCCGGTAAGGACCGATGGATTGTGTTGGTAGATGACGGCACTCTGTGATACTGCATTTACATTTACGCGGTCGGTGCTCTTTGGTATGGACATACACCCATCAGATTTGCAGAGTCTACGATCGGAGGGCAGACTTGGTGCTGTGTGTGAGACGTGGATCGTGATTTCAACGAGATATCGACCCTGCCGCAAATCGAGTGAATGGAGTAAGACCAAGACCACGTGTGTGTTTCAACATGTGAAGTGTCAAGTTGAGTCAAGTAACCTCCAGGTGACAACGAAAGGTGTTAGCCGGGATGGGGATATTTGAACGCTTTTGGTCTTCCTTCCCCGAGAGAATTCTCCTCTCCCGCCTCGCCTCTCGCGGCTGTCTCCCCGGGTGCCGGGGACTTGTCTGCTTGAGCCGAGTTTTTTCTCTTATTGTCCCCCAGGAGCCAGCAGGACTTTTCTCACACTGCCCCCCTGAGAGTCTGTACAGTTCTCTTGAGTGCTCAGCCCCTGCCAAAAGGCAGGGCCTGAGGTTGGTTGTGCACGCCCACCCAAGGGGTAATATTTGCGATGGAGATGGAGAGAGGGGGTCGCGAGGCGCCCATTGGCCTCCTACTCATAAAAGTAGTTTCGAAAGAAAACGGAACAAGGGAGGGAGGTAAGGGGGCGTAGGAAAGGGAAGTAAGGGTGTTGACAACTGGGAGGTAGACGAAACCAGTCCAGTGGTAGGCGTCAGCCCTGAATCTTCAGATGGTTTTTTTTTTACGTGCCGATAAATCAGTGTGAGCTAGTGTGAGCACATGCACATCGCAAGCTCACCCAAAAAAGCCGCTTTGCATCGTTGATGTCCATGAGACACGAGCCCCACATTTAGTGTCACACTGCTCAGACGTAGGCAGCATATGTTCTCGACCTACGACGTAATGATTGCCCGACTATGCGGGGCACATTCGGCATGGGGGCTCACGTATTGCCACGCTGATCACTGAGGGTGCTAGATGGAATATGGCCTCAGCATGATGAGCATGCAGCCATCGGAGTGACGAACGCCGTGGAATGAGGACTCAGAGATACGGAGCACCCTCACCGAATGTAACAATAGACAGTAGAAAATGAACGAGCTCAGCTATCCCCAGATGGAAGTTTCCGCAGAGAAAATTATGCAAGAACCGATCTGCCGGGCATTGGGGCGTCAGGAGCCCTGTGAGACGCACATCCCCCACACATGCGCTGAGCCTCGGCAACATGGAGCGTAACTAACATTACATGTCGTGGAAAACAGGAAGGTACACAAACGTTTTTATGGATACGTGCGTGCGTCCACGGTGGCGCCTGGGTGGGGTGATTTTGACAGCGCCCCGCTGGCGACATCTTGGTTGGGGGCCCGATCCGTCATCGTGGTCGGCTCTCGCTTCTTTCGTCAACGTGGCCTTCGAGGGTATTCAGAGTATGGCCGCTCCAAAACATAAGCAACTAGCTAGAAGGTGCAAGCTGCTCACGGCCTACCGAGCGCCGATCGCTCCAACAGGAGCACAGTGGCAATATCATGCCAGCTGCTCGCAAAGTATAAGCCGGGCAGAAGGGTACCATCTTGCAGTACGGCAGAGCTCAACTCGCGCAGCGGGGCAACGCCGTCAATGTTGGCCAGAGCGGAGCGCATCAGCTGGTTATCGCCAATGAGTATGCCGATATCGGCGTCGAGCATCGCCGTCAAGTCGGGCAGGGCGTCGCCGACGAAGACGCAGGCCCGCCCTTCTCTCCGTGCCATCTCATGCTCAGCGCACAGCCGCGCGAAGCAGCGTGCCTTGTCAGCCGGGCCGACGACAGAGCGTCGGAGGATGCCGGTCGACTTTCCTGACATGTCCATCTCGAGCTCATTCGTGTGGATGCCTGTGAGGGCATCGGCGCAGTTGACCAGCGCGCCGCTGATCCAGATTGGACTCCAATTCGCGCTGCATATGTGTACGCCCACGCCACTCGCCGCAGCCGCGCGCAAAGCATCGAGAGCTCCAGGGCGAAGCTGCGTCTCGCGTGAAGCTCTCACAATCTCCTCTGCCGCGATCCCAGCGAGCATCCTGTGCTGGACGACCAGATCTATGGCGGCGTGCTCGACGTGCTCGCTCAGTGCGAGCGCCTCCTCCAGCCTGCCCGCGTGCACCAGCCGTTCCACTTCCGCAAAGGAGGAGAGGTAAAAGGCGGAGGCCTTCTCGAAGCTACTTTTCGCAGGGGATAGGGAGACGAGAGAGGAGAGCGTGTCGTTGAGGGTAAGCGTCGAGTCGAAATCAGTGACGAGGAGAGCAGGTGGTAGCTTGATCCCTCCGCGTGCCGCCGCCGCCGCCGCCGAGGGCGCGGGCGGAGAGGCGGTGGCGGAGGCGGTGGCGGCGAGGCAAATCATGCGCCGGAACACAAGCATGAACGACGGAGCGGGGGGTGGGGGGGGGTGGGGGGAGGTGAGTAGGATCAGATTCACCAGGTGTTCACAGGGGGTTATGTGAGAAAAGGTGGATGGAGGGGGGAGGAGAGGGAGCAGGAGAGAGGAGGAATCGCCACAGTAGAGTGAAGAAAGAGCAGCAGAGTGAAGATCGCTCTCCGAGCGGGAGAAAGCGAGCGAGCGCGGGGGGCGGGGGGGGGGGGGGGGGGGGCAGCCACACAGACACAGGTGGTGGGTAGGAGTGGTGGGGGGGGTCTATGCGCTCTCCTGGAGAAGAAGGGTTGGCCTGGGGTTCGGGGGGTTGGCCATCCCACACCACCTAAAGACAGGTAGGTGGTAGGTGGTAGAAAAATTACGCGCGTTCACTTTAAAAAAGAAGGGGGGGGCTGCGCTGAGTTCTATTGTAGATGTGTCAGTTCTACTGCCGGTGTGCCAACGTCGTTTACTCCGTCGCTAGAGTGCGCTAGCCGATCGATGTTACCTCTCGTCTACACAACGTTGCTATCCATCATGCGCCTCGTACTGCCCCCCATCATCCCCGCCGCGGCCTCATCATCGCAAATCGGCGCCCCCTCGCGTCTCTCGTCGTCTCTCGCTGGCCTCCGTCTAACGGCGTGCCGTCGACGGTGCCCGAAGTGGTTCAACTAGCTCGCTTATTCCTTCGAGCCCGAGCGCGTCTCGGTCCGTCGTCCCCTTTCCTCTTCCAGTTACCTTCGGAAGCGCCTCCCACTACCACTACCGCGTCGATATCCGCTTGGGTAGCGCAAGGCCTCAAGCAATGCGCCATCTTGGCGCCTCCGGGGTTCCGGGGTTCGCATACCTAAGCCACTCCATCCGCTGCGGAGCCTCTTCGGCGGCGGGAGCCATCAAAGTTCCGCGCATCCGCGGCGATTGGTTATAGGAGATAGGAGGCTGGGCCCCAGGCACTTCGCACTTCGACTAGGGCGAAGCATTACATAGACCCAACGGTCGGACCGTGCCCAGCGGCATTTGCGCTCCTCGGTTGGCTGCTCGATCATGAGTACCAAGTTCAAGACCGCAGCTAATTCCAATCTCTCTATCTGACCGAGTTCCTCGCTCTTCCGGGTGTTGATGGCAAACACATCCATTCCGGGCTACTAGTCAGTAGTCAGTAGTCAGCAGTGCTTAAGTGTGAATGTCCGGTTTGTAGTAACCGCCGTTCATAGCCGCCCAACTGCCGAGCGAGCCCGGCTTTCGCTCTCTCACCCTCCCATCCCGTTATTTGCTGTGCGTGTGCGGGTAGAGATAAGATTATCCCTATTGTACAAGGTACAAGGCAAACACATCCATTCCGGGCTAGCTAGTCAGTAGTTCTTTAGTGTGAATGCCCCCCCCCCCCCAACTAAGTTTATACTTGGTTCGCCCATGGGGGGGCACGAGCCCCCCTCTCTCTCCACTCCTCCCCTGCCGTGGGGGAGGAACCACCCATCCTCCTGGCATGCCTGATGGCTTGCTAGGAGGCCATTGCCCTGCTGACCCACTCTCCCACTGACAGGCACGCCTGGATCGCTCGTCCTGGCTCCTCGTGGCCAGCCCATCGCTCCAACCCCCCCTCCCCCCCTGTTCGACAGGCAGACAGGTGCAGACTGGGGGCCCCAGAGGCTCAGGAACGCCAGCAAGGGAGAGGCAGGGGAGGCCAGGGCCCAGCCCCAGCCTCCTCTGCCCCCTGAGCTGGCCTCCAGGAGCCTCCAGGGGTCGCCAGCAAGCAGCTGCAGGCCTGGCGCAGGCACGCCATCGCGCGTGCCGCAGGAGAGAGGAGAGGGAGCGCGGAGAAGGGGGTGGGCGGAGCGAGAGCTCCGCCCACCGAAAAATATGTAAGTCCCGCACCTGTTTACAGGATAAGCCGGGGCTGAGACCGCCGCCAGCCCGGTAGGCATAGGAGGAGAAGGGGAGAACGGATCACCGGGGGGGGGGCGCGGGCCACCGACCATATCTAAGCCCTTTTCCCCTATCCCCCTAGTAGTGCACGGGGGGAGCCGCCTGATGGCGGGGGGGAAAGGGCCGGCGGATTGGGGGTGTAGAAAGTTTTGCTGCGTGAGTAGAAAGTAGAGGGTCCACGGCCGCGTGTGCGGTGAGACTATTAAGAAGTTAATTAGTGTGAATGCCCCCTCCCATCCTCCCCTCCCTCTCTCCATCGCTTTGGTTCCCCAGTCCTTCGGCCGCGACGTGCTGCCGGGCGGCGCGCGTGGATTGATGGCAAGATGCACACACAATGTGCCGCCCGCCCGTCAACCGAGCGCCTCGGCGGACTGGGTGTTTGCCGCCGACGCAGGGAGCGCCGAGGGCGGACTGGCCACGCACTTCCGTTTCTGGCAGCTGTGGGAGAGTGTGGCGCCGCGCGGTCACCTGCTCAACCGGCTATCAAGCGGATGCATCAACTGGCGCCCCAATGGCATCGTACGAGGACACTCGAGTGGATCGCCTCAGACGGTGGCAGCGCCACCAAGCGCTACGACTGAGATGGTGCCATCAGAGCCCGTCCCATCCTTCAAATTACCACCCGCTGGCCAGTCGAATCCGTGCACACCGCCGCTGGTGCTCAGCTTCGGATTCACTCATAACAACGCCTCGTTACTGGTGGGAAGTGATGGCATTCTTGCTGCGGGTACGGATTGCACAGGCCAGCGCTGTCTCTTTGAGTTGCTCCCCGTCGCCGTCGGTGATGCCGGTGGAACTGAGGGCTGGTTCCACTTAAAGTCACTGGCCACCGGTCACTTGGTCCGGCTCGTGCACAGCAGTATGCCCACCCAAGCCTCATGGGGAGGTGCAATCCCGCCATTTGCCACTCTCAAGACAAGAGCCGAGTTGCGAAGGTCCAGACTGACCGCTGCCAGCTCATGCCCGGTGTCGGGACATACCACAGGCGCGCCGCCGTCGTGGCGTTACAATGTCTCGCTCTGGGACCCATTGGTACGCCGTTCGCTTTCTCCTTGGGCTGAAGGCACCATTTCGCCCACCGTGCTCGATGCGGCCTTTTCGCGTCAAATGTACCCCGGTCCGATGGCTAATGGTCTACCCGGCATCCATGTGAGCATCCGAGCAGGCAAGGTCTTCTACAAAACCAACTCCGACTACAGAATGCCCCTTATGCTAGATATGTTGCGTACAGTGAGCCGTCACGTCTCCTTACCCGACGTCGAGTTCGTCGCGCACCTGTGGGATCATCCCAAAGTGAGGCGAGAGCAGCCAATGCCGGTGCTGGCGCATTATGTTGACGTTGCACACCGCGACATAGCGATGCCCGCGCCGTGGTCGTGGGACGAGAGGGCACACACGTGGCCGCAACCCTTCACTAAGATTAGGCATGGTTGCGCTAGGCCATGGGCGGCACGCAAACCTGTGCTGTACTTCCGCGGCGGCTGCAACGGACCCACTCGTGGATGGCGAGGGCCGGTTTGGCGATTTTACCCGCGCAAAATGGCCAATATTCTTTCCAAACGGTTGCCAGGCCGTGTGGATGCAGGGACATACGACCACTGCGACTCTCCAAAGCTCAACAAGCACGAGTGGGGATGGGATGAGCAAATGGAGCACGAAATGTCGACCGAAGGGCCAAAGCGGAAGGTAGATAAGTTTGACATGAATTGCGAATATAGGTGGGGGCCTGCAAGCGATAGATCAGTGCGCCCAGACCTCTGCAGACATAGATTATTTGCGGCCCAACGCCTTCAAACACCACGCAAATCACATGTGCTTTGTCCCACTCGCCAGGTACTTGCTGCATATCGACGGCAATCTCGCCTCATCAAGATTGGCTTCGGAGATGCACGTTGGGTCGACCATCTTCAAGCAGGATTCTTTCTCGAGCGAGTACTTTTACCCGCTCCTCCGCCCATGGGAGCACTACATCCCACTTCAAAATGGCCTCTCAGACGTGGAGGAAAAATTGAGGTGGGCCGATTCCCATCCTCGAGAGGCCGAGCGAATAGCTTCATCGGCGAAGGCCTTTGCAAAGGAGCACCTACATGTGCCCTCGATTGCTTGCTATTGGTGGCATCTCCTCACAGCGTTCGCCGAATTACAAACGTATCTTCCGCGCACAAACTCCGAGCTTGGGTTTCAACCTCTCTAGTGTCTAGTTGCTCCCGAGTGTTCGCGCCTCGGCGCCCCTCCAACCACACCCCTGCTGGGTTGATGCCGTCAGTAGCCCGGTCACTCACGCATTTCAACCTCTATTGCTTCCGGCCGGCAAGACGGCGCCAACTATGAACTCCAACGCATCCGTCGTTGAGAGGTACTTCATGTACTCCTCCAGCTCCGAGCTCCCCTTGCGCGCAGATGTCCGCTTGAGGTTTTTCTTCCTTGCGCGAATCGAGTCCAGCCGGATGCGTGGATTCGCCCCACAAATGCGTGTTAAGATCCTTCTTTAGAATCAAATCTATCCCAAACTACAGCTACAGATATAGCCTGCCCGAAGCCCAGCACCTCTGCCGTTTGCGATGCGGCATCCACTTGGCGAGCGGTGACTGGAAAGGCTAGTGGTACTCCCGGCCCTGCGAGCCAAATGGATCCTAAAAACACACACATCTGAAGATTCAGGGCTAACACCTTCTATCGACTGGGCAAACTCCACCCATCTATCTACATCTACACGCCGCCCTTATCTCCCTCGCCTCCTCTTTCCTCGCCTTCCCCCCTTCGTCCTTCGTCCCAATCTTCAATTCTTCCCCTTCGTTCCTTGTTCTTCGGTTTCGGTTTCCGGATTCCGGCCCAGGTACGCTACCTTGGGCCCGGCTCGTTGGGTGGGGTCCGGGCAGGCCTCTTGGTCGTGTTTTCTGTCTTTCTGTCCGTTGTTGAGTTTTGGTACAGCTAGCATGGGAGGATGGGAGGTCATGAGTCATGAGTCATGAGGGATGAGGGGGTATTGTAGCCCAAAATCTTCAGATGTTGGATTTTTTTTCTTCAACGAGTGTTTCCTTGGCGGGCGTCGCTTCTGGTCTATGCTTCGTCCGGGTGGTGGGTTTGCGCCCTCTTGTGGTTGCTCTTTATGTGGGTGTCGCCTACTGGCGGCAGCTCCGCGGGCGCGGCTATATTGTTGCCTGCTCAACATCAACATAAAATAAATATTCTTGAAGATGCCTACTACTACTACGTTGCTATCCGCTATCCCCTTCCCTGGGGTTTTCACCTGACATCGCCATCGCCCCACCCTCACTCCCCTTCTCCCCTTCCAGGTCTCCAGCTCCCACCACTTGGAGGAGCGTGTGGCGCGTGGCGCGTGGCGCGGTTGGCGGCCGCCGAGTCGAAGAAAAGATTTTCAATGAATTTGTCGAGTCTATTCGTTGTGGTGTTACACCCTTGAAACTTTTAGAATTGCGCCGTCGAGCGCGCTAGTCGCTAGTGTCTAGTGTTGCGTGTTGCAGAAGTTATTGGGATTGGGATTGGGAGTGGTGTCTCGTGCTGTCTCTGTCTCGGCGGCGGGGGCACCATGTTGGAAATTGTAGTCTTGTAAGAGGTCTTGTTGGCTAGCATTCCTAGCCACATACACCGGACGAGCCATGCACCAACCGCGCACACCCCCATCGCGGGGTACTCCTAATAGGTCCTAGGGGCTCCGTTACCGATGAGACGCGGTCCCTCAGCACTAGGATTAAAAACTAGGACAACAAGAAAACTCTGACAGCTACTAGAGTAGCTTTCGAAAGGGGGGGGGGGGGGGGGGGGAGAGGGGGGAGGAGCTAAAAGCCTCGCTCATCGCCTCGCCTTCCGCCTTGGAGCCGGGGAGAGTGACGGTTTGGCCGTGCGGGTGGAACGAGCAGCTCGAACACGCAGGGGCGCGCAAAAGACTTGTTGGCGTGCGTGTGCGAGGTCGCTAGTGGACATCGTGAAAGAGCTGCACGATGGCTGCCCAGCCGCCAGACGACCCGTCCAACTTGATGTCGAGCCTTGAGGCTCTTGACCGTGCAGAGCCGATCTCTGCCGAGGACGACCTGATCCTGCGGATGCAGGCGGTTTCGAAGGTCCGGGCCGAGAAGAGCAAGGCTATTTGGAAGAAAGGAGCGAGCAGGACTGGTGCGAGCACCTCAAAGCCAAAACACAGCATTGAGAAAAAGCGGAGAAAGCCCAAGTGCGACATTGTTATGCGCATGTAAAAAAGCAGGTGTTTTGATAGTGCACCGGCTGCTGAAAGCCGGAATTTCTGAGCCCAGGCACAAAAGAACGACAACACCTGCCAGTACCCTCTTCATGACGCACCTTGCAGCACGATTGCACTGTGCACTGTGTAGTATATCACCATGCCAACTTGGTTTTCTATTTTCCCATTGTCCGTTCGTTTCCTACGACTGACTGATGATGAAATGAACCAGATGATGGGCAGGGTTGGGCAGAGTGGCCCGCCAGGGTAGTCGAGACAGGCAGACATGCCAATGCCGACGTCCGTAATTTTCGAGGTTGCTAGCTGGCTTTTTGAGGCGCGCTCACATGCGTATGCAAGTATGCAAGTGCATACTTAGTACTTGTACTTGGCACACCAAATAACTCATGCACACGAATATACGATTTAAGGTGATCCGAAAGCGGGAGCTTTCTCCCCGCGTGCACTCTCTCTTGGCGGATGGCACGAGAGCCCCGCCGTCTCTCCCACTAGCCCGTCTCTAACTCGTAACTCGCTTGCGATGCCGCGATGCACGTAGGACCTAGGGTAGGGCGGTCAAACAGGGGTGTTTCAACTATTGGTAAGTAAGGGTTGTGTTGCGGGTATAGGGGGGGGTCTTGTACACTTCCACCTCGTATGTTCCGTTTTTAGGTCTTCCCGCTTCCCGCGCGACTCCCTCTCTGTCGCCGCGCCCCCAACCCCAACTAAGTTTATACTTGGTTCGCCCATGGGGGGGCACGAGCCCCCCTCCCCCCTCTCTCTCCACTCCTCCCCTGCCGTAGGGGAGGAACCACCCACCCTCCTGGCATGCCTGATGGCTTGCCAGGAGGCCACTGCCCTGCTGACCCACTCTCCCACTGACAGGCACGCCTGGCTCACTCGTCCTGGCCCCTCGTGGCCAGCCCATCGCTCCAACCCCCCCTCCCCCCCCGGTCGACAGGCAGACAGGTGCAGATTGGGGGCCCCAGAGGCTCAGGAGCGCCAGCGAGGGAGAGGCAGGGGAGGCCAAGGCCCAGCCCCAGCCTCCTCTGCCCCCAGAGCTGGCCTCCAGGAGCCTCCAGGGGTCGCCAAGGGCAGCTGCAGGCCTGCCGCAGGCGCGCCATCGCGCGTGCCGCAGGAGAGGGGAGAGAGAGCGCGGAGAAGGGGGTGGGCGGAGCGAGAGATCCCCTCACCGAAAAATAGGTAAGTCCCGCACCTGTTTACAGGATGGATAAGTCGGCGGGGCTGAGGCCGCCGCCCACTCGCCACTCGGAGACACAGGAGGAAGGGGGGGAATGATCACCGGGGGAGGCGCGGGCCACCGGACCATATCTAAGCCCTTCACCCCTATCCCCCTAGTAGTGCACGGGGGGGGGGGTCGCCTTATGGCGGGGGAGAAGGGCCGGGGGAGTGGGGGTGTAGAAAGTTTTCCTACGTGAGTAGAAAGTAGAGGGTCCACGGCCGCGTGTGCGGTGAGACTATATAATTAAAAGGTTTATTATCTCTGTCGTCGCGCCCCCGTTACCCGTTATTCCCTTTCTTTGTCTTTGCAAAAAACTATTGTTATAGTTTTAGCGATGGAGCGCGCGCCGACCGCTCCCACCTCCCAGCCCCCCGCCGTCACGACGCCCCAACGGGGCCGCCCCAAACCGCCGGAGCCCAAGCGCCCACAGGCCGCCGCGCCGCCTGACAACGACGTCGACATGACGGCACCACCCTCGCCTCCCAAGCTGCCACAGAACCAGGGAACAGAGGCGGCGAGAGGTCTAGACATCCGTAACATCACCTAAGGCACTTAATACCGCGTCTTAGAAGAAACCGCAGGGGTTATCAATGAGGATCCCACGATATACAATGGAAGGCAACTTGAATTAACACTAGCATAAAGGACGAATCACAGTCTCCAGCCCCCTTCTCTCCAACTCCCGGCCGAAGCAGCGCGCGCGGCCTCCCCGGAACCAGCTTCTCCGATAAAGAGGGAACTGGGAAAGGGGGAGGGAGTTGTCAGGGGTTAAGGTTGGGTAGTAGGGAGGAACACTAGCACACTGCCTCACGCCGCACGCGTAGCGGGGAATTTTAAGAAGATTTTTTTCCCCCTTTCTTTGTCTTTGCGCCATCGCTCGAGCGCCCTCGCGCCCTCTGTGTAAGGCTGTGAATATACTAGCTTGGTACTATTACCAAGGCTACCAACCGCGCATTGGAGCTACTACTATGTAACATAGTAGCACTCGAGCACTACTACTATGTAATAACATAGAAGCAGTTTTGGCCTACTACCAGTACTAACTAAGGGTAGTAGCGGTAGCGGCGGTCGGCGGAGCTCCGTCTCTGTCGTAGTCGTACGTAGATCGGCGGTCGGCGGCGTGTGTCGTGTGTGTGCAATCTTGACGGATCGAGCATGACCACGGGCTCGATATGCGATGATTCGGAAGGGAGACGATCGGCGGAAGGCGCGGCGAAGGAGGCCGGGAGTGATGGAATGACGGGCTGGACCACCTCCTGAGCAGAGGAAGGCGGGAGGACGGGCTTGGGCGAGGGCGAGCGCGACGACGGAGCGGACATGGCTGGGCGGATCGGGATGGATAGGCTAGGGCTGAGGGATTGGTGAGGTTTGGTGTTGAGGTAGTGTTGAGAACGAGGGACGAGAACGGGAACGAGAACGAGAACGAGAGCGACGAACGAAGAACGACAGACGACAGACGGCTAGAGGCCGATGGACCGACGAGATGACACTACACTCACGTCAACACTCTCCACACTAACGTATCCTTATCACGGAACGCACAGGAACCTGCTGACAGATCGAACAAGGAAGAGAATGCCGACAAGAGAGCGACGGGGCGACGGACGATCCGACGGGGGCGACAGTTACGCACAGGAATAAGGAGGGAATCTTTCGAAAACCCTTAAGTGAGTTGATGAAGGGGCTGCAGCAGGAGCAGCCAGGGTGGAGCATCGCGCGGCAGAGTTCACAAACGCAGCTGTGATACTCTACCGCGCGATCCTCTGTCTATCAACCTCAGCAGGAGTCAGCGCTCGCAGCGGCGCTCACGGTGCGTCTTGGGGGCGTGACGTCGTCATCACCGGCGCCCGCAAAGGGCTGATTTCGACGCGGTGCGCGGGGGCGGCGGGCGCGATTGGCGTGGCTGTGAGGGCGGGATGCCGCGATATGGTGCGCGATGCGGCATCTACTCGGTGAGCGGGCACAAGAACGGCCTCGTGGCGCCGCCGGTCGCGGGTCGAAGTTGGGCGCTCACGGTGCGTCTTGGGGGCGTGACGTCGTCATCACCGGCGCCCGCAAAGGCTAGTGAGTGACCGGGCTACTCATATGGAGGTCGGGCCGTGTCGAATTATCGTATGCCTGCGGCGCAATGGGCGGGGATATGTCACTACCGGACTGTGCGACCCTCGAGATCGAGCGTGCGACCCACTAGGGACCTCCCACATCCCTCGCGAGGCGCTTGAGCTTATTGGGCTCCTCACCAGCTGGCAGCCATTGCGAGGCCGACAGCCGGCGATCGGCCGACGCGGAACCTCCGCGTTTGTTATGGGGATTCGTCCGACATTCACTGCTTTGATTCTCTCACGCGCGCGATCCTCCCATTCTCCCAAAATAGACTTCCATGGGCCGGACAAGGCGGGGGAGTCACTCACCGACGCCATGGATTTTCGTGGGATAGAGGGGGTTCGCGGGGGGGGGGGGGGGTTCTGGGGGGCAGGTAAGGGGGGTCCTTGGGGAATCCTTGGACACCCAGGAGGGGTGGAAAATAGTGGTTAAAAAGCGTGAGTGACCGGCCTAAAACACTGTTTGACCGCCCTATCAGACCCTCCCTTGCCCTTGCGCGCTCGGACGCGACCGGAGGCTGCGCGCTCGCCGGAGCCATGGGCAGGGCAGGGGTTGAGGGCGCCCATTAGCCATTAGACCCCAAACACCCCGCCCCACCTGAGCTGTTCCGTCGGCCCGCAGCCGCAGAAGGCCTCTCCAGGGTCCAGGGGTCGGGGAGGTGTACGACGTAGTACGAGCCTGGGGCTAGGGTGATGGCAGAAGGGAGTCAGTACCTTGCCCTAGCCATAGTAAAGTAGTAGTAAGTAGCCAGCAGAAACTTCAAGACTTTTTAAAAGTGAGGTCCCTTCTTCCGTCCGCGCGGAATTTTTTCCTGCTGTGGCACAGAAGGAGAGCATATTGCAAAGTACGATAACGTACCCATTTCTTTCGATTGTTTGCCTCTCCCATAGAATTTGTATGTCATTTACCAAGCTCCCCCCACTCACTCCTAGGTTTGTCCAGCACCTTCCGTCTCTACTCTCTAGAGAGTTGGATGTGCTTGTTTTCCATCCCTTATGTTCTCCTCCTCTTGCTCGCTCCCTTCCTCACTGCTCTCTCTCTCTTTTCTTCAGTCTCTCTCTCCCCCCAGCTCCAATTTCTCTCTTGACGTTCATGAAGATACAACAGAGTAGATGACGATAAAAAGAAGATGGACGAGTGCTCGGGCACAGGGAGACGAGGAGACAACGCCCGCCGCCGCGGCCCCTTCCCTCCCCCCCCCCCCCCGCCGCTCGGAAAAAGAGACTCGCGCGGCGGGGGGTTCCGATCAAATCTCACTCGGGCAAGCCAGAGCAATCTTACACTGTGAATGGAGCTCTTTATTCCAGTGCCTTCCCTGCCCTCTCCCTTCCCTCCCTCCCCCCTACTCTCCCTCCCTCCCTCCCTCCCTCCCTCCCTCCCTCCCTCCCTCCCTCCCTCCTCTCCCTCACGCTACCGTCTCCTCCCGTCCCGCCTCTCCCCCTTCCCTTCTCTTCCACCCTTTCTCCTTCCTTCTCGCCCTCTCTCTGTCTTCCGCTCGTTGTCCCTCCCTCCATCCCTCGCCCCCACTGACCTCCCTCTCTGATCTCCTTCCCCCCTTCTCTTTCACTCTCCCTCCCTCCCTGCCTGCCTGCCTCCGCCCCCACCCCCACCTTCTCTACCGGCCCCAACCGGTACTCCCTCCTCTCATCTCTTCTTCCCTCAAGAGCCCCCTAGAGCTCTCTGTGCCCTCCCTCCCCCCCAAAAAGATATGAAGTGGCTCGTCGACGCCGTCGAGAAGCGACTGAGAGAAGTTCTCCTCCCAGTGGACCCCTCCGACCCCGTCTGTAAGGTTGACCTGCGCGCCGGACTAATCGAGCTCGAGAACGTGCGCATCTCCTCCGAATACCTTGCGAAGCAGAGTACCATGCCTGTGGACGTGCGTGACTCGCATGTCCGCTCGGTGAGAGTCAAATTCTCGCTCTCGTCACTGCTCACGCGCCGGAGGATTGAAGTTGAGATGGATGGCATTGCACTGGTCATCACACCGCGGCTCGACCCGCCGATTGAGGTAGCGCGGGCCATCTTCCGCGCAGAGAAGCAGCGGCTCATTGCTGGCGCTGAGCTTTGGCAGGCGCATGCGCGGTCCATCTCCGCCAGTCTTGGCGCACCGGGCGACTCGGCTGCCTCGGCTGGTGGTGGTGGCATGCGCAAGCTTCGCGCATTTGTGGCGCGAGTGGCACAGCAGGTGCGCCACAGCGCGCCACAGCTCCCATCGCCCAGCTTTCGTTATCTCTTCCCTTCTCGCCCAATCCAGCCCTCCGCCGTCGCGTAGGCGCTCCTGAATGCCATCGTGCGCGTCTCGCATGTGCATATCCGATACGAGTGCGCTGTCGGCGCGTCGGGCCAGCCCGTTGCGCTCGGTATTATGGTGCGGAGCCTGGTTGTGAGCGAGGCGCCGCGCGACCATCCCCGCGACCATCCGCACAGCCGCGAGCATCCCTCGAGCCACGGCTTCGCTTCTCGCGCTGCGTGCGTCGATGAACTGGCTATTTATTGTGAGGCGGCCTATACGGGGACCGATGTTGGCGCCGCGGCGCCAGCGCAAGCCGGAGGCACGGCTCCCCTCGTACGGACGAGCACCCGGCACCTCAACGCGTCTCATGCTGGCGCCCTAGACGCGCGCTCGATCGAGGGTCTCGTCGACGCGCAGGCCTGTCTGCGCGAATTCGATGAGGACCCGCAGCCTGGCACATACGCCATGCGGCGGCGCTGGTTTGAAGGCGAGATCGCAGTTGCGCCGGGCAAGGCGGCGCCTGCGGGTGGGGAGCCGTCGTGGCTGCTCTGCCCACTCTCTTTCGAGCTACGCCTCACTTCTCAGACGGGGGATACACCTGATCTCTCCCACCCAGCTACTACTATAACGGTCATGCCATGGAGGCACCTAGCGAGCAACGGCCTTGCCGAACCCAGCAAGTTGCGGCCAGAGGGCGGCGGCACTGTAGCTTCACCTGACCGTGTTGGCGACGCCGGGCCGCTGAAGCTGCGTGTCCGGCTGTCGGCATGGCAGATCGATGCCTTGGAGGCAGTGGACAAGTCGCTCGTTCTCTACGTCCGCCGGCAGCGCGCCCGAATCAACGGCCGTCCTGAGTCACCTGTCCTGCGCGCGCCGCGCGATTGGTGGCGGTACGCCCTGCGGTGCATCATCGCGTCACGTGAGGCGCTGCGCATCTGCACCGAGCTGTCTGGCCACTCGTGGGGCGCGCTCTGGCGGGTCCTGGCGATGCGGCAGCGGTACCTACAGCTGCACCGTCGAGGCAGGTATCGCTTCGACGCGCTCCCGCCGCTCTCTCAGGCTCAAGCGGAGGAGCTCCTGCACATGGAGGACCTCCTTGAGCTCGACACAATCCTGCTCTTTCGGCGTTTCGTCGACTGGCAGATGGTCTCGCTGCATGGCGAGGTCGCGACCAAGGAGGCCTACTCCGGGATTGTAGGGCCGGAGGGGGGCAAGGCACCCGTTGGCTACGGTGGACTCCGCGTGCTGGGGAATGACGACGTTGCCGCCCCAAGAAGCGATGCGGTGGACGATCCCGAAGCTGATAAGGATGGGCAGCTAGCGCTCTCTGACCTACAGTCTCTTACCCATGTTTTCGTGAATGTACTGAGCCGGGGCGGCGAGAAGGGTGTACAGCAAAAGCAGCCGCCGCAGCAAAGGGGGCGACCATTGGGATTGCGAGGTTGGAAGGGGGCAAACAGCGGTTCACTCGAGGAGAAGAGCGAAACGTGCACCGCGGGAAAGGGATCGCTCGAGGCGAAGAGTGTAGCGCGCACCACACGGACAAATCCCGGGTCGCTCGAGGATGAGAGCGTCGCGTGCACCAGCGGCGAGACCCAGGCGCCTGCCGAGGGCCCACGTGCGGCGGGCCCTACTGGCACGAGCAACCTGAAACTCAAGCCGCCTGCGCCGATGGCCAGAACTCCCAGCCGCCGACTGATGCGCCTGCGCCTGGCGCCGGTGGATGACAAGGGCAGGGGCGTGTCTACCTCGCCGCCCGATAGCTCACCACCCCACTCGCCAACTCCGTCGGATGAGTCCACGCCGCGGCACTTCTCGGATGTCAGCCGTCCTCCTCCCTATGTAGGCCTTACCAGTACGGACATGAACGCAACCACTCCGCTAAACCGCGTGTACAACAGTGGGTGCGCCAGCAGCCTCGACTCTGGATTCAGCAGCGGCAGCGTGCTGCGATACGACCGCACGCTTTCCGCCGATAGCCTTGCGGCGACGGGCGACGCAAAGGAAGGCGCCTTCGCGTGGCCACTGATTCTTGATGAAGCTGCGACACCTGCAACACCACCTCATCAAGCTCAAACCACAGCCTCCACCTCAGGTCTGAATGCTACCGATGTCTCGAGGCGGCAGCAAGGGCAGTCGGTTGGCCTATGCAAATGCCTCCAGCCATTCGTGCAAGCTCTGTCCAAGCCCGAGCACGCCGTCGCCAGCAACCGCACGGTGGCGAGCCCGCCACTCAAGCTGACCACGTCATCACCAGTCCCCATGCAAACTCCTCCACCACTCAAGCCTCTTCGCAGCGCCTTAGCCTCAACTATCGGAAGCGACCCGCACGACCTTGGGACGACGACCCTCTCGCGATCCACTAGTCGGGTCTCCTTCAAGGTCGAAGAGTCCACTCATGCCATGATTCTATCGCGCTCCGGCAGCAAGGTGGCCTTCAGGACCCCTAGGCCGACTCCTGAACGGGCTAAAGGTGAGGGCTACAATGCCACGACGCCCGCCTCCACTCCGGTGGCGGCGCAGGGATCTCAGGGGGATCAGCCCCACCGCAACCCGTTCGGCGACAAGGAGGCCTTTCTTCTGCGTCCGCGAGGCGCACCTGCTGCCCGCCTGCAGCCCTCGCGCGAGCGGCGAGTAAGACGCAAGCGCAACCACCTCTTTGCCCAGTTGCACGACGCGCTGCAGCAAAACGAGGCAACTCGCGATGGGGAAGGACTGCCAGCGAGGGCCCTGCCTGCCTGGCTTTCCGCGGGCGAGCCATCCAGCCAGCGTAACACGATCCGCCGATCTTACTTCTCGCGCGCGAGCTCTTTCTTTGCTGAGAAAGTGACGCTGCGGTCTAGTGTGGCAGATGGGAGGAGGCGCTCGTCGCTGCGGCGCTCCCTTCACAGTGCACGATCGACAAAGGGGGTGGCAGCCACCGTGACCAGCCCCGCGATAGGCGGGGATGAGACCAGCGCTGTCCCCGAGAGGAGCGTCTCGCGGCGAGAGCGGCGGCGACACCGCTCGCGTGATGATTGGAAGCTTCTCGGGGTGCAAGGGCTTTTGTACGAGACTTGGCGGGAGTCCCACCCACAGGAGGTGCAGGCGCTTGAGGCCCTCACGTCGGCTGCTATGCGCGACGCCAATTCCAATATCCCCCCTGAGTACAAGCGCCTGCGCTTCACCTTCGCCGAGCCCATCGCGGCAGAGATGCGCGTCTTTGCAAGCGGGCGTCAAAAGCTCGTGGTCCAGACTGAACAGCTCGTCGTGCAATTCGTGCGCATGCAGGACAAAACCAAGGACATCAAGCTGCTCATCGGTCCCGTATCCACCTTCGCCTACACTCTACGCCTATGCAACCAGACCAAACTTGCTGCTGCCAACGCCAGCGCGCTCGACCGACTCCGCGCCGCAAACGTCGCAGACGCCGCCCGGCGCCCGCCACTACCACACCAAACCGCTGCTGCGCAGCTCTTGGAGGAACGGCGCGGCGTCCTCTTCCTCAGCTACACCAAGGCAGCGGATACGCGGCTGGTCAAGCCCTCACCCGACATCAAGTTTTGCCTCGCGCCCGATATCGCGGCAGAAGCACACTTTGCTGACGGCTTCGTGCTCAACGTACCGAAGCTCTATCAGCACTTGCCGCTCAGCTCGGAGAACGACATCGGGCACACTTCACCTACGGCAGCCATCTCGGCAGCAATCGCAGCCTCATCATCCATTGCGGCCTCTGCGGCCACCGCTGTTGCAGGCGGCACGTCGCACGACAGGAAGAAGAAAGGCTTGGCCGACATGTCGAAGATGGTACCTGTACCTCCTCTGTTGGCATCGAGCGGGTCGGGTACACTTGGGCGTCGGGCAGTTGCTGGTGCGTTCTCCAAGCGCCAGGACTTCAACCACTCCAGCGAGGACACGCTATTGATGGGCAAGAACGCTCGCAAGAGGATGAAAGCCCTTAGCTTCACACGCCATCCACGAGAAGCCTCGAAGGGGGAGCAGGCACTCAACGCCAAATCACCTGATTACAAGCGCTCATTAATTGCTGACACCCAACAGATCAAGACGCCTGCGGCCGGATCGGCAAAGGAGGAGAAGGAACGGCCATCGTCGACGCTCCCCAAAGAGGCGCCAATTGAGCCGCGCGAGAGGGTCGCTTCCAACGCGTCGAATGCTCACGATGCCGAGGGTACCGCACCCACTGCAAAGGGGTCAACCGGCTCATCCCGAAGCCGTCTATTGCCGAAACCAGTTCTCAAGCCGAAAACATCGTCTGGACTCTCAACCTCCACGCACGCCGAGTCCGATAGCCCCTCAGCAGCCGTGACGCCCTCGGAGTGCGCCCAAGTGGGGGCTGCCAGTTCATCATCGAATGGGGCCGCGGGTTCAGGCAGCTCCGGCCTGAGTTCGCGCGGCCCTTCACGCATGAACTCCCGGAGTATATCGCCCGTTCCGCGGGATGTCGATTCGCCCAGTGGCGACAATCCGCTGCAGCCACTATCGCCGCCCCCGCCGCCGCGCTCTGCGTCTACGATCACTGCAGCAGTCGGCATGGCCGGTGACCGCCTCAATGACGTCGTGCACGCTGTGCTCTGGCCGCGCGCAGAGCGCGCAGCTGATCTACGCCACACGGCAGGAGCGGTGGAAGGACCATTGCTATTGGGCACAGTAGGTTCGCTAGTCGTGCCTCAGACTGCTGTCGTAGTGTCCGCTATGCTACCCGACTCGCTCGCAATCTTTTGCCATGCCCCGAGCGCCATGAGAGGCGCCCCACCTTTTGTCTACGTGCCCATTCTCTCCGCTCGCCGCGTGGACGGTCTTCTCGGCTACACCCACATTGAGTACGATATGGGGGTTGTCCAAGCGCTCGGAGCCGGCGAGAAGCTGCCACAGAGGCCATCGCCCGGTGGGAATACGGGTAGCGCCGCGCCTATGGCCCCACTTCTAACAGGTGTCTTGCACTCAGCAGACGTCGTGGCACGCCCGCTCTTTGCGCGGCGGCTGCTCGAGCATTACGAGCAGCGCCGATGGCAGCGTGGTATCGGAAAGTTGGATGCGGAGCGCGAGGAGACGCGAGAAAGACTAGCACCTCAGCGCTTGCGTGGATGCTTTCCGAGCTCCGCTGGCCAAAGAGGCCTAGCGGACGCGGGCGGGATCTTCGAGGGTCCTACCATGTTCGTGCTCTTGGTGAACGCGTGGATTTATGAGGCAATGGAGAAGATGCGGGCAGCGGCTGACAAGTGCTTTATCAACACCTCTGCCTCCGGGCAAGGGCCACCGCCTGCCCCATTTGGGAGTCGGGGCCGCGGCAGCTTCATCCGCAAGCCGAGCAGCCTCGCCTTGGCTAACGAGCCGACGCCACGCTTTCCCTTCTTGCGGTGTGTCCCATCGTCATTGAGTGGAGGTTTGTCGCACGATGAGCTAAGTGACGACTCGGTGGCCGTAGCACCACCACGGCGCACGCAGAGCGCCTTCGAGATACCGCCTCGAGGCGAGCTAAACCCAGCCACTGCCGTGGAGGCTCATGAGCAACGCGATTCGGCTGGAGCCACCGTGCCGGAGGAAAAATCTAAGGAAGCAGAGCAAGTCGCCGGTATGGTCGAGCTTGAGGGCCGCATCCAAGGGGTTCCGAGCATCCTCCGTCTTGCGTCATTTCATGGAGCGCTCGAGGGTGTCGACGAGGGGGACGGAGCCGTCTCTCCCTCGACGCGCTCGTCGGAGAGTGAATACGGCCAACGGACGTTGCCCAAAGGGAACAGGCAGCGTAGCAAGTGGGGCCTCATACCTTTCTCGCGAAGGTGTACATCCAAGCAAGCGGAAGGCAAGAGTGCAGAAGCCAAGCTATCGGAAGGCGAGGCCGCCAAATGAGGCGAGTGAGTTACTTTTGAGTAGTTGGTGATGCCACCGTAGGCCACCGTGCCAAAGTAGGCCGTGGCCGTTTCTCGACACTTGGCAGTTGCTCGAACCAACCAGGATAGCAAAAAGAAGTGGCATCCACTCTTCAGGCGTCGTTCCGTCAATCATGGGACATCACTCAAATGGAGCCATCAAATGTCCATAGTATACCATTATAAGAACCGGTGTACTATTGTTATCTTTAAGATTTAAAAACTTTTCGCACGCACAAAAGTTGTTATGCGCACGCATGGCGTCCCCGCGGGGGGCCCGGTTGCACATCGCGTGCGCACGGCGTGCGGCATCCATATGAAGAAAAAGTCGTTATGCGCACACACGGCGTCACTCAAAACCTCGGCGTGGACAGAGTGCTATGGACAAACCACCGCACCGGACGCAAACTCCAATGGATAAAACATCCGGAACTCCCGCTAAAAGGGGACACAGAAGAGGGGCCGCACCTGGGTTTGGGCCTTCTGGACTGGGACAATCACGTTAAAGCACTCCAGGCTAAATGGATACTTAACTACCTTGACGCAAGGCAGGCCCAATGGTTTTGCCGCACGAGCCTGGGCAGGGCAGCGGTGCTAGCCGACGTGCCGGCCCACAGAATGACGGACGGCATAAAAGGAAGGAGCAAAATAGGCCGCGTTCCATCGAATATGGGACAGACTTGTTTGAGCCATCGACTGTCCCCACCCCTGGGCGTGCTCGGCGGCGCACCTGTGCAGTATAAACTTAGTATTGGATACAAGTGTAGTTTAAAGTTAGTATACATCCTGTCCAACATGAGGTTCAAATCAGCTCTTGGTCTACCACCGGCATTGGGTAGTAGAGAATTTACAGCGGATGTGATTGCTCCACGTGCTCTGATATCCATTGTATTATTGTCATCACGGGTGAAAAAAACTTTTCGCACACACCCTAAAATGAGGGGCGGTGGTGAAAAAAAAAACCAGACCTCAAGGCCGCGTTCCTGTTTGAGCCATCGGTCTACCACCGGCATTGGATTTACAGCGGATGTGGCTGTACATCCATTGTATTATTGTCACGTTGCTATTTATACACCCGTGTTATTTTTGCCAAGATTGAGCTGCAAGCACACGCGCCGCGCAATTGCGTAAAACATTGTACGTTAGATCTCCCGTGACGAGCTGCAATCACACGCGCGCACGGCTCGGCGCCCCCGTGGAGGCGCCGTCGTGCGTGCGCACAGCGGCTGTTCCCCTCTGCCACCCGGGTCGCACATATGCGTAAACGAGCCATGCGCGTTAGATCTCTCGCGGGACAGGTGTGATGAGCTGCAATCACCCATGCGCACGCCGTGCATGCGCATGACGCGATGTGCACCGGTTCCCCCGCGGGGGCGCCGTGCGTGCGCATAGCAATTGGTTCTGAGGTGCACGCCGTGCGTTCGCTCTTTCCGCGGGGGAACTCTGGGCGCAGAGTGCCGGCGGGAACCCGAAGGGCACCCCTGCGACCGGGGGTGACTTTCACGTTATACGGCGATGACACTTACGAAAAAAACAGGTTGGGTAGTTGGGCCTCTACCACTTCCATCTCTCTCCATTCCCTCTCCCCCGTCTCATCGTCCCCAGTGAGAAGGCTGCCTGCCCTCTCTCCTTCCACTGCTCGCTCACCCTCCAGCTCTCTCTCCTCGTCCTCGTCTTCCTCCACGATGGTGTCGACTCGGCGCGCATCCGCACGGTCATCCTCGGCAACCGAGCGAGGCGGTGGCCAACCATCGCATCTTGTTTCCCCCCCCCCACACAAAAAAAACGGATCCCCCGCCCGGCAGCGCCGCGTGCGCCTTTGTGTTGGCCCTCGCGCCGCGCCATGGATCGTTTTGTTGTTTGGTGTGTCTGGGCCCCGTGCCGCCCGGCTCGCTCTGTCCTCGTTCTCCTCCACCCGTCACTCTCCGCCTTTCTCCGCGCCGTCACTCCTTCCTTCTCTCTCTCTCGCTGCGATCTGCTGCGTGCGCGCGTGAATTCGACCCCCCCCCCCCTGCGCGCTCGCAGACGTCAATATATGCTGAAGGAGGTAGATGCCAAAGTTCTGGAATATATGATGAATGAAGGTTGGGATGTTACACTGCTACCGCGAAACACTGGCCTCTCTTTCCGGTAAAACCGCAGGCAGAGCGGCGTCGCTCGCCTCGCTGGCCTCGCTCGCCTCGCTGGCGTTCCAGTCGTCTCCCGAGTCGTCATCCTCCTCGGCATCAGTCTCCGCCTCGTCGTCAGACGCGGGCACATGGTAGTCGACCACGGGCCGCACACCGCCTCGTTTACGTATAATGTGCGACCCGGGCGTGCACCTCGGAACAAATGCGCACGCACGGCGCCCCCGCGGGGGTGCACATCGCGTCGTGGCGGCGGCAGGTTAGCGAGTGCGATGCCTGGGTCTTGCTGTACTTGGAAAGATGAACCGGAGGATGAGGACCAAAACTACGGCGACGAAGAGTGGAATCACACTCTTTGTGTACGCGATTGCGCAAACCGCAAGAAGGGCAATGCCCACTGCCAGAGAAATACGCCACTTGCCGCGTCTGGTCTTCCATTCATTGGCAAGCTCCGCGTTGTCAATGAAAACCGGGTACGCCATCTCTGTAACAACACGGGTAAAAAAACTTTTCTCAAAAAGTTTCGTTACACGCCTATAGTTTCGTTACGCGTCCATACTTGATGGAACACTACCTATCCCGACCTTTTGGAAACAAGCCCTCGCAAACGCGAGATCGCTACGATTAACACCTCTAAAGCTAAGTAGAGACGGAGCTCTCTCCCAGCCCATATGGTGTAACCCGAACCACGATGGCCCGAGCATGATGCATCCGCGATGGGCAGAACTATAGAGCAAATTAGAGTGCAACGCCTTACACAACGTGTTTAAAAATCACGCCTGCACGGACACGTACACCATAGAAGAATGTGAGCAATACTTAAGAACCAACAATACTTATCTACAATTCAGAGGAGAATACAGAATACATCCCGCGCGACAAATTTCTAGAGCCATGGAAAGACGTAGTGAAATACGCGGAAGACCTGATAGAGATGGCGACACCAGAACACGCCGACACCCAAACACGGAGTGCGCCAACCACCAAATCTCCCAACGAGGAGACCTCGACCGACGCCCGAGATTCGCATAAACCAGGAGGGCGAATACTTCGCCAAAGAGAACAACAAATGGTACGAAGTTGAACTATCATATTTGGGCACCCCCATCCTATAGGAGACTAGGAGACCGAGCGGTAACCGAACCCACCGACCTAGCACAAGAGAGAAAAGAAGCCAAGGATGGCCCCCCTCCCCCCCCCTTCCTCTCCCTCCCTCCCTCTCTATTATTAGATAGATCGATAGATGAGGGGGGAGCTCTCTGCCGCGGCTGTGCATCAGTGTAGATCCGACCCCACCCGCAAAATCGCAAAATGGGGCGAACGAAGGTTACAAATCCAACAAGAGGACTGAATACCCGCTC
Organism: Isochrysis galbana; assembly: GCA_018136815.1. Taxonomy (NCBI): domain Eukaryota; phylum Haptophyta; order Isochrysidales; family Isochrysidaceae; genus Isochrysis; species Isochrysis galbana. The sequence continues at coordinate 4,676,112 of CM030931.1, forward strand.
CCCGATGAATACACGTTGGATGGTAAGACAACCCTGGACGCGATGGGCGTGGACCACATTACTAAGGCGCTGCAAAGAATCCAAAACAAACGCCGACGCCTCACGGGACCCGACAACTGCGAGAAACGACTAGCGCTGCCGGACAATGTCTGGGCGCACCTGGCCGAGCTGTAGACCTCACCTATGCTGACAGCGAGAGATACACACCTACACTACAAAAAGATAACACATAGGCGCATAGCCACGGCCAATAGATTCGCGGACCGAGACAGCACATGTCGATTCTATAAAGCGAACGACGAATCCTCTACACACCTGGGAGAATGCCCGCGGCTGGAAAACATCCTCGACACCCTAGACACACTAGCCCGGCACCCCGGCACGCCGAACGAACGAGGATCACAATAAAGCGGCCGTGGATAGACTCTTTATACATCCCGATGGCTCTCGCCCCAAAGCTCTAGCAATATTATACGTGTTAGCGTGGAGATACATCATAACGGATTTCTACAGAATTCACTATGACAATGCGACCTTCTCGGAAGAGTCGGTCCTGATAAGAACCATAGAAAGATTCACGAAGTTATGTTGCCCGCTTATTTTCGCCAACTCGACGGATACGTCGAGAACCGCTCAGGCGGGAATGGGGCGACAACCAAAGAAAAGAATCGACCTGGGTGACTTACGCCCAATCTACGAAACGGACAACAAAGGCAACCTAATACCTAGCGCGGAGCTTTTGTCTCTAGCCGTAAATAAAGCTAGGTAGGGATCGAGCACCAATGCGCAACGCAAACGTAAAACCTACCCGAAGGCGCGGAAGACTAATTACGAATATGCATAACCGGAAGGCGACACGGATATTGCGGATAGCCCGATGGCCACACAAAGCACATGAAACAACAAGACCCTCTAGTGATCGGAACAATACCGACGGCACGATTCAAAAGGCCTTCCTGGAACACGCACCCGAGACCGGGCCCGTGGTAGTGTACCAGGGCCGCACCCCTGACACCAAAGAAAAAGGAAAGACTAGGAGGCGGGGCGACGGGAGAGAAGGGCGATGACGGGCGAGGGTAGAATGTACCTGAATAGCGATAGGGATAGGTGTGTGGCCCTGAATCTTCAGATCTTTTATTTTTTTGTGGGAGTAGTGGTACTAACGCTCAAATGTTTTTTATCAAAGCCAACGGCACTATCCACCTTCAAGAATTTTTTAGCCAATTGCACTAGCTCAACTATCAACTATCAACTATCGTTAAAACAAGAGGGTCATGGCGAGCGCGCGCCACTCCCCTCCTCTCTCGCCGACATGGCCGCCGGCGATCTGCCCATTGATACCCTGATGTCGCCGAGGCACCCGCGCGCAGGCATCCCACCTGAACACCTGCACGCGAGCAACAGCGCGTGCTTCCACTGGAACAGCCCGAACAGCAAGGCATTGCAGGCAGCAAACAGCCATGTCGCAACACACTCAACCCACTTACCCTCACAGCCACCTACACCACCCTCCACACATGTCCTACAGAGAAGGCCTCCGGGACGGTGGTCCCCGACAAACACACACACACACACACACACACACACACACACACACACACACACACACACACACACACACACACACACACACACACACACATGGAAAGTAAGATATCACCGAAAGCAAGCAGGCGGAAATCGGTTGGCGCTACTGTCAAAAGCAAGCTAGCAATTCAATAATATCTCCCCCCACGCGAAGCAGTCCCGTCCGAATCAAAGTCCGACTCGGATCCACCGTCACCCAAAACTTCAACATCTGATTGATCCTCGTCGTCCCATTGATCCATGCCATCGATTCCGCTCGACCCGCCGACGAGCTGGCCCATAAAGCCGCGGTCAAGTCGCCCTGACCTCTTGTCGATTAGGCCAATCCGCAACGTGATGGATTCCATATTCTCGAGGGTCTCACTAGCGCTGCCCTCAGCCAGAAGGACCGGTTCAGTTGAACGGTGCTTGTGATCGAAAGTGTGGGCTGTTGTGGCGACTTTCAATTTGACGTCTTCTGGTAGAGGCTGGCCCCGAAGAATGAATACCTCAGCGCGCAGCGGCACACGGCAGTCCCTGAGCTGGAGCACGGCACTGAAGCGCCTCTCAGTTGGTTCTGACACAGTGAAAAGTTTCCACCGGAACCCGATGGCATGAAAGGTCGCGGAGACGCAGTGCGCCGGTTTTCCAGCCACGTGCTCATGGGCTGAGCAGCGATGGCAGGTTACCGAGGTGAACTCGACATTCTTGCAGCGAGACGACAACATATCACAAACAGCTAAGCCATCTCGTGCCGCAGCGAGTTCCGCCTCATACTTTGCCTTTTCAGCCTCTTGCCTCTCCAGCACGCGCTTGAGCAGCTTCCATCCAGGCGTCTCAGCTCGCTTGCAAGAATCTTCGTGCTTGGCCTGCTCCGCCGCGATACCAACCCATTTGCATCCGATTGGTGCAAACTTGCAGCAAACTTGACGATATGCACATTCGCGGGCAAGATGGATTTCAAGACTGCCACGGGTGAGAGCTTTCTCGCATCCAGCATTTGCACACCGAACTGAAAGCATGGCGATGGATCGCTCGGCAAGCATGTTGCGAATCGGCTTGAAGATGTCGAGCGGCTCGCGACATGAAGGGCAGGATGGCTTCTCTTCATGACAAACCCTGTCGTAGCAGACCTTGCACAGAATATGTCCAGCGCAGCACTGGAGCACCTCCGCGTCGGGGAAGCTCATACAGATGGAGCAGCAGAGATGGGGCATGGACTCCTCATCTGCGATCGGTGGTGCAGAGGCCGTGCCTGTCGCTGCCGGGGCGGAGGCATGAGGCATGCCAACTGGCATGGGTGCAGGTGGCATCGGCGCAGCTGGGGTAGGCGTCGGAGAAGCCACGTCGAGCGAGGAGCTTGGCGAGTCCTTGGGCCGCTTGCTGGAGGGGCCGCTGGTTGAGCCCTCGGACGCCCGCTTCGCAGACTTGCCTTTACCCATCGTGAGGGGAAAGAGTGGGCGCGGAGGAGAGAGCGAGGCCGGCCGGGCGACGCAGCCGCCCTCGTGCAGGCAGGGGCGCGTCTGGAGTGACGGCGAGCCTCCCCGCGCGTCCACGTCGCCCGTGAATGAATTATTATATGGGAGCATTCACATGAGAATTCCCAGAGACGATTTTGTAATTGTGTATTCCCGCCAGGAGACCCGAACTCCGCCCGACCGCCAGCCGCCAGAGACGATGCGTGTTACGTTCGCCACCCTTCCTCGGCCTTGCGTTCGAGCCCATCCCGATGAGAGTGCCACGCTGCGCCATCGTTCGCCGCTTGTGTCTTGTGTCTGTCGGAGCGAAGCTCGTTTCCTCTTTGGAAACGAGTCGCGAGGGCGCACCGGCGGCTAGCGCGGCGCACGGTTCGTCCGGGGAGCCCGGAACGGGTTCATCGGGAGAACGGGGAGGGCAAATGACGGGCATATGTGAAATGGAAGGGAAAGTGGCACGGAACGCGAATCGGAGGGACGGAGGATGTAAGAAAGGGCGCGGCGAGCAGATACCGCTTACTTGGGACTCGTAGGGACTCGTAGACTCGAAAGGATGACTCGGAAGACTCGGGGCTTGGGGGTACTCAGGGGGCTGCAGGTCACCAACAGGCGCTATAGTGGGTAAAAACACAGAAATCAACACTCTGCACTCAAACATTCACAGTAACAGGCCGGAAACATACGTTAAACGAACCCCCTCTGCCCCTCTGATGAGCAGAACCAGGAGTGCTCACCAGAAACAGAGGAGAGAGAGAGAGAGAACGAGGACTCGAGGGTAAAACACAATTCGGACTCCGGCTCGGACTACAGAGTAAAATCCAGTGCCCTCGCGAGTCCTGCCTCGAGTCTCGCGGGGCGGCGCCGAAGGACGCTGAAGGACGCGCTGCGGGACGGACAGCGCTGAAGGACGCAGAAGGACGCTGAAAGACGCTGAAGGACGCGCTGCGGGACACTGCTGAAGGACGCAGAAGGACGCTGAAAGACGCTGAAGGACGCGCTGCGGGACAGCGCTGAAGGACGCAGAAGGACGCTGAAAGACGCTGAAGGACGCGCTGCGGGACACTGCTGAAGGACACCGCTGAGCAGGACGCGGGGGGCGCTGAGGGACGCTGGGAGACGCTGAGGGACGCTACCCTCACCGCCGCCGCCCTCACCACCGCCGCCCTCGCCGCCTCCGCCCTCGCCACCACCTCCGTCTCCGCCTTCTCCTTCGCCGCCTCCGCCCTCGCCACCACCGCCCTCACCACCGCCGCCCTCGCCACCGCCGCCCTCGCCACCTCCTCCGTCTCCACCTCCTCCTTCGCCGCCTCCACCCTCGCCACCGCCGCCCTCACCGCCGCCGCCCTCACCACCGCCGCCCTCGCCACCCCCTCCGTCTCCACCTCCTCCGTCTCCGCCTCCTCCCTCTCCGCCTCCTCCCTCACCGCCTCCACCCTCACCGCCTCCACCCTCGCCACCGCCGCCTTCACCACCGCCGCCTTCACCACCGCCACCCTCGCCACCTCCTCCGTCTCCGCCTCCTCCTTCGCCTCCTCCGCCCTCGCCGCCTCCGCCCTCGCCACCTCCTCCGTCTCCGCCTCCTCCTTCGCCGCCTCCGCCCTCGCCACCGCCGCCCTCGCCGCCTCCGCCCTCCCCGCCTCCGCCCTCGCCGCCTCCGCCCTCGCCACCTCCTCCGTCTCCGCCTCCTCCTTCGCCGCCTCCGCCCTCGCCACCACCGCCCTCGCCACCGCCGCCCTCGCCGCCTCCGCCCTCGCCACCTCCTCCGTCTCCGCCTCCTCCTTCGCCGCCTCCACCCTCGCCACCGCCGCCCTCACCGCCGCCGCCCTCACCGCCGCCGCCCTCACCGCCGCCGCCCTCACCGCCGCCGCCCTCGCCGCCTCCGCCCTCGCCGCCTCCTCCGTCTCCACCTCCCTGCTCGTCACAGCATCTGGCATGGGCCGTGGATGTGGAGACTTCCGCGTGGATCTGGCCAAGGAACGCTACCCGTCGATGTGGGCACTCATCAAGCCTTACATGGGCCGTTGGTGCAAGGCAAACCTCATGCTCGTTGGCGACTACTCCGACGAGTACGACAGGCTCCCCAAGACCAAGTACATTGGAGACGAGGCCGCCGTCGCGTACCTCTGTATGGAATATATCATGGCTGAAACGAATCCCATGGTGCAAGTGCACCGAGCAGCTGGCAAACTCTACATGGAGAACAAGAAGGCCGTCCTCGCACGCGTCACGGACCTCGCCACCCAAGATCAGCCAAGCGACACCGTCGCCTGCCAGCAGAATGACGAGGAAGAGGGATGTGAGAAAAAGACGAAGAAGATGAAAACTCAGCACGCGTAGCTGGGGGTGTTTGGGAGTGGGGGGGGGGGGGCGTGATTAGCTTTGCAATAATAATATTGAGCTTCGTAATTGTAATAATAGACCAAAAAGAAAACAAATAACCCGACAATAATAATATTGAGCTTTGTAACTGTAATAATAGACCAAAAAAGAAAACAAATAACCTGACAATGATAATATTGAGCCTTGTAAGTGTATAGACCAAAAAGAAAACAAATAACCTGGCCCTCTTTTGACGGAACGCGACTTTTCCTTGGCCAAATCCACCTAGAAGTCTCCACATCCAGTGACGAGCAGCATCGAGGATGGGTTCGCAGAACGTGAGGGCTGGGCTCCGGATCTCCTCGTAGGTGCGGTGACCGCGACCGAGTCGCTTGGCGAGGAAGACAAAGTACTGGCCCATGGCGAGGAGCGAGGACGCTGTTGGAGGAAGGAGGAAGGGGAGGAGAGTGAAGCGCGTGTGGTGGTGGAGAAGGCTGGGAGGGGACGACTCTGGAGTTTCGTCAGATGAGCATGAAAGTTTTCCGCAGGCGCACGCCGTGCGCATGATGAGTGGCATGCGTACGGCGTGCAGATGTGCGCATCCTCTGACTGTGCACGTCGTCGAGATTTCGCCAGATGCACGCGGCTCGCAGGGTGCAGGGTGCATCGGGTCCCCCGCGGGGACCCATTTCCAGTAGCCTATCCTAAGATCTCGTGACTCGTGATAAAACCTCAATCTTGACTTAGTGAATTTTCACCCCTAGAATTTAAAAGCCCTGTTTGACCGCCCTAACCCTAACATATTTCGACATATTTTTACCACATATTTCATATATGGGCAAGAAAAACTACATACTACATACTACTATTTTATACCTAGGCCTAGGGGGAAGGTGAGGATAAGGAGGCGTAGGGAAGGGAAGTAAGGGTACGGGTAAGGGTGTTGAGGTGTTGACGACCGGGAGGTAGAAGATACCAATACCCGTCTAGCAATAGGCAATAGGTGTTAGCCACGAATCTTCAATCTTCAGTCTTCAGATGATCTGATCAGATGTTTTCTTTTGAGGCGCGTCCTGGGCTGTAGGCCTCGAATGTATTTGCAATATATTTGGCCGGTAATTGGCCGTATTTGCAAGACCCAGCACCGTATTTCCCATCTAGAGTATTTCCTCAATCCTGACTTTTCTTTTTTACATCCTTAGAAGTTAAAACTGTGTTTGACGGCCATGGGCAATTTTTGCAACTTGTGCAAAATGATCGATGGACTCGGCAGGAGAAGAAGCTCCGCGAAGCTTGTCGGTGTCGTCGTCGTGGGAATGTATCTTTCCATTCCCCCGCGGGGGGGGGCGGCGGAGACGAGAGAGAGGGAGAGGAGAGGAGGAAGCCTCCCGGCAACTTCTTTGGTCTATCGGCTTCTCACTTTGTACTTGCCTCTCTCTCTCTCTCCGCGCAGAGACTCGGCGGCGAGTGAGTGGGCACTGGCCCGGGGGGTGGGCGGTGGAGGTTGTGGTGTAAAAGGAAGACGAAACCAAGGGACGCGAGGCGCAGCCTGTGCTGCCCGCACCCGGGTCCGGGGGTCGCGCCAACATTCCAGCCGTCGCCGTGCTGGCCGCTCTCGGCGCGCTCAGCCTTCTCGAGAGCCGCCTCGGCATGTGCCGCATCAACAGTAGAGTGGGCATGAGCCTTGCGACTGGCACAGGCACCTTCTCCGAGATGCTCAGCCGGATGGAACACTCGGTAAGCAAGGAACTTCAGCGTGATCCTCAATCTGAGGCCAAGTATCCCAACCGCCAGAGCCGTGAGTCCTTTGGGCACTACGTGGAATGCGAGCCCTCGCCGCTGCCTGAGCCATACCTTGTTGCGGCCAGCCGAGAGATGATGGAGGAGGTTGGACTGGATCCGGCCGAGGCCTCGAGCGAATCGTTCATCCGCTTTTTCTCGGGTGACCTTTCCGATGCGTCACTCCGCGCTATCGCCACTCCGTATGCGGTCTCTGTCTTTGGCAGTCCGATCTGGGCGCCAGACCCTTTTGGTCGCGGTAATGCCTATGGCGACGGGCGTGCGCAGAGCCTCGGCGAGGTGGTATGCAACAACGGTGCTAGGTGGGAGCTTCAACTTAAGGGAGGTGGCACAACTCCATTCTCCCGTGGTGGCGACGGCCGCGCCGTGCTGCGGTCCAGCGTGCGCGAGTTCCTCGTGTCTGAGGCGATGCACCACCTTGGCGTGCCTACCACTCGTGCGCTATCTTTGATCGCGTCCAAGACACTGCGTGTGCAGCGGATGTGGTACAGCGAGGCCGATCGTGGCCGCCGGGACCACCCACCAGACACCATGGTAGCTGAGCGCTGTGCCATCACTTGTCGCGCTGCGCCTTCATTCCTCCGTGTCGGCCACCTCGAGCTGCACTCTCGACGCGCTGCTCGCCCCTCATCGCGCGATGGCGAGCATCAGCCTGAGCCGACTCAGGCACAGGCGCGTGAAATGCTTCACACACTGTTTGAGTCGGTGGTGCGGCGTGAATACGCCAAGGAGATAGATCCCGCAGCTTCGCTGGAGGATCGCTGCATTGCAGTACTCCGCACCTTCGCGAGGCGTCAGGCTGAGTTGACGGCAGCGTGGCTTCGCGTGGGGTATGTGCAAGGAAACATGAACAGCGACAACTGCCTCCTGTCCGGTAGAACCATGGACTATGGCCCCTTTGGCTTCATTGAAGAATATGAGCCGCTGTGGTCACCATTTACGTCCGACATGGAGCGGAAGTTTGGCTTCGAGCGTCAACCGCTCGCCGCGCAGGTGAACGTCATGACACTTGCACGCGCCCTGCTGCCGCTCCTTGCGCGGGGCACAGATGGAGATGGGAAGCTGGCCATCGAGGACGACGTCGCAGAGAAACTTCAGGGTGTCGTGAGCAACGAATATGCTGCCATGTCAACGGCAGTGCTAGGCGAAGTCCGACGTGCAAAGCTGGGGCTGCGCGTCTGGGCTGATGAGTCGTGTGAACAGATGTATGAGGATCTACAACAATTGATGGCTCAATCCCGTGTCGATTTCACCATCTTCTGGCGGCAGCTATCGCATCTGGACGATGATGACATAGCAGCTGCCGCTCAGGGCGATGCTGCCGGGGCAATGAGCAAGCTTGAATCCTGCTTCTACGATGAGCACGCTCTTAAGAGATTCCGAGGGCAATGGGGATCGTGGCTTGCCAAGTATGCTACAATCGTCAAGAACGAAGGCCGTAATCAAGAGGAGCGGCATGCGGAGATGCGTCGAGCCTCGCCTAAGTATGTGCCGCGGGAGTGGATGCTTGCCAAGGCGTACGAGGCTGCCGAAGAAGGGGACTTTAGCGTGATTGCGGAGCTCCAGCAACTCTTCCGCAATCCGTACGACGAGCAACCCGATCTTGAGTTCAAATACTATATCTGCACGCCTAGTGAGTTTCGCAAGAAGGCAGGCATCTCATATTTTAGCTGATCCTCGTAGATGTGCCACATCGATCACCAGCACGTCGCTATGTGAGCTAGGCTGCTCGCACGAGCTCTGTGCTCAGTAACTAGCTCGATGCGACGAGTACGATGCGTCGATGTGACACATGAATGAGAAGGCTAGCACTAGTTCACCCGACACGAAGGGTTGGGCGAGCATGACGGAGCAAGGCTCCAATATTGCATGCCTGTCCCAGTATCAGTTTCGCATCGGGCACGGGGCGCAACTTTCCCGTAGCAGGCCGTGTAAATGACATGGCAGGTATCAAGCCCACGACCCGGGTTCACCTGCCATTGAGGAGCACGGTCTCGCTCTTGCTTTGCCGCCTTCTCGTGGATGAGGGCAACTTCCTTTGTCTATCAACAAGATGACCATGGATGGCGCTCTAGACGAACAAATCAGCCGTGGAATCCGAGGCAAGGTGTTCTTGCTTGGCAACCTTGATCTGGTGACTATCAAATGTTCTTGCTCATAGAATCGTAGGTAGAGCCCTCTTGATGCCTTGTGGCACCTGCCTTCCGCCCCTTATACCGGCACCAAGCGCACATACGACGGCAACAAGTAAACCGTTGCGAGGTGTGACAGATTGACTGTTTGGAGAATGTGTGTGTACAGCCTAGCAGGTATGTACCTTTCAAATGCGCTCTCACGGGTGACTTCGGTCTCAGTCAACTCCTTACTGCCGGAGCGCCGAAATCGGCGCTTCCCCTCAGCTTCTTCAGTTTTTCTCCTCCTAAGCTTGATCCGCGGATCCCGCCAGCGCCCTGTCCGAGCGGACACCTGGCACGTGTGAAAGACGAAAGACGTAAAATAAGCGACTAATGACATTCTAATGACACTTATCGCTTTCTTTATATTTAGCCGGCGGGGTCAAACAGCAAAAAGAAAAACATCTGAGAAGCAGATTCTGGATTCTGAGCTAACACCTACTACGGGTTCCCCCACGCGCAATCAGCAATCACCTACCACACACGACAACAGGAACCACCTGGCACGCCCTATACCTATATATACCGTATATATGACCAATAGCTACATGCACAACTAGCTATACAAGAGATAAGTTGTCACTTAGTTAGCGGCGCGCAGGAGGAAGACGAGGACCAGACCGCTAGCTAGGGGCAGGAGCACCCCGCCCAACCCCGCCACCCCCACACCCCGAGCCCCTATGTAGCACGCACAAGCACCAGGGGAGTGGCCGCAAGGCCGGCTGGGGCCTGTGCTCACTTGGCTGAGCGTGTCGGCCGTCTGGGCGCGGTCGCTTCGTTCGGCGACAGCGGCGTGTCCATCAACAAATCGTCGATCTCGGCGAGAGCGGCGGCAGCGGTGGAGGGGAGCGGCGCGCGCTCAATAAAAATTTTTTCCAACTGGGAAGGTGCTGGTCCGAAGTTTTTTGTTCAGTGAAGGTGCAGGTGAAGGTGAGAGTGCAGGAACTGCAGGTGCAGGTGAAGACACGGTGAACGGGGCGCGCTGGGCGGCCAGTAGCCCGCCAAGGTGACTGTTGATCGTGCTCGCGTGGGATTGCAAGTTGAGAGCCAAAATTGATCAAGTGGTGGGGCACACCACCCATGTTATCGGGAAAAATAAGCAGGCACCTGCACTGCACGCACACTCCTTCACTCCAACTGCGGCATCGACGCCACATACAGCTGCGGAGCCCGCGCGCGCACATCGAAGCCCGCGCGCACACCCCCGTTCTATTCAAAACAAGATCCTCAAGCTGATTCATTCACTCATGCGGACATGGGAAGCGCAGCAGCGCTCGACTGGTGACCTCTACGGCCTCAGCAGCATCCTCGCAGTTTGCCGCTGCAGCACTCCAGCATCCCCGGGAGTGCGCAACGCTACCCCTTCGCCGTCTGAAGGAGCCTAGGCCCCACACATGACCATGAATGCAAGCCGGGGCGCTCAGATGACCCGCCCGCCCGCCCCCGGGCTCTGCCGGGGTCTCTGCAGGGCCTGCAGGGACATCTTCACCTGCGTCTTCATCTGCGTCGGCGTGCGGCATCGGCCAGCGGCTCAGTGCAGGTGCGCATCTTCCCAGTTGGAATTTTTTTATTGCTCCATGACGCCCTATCAGTTTACGGATAGTTGATTTGGCCAAAGACAACTAATAAGCAGATATTAGCATGCGCACGCCCCGGGCTCCGCAGTGTGCGGCGCTGCATACGCCGCGCGCTGCGCAACTAAGTTTATACTTGGTTTGGTTGACCCATGGGGGGGCACGAGCCCCCCCCTCTCTCCACTCCTCCCCTGCCATGGGGGAGGAACCACCCATCCTCCTGGCACGCCTGATGGCTTGCCAGGAGGCCACCGCCCTACTGACCCACTTCCTTCCCCATAGGCTCGCCCCATTCGCCCATCCTGGCCCCTCGTGACCAGCCCATTGCTCCAACCCCCCCTCCCCCCCTGGTCGACAGGCAGACAGGTGCAGCGTGGGGGCCCCAGAGGCTCAGGAGCGCCAGCGAGGGAGAGGCAGGGGAGGCCAGGGCCCAGCCCCAGCCTCCTCTGCCCCCTGAGCTGGCCTCCAGGAGCCTCCAGGGGCCGCCAGAGGGCAGCTGGAGGCCTGCCGCAGGCGCGCCATCGCGCGTGCCGCAGGAGAGGGGAGAGAGAGCGCGGAGAAGGGGGTGGGCGCGAGCGAGAGCTCCGCCCACCGGAAAATCGGTAAGTCTCGCGCCTGTTTACAGGATAAGACGAGACAGAGTCGGCCGCCCACTCGGAGACACAGGAGGAAGGGGAAGGGGGGGAAAGATCACCGGGGGGTGGCGCGGGCCACCGGACCATATCTAAGCCCTCCACCCCAATCCCCCTAGTAGTGTACGGGGGGAGCCGCCTGATGGCGGGGGGAGAAGGGCCGGGGAATGGGGGTGTAGAGAGTATGCTACGTGCTACTTGTAGTGGGTAGTGGTTCCATTCGCCGCGAGTGCGGTAAGAATATTAAAAGGTTTTTTTTACGCCGCGCGCTGCGCGCGCCGGGACTGAGTGAGCGGCCCGCATTATCTACCAACGATCGCCCGTGGATAGGAGAACACCAAATGAAACTCTTCATGCAACCCCAAACACCACACACATGCAACTCGCAACTCTCACAGTAACGCGGTAACTAGAACTAGCGGGACACTCATAGAAATAGTGATGAGCGCGAGAGACAGAAACACAATATAATTCATCAAAAGAGTGACGTGGGGAGAACGAAGAGAAAGGGGGGGGGAAATACGAGACCAACGAGAGATCTGCCGTAGGCTACCGTAGGGGGAATTGTGGGGAACTGTATGTAGCGCTAGTAGATAAACTAATAAAATAGACGTCAAGCGTCAAGCGTCACAGAGATCACTCGAGGCTCGAGACCGAGACTCGAGACTCGTTCGGTGACCAGCCCCGCGGGAACAACCTCGTCGAGTTTGTGCCCGACCTAGCTGACTTGGTCCCTACTAGCTACTAGTCCCTACGTAGTTCGCTACTCGTAAAGTAAACAGCCGAGCTGTGAAATGTGAAATGTGATACACTGTAAACAATTATGTGAAAAATAGCATTATGTGTTATTATTAGTATTATCTGTCCCCGGTCCCCGGATCTGCATGATTGGTATCAGTAGAACATGACCTCGAGCGTTATTTGTATCGGTAGACCATAGCACAAATCTGATATATGCTTATCATCATAGCCGAGATTCGAAGCTATTCCACGCCTTGTACAACGGGGGCGGGGGGATCGGTTTCTTCATATCTCAGCTGCAGCTGCATTTGGAATTTGATTCCCGGCCGATGCAGCGCCGTGTCGAGCTGCCCGACAGTCCGACCACCCCTTCACCCCCTGACTCTCTGGCGTCGTTGCCCGCGCAACCTGAAGTTCTCGGTTTTTCCCGGTCGGCACGCCCCTCCATTTTGGTATAAAAATAAAAATCCAGGCCTGGGGTTTCGGTCTCTCAATATCAAAAAGCTCACCCGCCTCCCTCTGAGGGCCCCTCTCGTCGAGTTTTCGTGCGCGTACGTCAAGAGTGCACGCGCGAAAGAATTACAAGCTGAGACTTGGCGGGTGCATTTCTCATTTCTACCATCAAAACGAGCTCTTCTGCGTCGATGCCATCACGAGGCCAATTGCCAAGAGCTCTTTCCCATCCCCACCCGCGCCTAGACCTACGCTAGAGAGTAGATAAATGCCCACAACGGCTAGCACGACTAGGCCGGCGCGAATACGACGTTTTGGTTGCGTTGCGTGTTGCTTTCACGACAGCCCAACTCAACAACAAATATTGTGTGCTACACGTCACACATGTTGTCCTCACGCACGCGCATCACACGGAAACGCCAACCGCTACCTACCGCTAATCAGTGTTGCTAGTGCAACAATAACTTATCACAGCCATAGGTTCCGTCATAGCTTTGGGCAAGAGTACCGACTCGAAGATCTTTATGACATGGTTGAGGCGAAGAAACGTGCCGCCGAGCTCGATTCACCGTCAGCACCGCGCTGCCTCTCTATAGAGGCTAAGCTATGCCACCATCAGATCAAGGGGAAGGGTCAAAACGGTAGCGACGGCCTCGACGGTATGCAATCTCTCCACTATTGCCAACAAGTAAGCCGATAGGTAGGCCATGTACGAGCACATCATGATCGCGGCTTCAACGCGTATCGTCCATTGCGGAGTTGCGAAAGTGTCACCTTGAGCTTGCTGCCATCCGATGCGCGAAGCGTGGCCTCTACTGCGTTCATAGCGGTGATGGTCCACTCATCGACGATGGGCTGCCCATTGTGAATCACCGTCACTGCGGCGCCGCGTTCAAAACTCATGCCATGGCAATGGAGCTGTGGCAAGGAGAAAGGAACATTGCAAAGAATCGTAAGCACAGGCTTGTGAGAAGCGGGATTCATTGTCGGCACCAAGACCGATTGTCCGTGTCGCGCGTGGACAGCAAATGAAGAGAAGAAATACCGCAAAAATGGTGATACAGGCTTGCAAGGTGCAGAATCGCAAGACCGACATCCCACGTCGCGGTGGGTAGCAGGGCCTCGAGCCTAAGAATACCTGCAACCTGCTACGGTCGTACCACACCTCATTCGCGTTGTGTCGAGTGTCGTCACTCGACATGGCAGCGTTCCGCATAGTGTACTGGTCGATGTTCTGCGGAAGCAAAAAGGTGAGGAAGGTTGAACTATTGAGCGACGGGAGAAGTAAATTCGGCATGATTGGCGTGGGATTCAATAGAGGGGCAACATGTTGCATTCACCCGCATGATTTTGTCAATGTCAGCTTTGCACTCCTCGGGCTTGAGCATGAAGTCGATGGTGTTGCCTACTTTAAGGAGGAGAGAAAAGAAGAACCCGTTAATGAGATGTTCAGGTCGACGACAAGTCTGCCGAAAATGGGTGTGATCTAGCGCTTGCTCACCAGTTGTTTTCTTTCTCTTCGCATCGTTCGGTAAGGGCTTGTCTGGCTCTGAAGTTCGCCGCCCCATCCTGAATCCTGCCTGCCTCGCCAATTTCCTATGCTTCTGCTCGAGCGAGTCGATGAGACGACTCCGAAAGAACTCCATCTGGGCCTGAGGAACACAGGCGACGCATGGTCGGCAAGCTCACGAGCCGGAGTGTGCGGGTGCGGATGGATCTGGAGCGCAAGCGTTCGGATAGGAGATTTCCGTCGTTTGTGGCTGGTGAATGGCGCACCCTGTACTCATCCTCCACTTGTTTCTTATCGCACTCGAACAGGGCAAGGATGTTTGCTGACTGAGCGTTCTTGAGACGCTCCGCCTGCGTGATGTGGGTCTGCATCGCCTTCCGGTGCGTCTCAAGCTGAGCGATGAGGACCGGATGGGTACCTGCGTATGGCAGCAAGCCCTCCGGCTCAGCCGGCACAGAGAGGCAGAGGGCGTGTACGGGCTCCGTGCAGCTGCCGCTCGCTGGCTGTGTGCAGCCAGACAGACCGTTGGTGATGGCGTCGATCTCGGACTTCCATCCAGATGTGGAAGGTGCGTCGTCGGCCGCGTCTGGGCTCTCTGCGGTGGGCGGCGGCTCGACCGCATTACGCCGGCTTGCACGCAGGCTCATGGTAGTGGAGAGGGGCGGCCAGGCGTCGGCAGGCTGGCAAAGAAGGGGGAGAGAGAAGAGCGAGAGGGAGGGAGGCGGGGGGGGGGGGGGGGGGAAGGGAGAGAGACAGGGAGGGAGGGAGAGGGGGAGAGAGGGAAAGAGAGAGGGAGAGAGGAAGGAGAGAGAGAGGGGGGGGAAGGCGAGGAGGGGAAGGGAAGGGGGCGTAAGCTTCGGTCCGTCGAGCGAGAGGAAGAGAGACCCCCTCCCCCTCCCCCGCCCCGCCCCCCCCCCCCTGTACCGGACCATACAGATACAGATATAGAAGCGATGGCGACCCATTAGAGGATGTACGAGTAGAGCAATTTTACTCGGTGAGTGTGTATGAATGAAGACAACTCCCAGCTAGCACCCTTGACCCTTGTACCCTTTTGTTCTTCCGCATAGTATTTTTGACCAAGATGTCATCTCCCTGCTGCCGGCTTGAAGCGCCAATTTTGGCGCTTCGGTTTCATCCTTAGAAGCAGCGTGTGCAGGATGAGGTGCGTGTAAGAGATAAGTGACTTTAAGTGAGATGCCGTAGGCGAAAAGTGGCGCGACGTACTTTTTCTTCTCGGGCCCCCAAGAGAGCCTTCGTGGCCCCCCCCGCCAGGTGGAAGGTTGGCGGCGCCCAGAGGCCAGAGGAGACGAAAGTCCGTTTCCTCCCGGCACATCTCCTCTTACCTAAACGGCGTATTTTTGTTAGAAAGATGAGAAAGTAGGGCGGTCAAACAGCAAATAGGGGCTTTTTAAATACTAGTAAGGGTTGGGCTGCATTTTTTGACCGTGGCGCGATGCCCAATAAAAATCTCCAGGGGGCAGGGGGGCCACCTGCCACAACGAAAATCTTCGATCTTCGCCAAGAAATGGTGCGATTCGCCCCCCCTCTCTCCCCCTCCGCCCTCCGTCACGCGCGCTCACGCTCTACCCGTAAAGAATTTGCGGTCGCGCCCGTGGGGGGATCGGTTGCTTTATATCTAAATCTAAGCTACATTCGACATTTGACATTTGATTCCCGCCCGATGCAGCGCCGTGTCGGGCTGCCGACAGTCCGCAGTCCGACCACCCCCTGACCCTCTGGCCTCTAGCGTCGTTGTCGTTGCCCGCGCAGCCCACCCAGCTCCTCACAGCGCGCGCACGCGGCTACCCTGGCTACCAGAGGCCAGAGGCCCCGCCCCGACCATCCCGACCCGCCCCTCGCAGGATTGGCCCTCTCTCGAAGTCGCGGCATCGAGAACTAGGATCAGCTCACCGGCGCGGCCGTCCACGCGTGGCTGACAAGCCTCCGCGTTGAGGCTGCCTACGCGGCCATCCTCCCTCTGACGGCGCTAGATCCGGCGCTGATCGATGGGCGGCCTCAGGATGGGCAGGAGAGCCCAAGATCCTGCCAGAGCGCCTCACAGCCTCACAGCGCATCTGGCGGGAACCCACTCCACCCAGAGCAGAAATCGTCCTCTGCCGCTAGGTGGTGGGCTTGGCAGACGGTATCGGACATCAATCCATACTGCTAATGACGCGCGACGGCGCAACGAAAGCGCTCAAGGCAC
Source organism: Isochrysis galbana (assembly GCA_018136815.1). Taxonomy (NCBI): domain Eukaryota; phylum Haptophyta; order Isochrysidales; family Isochrysidaceae; genus Isochrysis; species Isochrysis galbana. The sequence goes on from CM030931.1 coordinate 4,692,565, forward strand.
GCGGAGCTCGTGCAGCGAAGGCGCAAACCAAGGTCTTGGCAATACTTGACATAGAAGTCAAGGAGAGCCGTAGACCGCGGAGCCGACGCGGCATCCATCGACTGACGGACTGGAGGTTACGGATGGAACAGGAGGAACCGGATGGGGCGGAAGGTAGGCGGCAAAAGGCACGGCCTTTTGGGCATTGGCGGGTTGGACGGGCTGACCATCTTCCATGGTTGGAAGATGGATGGCGGGCAGTGGCGAGGGCGAGCGCGAGGACGGAGCGGACATAGCGGACAGCGAGTGTGAGTGGGTGAGTGAGTGGATTTGGTTGGTGTTGTAAGATTGCTTGTTACGACGGAGCGAGAGCGAGAGCGAGAACGAGGGAGCGAGGAGCGACTGGGGCGAGGGACGGGGGCGACAGGGGCCGACAGGATACCAACCCGACTAGTCCGACAACAATCCGAGGCGAGTGGACGAGGGGTTCGGCATCGGTGGGAAGCAGAGCGGGTAGCGGGCCCGACTCTGTGGATTTGGGGCTCTGGAGCTCTGGAGCTCCTGTGGTGGGTCCGGCGCGGGACGCGACGACTCAGATTCTTCACCTGACGGACTGGAGGTTACGGATGGAACAGGAGGAACCGGATGGGGCGGAAGGTAGGCGGCGGAAGGCACGGCCTTTTGGGCATTGGCGGGTTGGACGGGCTGACCATCTTCCATGGTTGGAAGATGGATGGCGGGCAGTGGCGAGGGCCCAGCGTGGCCGCGAGGAGAGGGTGTGCTGGGGTGCGTAGGGTCGGTGCTTGCACTGGGGGGAGGACAAATATCGAGGGGAGGGGGCAATGCCCCCCCCCCCCGGTACCACTCGGACACCTGGCTCGCCAGGCATGGCGGGAGTCCGGGGCTGAAAAGTTGTGTCCAATTAGCTAGTGGGGTTGGCTAGGATATAACATTTTAATTTTAATTTAATTTAATTTAACAGTCCGCGGCCAGGTGCTCTCCGCGCGCGGGGGAGGGGGATTCCTACTGTTCCCCCTCCGGACCTCCGGAGTTCCTGTCGGCGTGCTCTCCGCGCGGGGGGGAATCTTCGGCTCTTCACCAGCGCCCCCTGCGAAAGCGTCGCCCAAGGCCCAAGGTGGGGCGTGCAGTAGGCAGTAGCAGTAGGAGTGGCATCCATGCTGTTATTTGACGAAACTGCGAGGAGGCGCGGGCAATCGTTCTCCAAGGGGGGGCGGATTTCCCTCAAAGCAACAATGGGGGCTTCCTTGCTCGAGTTGCTCGACTTCGAAACGTTGTTGCGGCTGGCAGCGACCTCGCAGCCCGGTGCCCAGTGCCGCCAGGCCGCCCGGGGAGATTCGACGCGCCTCGTTGTGGCCGATGTAACGAGATTTGACACGAGTGACGGCTCTGAGCGTCCCGACGCCTCGAGGGTTCCAAGAATAGCTGAGGGATGGAGTTTGGAGTCATTCGATGTGGATATGTTGTTTTGAACTATCGGATGCGAGCGCTTTTTTTTGGCTGTGGCTGTGGCTACCACTGACCACTGAAGTTGTTGAGTGTTGAGTGATTTGGCCATACGGTCCAGGTCCCACCACTTGGAGGGGCGTGTGGCGCGGTCGGCGGCCGCTGAGTCGAGGAAAAGATTTTCAACGAATTTGTCGAGTCCATTCGTTGTGGTGTTACACCCTTGAGCGGCGTCGTCGAGCGCGCTAGTGTTCTAGCGTTGTAGAAGTTGGAGTGGTCTCTCGGCGGGGGTACCACGTTGGAAATTGTAGTCTTGTAAGAGGTCTTGTTGGCTAGCATCCCTAGCCACATACACCGGACCCTACATGGGAGATACGGGCCATCGGCCCACCAGATACGGTAGATACGGCTGTATCTGGGTCAACTCCCAGATACGGCCAGATACAGTGCTAGATACAAATACAGTCCAAATACCGGGGGGGGGGTACGGAGGCGCGGCGCGCGCGCAGGAGGCCGCGCAGCCAAGTGATGGTGAATCAGTTCGTCAGCTGACACCAACTTCGAGCTAACACTGACATCTGACATCAGTAGCTGATGTCAGCTGATGAGGTCCATCAGCTGACATCACCTCAAACAGCAGAATATCAGCATATCAGCTGATATCAGTCATCACCTGTGTCTTTGCTGCAAATGTAAATACGACAAATCGCCCTTCTCTTGCGATAACGGGCCCCAAGCGGCTCAGGTGACTACTACCTTGCGTTGAGTGGTCCTGGATACGAGTTCGAACCCCAAATGGATTCGTTTTATGCATTTTTTCTTTGGCTGTAGAAAGTGAAGGGGACTGCATGTTTTGTTTTCTCCCCGCTCCAAGCTACTGATAACTGACATTAGTTGTCAGCTCGAGGTGAACTGATACTACGCGCAAAACGCCTATTTTAACGCGCAAAACGCCTATTTTAACAGTAGAAGCACAGTTATAATGGTAAAATCGTCATTTAAAGCCTAGGAGTGGTGTGTATCCTGGTCTGGAGCTCCCCCAGATACAGTAGATACAGCTGTATCTGGCCCCTCCCCCAGATACAGTATCCTGTATCTCCCATCTAGGCACCGGACGAGCCATGCGCCAACCGCGCACACCCCCATCGCGGGGGAGGGGCTCCGTTGCCCATGAGCCCATGAGGCACGGTCCCTGAGCACTAGGATGAAACTAGGACAACAAGAAAACTCTGACAGTGTCGGCGGCGGAGAAGAAAAAGAGGAGAGTCTGAGTCTAGTGGAGTAATTTACTCTAGTGGCACATTAGAGAAGTTGAGGTGGGGGGAGGGGGGGGGGGGAAGGCCCCCGCCCGCTGTAGAGAGAGGGGAAGGAACGCGAGGAGGGAGTTGGGGGGCAGCGTGGCGCACGCGCGTTGGCGCCATGTCGGAGGAGGATGCCTCGCGCGCCGAGACCGCAGCGACCGACCCGCTCCAGCAGTACCAGCGCGACGTGAACTGTCTGTCCGATGCGGACCGGACGACGCGCAAGCGCGCGCTCACCAAGCTCGCTACCTCTGTCCAGCCGCTCCTAAAGGGCGAGCCGCAGACCCTCTCTGCTCTGTGGGAGCGGCTGCTCCGCACGCCGCTACTCAAGCTTCTCGCCGACCCGGTCGAGAAAAACCGCGAACTGGCCATCACACTGTGCAGCATTATTCTGGCCGACTTGCCTACTGAGCCGCTCCTCGTCTCGCTCTCCCACATCCTTCCCACAGTCGTTGGCCGCATTGGCCCAACTGAGGCGGAGCCAGCGGAGGAGTTGCGCCTGCAGCTCTTCGAGCTGCTTCAGAATCTATGCCGACGTTCTGGCCCTCCACTGGCGGCGTACCTGCCGGAGGTGGTCTCAATTCTTGCGGCTGGCTTCGCCGATGCGTTTCCGGACGTAAAGAAGTTGGCATGTGCCATCTGCGTCGACGTGTGCGACTCGCTTGCCGGTCGAATCGAGCCGCATGTCGCCAGCCTTGTCCACGCCCTGGTGCCGGCGTTGAGCCACCAGCACTCGCGTGTGCGTTCCGCCGCCACCGAGGCCCTCGTCTCGTTGATTCTGCGTGAACCCTCAGTACTACCAGAGATGGGAAACGCGCTTGCCATCATCGCCACGGACCGAGCGAGCACTGTGAGGGAGCAAGCCGTCCACTCCATCACCCGGCTGCTGGCGACCATGCCGCAACGCAAGGCACACGCGGCGCGGCTGCTGCCACATCTGCTCTGTGCGCTCTCGGACGAGGTGGAGCAGATCCGGCAGCTGGCCAACGTCTCCCTCACAAAGCTCGGCGATCTGGCGAGAGCTGGCGCACCGGAGCCCACTCCCATGCCGGTGAGCCCTGATTTGGCTGCCGCTGCTGCAGCAGCTTCCATCGAGGACTCTCCGATGGACGAGAGGCAGTCACGGGGCGACGAGGCCGCTGCTCTGGCGGGCGCGGCCGTGGCCGCCGCGAGCAACGCTTGCGCACCGCCTCCCGCCGAGTTGCGAGGCACACTATTTGCGACTGTCCCGCCAGTTGGAGCTGCCATGCTGGTCGCTCGGGAGCTGCACCGAATCCTGCCGCCAGCGATGAAGGAGCTCTCCGACTGGACAGCAAAGGCACGCACTCGTGCGGCAGACACGCTGCTCGGGGCTCTGTGGTACAGCGGCCCCGCTGCCACGGAGCATCTGCAGGCTCTGCTCGCCGCCTTCGCCAAGACCATCGAGGACTCGGATGAGGTGGTTGCTAGGCAAGTGCGTCGGTGTGCGTGCGTTGTCGGCCGGTCCTGCGATCTGGGCGTGTACATGCCTTTGGTTATGGACAATCTGAAACTGGTGGCGACGGCGGACGTCGACACACCCAAGAGCACGCCCGGCGGCGGTGCTGACTTCCTCCGTGGGGGCGGCCACCACCGGCGTGTTGCAGCGGAGGTCACCGTGGTCGAGGGAGGCGAAGTCGAAGCCGGCACGATTGGCAAGCGGGCAGTTTGGTTGACTCTTCTAGGAGCGCTCTCTGCAGGGGCCACTCCTGAGCAGCTGCAGCCCCATCTCAATGCGTTACTCATGGCGATTGCGAGCCCTACTTTCTGTGTCCCCGAACATGCATCCGATGATGAGCGCGGCGCGGCGTATTCTGCAGCCCAGTTGCGCTTGTGTATGTTCCTCACGCAGCTCATCGAGTCTGCTGGCGCCCAGTGCGCCAAGGGCGAGTGCGGGCTGCTGCTCTACTCGGCGCTCATGCGTGTTGCCTCTGTCCCATCGTCTGCGCGGCGTGGCTTCGATTCTCAGAAGCGAGCTATTGAGGCGTTGGGGGTAATGGCCGCGACCGTGGGGGAGTCTGGCACGGCGTCGCTACATGCTAGATACATGCCAACCCTCCTCATGCAGATCACCGCGTGCGGATCCTACAAGAGCTGGAAAGTCGACTCGGCCGACTGGTGCGCATGGCGAGCGTGGCCGCCCTCGAGTGCAGTGATATCCGAGTATGGCACTGCTTTCGCCATCTCAAAGTTCGCACCCTTCTATCCCGTTGACTTCTATCCGCCCCATCGCCCCATCTCGTTGCAGGCACCTCATGCAAGCGCTCTGTCGCCAGAGTGATGGTCGCGTCGCCGGCGGCGCACTGCTGTTCATCTTGCCGCCTTTGGCTGCGATGTTGGATCCGAAGGAAGATCTGCATCTCCGCCTGACCGCTCTTTCGCTATTCGATCACTTGCTAGCATCTCGGGACTTTTGTGCTGCATCAGAGTGGTCGGAGATGGGAGAACATGCCTTCGCCGCGATGCTGATGCCCAACATTGTGTGGCGCGCCGGTAAGCCAGCCGAGCAGGTGCGGCTAGCTGCTTACATGTGTCTTGAGAAGCTTCTCGCGACGGGGCATGTCACCGGTGAGCAGCTAGCCAATCGGGCTGCTGAAGCCTTGCCGCTATTCGTCTCGGGGCTCGACGATGACAACGTCGAGACCCGCCGGCTCGTTTGCAAGGTCTTGGGTGTTGCCATCCCACTCCTCGGTGCGCAGCACATCGACCATGACCAGATGCGCCTGTTGTACCCAGAACTGACGAAGCGCTTGGATGACTCCTCCGATGTCGTCCGCGTTGCTGCATGTGTCCCGCTCATCGCGATGCTCCGCGCAGTACGCTATTCGGCCTCGTGGTCCCAAACGCACAATTTTGATCGCACCAACTTCATTTACTTTCTGCAAGGATTGCTTGTCCACCTAGACGATCCTAGTCCTGAGATCCAAGCAGAGGTACAAGCTGTCCTTGAATTTGCGGCGCCGATGGACCCGCCGGAATTCTGCAATCAACTTCGGCTAGTACGTGATCGGCACCGTTCTCCGAAGCTATGCAATTTGCTCATAGAAAAGGCCGGCTCGATTCCACCAGGTGGAACGCTCGTGTAAATATTGATAGATTCCACCTCACGGTGGTCCCGTCTGTGGGGCCTCTGGTGAAAACGAGTGCTATTTTAAACGCGTGTGCTTGTGCTCGTTCGAACCACGAAAGATGAGATGTCATTGTGGTGAGAACGGACTCTTTCAGGCGGAGTAACATTGTGCCATTGTTGCGTGTGGATACTCTACTCGATGGGGGTCAAGGGGCGGCCTACATGACGACGAGAGGAGAAGTCATCGTTAATGCAGCCCGCAGTGAGCCTTACGTCAAGTGACGTGGCGCACTGGCAATACCACAACAGCGGCAACCTTACAACAAGGAGATAAGTGACGGGGGCATGGCACAAAATGTGCATGTGAGCATAGCTGATAGCTGCCGATAGCTGAGCGCGCTCGCGCTGCTAGCGACTAGGCAATGGTGATTATCATAGCGTTGCCGCTCTTCAAGCTTCAAGCAGGCAGCCAATAACAACTTAATGTAGGCGCAGTTAGTCGGTGAAGGCAAGTTCGTGGTAGGGGCAGTTAGTCGGTGAAGGCAAGTTAGTGGGTGAAGGAACACGCTATGGCCGAGGTACCCACTCTCAATCGCACTTTTTTTTTTGTTGTACTATGCAGTTAGGGGTATCCACAACAAAAGGTCCGATGAGTGATCCAGAGGAAGAAGTGAAGAGAATGAAGAAAGAACTGGAGAACGACATGAAGGAAGAGGAAGAACTGGAGAGAGCAATGAAGGATGACCTATCTACATCATTAAAAAAACTTGCCTCAAAGCGCGCACCTAAATGGACCAAAAGCGCGCGCCGACCGCCCCGGGAGGAGGGGACGCGGCGGGAGGGTCTTGGGCAAAGCGAGACACACTCGACCCCTGTCCGGCGCCAGCGGCAAGACCCTCCCCTCCATCAGCATCACCGAGGGAGGGGGCAGAACAAGACGGGGGGTTCTGTACCCTGGTGACCAAGACGGACATTGCTGTTGGAAGAGAACGACGCGAGGCGAGGGAGGCGGGTGGCAAGAGCAGAGGGGCGGAGAGCGCACAGTGGAGAGAGAGGAAGCGCGGCGGCGAGAGGGGAAGCGGCGCGGCGAGGCCGAAGGGAGGGAGAAGAAGGTGGCGTCAATGAGCGGCGGGCGAGGGGGGCCGTGCGGGGTGGGGCGGCAGTGTCGAAATGCGCGGGGTGTCAGAATGCGCGGGAGAAGTGGCGAGTGCGGAGGGAGAGGGGGCAGTTCTGAAAGCGCGCACCAGGCTCTTGACCAAAAAAAAACGATCGCTTTCAAAGGAATTCGATCAATTTTCTTTGGAGGGGAAAACCAACATGGGATATCATGAGATATCGTGATTTCAACGATATATCCACCCTGCCCCAAATCGAGTGAATGGAGTCAGACCACGTGTGTGTTTCAACATGTGAAGGGTCAAGTTGACTCAAGTAACCTCCAGGTGACAATGAAAGGTGTCAGCAGGGATGGGGATAATTGAACGCTTTTGGTCTTGCTAAAACGCGATAGCTCCCCGGGGGACGTAAAATCTCCCAATAGCTCTCGGGGGATTAGACCTTCACGCGCGAGTCGGGGCTGCGCGCCGCGAAGGAGGAGGGGCTCGACGTCGCCGCACGCCGCGCGGCCGCCCGCCTCGCCTCGATGCGCTTCGTGCGCACCGCGATCCCTCAAGTTCTGCGAACACATGGAGGAGGGCATGAGCGGCGCCATCCTGGCGATGCTGCTCGTCACAGCCTCTGGCATGGGCCGTGGATGGGGAGACTTTCGCGTGGATTTGGCCAAGGAACGCTACCCGTCGATGTGGGCACTCATCGAGCCATACATGGGCCCTTGGTGCAAGGCTAAGCTCATGCTCGTCGGCGACTACTCCGACGACGAGTACGACAAGATCCCAATCCCAATCCCAAAGACCAGATACATTGGAGAGCAAGCCGCCGTCGCGTACCTCTGCATGGAATACATCACGGCGGTCGCGTACGCTGAAACGAATCCCATGGTGCAAGTGCGCCGAGCAGCTGGCAAACTCTACATGCAGAACAAGAAGGCCGTCCTCGCACGCATCACGGACCTCGCCACCCAAGATCATATGATAATAATAATAATAATAATAATAATAATAATAATAATAATAATAATCAGCCAAGCGATATCGTCGCCTGCCAGGAGAACGACGACATTGACAATAGGATAGAGGATGAGGGGTGTGAGAAAAAGACGATGAAAATGAAAACTCTGCCTGCGTAACTGGGGGTTACCGTGTGTGTGTGGGGGGGGGGGGGGAGTTGCTATGCACGCGCCGCGTCCTTGTCTCCTTTGACGGAACGCGACCTGAAAATAACACCTCTTGTTTGAAGACGCGACATGCCGTGGTACCATTGGGTATTCGGCATTGTACCCATGGGCCATGGGTATCATTATTAGCGTTGTGCTCATCTTTGTAATAATAATACTCATTGGAGGAATTGTAAAGACATTCCTACCTGACAAAGAAAACAAGCTAAAACGGTGATACCTCACTCGATAATATGCGCGCGCGCCGCGTCCTTGCGTCTGTACTAGCATAACATTCGGAGTGAAAACAAAACTATCACCTGGCCCTCTTTTGACGGAACGCGACTTACATAGGTGTAGTGAGAGCATTCTCTGGAGACCAAAGGGTAAGATTTTATTCTAACCAAAAAAATTAAGCCGAGGTTGACGCCTCGCTGTCCGCGCGGATGGCGTCGCGCGGCGCCGCCCCTTGCGCCGAGCAGCACGTGCGGCGAGGTCAAAGGGCAGCACGACTCGCACGGGCAATGCTCGACTCGAAGCGCGCGCTAGTGTCTTCTGAATCCGCCTCTCTTCACCGCATCGTCTCCGAGGCTCCGCCTGCGACCAGCCGGCGCACACCACCAAGCCGCCGTTGCTGTTCCCCCTCGGATGGGGGACCCTCATCGGACACGACAGCTGTGGAGGACGTGCTGCTCAGCGAAGGTTTAGACGCTGCTTTTCGTCTGCTCTCTGAGCTTGAGCCTTCCTCGACCCCTCCTTTTGCTCTCCTGCTTGAGGTGGCGATTGAGCGCGGCGACGAGGCGCTAGTTGTTGAGATTGGCTCACTCATTCGGCGGCGTGGCCTTGTGCTGGACGCGGAGACGTTTGCTACGCTGATCGAGGCGCGACTCATGGCCAATCAGCCAGAACGCGCGACTGCCACCTGCCTTCATGCACTTGATCAAGGCATCGTACCTGCTAGGCGTTCGCTGACAAAGCTAATCCAAACCCTAGCAGATGCTGACCAGACTAGTGCTGCCATTGCACTTTGTGCTAGGCTGCGAAGCAAAGGCGCACGGCTCTCGAGTCGTAGTCCTGCGGCAGAGGCGCTTATACGCGCTGCTGCGCGCTCAGCAAGCGCCCCATTTGAGGCTGTAGCTGTGATGCATGAGCTCTCCGCTCACCAAGCACTAGCATCTGAAAGCAATCAGCCAAACGGTCGGACTCCGAACGTGGCCTGGAGGGATGCAGCCGGTCAAGAAGGTATTTTGGATCCTGCTGCTTTGGGCCGAGAACTTGCCGGTGGCCAGTTGCTGTTCTCGGCCTCCATCCACCATGGCGCGATGCTGATGCAGTGTCTAAGGGAGGGAAACTTGGGCGGAGCGCGAGCCGTCACCATGTACACGATGGAGACGGGGGCCCTTATGCCTGCGTATGCCATGGGTGCGATGATCGGCGCCGAGTTGGACGCCCGGCAATACCTGGCAGCGAGACGTCTCTTACAGGAAGCGGAGAGACGTGGGTTCTGGCGTTTGCGGCAGCGCGGCATATCGCCCCAGTCAAAGGGATCTGAGAAGGCGCACTATGAGGACAAGGATACAACATCTCCATATCTAGACCATCTGCTGCAAGATGGGGGATTGGAGGTGACCAATGTTGCCAGCACGGCAGCAAGCACGGGGTCCAAGTCTTCGCACCGGCCTGAGCTGAAACCTCCCGCTCTCAGGGACGTGATTCACATCGATAACCGTGCTAATAGACCGACCACCTCGTCTGAATGTCATCTGATGGTCAATGTGGGACAACGGAGCACGCTTGCCCACCTCTCGTCTGATTCTGACAAGACCATGCACAATCTGCAACGGCGAGACAACGAACATGCAACGGATCGAATTCTCACCTCACGTCGCTCGAGCGAATCTGCAGGCCGTGGGAATGTCAAGGATCCGGCGCCAATGAACGAGGGTAATGGAAACGAAAGACTCCCCTTCGACACAACTGATGGTTTTCCCCTGGACATGCTCGATCACATGGTCCTCGATCTCCGTGGTCTGCCTGAAGGCGTCGCACGCGTTAGCACGCTCCACTTCTTTCATCAGCTCTCTCAAATCGCTGAAGAGCCAATGACAAATACCCAATCGATGAGCCGACAGGCAACGTTCAAGCCTGGACCACTGCAAGCTCAACACTATGACGATCAACCCTTAAGGAGCACCCATCATGGATTAGAGCAAGGCAAGCGATTGCTGCGAGAGCGCATGCCTCAGTCTTCTGCGGTGGTCTCTGCCATCACGAACCCGTGTGCAAGTTCCATGCCCGGCGGCAACACTGCTTTTTCGAAACCTAGAGCCTTTCCCATGTGGCGGAGCGATGTCACTCGGGGCTGCATGCCCCGCTCGCTTGAGATTTGGACCGACTTGGGAGGGAGAGCGGAAGACGTGCGTCAGTTGTGCGCCGACATGAATCCGCCAGTGGAGCTAAGCGTTGCGATGAGCGAACGCAGCAGCCGTGGAAGGCACCCACAGATCGGACGCCTCGTGGCAAGCAGAGCAGCCATTCAACGCTGGGCGACACAAGTGACACGAAATCGTCAGGCACGTAAACGAGGCGCACAGCTAGGGCTCGTTGCTGTCGGCCATAACATTGTTTGGGCGGGCGCCCTTCTCGTAGCTGGCGGGGCGGGCTACTTGACATGACGCACACCAACTTACGTGGCACGCGACAGCCCCCATTCGGTACTCAGTTGCAGCACTACTCAGCCCTCAATTAGCGATCGCGTCATTCGGACTTTTGACTGTCTTGCTTGGTGTGGCTCAGCGACCATCTCGTGGAGCAAGGTGAGTCGAGGGGGTGGTCACCGCGAGTCGATTAGGTGGTCACCACAGCGGAGCGACAGGGCTATCGCAGCGTGTCGACCGGGTGTCGAACATGTTCACTACGCATGCCCTCCGACGTCGCATCAAAACTAGAAACTAGGTACTTCGTACTCTAGATGAGTTCAACGAATGATCCCGTGAGCTTTTGTCGGCCCGGCGCTGCAAGTAATGGCTTGGTCGTAATCCGTCAAAAGTGGGACGGACTGGTTTAAGACATCAGGCGTCCATTTTTTATTGACGCTCATTCAATCTGTTTATCCCCCAAGCTTGGGGGCACGCTCCCTCCCTTCCCCCCTCCTGGCCCCCGTGATGGGGGGAAAGGAACCGCCCACCCACCCGCGCTGCCCTTCAGCAGGCCGGGGGGCCTCGCCACACCACCAAGAGGGAGGACGCGGCTTGCCTGCAGCTAGCACATTTGTAAGTTGTAAGCAAGACGCGTGATAACACAAAAGCCGCCCTTCTTGGGGTCGTGGGAGCACATAATCCAACACACGTTGCAAATCCTCGGACGAAAAGAGAAAAAGAAAAAAGAAAACCTTTTAATAGTCTCACCGCACACGCGGCCGTGGACCCTCTACTTTCTACTCACGTAGGGAAACTTTCTACACCCCCACTCCCCCGGCCCTTCTCCCCCCGCCATAAGGCGACTCCCCCCGTGCACTACTAGGGGGATAGAGGTGAAGGGCTTAGATATGGTCCGGTGGCCCGCGCCTCCCCCCGGTGATCATTCCCCTCCTTCCTCCTGTGTCTCCGAGTGGGCGGCGGTCTCAGCCCCGACTTATCCTGTAAACAGGTGCGGGACTTACCTATTTTTCGGTGAGCGGAGCTCTCGCTCCGCCCACCCCCTTCTCCGCGCTCTCTCTCCCCTCTCCTGCCGGCACGCGCGATGGCGCGCCTGCGGCAGGCCTGCAGCTGCCCCTGGCGAGCCCTAGAGGCTCCTGGAGGCCAGCTCTGGGGGCAGAGGAGGCTGGGGCTGGGCCCTGGCCTCCCCTGCCTCTCCCTCGCTGGCGCTCCTGAGCCTCTGGGGCCCCCAATCTGCACCTGTCTGCCTGTCGAACAGGGGGGAGGGGGGGGTTGGAGCGATGGGCTGGCCACGACAGGCCAGGACGCGCGAGGCAGGCGAGCCTGCCAGGGAGAGAGTGGGTCAGTAGGGCAGTGGCCTCCTGGCAAGCCATCAGGCATGCCAGGAGGATGGGTGGTTCCTCCCCCATGGCAGGGGAGGAGTGGAGAGAGGGGGGGGGCTCGTGCCCCCCCATGTGTCAACCAAGTATAAACTTAGTTGACGAAAAGAGAAAAAAGACAGGCTAACACTAGCGCAGAATTCCTTACGAAGCGCTAAGCCTTACACTGGCCACCAAGCTCCAAGCTAGGAGTGGAACATACCGTAGGGAGTAGGGACCCCCAACCAAGCTGGGGTTGAAGACATGACTGGCCTGGCCTGTGCCTTGTGCTTGCGCACGACGAGGTCAGCGCCACGGCTGTGTAGTGTGTAGTGTGTAGGGGCCAAGGGCAAGGGCCAAGCCTGATGGCTTTCCCTATGGGATGCGGCTGTGAGCCGGCTTTGTTCTCTTGGAGGGTGACAATTGCTGGCAGGAGGAGATGTGGGTTGTGTGGGCCATGTTGGCCTTGCTGTGCCTGCTTGTGCTCGGCTGTCGGCTGTCAGGAGGTGGCACGGGCCGTGCCTCGTGCGCACCTTGGTCAGGGGATCGCCCTCTCGCGGGCGCTTCGATTGCGCGAGGTCGAGCATGGCTCGATCGTCCGTCGCGGCGGGGGTTGGCGGCAAGGGAGGAGGGGAGCGCGGCGCGCGGCCTCCATGACCCTATTACCTATTGGTTTAACCATAGTTGGGCCGAAGGTAGTGTACCTGGGCTGTACCCGGACCCCGGAAACCGAACAGAAAGGAATGAAGAGGCGAAGGAGAGGAGGCTGAGGAGAGGGAGATAAGGGCGACGTCAGTAGAAAGGGCGTAGTGAAACCTAGACGGTAGTAGGTGTTAGGTGTTAGCCTAGAATCTAGCTTGAATCTTCAGATTTTTAAAAGTTAGTCCTTGTGCGCGATGAGCAATGAGCTTTCTTATTAATGAAGTGGGCTACACCAACACCAACACTACACACTATGCGCTCACACAGCCCCAAGCGCACACTCGGACTGTCCACGCTGTGCACACACGACAACAACTAAGTTTATACTTAGTTCGCCCATGGGGGGGCACGAGCCCCCCTCTCTCTCCACTCCTCCCCTGCCATGGGGGAGGATCCACCCACTCTCCTGGCACGCCTGATGGCCTGCCAGGAGCACACCAGCCCTGCTGACCCATTCCTCTCCCTACAGGCCCGCCTGACTCGCCCGCCCTGGCCCGTCGTGGCCTGCCCATTCCTCTGACCAGCCCCTCCTCCCCCTGGGCCCCCCTCTTCAGGACCCCCCAGCCAGCTCCAGTCGACCCGCAGGGCCGCGGAGCGCCAGCGAGGGAGAGGTAGGAGGGGCCAGGGCCATGCCCCAGCCTCACCTGCCCCCCGAGCTGTGCTCCCAGGCCCTGCAGGCCATCTGGGGACCTGAGCGAGGGGCCGCAGGTGCGCGCCATGGGCCCCCGCCGCAGGGAAGAGAGGAGGAAAAGGGAAGAGGGAGGGGAGGGGGGAGCGGCAGCTCTCCCCTCCGGCAGTAACGTGTCTTCTCGCCCCGTTTGGGTAAGAGAAGACGGGGGCGCAGGAGGGAAGGGCCGCGGCTCGCCGTGGCCACTCGCACTAGCGAGGGAGATTAGCGCTTCTGGGCTCCTATCTCACGAGTGCCCCCCCCCCCCCCCCCGCGTTGCTTTTACCCGAAAGGGGTTTTCCCCCAGCGTGGACTCGAGGAGAGGACGCGCTGGGGTGCGCGGGGTCGGTGCATGCATTGGGGGGAGGACGAATACCCCCCCCTCCCCCCGGTAGCACCCGGACACCTGGCTCGTCAGGCATGGCGGGATTCCGGGACGGAAAAGTTGTGTCCAATTAGCTAGTGGGGTTGGCTAGGATATAACATTGATTATTTTAGAGTTGTGCACACACGACAACATGCACACCACACGCCTTCCGCTACGACGTTCTTCGTTATATCTTGTAGCAGTATGCGTTAGCTGGCTGAATGTCTGAGACGCATCATCATCTAATGAAAATGCATTCAATCCTCCACAATCGGGATTGAAATCTCGCATCCGTCGATCAAAGTCACGTCATCTCTCCTCACCTTCTTTCGGGAGGATCTAGGAGGTAAAGTCATGCACCGTCACTTGCTTTGCTTTCCATAGGCATGTCGACCCGGGCAGGCAGGCTCATCTGTCACACAAACTTCTCAGCTTCAAGTTTCTACGCGTTCATCCCGCTTCATTGGTTGCCGATCAGATTCCCCACTGTCTTTGAGAGAGAGAAGTCGTCGACTGCATCATCAATACGATCAGCAAAGGCAGCTAGCGACTCGAGTGTGACCTCCGGGTGGCTTCCTGTTTCTGACCATGTACCATTGATAGTTTTGCCAACTACTTGCATGCTTTGACCCACCGCACTATTGACCGCGGCTTGAGCTTCCTCCATCCCATTGGACACGGCCAAGATTCCATCATCCATTGCTTGCATTGATTGGTCTAGCACCTCTTTGACACCTAGTTCAGTTGCAGCCGCACCAACAGCCTCTGCGACAGCAGCTTCAGTCTCCCCGAGAGCGTCCTCGATGACCCTGCTCATATTGTTCACATGACTATCAATCTCATGGCGAATAACATCAACCGTTTCCGACGCGTAGGGCAAGCCTCCTTTTGCTCTCTCAAGTCCATTTGTTGCAACCGATTCAAGTGTGTCCTCAAGACTTGCTACCGCCTGATCGACGGCGTCGAGGGCAGCACTTGCGGCGATTGCGGCGTTGGCAGTGGCAGCGGACGCAAGAGCTGCCGCATCTGCGGCTGTTTTGGCAGCCTCAAGCGTTGCTGCACTAGCAGCGCTTGCTGCCGCTGCGGCTGCTTTGGAAGCTTGAGCAGCTGCAGCTTCGGCTGCTGCTGCTGCTGCTTTTGCGGCTGTCTCTGCTTTGGCACTCACACTCTCTACCCCAGCTTCTGCGGCAATTGCTGCGGATTCTGCAGCGGCACTTGCTTCAGAGGCAGCCGCAACGGCAGCAGCTGATGCTGCCTCTGCAGCCGCATACGCACTGGCTGTGATGGACTCGATGCCACTGTTTAAACCGACATTCAGCACTGAATCATGGACTGCCTCAAAGACATTCAGTACCGAGCTTCCTACGTTGCCTATATTTGCAACGCTCATGACGGATTCGGCAGACAGAGCCTCAGAAAGCGAAGAATCCCCGTCTTCCGAGGCGGGCTGAGCGTATTCGTCGGCAGCGACCTTCCACCCAAAGTTCATTGGTCCCGTTGAGTGCACAAGGTTCGACTTAAGTGTGCCAGCTCCTTGCTTTAATCGTCGAGCAACATCTCCAAGGAATCCGTTCGTCGCGGCTATAAATTGATGGGTTTCTTGGTCTGCGACGTGAGCCTGAGAACGTAGGTTTGGTAGGCTCAGCAAAGGCACGGCAAATTTAATTGCATTCAACGAGCTCCCATTATTCTAACAACACACTGATAGAGTGTGAACCCTCACAGCTCGAGCTGGGCTCCAAGCGCACCATAGCCGATGCAGCCTGCTTGATGGTGGCCTTCGCGCCAGCAAATTCGGCTTTGACTTCTTCTCGCCAATCGATGCTCGCGGCCATACTTGCTTCCTCTTTGACAAGTTTGGCAAACTTCCTTAAGGCTTCTCGGTCAGCGGATGTTGAATCTCGCGCAGATTGCCCCGCCTTGGCTGGTCGAACACGGCGTCGCTTCGCCCATTCAGGTGTCGACAGGAAGTCTTCGTACGGAGCGGGCCCGCCGAGGACGCCAGATGTCACGGCACTCAGCCCCGCAAGGATGCTGAGCCCGCGTTTCTTGCTGGCGCCAGATCGCTTGACAGACGATCCTGGATCTGTCGACGCCGCGGGGGATCGCACGACAGGGGTTGGTGTCGAAGACATTCCACACCGAATTGATTTGAACGGCGAGTACTGCAGCGACGAAGCGTGCTGGATCTCCGCGTTCTCTTTGGACTCCATGGTGAATGGAGGGTGGAGAGAACAAAGAAAGAGGCCGACCGACCAGGTGCGTTCGGTTTGAATTGCGATTACCCCTTCAAGCAACAACTTCCACTCAATTTATTTATACCCCAGTCCTCCCCTCGGTATTTCAGCTCATTAAGTCAAGAAGGCGCCAAAGCGCCAAAGCCTGAGCAAAAGCATTAGTACTCTAGCATAAAAAATCTGAAGATTTAGGCTACAACTGCTAGCTGAAAAGGACCACACGGCATTCTCTTCCTTGTTCGGTCTGTCAGCAGGTCCCTGTGCGTTCCGTGATAAAAAAACTTCATAATATTCTTATACCGCACTCGCGCCGGTGAATGGAACCACTACCTACACATAGCATACTTTCTACGCCCCCACTCCCCCGGCCCTCCCCCCCCCCCCCCCCCCCCCCCCCGCCATCAGGCGGCTCCCTCCGTGCACTACTAGGGGGATAGGGGCAAAGGGCTTAGATTTAGATATGGTCCGGTGGCCCGCGCCCCCCCCCCGGCAGTTATCCGTTCCTCCGTTCCCCCCTTCCTCCTCTGCCTACCGGGCTGGTGGCGGCCTCAGACCCGACTTATCCTGTAAATAGGTGTTGACTTACCCATTTTTCGGTGAGCGGAGCTCTCGCTCCGCCCACCCCCTTCTCCGCGCTCTCTCTCCCCTCTCCTGCAGGCACGCGCGATGGCGCGCTTGGGACAGGCCTGCAACTGCCCCTGGCGACCCCTGGAGGCTCCTGGAGGCCAGCTCAGGGGGCAGAGGAGGCTGGGGCTAGGCCATGGCCTCCCCTGCCTCTCCCTTGCTGGCGCTCCTGGGCCTCAGGGGCCCCCACTCTGCACCTGTTTGCCTGTCGAACAGGGGGGAGGGGGGGTTGGAGCGATGGGCTGGCCACGACAGGCCAGGACCAGGACGCGCGAGGCAGGCGAGCCTGCCACTGAGAGAGTGGGTCAGCAGGGCAGTGGGCTCCTGGTAAGCCATCAGGCGTGCCAGGAGCATGGGTGGTTCCTCCCCCATGGCCATGGCAGGGGAGGATTGAAGAGAGGGGGGGGCTCGTGCCCCCCCATGGGCGAACTAAGTATAAACTTAGTTCCCGGGGCGCTCAAACAAAGCGTGCTTATAGAGACCCCCGAGTAATGCCTCACTCAGGCCCAGCACTTGGCTCGTGGGCCACCCGACGGGCGCGCCAAGCTGCACGAACAAACCAAGGTACTTCTCGCCGCTTTAGCTTGCCAATAGGCTACAGCAAAAACGGCAGTGCAAGATCACCATCCGTGAGGCGACTAGGCTGCCTCCAGATGTAAGGGGTGAGGGTGAGTGAGGGTGGTGGTTTACAGGGTGCAGCAGTGCGACGGTCTCTCATGCGGAGTCTAGAGTAAAGGGTAGCCGAAACACCCTCACCGAGTTTGCGAGCGCGGCGTCAGCAATGATAGGCTCATCGCTTGGAGTTCCCCCACGCGCTGCGTTGAGCACTTGCAGTACGTGCTCAATCTGCGCAGGCTCGTTCCGATCCTTGACACGGCAGCCCTGCTGCCATTTCTCCTTCTTCACCTCTTCCCACTTGGACTTGCGCATGTGTTTGGCCCCAACATGGGAGGGCTTGATGCCGCACCATGGTGCATCCGTCTCAAGGTGAAGCCGGTCCAAGGGCACCTTGGCAGCAACCTCAAAACCCTGTTGCGTACGCAGACTGCAACCGTTCAAGCCAATGTCGATGCCCAATTTGAGCAGTGTCTCCAGCGTTGCTTCGTCACCATCAAACGAATGAATCACCGCTCCTTCAGCCAGGGCTTCAGGATAACATCGACAAGCCGATTCCATGTCGCTTGAGGCATCTCGCGAATGCAGGAAGAGAGGCAAGTGCACCTCGGCCGCGAGTTTTAGCTGAGCGTCAAAGGCGAACCGTTGTACCGCAGCTGGGCTGAAGAAGAGACGCGCGTAGTCGAGCCCGCACTCCCCTACAGCGACCACTGTGCCATCGCTGACTCCATCCCGAATTGCCTCGCGCAGCGCTTGCACATGACTCGCAGCAGCGGCCACGACTTCGGCTGTACCCAGCAGGTGCTCCTGCGCCGCTGTCAGAGCAGTGATCGCGGCCTGCATCTTATCGACAGCGTCCGCAGCTGCATCTGACTTGTCGACAGCTTCCTCAGCTGCCGAAACGTCTGCCATGAGCATCATCAACTCTGAACGTGCTGCTTTCGGCAGAAAGTTGAGGCTGCGCGTTGGATGTACGCCGACCGTCGAGTAGAGGGCGACAGGAGACGTGGCCCGCAGCTCTCGAATCATCTTGATCGCCGCGCATGCCTCCTCCAGGCTACCAGCTGTCACCAAACATCGCTCAACTCCAGCCTCAGCTGCACGGGCCAGCACGTCTTGCAGGTCATCCGGGTGGACCGTCTTCCCCCTGTGTACAAGGTGTGGGCATGCGGCGTACTGAGACGGGTTACAAGATGACTCCCATCGGCCTCCGAAATCGCGCTCCACACGAGCCACCTCAGACTTGGCGGAGTCGTGCTCCGCACCTGTAGTTTCCGCGGAACATCGGATCGAGCAGGTTGGCACCAATGTCGCAGAAGCGGATGCGCCGACTGGAGGAAGGTGGGCTTATGAAGGACGGGGTGGAGGTGCTCATCTCAGCGTCCGAGAGCACCGTGTGCGCGCGCACGGGCAGGCTTCCCGCACGGACTTGAGCGATGAGTAGCGAGAGCGCGTCGACCGATGTCAGCATCCGACGGCTCTTCAATCCCCTCATGTCGTCCCTCTCCCAGGTGCTTGTACTCCTACTCTCACTTACTTTAGTAGGAGTATCCTCTACATATCCCTGTAAAAGCAGCCTAAACTGAAAAATAGAAATCGAGAGAAATGTGAGTTGTTCAATTGTTTACTCTCTAAAACGCGTCAGAGTTTTATTGTTGTGTTAGTATAACCTTAGTGCTGCGGGACCGTAGCCCTTCGACGGCAACGGAGCCCCTACCCCGCGATGGGGGTGTGCGCGGTTGGCGCATGGCTCGTCCGGTGTATGTGGCTAGGAATGCTAGCTAACAAGATGTCATACGACGCTATAAGTTCTAACGTGGTACCCCCGCCGAGAGGTCACCGCAATCTCCATGACACCAGCGCGCGCGTCGACGCTCAAGGGTGCAACACATCATCGAATGGACTCGACGCATTCGATGAAAATCTTTCCTTCGAATTTGTGGCTGCCGAGCGGGCCACACGTTCCCACAACTGGTGGGACCTGGACAATATGGTCAGTCTACACAAATTCTTCAGTGGTGGCCGATACCAGATCCGCAAGCATTCACCAGTTCAAGGGTGGGAAGGACACTTTACCACATCGAATCACTCCAAGCACCCCTCAGCTCTTACTTCTACGGCTGTGGGGGTCGTGCGGCGAAGGCAACGGCCGTCCGCTCTGCACCACGGCGCCGGGCAGGACGATCCTCGTCGAATCCCCCCGGACGCCATCACGCGGAAAGGTCATCCCGGGCCGGCATGGTCTCCACAACTCGCTCAACACGAGCAGGAAGACTGCCATTGCTATGGGGAAGATTCGATCTCGACGGTTCAAGATACGATCTCCCCCTCGCATAACTGCCCGTCTTCCCCGCTTGTATCGTGGCAGAAAACTGCCCGCCTGTCTTCTCTGTCCCACGCCGCGGGCGATTTCCAGGAATCGCAGATCGTCCCCCGCGCGGGGAAAACGCCGCGGGGCGCCGTCAGGAAGCTGCAGTTTCCCCCCGGCGCGGGGAGACCGCCAAGAGGCCCGAAGTCGCGTTCCGTCAAAAGAGGACCAGGTGGTTTTTCAACATATCTGTTTTCTTTTTTAGTTATTAACAACAGTGGTACAAAACAAAGCTAATCGCCGTATACGAGATGTACATAGAAACTTTTTCCTCTAATGCCCACATTAACGTAAAGTCGCCGTATACGAGATGTTTCGTTTACGCAGCACATGTGATTACTTGCAATCATTGTGCACGCCGTGCGTATGCGCATCGACTTCCCCCCTCGCGAGGGCGCCGTGCGTGCGCATAGAAACTTTTTTCCCTAAGGCCCACATTAACGTAAAGTAGCCATATACGAGATGTTTCGTTTGCGCAGCACGTGTGATTGCTTGCAATCATTGTGCACGCCGTGCGTATGCACATCGGCTCCCCCCCCCCGCGGGGCGCCGTGCGTGCGCATAGCAACTTCCAGGAAGGTGCACGCCGTGCGTTCACTCTTTCCGCGGGGGGACTCTGGACGCAGAGGCGGTCGGGAACCGCGGGGGCACCCCTGGGACCGGGGAAAATATTACCGTAAAAAAAAAACTTCTGAAGATTCAGGGCTACACACCTACTAGTTATGGGATTTCCCTTCGCTATCTACACCGCCCTTATCATCCCTCCCTCCACCTCTTCCCCTGCCCCCCTTCTTTCCTTTTTCTTCGGTTTCCGGGGTCCGGCCTCGGTGCGCTACCTGAGGCCTGGTTTAGAGTGTGGGGTCCGGGCAGGCCTTCTGGAATTGTCTTTGTTGTCGAATGTGTCCGTCTGGTCGCTTTTTGTTTGTTTGGTTTATATCCCGGTTCCATTGTCTCTACCAGCGGCTTAGGTAGGTGTATCGATGTTTCAATTTCCTTTGTTCCCTTGGTCCATGGTCCCCTCGACAGCGTGTGCGATCCCCAGCTTGGAGGCTAGTTCCACTAGCTCCGCGCTGGGCTTAAGACCGCCTTTGTCGTTCCTGTTGAAAACGGGTCTCAGGTCATTCATGTCTATCCTTTTTTTAGGCTGTCTTCCCATGCCCGCTTGGGCGGTTCTCGCCGAGTCGGTTTCTTGTGCGAAGAGGAGTGCTTTACTTAGTATGGTGTATCTCTCTATTATTCTTATTAGTATGGATTCTTCCGAGTATTTGATGCCGTCGTAATGTATCCTATAGAAGTCCGTGAGTATATATCTCCACGCTAATAGGTATAGTACGTATATCGCTTTTGGGGCGTCTCCTTTTGGGTATATGAATAGGTTGTCTACAATTGTTTCTTCCCTGCTCCTTTCTAATCCTGGTGTGAACCGTGCAATTTTATTCAGTTCGCCTAGGATGTTAGTTATCCCGGGGCATTCGCCTAGGTGTATCGAGGATTCATCCGTTTCCCCACAAATGCGGCACGTGCTGGTTCTGTCTGGAAAGCGGTTGTACGTGCCCACTCGCCTGTGTGTGATATGTTTGAAGTGTAGGTGCATGTCCCTCGCCGTTACCATTGGCGTGGTGTATAGTCGCGCCAGGTGCGCCCATGTGTCCCCTGGTATTTGGAGTTTTTCCTCCCATTTGGCCGGCCCCGTGAGGCGTTTGCGTTTGCGGGAGAATCAGGGTTTCGCCTTTGGCGATGGGGGAGCGTCAGAGTTTTATTGTTGTGTTAGTATAACCTTAGTGCTGCGGGACCGTAGCCCTTCGACGGCAACGGAGCCCCTACCCCGCGATGGGGGTGTGCGCGGTTGGCGCATGGCTCGTCCGGTGTATGTGGCTAGGAATGCTAGCTAACAAGATGTCATACGACGCTATAAGTTCTAACGAAACGAGAGAGAGCTGCACGGGGAAACCTGAGTGGAGAGTGAGATTTTCCTCGTGTCGGCGGACCGACAGCACGAGCGAGGTGGCGACGAGAGTTATGCTGCTCGGCGCTCTCGCCGCGAGTTCATGCTCGCTGCTTGCCTTTGACGCGCTGGCAGTGTCGCTCCGTGAACTTCATGTCGCCCGCATGAACATCTTCGCCGAGCGGGACGGCGTTCGCATTGGGCCATCTCCGGGCAAAGGGTTTGGAGTGTTTGCAACACGCAGACTACCAGCAGAGGCGACCGTGGGTGACTACGTGGGAGAGCAACTTACGCAGCGCGAGGTGGACGCGCGCTACTCGCAGACGTGCGAACTGGACGACTCAGACCGTGAGTGGTTGGAATCGCGCAGACGTCGCGGCGTCAGTTGTACAGGAAATTGTGTGTAGCGCATATGCCATGCAACCTCCACATCTTCCATGCAGTGCATGCAACTTGTGGCAGTCCGAATCCCTGCTCCTTCTGACCTCCAAACGCCCCGTCCTGGTTCGACAGATCTTTTCAAGGTATCGGGTAATTGCTTCATCGACTCAGAAGACCCCGCAGTGGCCA
Source organism: Isochrysis galbana (assembly GCA_018136815.1). Classification (NCBI taxonomy): domain Eukaryota; phylum Haptophyta; order Isochrysidales; family Isochrysidaceae; genus Isochrysis; species Isochrysis galbana. The sequence goes on from CM030931.1 coordinate 4,714,779, forward strand.
CATGGACGCGCTACCTGAACCATGGCACACCCAACCTGAGGGTAAAAAGCTTGGAGAGGGGGTATGATGGCAGTCCGCGTGTGTGGTTTGTCGCTACACGCGACATCGATCCGGGCGACGAATTGCTATGGGATTATGGCGAAGACTACTGGTTCGAAGACGACACGATAGCATAGTCATGGAGGCGATTGGCCCCGATTATTTAATCACGCCTCATCTTAGCCTGCTATTGCTATTTCTCCTATTTTTTGCCCACTCTTGAATTCAGCCGTCAGCCGTGCTACCAGCTGAGTGCGACGTAGTCCATGGACAACGCAAGAAGCCGGCCTGGCGTCGGCAATTCGGAGTAAGCGGATCTCACATTTGTCAGGCCCCGAATTCGTACTGGCATTGGATAGCTTGGTGGAGGTTTGAGGTTGGCGCGTGCGCAGAGTGTATTTAATGATTGATTATTAGTATTGGATGGCCTTGGACGTAATTACTACTCTCAAGCACGCGTTCTACACCCCTACGTCCCTGGCGTGACTCAACCTACTTTTATAAGTGGGGGTCAATGGGGGCCTCGCGAGGTCGTTTGCCTTCATTTGGTACGCCTCGTTTCCAAATACGCGATGCGCCGCTCCCGGCACAAAAAAAATCTTCTAGTATTTGAGCAAAGGCACCCACCTCACAGTGCTCAACCATGTCTATAAATGGAATGTCGCCTGATGATATGTCGATTCGGAATTAACTCCCCACCTCCAAGAATTGTTAGAAGGTGTCGATTCGGATTCAGCTTCCCAAGTAAAGATTGAAAACAAAAGGCCGCTTATCGATTCGGGTTCAGCTCCCGTAAAGATTGAAACCACAAGGCCCAGTAACATCAAATACAAAAAAGCTCGGCCCTAGGACACCGGGTCGAGCTCACCATGAGGGCGCTCCTGCCGAGCGAGTCCACCGCGGCAGGGGGCGTACATCTCATGCGAGCGTCTCCACGGGGTGCTCCTCAAGCAGCGCCATCACGCGCGATTGGTCTCCCCGCTGGCAGGCACCCAATCGGTCCTCGGCCGGAGACGACGCACGAGGGAGACGCCGCCCGGGGGGGACATTCGCCCATAATTTCTTTATCAATGATAATGGAAGTGCGAGTAGCCATGCCACCAAAGGTAAAAATGAAACCCCCGTCCTCAGCATCATATCTTGAACTGCAAGCCAATTTGACCTCAAAAAACCAGCATCAGCATCAGTTACCAATAAAGAATTCGAGAACCGAGTGGCACGCTCTGAGCAGCTAGCCCGGAAAGTCATCCACTCCGCCAAAACGTGCCCCCCTCGATGAAAAGAAAACGCGCGCACTTCCAGCTGCCTCCTCGTCACGCATGACGTGGCCGCCGCGCAGCCGCCAGGGTCGACGAAGGATGCATGGTCGCCGGCGGCCACATCCAGAACGTTGCGTTCATGTTAGAGCGTGAGCTGCCACGATATGCCGCTGCTGCGAAGGATTTCACAGTCGATCCGGTCGATGTACATGACTTTACAACAAAGGTGTTGCATTGGTGGGCATGTAATTGCACAAAGATCCCGACATGGGCACTTGCCGCCCGCATTGCCTTTTCATTGACTCCCAATTCGGCCGGATGTGAGCGTGTATTCTCTCTTGTGAAGTGTATGTTTGGTTCTTTGCAGACCTCCGCTCTCGCCAATCAAATTCAAGCCGGACTCATGTTGCGGTACAATGATCGTGATGTGTGCTAAGTGCTATGAAGCCAGACAGCCAAACTAGAGCTATCTATGAGTCTCTCCTTTTGTTATTTTTATTTGCATTCTCTCTACATCAAATAACGGCTTAAATCGTCGATGATGACGCGATGACGCGGCATCGGCGGCGGCAGCACGCGGTGCGGCGATCGCGGCGCAATGAACAATGAACGAGCAACTCCGAGCAACTTCGAGCAACTCTGCGAGCAACTTTGCCCCTTTTGGGGCCTATTTCAAGCAACTTTTGCGAGCAACTTTGGGGGTCTGAGCGAGCAACTCTTGTCAGGCCCTAGAACTCGTGTATACGAATACGCCATACAAAACGGGAAACGTCGCGCTAGACGCAATTACGGTCGCGGACATAACGAAAGCCACGCTCAAGGCGTCCCGGAAAAACGACCCGCAAGCGGCAAAACTCGCATGAGAAAAAAGGCTACACATCACGAAGGACAAGTGCTGGAAACACGTAGCCAGGCTATACACACTACCACTACTAAAGCACACTGACAAACACATGCACTTCAAACATATTACACATAGGAGGATAGGCACCAAAAACAGATTCAGTGAGAGCCCAACGGGGCTGAAGTCGGGCGTGCAAAGGGCCACCTCTGCTGCCCCGGCAGCATCCGGGCCGTTCGTCGCTGCAGCACTCTCGCAAGCTGCACCACTCCCGCAACACTGGGAATGCGTGACGCTAAGCCTTCGCCTTCTGAAGGAGCCCAGCCGGAGAGCGCCTGACTCACCATTGGTTGCCAAATCTGCGACACCACTGACTTCGGGCGCTCGACTGGCGACCTCTACGGCCTCAGCAGCATCCTCGCAGTTTGCCGCTGCAGCACTCCAGCAACCCCGGGAGTGCGCAACGCTACCCCTTCGCCGTCTGAAGGAGCCTAGGCCCGAGACATGACCATTAATGCAAGCCGGGGCGCTCAGATGACCCGCCCGCCCGCCCCCGGGCTCTGCCGGGGTCTCTGCAGGGCCTGCTGGGACATCTTCACCTGCGTCTTCACCTGCGTCGGCGTGCGGCATCGGCCAGCGGCTCAGTGCAGCCGCCGATATTCCCAGTTGTAATTATTTTTTATTCTGTCCCGCCAGCGGCCAACAAATTTTTGTCGACCGGCGAGCAACGTCGAGCGCCATGGCGTCCTGGTGCTCCAGCTCCTTGTCAGTCGCGAGCCCGGGCGAATCCTGCGGGGCGAGGGTCGGACGTCGGGACAGTCAAGGAGCATCCTGTGACGGCCGAATCGGCCGTGTGCGAGCTGTGTGTGGTGCGCGCATGTGCATGCGCGGACGTCATCGCGTCATCGCTGGGGCACCAGGGCTTGAAATTTGTTTTATAGGCAATATGGGGCGTCGGACCCCTAATTTGATAAGTGTGTAGGTACCTTTTAGGGTAAAGAAACACATCTCTCAGTGGGAGCGACGTCCAGTTCGGCTCGTGTGAGCCGCCAGACAGAGCGTGTGCAAAGGGGGGGGGGGTACGACGGGACTTCGCACCGTCTTTTCGGACGAGGATTCTGAAAAGGCGGGGAGACCCTCCGACCCGCTTTCGCCGGGGCTTTCCGCTCACTGTCAAAAATGTCAGCCCCCCCAATGTTACTACTTAAAAAGCCCTGTTTGACCCAATTTGACCGCCCTATCCCTATCACCTATCATCGCTCATTGCTCATTGCGGTATGTCTAGTGACTAGTGACAGTATTCTACTATAGTACGATAGATGAGGGCTAGTAGCTAGTAGCAAGTGCGTGACGAGGTGTATCATGAGTCTAGTGACGGCGAAAGTACGAGACGCCATCTTGGATGTCATCATGGAGGAGTGACAGTACTCTACTATAACTCCTTCATACAGTTAGACAGTCAGGGGAACGGCGGACGGGTGGGCGGGCGGGCGGGGGGAGCGGGGTGCGGGGTGGGATGCGCTGAAGATGTGCTGTGAGCGCGCGCGGGAAGGGGGGGGGGTTGGGAGCGGGCGGGGGGGGGGAGGGAGGGAGGGGGACGCACGCGCGGGGAGGTGCCGCAAGAGGGGGAAACGAGCCAGGGGCGAGGGCTGCTGTAGAGCCGTCCAGTTGGGCGTGCCAATGCCATCACGCGGGCAAGGCGCGTCGCCGTCGTGGCTGCCGCCCTCGCGCGACCCGTTTGTCAACAAGCTCGTCGAGAGCGGCTACCGCAAGCGACAGCAGCGGATGAGTGCGCCACCTTCCAAGCAAAGTGGGCACAGGCCGCTCCCCACACACAAGACCGCAGCTGGATCGTCTAACAAGCGCGTCGTCACCGCCGGCGAGTCGCCTGGGCTCAAGCTCTCCACTACGGTTGGCGAGATGGCCTCCAGACCGGCGCCAGTGTGCCACTGCCCAGTGCCCGCCGAGCCGGCCAACCCAAAGAGCATTTCCTCTGTTGACGTCGGGCCTGGGCTCAAAGGCTCTGCCGGGGGCCCACGCGCCTCTCACGCGCCGAAAACTGTGAATGAGATCAAGGTGAAGGCATTGCAACGTCGGCACCCTGTCCCGGCAGTCTCGCAACGAGCAACGCTCACAAGTGTTGTTGGCCCGCCAGAGCCATCGCGCCAAACCATCGGTGCCCCATCGTGTGCAATGCCGACTCACCCCGCCAGACGCGCCGTTTTATCGACCAAGACGCAGGGGGATCCTGAACGGCGAGAAGGTGGCTGGACGCCTTGTATGTCCACTGTCCAGTGGACTGGAGGCCAGGAGGGTTCTTTTCGCCGCATGAGCCCGACAGCTCATCGTCGAGACGTGCTCTCGCCCGAGCAGCTGAGATCACCGCCAACCGTCCCTGCGTCGCCACCAACCCCTCTCACTCCTGTCGACCCACCTAGGCCAACATCCTCCGATTTTACTCGTGCAGCAGATACGCTCCCAACACCGTTTGCCGCTCTGGAGAGAGTGCAGTTGGGAGATGCACACGCTTTTGGCTTTCTCCCTACAACTCTCGCGGAAGGCGAAGGGATGGAACATCACTGGGACTCCAAAGGCTTTATCTTGCCGATGGGGGGCGATGGACGTGCGCACGAGGAAGGCCGGTGCACCGAGGATGCTAATCAGGATCCCTCTAGGTCTGATGCAGCGCCGAGACTTGCCCCCGAAATAGGCCTGACCGTGGACTATATATCAATACCTGACCAACAATCATGCAGTCCAGTGAGCAAGCAGGAGCGAAGCCCCCTCACGCCGCGTCACCATTCGCCACTGCAAATGACGAGGACCGGCTCCGCTGTCGGAGGGGGGCCGGCCATGGCTGCCACTCCATCCACCCCACTTGCTGAAACCTCCTTGGGATCCAATGACCTGCCATCGATTGAGCTCCGCTCGTTGGAGCGCACATGCGTTGAGGCCCTCAGTTCTATGACCACCGCATCGCAGCTTGCTCCCAATAAATCTTCGCGCACGGGCACAACTCCTTTTTCATCAAGCGCGACTTACGCCACATCTCTTCGCACGCGTCGCGCCGCCAGAGCAGCAGTGGCTCGCGCATCGCCGATCGCTTCAGCAACGGGCACTGTTGATTCTTCAAGGTCGTCCAGCCCAGGAAGGAGCCGAAATGCAGGCCCCTCAGAGTCACCTCTCTCAGCCACGCAAGACGGGCAAGAACGCACTCGCAAGCGCTCGCTTCAGAGATCACTAGCTGCTATCGCATCGCAAACCACATCGAAAACCATTGTTGCTCCACGCAAGCAGCTGCTCCAAGCCGCCTCCCCTACGTCATCGTCTTGCGAGTCGCCTACCGTCTCCTCCATATCCTCACGTTGTAGCTCGCCCGGATCAACATTGAGCTTGCCATCAAGCACATTGGCAACCGCCTCAGCCGCTACGGCGGACGGCACAAAGACCTTAGAGGCACAGCACCCGCAATTTGGATCGACCACGCCGCCCTCGTCTATTTCCGGTTCTCTGCAACTTCCAATGACATGCGCGAGCCACTCTCCGCTTGTGACGAAAGTCGGCCCCTCGTCACCGTCGAGCTCATCTAGTACAGGCGACAACACGGGATCCCCTGCATCGGGGCGCGTGGAGCGCTACCGTGAGCTAGTTCGCGCTCAGGCGAGGGCTGAATTATCAACGCGGCTGATCCATGCGCAAGAGACAGCCATTTCTTTTGTGGAGCCGCGCGGTGGCGCGGAGAATGTTGTGGATTCATGTGAGGTAGCTGCGCGCGTTTCTGTGAGCGAGATTCGGACGCTACACGACCTCATCGTTGCAGCTACACTCGCGCAAGGACACGCTGCGGCGCGAGCTGAACAAGTGGAGGTCGCGCTGGAAGAAGTACGTAGCGAGGTCCTCAGGGCCGAGGCGGCAGCGGAGATGGCGCGACAAGAGACGCATCGCGTTAATGCTGCTTTTGCAGCCTCCAAGACGAGGATGGCAAAGGTGCTCCTCGCCCGAAGGCAGCGAGCAACGTGTGCACGTGTGTTCGTGGCGTGGTCGCTCATTACTCGGGAGGCTTCGCGTAAAGTAGGTCGCCCTGGCCAGGCATCGTCGCCCCAGACATCCCGTTGCTCAACGGCGTCGCCGGGTGTGGCATCAACGGCACTCTCATCTCAGAAGCAAAGGACTCCATTGGCCGCCCAGACACCTTCCATGGAGCGGACGCCATGCATGCACGGAACCACACCGCACGGCGAACAAAATACGCCGGATGACGACGTCATCGCCATGTCGCGATTGCATGGGAAGGGTGAGAAGGCTCAAGACAAGCCAGCCATTTGTCGGCGTAGTCTTGTCCTCGACTCGCCATACAATCTCACAGCTGATGCGGCTCATTTGGGTTCAACTGAGCGACAAGAAGATGCTGTGCCTGGTTCGCCCACTGTTCTTGCGTTGGCGACGGAGCTACGCGTGGACGACACGACAGCAGATCCGTTACCGATAGAACGCTGGGAGCATGCCTCGTCTCAAGCGCTGCCCGATCGGATGAGTAGCTCACGAATCACTGTGCTCATCGCAGGGTCTCTATGTGGGCTCCTCGCCATATTGCTCCTCGCTCTTAGTGGGGTCGTACTCAATGTGGGCATCCGTGTCCCCGACCCATCATCTAATCCAGCGCATCTTGGACATGGACTTGGGGAAGCCGAGGTAACTACTAATCAACCTCCGCAGCTGAACGGGTGGGGGCGCTTACTTGTCGGAGCATGGCACCACCCCTTGCTTAGCGCATTGCCAATGGGCCTCAAATACACCCATCCTCGGAGGCAGTCCAAGCGATTGGCTTCAAATTCATTGCGATCACCTCGAGGTGGGCTTGCTTGCTCTTGCAACGGAGAGGGTGACTGCTTGTCTAATCACGGTCGCGGTTGCCTGGTACGCCAAAAGGAAGCGAGAGCGCAGGGCCTCATGCACGAGGTATGTGCGGAACTTGAGGAGAGGAGTGCTCGTACTACGAAGACGATAAGATCCAATGGCAACGAATGATGCGTTCAATCCAAAGTACCAACCACCCTTCAAGGCTCTCTCTCACGGCTGATGCCATGTGAGGGAATATAATGCACGTCTACATGGTGCGACGTGGGGCATCAGCTCTCTTCGGGCGCACAAGGAAAAATGCACTAGTACTTGCGTACTTCAATTTATGTGCGGACATCACCTTTCCTGCGGACTACCTTGCGCTTGGTGCCCAAGGTGCCCGCAAAGCCGGCATGCATGCAGCATGTTGCTTAAGCGATAGAGCGAGGTGGAGAAGGATTAAAGATTGATTGTCCGGAGAAGAAAACATCTGAAGATCCTGGGCTGACACCTACTACGGACTGGGTACTATCTACCTCTCTACCGACCTCGCCCTCATCTCCCTTTCCTCCACCTCCTTAACCTCCCCTGCTTCTTTCCTTTTTCTTCTGTTTCCGGGGTTTGGCCCAGGTGCACTACCTTGGGCCTGGTTCATAGTGTGGGGACTGGGCAGGCCTTTTGGTTGACTTCATTGATTGTTCAGAGATGAAGTATGAAGAAAACCCTTTTAATTGTAATTCTAATGCTCTCGCCTCGCACGCGGCCTTGGGTTTCTCTAATACAGCCACGCCCGCGCGCCGTCCTACTCCTCCAAACCTGCCTTGCGGCGTCTCCCCTCGTGCTCTACTTAGGGGCTCGGGTTCGTGGGGGCGGTAGTGTCGAGCGGAGCTCCAGTCGACCGGCAGGGGCGCGGAGAGCCAGCGAGGGAGAGGCAGGTGGGGCCTGGGCCATGCCCCATCCTCTAAGGCGTGGAATAGCTTCGAATTTCGGCTATGATCATAAGCAGCAGATATCAGATTTGTGCTATGGTCTACGGACACAAATAACGCGCTCGAGGCCATGTTCTACAGATACCAATAAATAATGTAGATCCGGGGACAGATAGATACTACTAATACTACTTATAACGCATAATACTATTTCTCTCATAATTATTTACAGTATATCACATTTCACATTTCACAGCTCGGCTGTTTACTTTATGAGTGGGGGTTTTGCACCCCCCCCCGATGGAGTGCGGTAAGAAATGGGACCCGTTTGCGTAAGCAAACGGGCGGAGAGGGGCGGCTGGCGACAGGTGGGAGATGAGGAGGGAGAGGCTCAAGGCGCCTACGAGAACCCTTGTGGCAGGTATCTCGAGGCGCAGTGTCTTTTATTCCTCGAGGATCGCTCGCGGCGAGAGCTGTAAGGGCCGTTCCGCTTCATGGACGAGAGGACCCTCCCCCCCCCCCCCCCCCGGTGTTTTTCCCCGCGGTGAGTCGCCCGACGTAGGTCGGTCCGCCTCACTGGGTTTTCCCCCATTGTAACTTGTGGGGAGTTATAATGGGAGCCGGGGGTTTGCGAGGGGGGAGATTTGTAGGGATGCATATGAGTATGTGTCTGCAACCTACTTTTATAAGTGGGGGTCAATGGGGGCCTCGCGCCCCCCTCTCTCCATTGCGGACACCCCCCGGGGTGGGCCCGTACACTCAACCCCAGCCCCTGCCCTCTGGCAGGGGCAGGGCACTCATCAATTCAGCCCAGACCCCTAGTGGGCGCGGGTCGCGAGCCGCACTCCCAGGCCCGCATGGGCCAGCTCTCGTACTGACTCCCCCCCCCATCCCTGGTCGCCAGGCAGACAGGGGCCTCAGGGCGGCACCCAAGGCCAGCGAGGCGAGCGAGGGAGAGGCAGGGGGGGCCATGGGCTGAGCCCCAGCCTCCACTGCCCCCTGAGCTGCCCCTGCTGGCCCTCTGGGCGCCCCTGAAGGACCTCTGAGAGCAGGCCATGGCGCGCCGCATGGCGACGCGCCGCAGGGACCGGGGCGGAAGAGAATGGAACGAGGGAGAGGGGGGGATTTGCACCCCCCCCGATGGAGTGTGGTGAGAAACGAGCCCCGTTTGCGCTAGCAAACGGGCGAAGGGGGGCGACTGGCGATAGGAGGGAGATGGGAAGGGAGCGGCTCAAGACGACTCGGATACCCTTGTGGCAGGTATACTCGAGGCGCAGTTGCTTATTTCTCGAGAACTGCTCGCGGCGTGAGCTGGTAAGGGCCGTTCTCCTTTTTTGACGAGAGGTTCCTCCCCCCCCCCGGTGCTTTTTCCTGGAGAGTCGGCCGGCGTCGTTCGGTCCGCCTCAATGGGTTTTCCCTCATTTTAACTTGTGGGGAGTTAGAATGGGAGCCGGGGGCTTGCGAGGGGGGAGATGTGGAGGGGTGCATAGGTGTATGTATCTGTGACAACAGCACGCGCCAAGGTGTACGGGCAGGTGCGCTGAGGGCTGTCGTGTTAGTACCAGACTAGTGAGAGTAGTGGTACTAATGCTCAGTTAGATTATTATTATGAGTATGTGTCTGTGCCATCACTTCAAGGCGTGCGGGCAAGTGCGCTGAGGGGTGTCGTGATAGTACCGGGCTAGTGGCAGTAGTGGTACTAACGCTCAGTTGTTTTATTATTATTATTCTCGGTCCCCCGATAGCTCTCGGTGGGGCTGTTGGCGATCGGGAGAAAATTTCCCCCCGATAGCTCCTGGGGGCCCCCGAGAGCTCCTGGGGGGCGTTGGCTCCTGGGGGGTAACATATGTCTAGTGCGAGCCGCCCGCCGGAGTGATGAGTCCTCGGTCCTCGGGTGGCGTCTGTGTTGAGCGGCCGACTTTGTGCTTTGTACCTACCCCGACGACACAGTGGTGCTGGGGTGGAAGTAATCGTCTCGAGTCTTAAAATAATATTCGTCGAGCGAATGGCGCATGGGGTCATGTGCTTCTGGTGGGCTCTCTAGATCTAAGGTATCGACCTAGAACTCAAAAATCAATAAAAACTGAAGCTGTGGTGAATAAATAATCTCCAAGAGCTTTGGAAGTTTGGGGTACAATTTAGCATTTACAAAACACGGCCCCTTTATCCGCAATCGCCGTTGCCGTGATCGCGCAGACGTTCAGGCGACGCTTGTGCATCCATCGCCCCTTAGCCCTGCTTAGAAGTCCGTCATGACGCCGTCTGTGCCCATCGAGACGCCACCCAATCGAATAGAAAATCAGGCTCAGCGCAATCTATCGACGACGTATTCACCACGAACGGCGGCATGCTGTGGCTCAAGCGCAACGCGCATCGGACATGGTATCGCATTGCTTGCTGCAAAACGGCAACGCATGGTTGGGTACGAGAGCCAAGCGTGCACCTCAAACCCATACGCAGCTCGCCATTATTGTCTACGCTATTAGCTTATAACACATTAACCTAGTGGATTCATGCTATTAGCATCAAGACTTTTGGCATGGTGGTGCATTTGTGGCGTGCTTCCCGAAGATGAGGAGACAAACACGGCAATCGTGCTCATCGATGTCGGCCACAATCGGAGCTGGACCTGAATGTACCCTAACAAAGATTGGCACAACGCTGGCACGTGCAGGCAGACATCCGCGGAGGACGAGCGCGCGGTCACTCGTCGTCTTCGGGAAGGAGGAATTTCTGCCAGTCCTCGCGATAGCACTCGCCGCCCCTCACCGGATCAAAGCCACACTTATAGAAGGTGCCATCCGCGGAAACCACGAGGAAAGAATTGGTGTTTTCGGGCGCAAAAGCACAGATGGTTCGTGTCAGTGCCTTTTCAGAGCCCGGCAACCGGAATTGGGCGAACGACCATTGCGACTGAATGTAGGTGGGCACCAACGATTTGGGGAGCAGTGATCCCAAGAATGAGAGGCTTGACCGTGGATTGTCTGGGGAGTCAGCGGCTGTGCTGATCGGCGCGTCGGTGACCGCATCCGGAGTCGACGAGGGAGGCGTGAGTTCGGGTGCCTTGTCACTGTCACTTTCTGATAGCTTGAATACGTGGATTGTGCCTAAGGGGGCGAAAAGTGGAGAGCAAGGGCGCAGTCACGGCGACGCACGTAGAGGCAAGAAACATGCGGCTCCATCGGTATGGCTGCGATCGCAAGAAACATGCGACTGTCCCAGTCCTCTCCTCGAAAGGCACACCCCCAAAGCCTGGTCTATCGGCTCATCCACAGCTAATCCATCAGGTCACCTATGGTCAAATAATGCGCTCGAAAGCGCGGCAGAGCGCTTTGCGGCGATTGCACACCATGGTCAGATCCCACGAGTAGCCAACTGTTATCCGCGTGGAAGCACATGCACTGAATGACAGCGGGCTCGGCACCGCGTCGCAGCTCTATGAGACGTTGGCCAGAGCGAGTATCCCATACACGGACAAGTGTGCCGCGTTCCGATGCTGCGAGGTGGTGGTCGCAGGAACATTCAGGTACGTGGGCAGTCTTCACCTTAGGCTAGCAACGGCGCCGACTGGGTGAGGGCGCCGGGAGAAGAAGGGGGGCTAGGGTGGAGATGCACACCAGTGGCCAAACGAGTCCCATCGGTATTCAGGGCGATGCAAGACAAGGCCGCCTCATGTGCTGAGATAAGAGTCGTGCGTGTTATGTCGAATAGCTCCGCGCGAACCTGCATGTGAGGATGGGAATTGAGGCAAGATCAAATCTCGCCCCACGCCTTACCGGATTGGTAGGGCAGATCTCCCTGGAGATCTTGGCTCGACCTCCGCAACCACGACACCACTGGGCTTGCTGTATGTGCTACGAGGAGGCTTTCGTCTTGCAAGGAGGCTTTGCACAATCCATTGGGCCAACGGACTCACATGCCCCTTTTGCAACCCACAGCACGCGATGACGCAAGCGCGGCTGTCGGTGCACAGCGCGCAGAGGCCATGCGGGTTGGAGATCGTCTCGATCGTATGGAGAAGATTGAGGTCAGAGAAATTGTACACGTAGATACGATACTCCAGTACGACAACAACACGCTCGCGGCTCATGCGCACCTGTGAGGCACGCGGGGCAGGTGCAGGAGCTCAGGAGCAGCTCGGGCACTCGGAGTTGAACGGATGGAATCTTTGCACATCGCTCAAGTGGATGCGTGCGCGGCAGCATGCTGCTACCCGTGCTGAGCATGCCGCAAGCCGTGCCGTGCCGGATATGACATCGGCTTCATTTACAGGAAGTGAATGAGCACTCCGATTCCGAGCGACCCACATCAGCGCATGGTTTTCGAGCAGAGAACGTGGCCTGTGCTGGATAAGAGTGCAGAGCGCAGTGCGTCATGGGAGTCGCGCCGCACCGCCTTCACTTCCGAGCGAAAAGAGAGTTCTCCAATGCAGCGATTCTGGTGGTCATCCCAGATCATTACCTGAGTCGTGGGGATCAAGACAGAAATGAATTGGGTTCCCGCACAGGGCATCCACTGCCGGAAGCACAACGTTGGTTTGGGGAGTAGAAGGCCACACCTTGTTTGTCGGGTACCTGGGCTTCCTCCCACCGCCGACCAATGCGAGGATGTTGCATCGAAATAGCATCTCGACGATGCCAAAGCCTCCGAGGTCAAAGTCTGTGTGGGATAGCAGTGTCCAACGGGTTGATGCGGATAGCTGAGTGCCGACCGATCACTCGGATGAGCTAGGAGGGCAACTGGGCGACGGTAACTGGGCGACGGTGCGTCGTGCGGCCCTCTCACCGCGCCGGTACGTCTGCCTGAACGGGTCGCAGTTGAAGATGCGGAAGCCAGAGTCGGTGCCACACGCGAAGCAGCCATTGTCCTGGTTGAATCCGACGTACAGGACTGGGCGGGAGCGGGCGGGAGCGGTGGGGAAGGGGGGGGGGGGGGGGGGATTGAGAGTGCTTTTGTGCGTGCGCCGCGGCGGCGCTGGCTGGGTGGCGCACGTTCAGACGACTGCGTGTTGGCGTCGAGGCGGAGTCCCATCACGCGCGCGAGAGACTCCTTCCACTCTCCCTCCCCCCCCCAACCCCACCCCCCTCCCTCTCTCTCTCTCTCCTATATCCCCACATCCTTTCTGTTATTCCCCTCTCACCCGTCCGCCTTCAACGACCGGGTGGAAGGCAGAGAGAGATAAAGAGAGAGGAGAGGGACAGAGAGGGAGGGAGGGAGAGAGGGAGGGAGACACAGATGGAGTACTTCTACATTAAGAGAAACAAAGAGCAAGACGAGTCCAGAGAGAGACAGCACCAGGCAGGAGGAGAGAACAAGGGTGACTACAAGTCGTGGATATAAATAATACGCATGGTGATGTAGTTCACCCGGGGGTCTAGAACGAGTTGTTTTGTAGGGGTTTAACCTGAGGTTTAACCTGAGTTGTTTTGTAGGGGTTACTATTCCCGAGGGGTGACGTCATCGTCGTCGTCGCACCGTCATTGGCTTGTCGCGCTAGCTAGCCTTCAATGGTTACTCTGATCTACATTGCTCTACTCACAGTCACTGGGCCCAAGATGCGTTGGGCTAAACACGAGGTAGGGCGGTCAAACGCGGCTTTTTAAGTACTAATATGAGGGGTGGTCGACATTTTTGACCGTGAGCGGAAAGCCCCGGCGAAAGCGGCTCGGAGGGTCTCCCCGCCTTTTCAGAATCCTCGTCCGAAAAGACGGTGCGAAGTCCCGTCGGACCCCCCCCCCTTGCACACGCTCTAGCGGCTCACACGAGCCGAACTGGACGTCGCTCCCACTGAGAGATGTGTTTCTTTCACTTAAAAGGTGCCCAGACATTTATTAAATTAAGGGTCCGACGCCCCATATTGCCTATAAAGCAAATTTCAAACCCTGGTGCCCCAGCGATGACGTCCGCGCATGCACATGCGCACCACACACGGCTCGCACACGCGATTCGGCCGTCAAAGGATGCTCCTTGACGGTCCCGACCCTCGCCCCGCAGGATTCGATCTGGCTCGCGACTGACGAGGAGCTGGAGCACCAGGACGCCATGGCGCTCGACGCTGCTCGCTGGTCGACAAAAGTTTGTTGGCCGATTGCGGGACAGGTGCGCTGCCGATCGCGCCCGCTCTGGCGCAGGTCGACCGAGCCCGTACCTAAAATGCCTTTGCCGCCCCAAACGGCAGGTTCCCGACTCGTCCCTCGACGCTGTGAGGCAGGGAGAAGACCTGCCGCCGATGCTCAACCAGAACGTCGGCGGCAGGTGTTCTCTCTATGTTTTCGTCGGCTCCTCGGATTTTCACGTGCATCATAGAGGAGGAGGAGGGCCAAAGCGCCGCGCAGCGCAGCGCGCCAAGAGGGCTGTATTGCAATGCTCGCCACGATTCCCGAGCGCGCGGTTGGGTAGTCTGCGGGGTTGGGAGGCAGCGTATCAATATCCTGGATGGGGCCCTGCGCGTAGGAGCGCGTAGGCAAGCCGGTGTCATCCCCCTCAGGTTGGGGCTGGAAGTGGTGTGGTGTGGGGCTGACGGCCATGCTGCGTGGGCAGGTGAAGCAGAAATCGGCCGAGTACGGTGGCATGAAACGCCGGTGAGACCGCCGACCGGTGTACCCGGACCATTTAGTCCGAACACCATCGACAAGGGGGGGCTGACCACCGCCGTGCTCTCGCTGGAGCGCGGCGAAGGTCGGCCTGTCAGGCGGGTCGGTCGCCATCGCTCTGCCTCGGATTCGGATTAGAGCGGGGAGAGAGACGAGGGGAAATCTTCCCCCGGTCCGACGATAAAAAATGTCGGCCTCCGGATCAAGAGTTTTTTTTTAACCCACTCTCCCCCACCTCTACCCTCCCCCTACGCCCCCACCCCACCCCACCCCACCCCCCTAGCGCCGCTGGACATGGCTCCCAATCCCAATCCCACCAGGGCCTCACGCTTCGGGGCTGCGCGGCCTCCTGCGCGCGCGCCGCGCCTCCTACGCGCGCCGCGTAACCCCCCCCCCCCGTTATTTGGACTGTATTTGTATCTGTATCTAGCACCGTATCAGGCCGTATCTGGGTGTTGACCCAGGTACAGCCGTATCTACCGTATCTGGGGGGCCGATGGTCCGTATCTCCCATGTAGGGAGGCGGCCAAATCGAAATCGAAATTGCGCCCGACGACCGATGGCTTGTTTCGCCACCACTACCGCGCACGAGCACGAGGATGAGCTTGACACTTGACATTTGACACTTGACTTGATGCGACTCGACGCTGATGCGGATGCTGGCGACGACAATGACAAACCCCACACCCCCTGCGTACCCTTGAAATAAGAAGCAGCTATGAGCTCGTGTACTTGGATATTTATATCATGTTAGCCACTGTTGCTGACATCTGCAAAGGATCCAAGGTATGACCCTCTCAATCTCTCCATCAACCCTCGCTGTCACCACCCGAGTCTCGACACCCCGAGAATGTACAACTAAAGAAGAGTCGACGAAACCCGTCCCCGCGCGCCCCCCCCCCCCCCCCCCCCATCACCCGTCGTCGCAATTGCGGCGCAGGGAAAGGGAGAGCGTGAGGGGACGGACCCTCTCTTCTCTCTCGCCTTCTTCCGCCATGCGCACTCTGCTGCAGCTCGCGTGCCTCGGCCTCGTCTTGGGTGCGCCCGCGAGTGAGACGGACGAGCTGATGACGCGCGCCGCCTTGGACGACGCAGGGCCCGACGGCCAACTGGTGCGAGTTGGTGAACATGGAGGGATGGGATGCAGCAAGCAACGGCTGACTGACACACCACGCTCTTCCCTGCCTGTGGTCACAGTCACCCGACGACGCAGAGGCGGTGCAGGATCAATTTGCGTCTCTTCTCATGCCCATCATCCTCAATGTTACTGGCAACCAAACCAACGGCACATGCACGGAGTGAGGCAACCATGCCGCAAGAGTGAAGCACATGCAGTGTTGCGGCAGGGCACCATGGCCTGCAAATTTGGCAAGCCCTTCCTATGCTCCTCCATGGACTCATGTCGCCCCTCCACGCCCTCGTGCAGCCCGTTTCCTGTGGACATTTTCAATTCGACGGTACGTGCCGACGGTGGCTTCAACAAACTGATGCTCGTCATCATTGAAGGCACTGGGCTAGGCATTGTTGGCGGCGATCGAGTTTACCTCGGCCAGCCGCTCACAGGTGCACTGAAGGCAATTACGGTGTGCGCCAATTGTTCACGCCCCATTATTGAACAGGCGACTGTGAGTCCACGTGAATGAAGCCATAAATGGGCCTACCGGAATGTCCCGAGGCATATGGCCAATAGCTATCCAACCGCAAACCTTCTCTCCGGATGCGCGTTGCCCTTCAGTTGGGTGGTCTAGGCATCTGGGCATTCGTCGACTACATGAACGTCATGTGCAATGCGATCTTCCTGGATGAACGCCTGCCACTAACCTTCATGCCGCAATCGTGGAGGGTCCGTGATGGCTCCGTTACGTTTGAAACATACTGGACCGACTGCAACCT
Source organism: Isochrysis galbana (assembly GCA_018136815.1). Lineage (NCBI taxonomy): Eukaryota > Haptophyta > Isochrysidales > Isochrysidaceae > Isochrysis > Isochrysis galbana. The sequence goes on from CM030931.1 coordinate 4,731,172, forward strand.
CCTCTTTGCCCGTGTGGCAGCCTTCATCTTCATTGTCCTCGCCTTCATGGTGCGTCTTTGTATCCATGTGGCCCGCAGCAATCACGACTTTCAGCTTTGTCATAGGCTTAGATTGATGCGCCCGAACGGTATCTTTTGAGCCATCCCCGCCCTTGCCCGTTTTGATCAGGTCGCTTTGAAGCTAGCGAAGACGTGCTTGTCAGCGGTGGTGAACATGCTCAAATCTGGGTTCTCCAAGGTGCCAGCTATGGGTTGATCAAAGTCATGTCTATGGCATGCGGCGATGCCACAGTGCAAAGCCCCGAAGACATTTGCTCCTTGTGACGGACATATCAGGATCCCACGTCCTCACGCAAATCGCCTGTGAGCCATGAACTTCGAAGTCGACCTCGCTTGTTTAACCAGGAGCACTTGGCATATCACACACACATTACTATGCATGCTAGGAAAATTCTTGCACCTGGAACATTGGCTTCTAGCGCTGCATGATGCCAGGATTGGTTGAAAGTCGTACCCGCGGAATGCTACAACCGAAACACAGGCCAGAACACACTTGGGTGTGGTGTCTCGGGAGTCCATCTCCAACCTCTTTGCTTTTTGAGGGGCTTGACGAACTAGCTAGCCCTAGCCGCAGCAGTATAGCATGCTGCTGTCTGCCATCGCGCCAGCATGAGATGCACGAAGCGAAAAATAGAACAATAATCCATCAGCCCCTCCCCCCTATCGTCATGTTGTCTCGCGCGCTCTCGTCGCGTGCAAGAAAGCCACTGACCGCTGAGGAGCACCTCAGGCGCTCCTCGATGGATCTGCCGTACTTAATATATCACCCTTCTCAATAATCATGTATTTGGTCGTCATGGTGGGGGGCCAGCCCCCTCGAGCCCTGAGTCCCCTCATGGACCATCATGGGGTAGCCCGGTCACTCACGCTTTTTAACCACTATCCACTATTTTCCGCACCCCGGCGTCCTAGGATTCCCCAGGGATCCCCTTACCTGCCCCCCCCCCCTACCTCCCCCCCCCCCCCGCGCGAGCCCCCTCTACGAAATCGCGTCCGGTGAGTGACTCCCCCGCCTTGTCCGGGTCCGGCCCAATGGAAGTCCATTTTGGGAGGATGGGAGGATCGCGCACGTAACGAGTAATACGAGCCTCAGCCGGAGACCGGAGACCATAAACAGCCTACATTGTCATTGCCAACGCCTCGTATTTGTCATATGCAAATGTTAATATTAATAGTCAAGGAACAAATAATTGCACTCTATCGCGGTGGTGCCCATGAGGCAACCACCGCGGCTTGGGCGAGGCAGAGCGCCACCGCCGATCGCATCGCCGACCGTATGGGTAGGTGCATGCCACGCATAGAAAGGGGAAAGGTAGGAAGTGGAGTTCAAGGTCGCATGCGCGGCGTGAACTTCATGTAATTCTGTTTGTGCAATTGCGTTTCGCCCCTGGTCATTGTGCAAATCGTGTTTTTCGCGGTCAAGTTCGAACAATGTTTTCTCTGATTCGAGTGACTTCTACTTTACACATAGTCTATCATACTACGTACGGGACAGGGGAGGAGGGAGGCGGCCGCAGATGGCAATGGCCGCTATGAGATGCGCCCTGTTTATCATGGTGGCCATCGTTGCCGCGCACGCGATTCGGCTGCCGGCGCCACGGCCTGCGTTGGTGGCATGGCGGGCCCCGCTTCGTGTGGCACTTCCTCTGATGAGCGACGACGGGGAGGCCTCGCCGAATATGGTCGCGGTCATCTTGCCACAGAACCAGAAGCCAGGTGACACAATCGTGATCCAGTCGCCAGGTGGACAGCGCTTTCAGGTCGTCGTACCAGAAGGAGTAATGCCCGGTGACCAGTTCCAGGTGCAGCTCCCCATCTCGGCCTATGCGCCAGCGGAGGAGGCCGCACAGTCACCGACTTCTCCGGAGGCTCCAAAGGTGGGACAGCCCACACCAACTGCACCCGAGGTGGGCGGGCAGGGGCTGTTGGACAACCTGATTACCCGTGACAGCAATCCTTGGGTGACCAGCAAAGCTGAGCGCGTGCGGGCTAAGTACGGGAGCAGAGAGAGATTCGTCGACCTCGACGATGCTCAGGAGCAGCTGAAGCTGAAGAAGCTCGAACAGGACCTTGCGCAGTTCAAAGCAATGCAGGGCGGTAGTAAAGTGGCTGTCGAGGACGATGATCAGGAGCTGTCACTGCTTAAGCGGACGATCGACACACTAGGCACGGTTCTTACTTTCAATTTTTTTGTGATTATAGCCTTCTTTATGTGGTTTCTTGCTGGCGTTGGCATGCAGTTTGGAGCACATGATGAAGGCCTCATCAACTCTTTCCGTGGCGCATGGGACTCGCTTATCATGCCGCTTCTGACCACGCACATGACGCTGACCTTTCTTTCGGCAGGTCTCGAAAAGCTTGCCAAATCTGATGCTTGAGATTCCACGAGGCTAATCGTTGAATTCGTGTCATCCAATAGGAGTGGGATGATGCCATAGACACACGCATTTTTGACGAGTCATGCACCGCGTGCCGTCGTGGCGCCTCCGCCTAGGTGTCACATGGCTCAGTGCAACGAGGTGTGACTTGAACTTCGGACATTGAAGTCGGTGTCAAGCAACCTAGAGGCCCGGTGCATATATCTTGGCCGTAGTCTTGTTCGATATTCGGCTTTGACTAGTTGACAAATGCGCGTGGCGGACGTGGCATGGCACTGCGCACCTGCAATTACTTAATCCCTGTGTACACAAGCCACATGCGGTTGAGTTGAGCGTATAATAAATTAATTAATGTTATATCCTAGCCAATCCCACTAGCTAATTGGACACAACTTTTCAGTCCCAGAATCCTGGCATGCCTGACGAGCCAGGTGTCCGAGTGCTACCGGGGGGAGAGGGCACTGGGCACTGCCCCCTCCCGTCGATAGTTGTCCCCCCTCCAGTGCATGCACCGACCCTGCGCACCCCAGCGCGTCCTCTCCTCGAGTCCACGCTGGGGGAAAACCCCTTTCGGGTAAAACAACGCGCAACGCGGGGGGGGGCGGGGGGGGGCACTCGTGAAACTATGGGCTAGGGGCCCAGAAGCGGCGCAATCGCTAATCTCTCTCGCCGCCTAACCTACTTTTATAAGTGGGGGTCAATGGGGGCCTCGCGCCCCCCTCTCTCCATCGCGGACACCCCCCGGGGTGGGCCCGTACAATCAACCCCAGCCCCTACCCTCTGGCAGGGGCTGGGCAATCAACACTCTGGCCCAGACCCCTAGTGGGCGCGGGCCGTGACTCGCACTCCCACGCCCAGCATGGGCCTGCCCTCGAGCTGACTCCCCCCCCATCCCTGGTCGCCAGGCAGACAGAGGGCTTCGGGCGGCTCCCAGGGCCAGCGAGGCAAGCGTGGGAGAGGCAGTAGGGGCCAGGGGCTGAGCCCCAGCCTCCACTGCCCCCTGAGCTGCCCTGGCTGGCCCTCTGAGAGCCCCCAAAGGGCCTCTGAGAGCAGGCCGTGGCGCGCCGCATGGCGACGCGCCGCAGGGACAGAGGTGGAGGAGAACGGAGAGAGGGAGAGGGGGGGTTTTGCACCCCCCCCGATGGAGTGCGGTGAGAAACGGGACTCGTTTGCGTTAGCAAACGGGCGGAGCTCCCCGCCTTTTCAGAATCCTCGTCCGAAAAGACGGTGCGAAGTCCCGTCGGACCCCCCCCCCTTGCACACGCTCTGGCGGCTCACACGAGCCGAACTGGACGTCGCTCCCACTGAGAGATGTGTTTCTTTCACTTAAAAGGTGCCCAGACATTTATTAAATTAAGGGTCCGACGCCCCATATTGCCTATAAAGCAAATTTCAAACCCTGGTGCCCCAGCGATGACGTCCGCGCATGCACATGCGCACCCCACACGGCTCGCACACGGCCGATTCGGCCGTCAAAGGATGCTCCTTGACGGTCCCGACCCTCGCCCCGCAGGATTCGCTCTGGCTCGCGACTGACGAGGAGCTGGAGCACCAGGACGCCATGGCGCTCGACGCTGCTCGCTGGTCGACAAAAATTTGTTGGCCGATTGCGGGACTGGTGCGCTGCCAATCGCGCCCGCTCTGGCGCAGGTCGACCGAGCCCGTACCTACAATGCCTTTGCCGCCCCAAACGGCAGGTTCCCGACTCGTCCCTCGACGCTGTGAGGCAGGGAGAAGACCTGCCGCCGATGCTCAACCAGAGCATCGGCGGCAGGTGTTCTCTCTATATTTTCGTCGGCTCCTCGGATTTTCACGTGCATCATAGGGCTGGTAGCAATCTAGAAATGTAATTTAAGCTAGCCTGCACCATGCTCTGCGACGGCGCGACGCGCGCGGCCGAACAGTACTGTGGAATTGATAGCCTTTTGTTTGACGTCTACAGGGAGAACTTTTCTCCGCATGGAGGGCTCGAAAATTGGGCAGAAGGGCGAATTTCGAGCTCTAGACCGCCCGTTCTTTTGGCTACTAGTAGATTCAACATGTAATCTAGCCAAGCACCGGCCTGAAAGCTTCAGGCGTGATGGCTGCGATCGATTTCTGTGGGCAATCGTGTCGTGAATCACGATTGGACATTGGCTGCTTTGCGCTCATCACGAGCCAACTTTTAGAATTTTTTGACACACAGATGGAGGCCATTCACGTTCGGAGACACACAGGTCGTGCCCGCCAAGCACGGGCCAGTCAATAGTTCGCCCGTTTCCATAGCACAACATGCCAACATGGAGCACAAAAAGAAGTTTTGTTTTCGCGTTGACGTGCTGAATTGACGGACAGCCTCGTGTTTTCGAGCGTCTCACGTTCGATTTCGAGGGACAACCCCTCTTCGACAGTCTCATATGGTAAGACTGGTTGGCTACCGAAATATTGTCATTTGGGCATGCTGGTGGTCATGTACTGTGCTCATATGTGTCTTGGACTGGTGAAATGAAGCCTAAAATTAGAATTACTATGGTTATAATTTGGCAAAACTATAATCAATTTGATCTTTTTCTCCTGCGGCGGGGCGCGATGGCGGCCGCAGCGATGGTCGCTGGCCTCGCCAGTGGCCTCGCACGCGGCCTGTGGCCGCTCTGGCGAGGGTCTTCGCGGCCAGGAGGCCAGCAGGCACCCCCTCCCACCATACTGAGGCGGTGCCGCGCGTGATGGGCCAGCCCATCATGCGCAGCACCGTCATTTTGACGGCTCGCGGCCAGCCGCGCACTGCACGCGCGCGAGAGGCTGGCAGCAGATGCCAGCAGGGGCGAGGTGGAGGGCGCAGGCGACGCCGTGCGATCGCGCAGGGCTCTGTACTGCCTGTCCTGGGGTAACCGTGCCCGGGGAACGCAGGCGCGCGTCGCACAGCGCGACCTGTGGTGCACTTTTGTGGTCGACGTCAATTTCGCACGAGCGCGAAAACGTTTTTGGGTCTGTGTGTCGAATGGCGTCGAAAATGTGCATATTTCATATTTCTTATAAGATTCTGCCTAATATAATATTATAATATACCCATTTCCAGGGTAATTCCCTAAAAATCGCGTGATAAAACCTCAATCTTGACTTGGTGAATTTTCACCCTTAGAAGTTAAAAGGCGTGTTTGACCGCCCTACGTGCCCGCCCGGGTACGCGTTTGTATTCTGGTTTCCGTCGTGATCGTGGCGTCCCTGGTGATCTCGAAGCGTTGTCCGAATAAGTGTGGACGGAAGCGCGGGTTGTGCAAGGTTAGGGAGTGTGTGGCGGCTCGCAGGGGCAGTGTCTATGAAGTTGAGGCGGGCTCCAACGCTCAGCACGCACACGCACAAGCACAAGAGGCCGCGGAAGCGGTCGATTCCGGTGTCCCCGATGTCTCGGAGTGAGTGTGCTGGGAGAGGAGCGCGCTGCTGTGAGGCGCGTGCGCGCGTGCGTGCGATTCGAGCACACGGCTCTTGCGTGTGGTCAAGAGCTGGCGATTTCTCTTTGCTCTTTTGCTCGGCGTAGGGTGTGTATGGACCATGCCCCTGATGCCTGTGTAAGCCCCCTAGCAACTTCCAGCTTCCAGCTCTTTTTTAAAATGGTTTATGAAAACGATGTTGAACGAGGAGCTCTAGCCTCTAGAAGCTATTGAGTCCTGTTTTCTTTGAACGAGCTCTTCGAACCTTCTTCCAACGTTGTTTCAACCCGCAAAACCCCCCGCGATTGGTTATATGTTATATTGGTGTATTTGCGCATCACCTTTCATTCACACCTGTTTACGCGGATCACAACATCACAACGAACCTCCGAGTGTGAGGAGGGGGGAGCACGACAATACTTGAATACTTGAATACTTTTAGGGAGAGAGTATGAATCTTTGGAGTAGAGGGATGCGAGCAATGGGAAGGATTGGTGAAACGACGCCGAAGAAGGAAGCGTGGGGGGGAACGGGAAGGGGGCTGGGGGGGGGGGGGGCGGGGCGGGGGGGGGGGGGGGGTAAGCAACAGGGGGAGGAGGAGTCCATTGATGGGGGGGGGAGGGGGGGGGGGGGGGGGGGCTGGGGGGGGGGGGGGGCACTGGTGGAGGGGGGGGGGGGGGGGGGCAGCAGGGAGGCGGGGAGGGGGGGGCGGGGGATGCAATCAGCGACGGGGCCTCGCGGCCGTGCCAGGCACCGCCGGCGCAGAGGAAAGAACGCGCCCGAGCAGAGAGAAAACGGGCCCTTCCCCCCCCCCTCTCCTTCCCCTCCCCTCTTGGCGCCAGCCGCGCAGCGAGGGTGCCACAGCGGCGCAGGGGGGGGGGAAGGCATGCTGGCGGCTCGCTCGGCTAGACTGGCGCGCGGCGTGGCGCGCGGCGTGCCGAGCGTGTGCCGGCGGTACAAGTCTTCCTTTCTCACCGACTACGATGCGCATGTTGCCGAGCGGGCTGCGCTTGGCATCGTCCCGCTTGCTCTCGATGCGCCGCGCACCTCTGCGCTCTGTGAGCTGCTGAGCGACCCGCCCAAGGATGAGGCGGAGACGCTGCTCGAGCTGCTCAGCAAGCGCGTGCCTGCGGGGGTTGATGAGGCAGCCTACGTCAAGGCAGGATACCTCGCCGCCATCAGCAAGGGCGAGGCCACCTCGCCGCTCATCAGCCGCGAGCATGCAGTTGAGCTGCTCGGTACCATGCAGGGCGGTTACAACATCCAGCCGCTGATCGACGCGCTGGATGACGACGCGCTTGCGCCCACGGCGGCCAAGGCGCTCGCCCACACCATTCTCATCTTCGACGCCTTCCATGACGTCGAAGAGAAGGCGAAGGCCGGCAACAGCTTCGCCAAGCAGGTGATCCAATCCTGGGCCGATGCTGAGTGGTTCACCAAACGCCCTGAAGTCCCGGAGAAGATCACTGTCACTGTCTTCAAGGTGACAGGCGAGACCAACACCGACGACTTATCCCCCGCGCCAGACGCCTGGTCGCGCCCCGACATTCCGCTCCACGCGCTCGCCATGCTCAAGTTCCCGCGCGAGGGAATCACGGATGCCAAGATGCAGATTGAGGATCTTAGCAAGAAGGGCTTCCCTGTCGCATACGTTGGCGATGTCGTCGGCACCGGCTCTTCGCGCAAGTCGGCGACCAACTCTATCCTCTGGTACATGGGCCAGGACATTCCATACGTGCCTAACAAGCGCACCGGCGGCGTGTGCCTCGGTTCCAAGATCGCGCCGATATTCTTCAACACAATGGAGGACTCGGGCGCCCTCCCAATTGAGATGGATGTCGGCAACATGAACATGGGCGACGTCATCGATATTTACCCGTACGAGGGCGTTGTGAAGAACCACGAAACTGGCGCTGAGATCACTCAGTTCAAGGTCAAGACGGACGTGATCTTCGATGAGGTCCGCGCCGGTGGACGTATTCCGCTCATCATTGGCCGCGGCAACACTGCGCGCGCGCGCGCCTCGCTCGGTCTGCCTGCATCAGACGTCTTCCGTGCAATGGCAGGCTCCAAGGGCAAGGCTGCCGGATACACTCTTGCCCAGAAGATGGTGGGCAAGGCCTGCGGCGTTGATGGTGTGCTGCCAGGCGAGTACTGTGAGCCGCGGATGACAACGGTCGGCTCGCAGGACACTACTGGACCGATGACGAAGGACGAGCTGAAGGATTTGGCATGCCTCGGCTTCTCGGCCGACTTGGTGATGCAGTCCTTCTGCCACACCGCCGCGTATCCCAAGCCAGTCGACGTAAAGACGCACCACACCCTCCCTGATTTTATCATGAACCGTGGCGGCGTCTCCCTCCGTCCCGGCGATGGTATCATCCACTCGTGGCTTAACCGGATGTTGCTGCCAGACACTGTGGGCACTGGCGGCGACTCGCACACGCGCTTCCCCATCGGAATCTCGTTTCCGGCGGGCTCCGGCCTCGTTGCATTTGCGGCTGCCGCGGGCATTATGCCGCTCGACATGCCCGAGTCGGTGCTCGTCCGCTTCTCGGGCACCATCCAACCGGGTATCACCCTCCGCGACCTGGTGCATGCCATCCCGTATGTGGCCAAGCAGAAAGGCCTCCTCACTGTCGAGAAGAAGGGCAAGATCAATGTCTTCTCTGGCCGTGTGCTCGAGATTGAAGGCCTGAACCATCTTAAATGTGAGCAGGCGTTCGAGCTTTCAGATGCGTCGGCCGAGCGCTCAGCTGCCGGATGCACAATTCAGCTCGACAAGGAGCCCATTCTCGAGTACTTGAACTCAAACGTGACGTTGCTCAAGTGGATGATTGCGGAAGGGTATGGCGAGCGCCGCACCTTGGAGCGCCGCATCGCCAGCATGGAGAACTGGATTGAGAACCCGCAGCTCATGAAAGCGGATCCGCAAGCCGAATACCACACGACCATTGACATCAACATGGACGACTTGAAAGAGCCCGTTCTATGCGCGCCCAACGATCCGGACGACGCGCGCCTGCTTTCGGAGGTTGCGGGCGAAAAGATCGATGAGGTTTTCATTGGCTCGTGCATGACTAACATTGGCCACTTCCGTGCCGCGGGCAAGATGCTAGAGGGTGTCGAGGGCGCAATCCCGACCCGCCTCTGGGTGGCGCCGCCCACCAAGATGGATGCAGCGCAGCTAACCGCTGAGGGCTACTATGCCACGTACGGTCGCGTTGGCGCACGCACTGAAATGCCCGGATGCTCACTGTGTATGGGCAACCAAGCTCGCGTGGCAGACAAGTCGACCGTGGTATCCACGTCAACGCGCAACTTCCCCAACCGTCTGGGTAAGGGCGCTAACGTGTACCTCGCGTCTGCCGAGCTTGCAGCCGTGGCGGCCACCCTGGGCAAGCTCCCGACGCCAAACGAGTACCTCGAGCAATGGAGCAAGATCAACGCCACAGCCGAGGATACGTACCGCTACCTCAACTTCGACACGCTTAATGAGTACACGGCGAAGGCCCACACGATCTCGCTTTCGCCTGAAATGATCGATGCCGCAAAGAAGCTCTACGGGTAGGCAGCTCTTTTGGGATGAGTGTTATCATGGATTGGAACGAGATGGGTGGCAGCCCGTCTCACATGTGATGGGCGGTGAAGGCCGCCCACGTGGGCATAGACGCGAGCCTTGACGACAGCTGCGAGGAGTTCATGGACTGAAAAGGCGAGCTGTATCCTGGATGATCAACTGGCCGCTTTGCTCCGCGAGGCGTGCTTGGGGCCGCTGTATGCGAGAGTGGAGATTCCGGTGATCTAGCCAAGCATCCCACGACGACCATACCTTGGGACACCGTTGCTGCCGTTGGTTGTGACCATGTGCACACTCATCCTTTACCGCTTTGTTCTCTTCTTTTTCGTCGACTCTCGATCAATGGTGATTTGTCATGTTGGTTTTGCAGTTCTTGCCCAAATACCCGCTCGGGTGTTCAAAGCACCGCAAATTAGGGCCTCTGTGTGTTGCGTTAGCGATCATAAGCAATTCGTTGTCAGCACTAGGGGAGAAGAACGGTGTCGCAATACCGGAGTTGCGGCTTAGAAGTTCTCTCCTTGGTTTGGAAGTTCTATCCTTGAACCAAGGACCAAGGACCAAGGATTCCATCCCACGAATCCAGGCGCCAAGGCGATACTGTCAGACGCGCCCTCCCGCCGCATGGGCCACACCCTAGTCGTAGCGGGCCAATAGCCAAGGGAAAGTTCACCACGACCCCAAATGCGACAAGCGTTCAATCGCTGATGTTTGTAAGCGAGAGAGGTCACGACGTAACCCGGATGCCCAAGGTAATAGTTGTATGAAGAAACGATAGCACAAACACAGCTCTTGCCGAACCCCCCTTGCGCCTTCGCCCTCGCAAATAAGAAAGGCTTCGTTACGGCCGTTACAAGTTACAACTAAGTTTATACTTAGTTCGCCCATGGCCCATGGGGGGGCACGAGACCCCCCTCTCTCCACTCCTCCCCTGCCATGGGGGAGGAACCACGGAACCACCCATGTTCCTGGCATGCCTTGCGCAGGAGTAGACTGCCCTGCTGACCCACATTCACCTTGGCAGGCTCGCCCCATTCGCCCGTTTTGGCCTGTCGTGGCTAGCCCATCGACCATCGCCCCAACCCCCCCCCCCCACCTGGTCGACAGGCGCAGACAGGTGCAGAGTGGTGGATCTAGACGCTCAGGAGCGCTACGAGGGAGAAAAAAATTATTTAATATTCTCACCGCACTCGCGGCCACGGACTCACTACTTTTTTCACGCAGCATACTTTCTACACCCCCACTCCCGCGGCCCTTCTCCCTTCTCCCCCCGCCATCAGGCGACTCCCCCCGTGCTTCGCCAGCGAGGGAGAGGCAGGGGAGGCCACAGCCTAGCCCCAGCCTCCTTTGCTCCCTGAGCCCTGAGTCCTGAGTTGGCCTCCAAGAGCATCCAGGGGCCGCCAGAGGGCACTTGCAGGCCTGCCGCAGGCGCGCCATCGCGCGTGCCGCAGGAGAGGGGAGAGAGCGCGCGGAGAAGGGGGTGGGCGCGAGCGAGAGCTCCGCCCACCAAAAAATAGGTAAGTCCCGCGCCGGTTTATTGGAGAAGTCGGGACAAAGGCCGCCGCCTACCCGGGACACAGGAGGAGCAGGGGGGGAAAGATCACCGGAGGGGGGGCCGGGCCGCCGGACCACATCTAAGCCCTTTAGTTTATTTACCCCCATCCCCCTTAGTAGTGTACGGGGGGAGTCGCCTAATGGCGAAAAACAACCAAAAAAAAACTGAAGGTTCCGGCCGTCCCCACCGGCCAAATGCAAATGGGGCGAGGGGTATACAAGTCGAAGAAAAGTTTTACAAAAGACTAGGCTAAAATATCCGCTGCCGGACAATACGCACTCGACACTCGACGGGAAAACGCCACTCGACGGTCTAGCTAGTAGACCTACCTAGACGAGATGGAAGTTGAACATCTCGCCAAGGCATTACGCGCGACCAAAAGCCAAAAGTAAACGCCAACCCTTAAACGGGCCAAAGAATTGGGAGAAACGACTCCCGATTCCACCCGAAACGTGGGAACACAACGCAACCCCGCCCCGCAATCGGCCAAGGCTAGGGCTGGGTTAAACCCGTTAACAAGTTAATACCATTAATACCCAGTAATGGGCAACATCTGACCTGTTAACACCCAGCCCAAAACCAAACCTGTTAATGTGTTGAGTTTGGGCCCTCTAAGAAACTCAAAATTGCCCGTTATTTATTGTACCATTAATGAATGGGCATTTGTGGGAGGGGCTCCGAGCACCAGCCGATGACCTCGCGTTGGGCGCTGGAGGCATAGGAGCGTTCGGAGCGGCCGCGCTCCGCGCGCACCACCAAGTCATCGAATTATCGAAGTGTAGATAGTATCTATAGATGGTAGCTAGATAGCATTCATCCTCTTACTAGCACGCACTACACACTACACTACGCACGATGATAGCCAAACACCAAGCAACAACCTACTTTTATAAGTGGGGGTCAATGGGGACCTCAATAAAAAATAATTACAACTGGGAATATCGGCGGCTGCACTGAGCCGCTGGCCGATGCCGCACGCCGACGCAGGTGAAGACGCAGGTGAAGATGTCCCAGCAGGCCCTGCAGAGACCCCGGCAGAGACCGGGGGCGGGCGGGCGGGTCATCTGAGCGCCCCGGCTTGCATTAATGGTCATGTCTCGGGCCTAGGCTCCTTCAGACGGCGAAGGGGTAGCGTTGCGCACTCCCGGGGTTGCTGGAGTGCTGCAGCGACAAACTGCGAGGATGCTGCTGAGGCCGTAGAGGTCGCCAGTCGAGCAGTCGAGCGCCCGAAGTCAGTGGTAGTTGGAGTGAAGGAGTGTGCGTGCAGTGCAGGTGCCTGCTTATTTTTTCCGATAACATGGGTGGTGTGCCCCACCACTTGATCAATTTTGGCTCTCAACTTGTAATCCCACGCGAGCACGATCAACAGCCACCTTGGCGGGCTACTGGCCGCCCAGCGCGCCCCGTTCACCGTGTCTTCACCTGCACCTGCAGTTCCTGCACTCTCACCTTCACCTGCACCTTCACTGAAGAAAAAACTTCGGACCAGCACCTTCCCAGTTGGAAAAATTTTTTATTCCTCGCGCCCCCCTCTCTCCATCGCGGACACCCCCCGGGGTGGGCCCGTACATTCAGCCCCAGCCCCTGCCCCCTGGCAGGGGCAGGGCACTCATCAATTCAGCCCAGACCCCTAGTGGGCGCGGGTCGCGAGCCGCACTCCCAGGCCCGCAGGCCCGCATGGGCCAGCTCTCGTACTGACTCCCCCCCCCATCCCTGGTCGCCAGGCAGACAGAGGCCTCAGGGCGGCACCCAAGGCCAGCGAGGCGAGCGAGGGAGAGGCAGGGGGGGAAGTGTCGTTCCGTCAATTGTGGGACATCAGTCGATTTGAGCGATCGAATGTCCACAATTGTATATGGAGCAGTATTTTAAAATTAAATGCAGACTAGCATAACAACTTTTTTTCTCTGCTTCCCCCCGCGGTGCATGTTCCCCCCGAGGGAGACGCCGTGTCAGAGCTTTTCCCCTGCGTCTCCTCTAACGTTATGTACGAAAACGCTAAGCGGACACAAAACACCACATTTCACTACAGACGCCCCTTCCTCCATACACCTGAGCACAGACACTTCGGTCTAGTGCCGTGACACAACCCTTCATACCCCCCCCTCCCCCCCCCTATTCACCATGCGCGCCCCCCCGCACCCCCCTACCCTGGACGCGCACCGTTGTGCTTCGACGGTGCCGCATGCGCGCCACCTCCACGGGGGAGATTGCACGCCTCACGCATCTAGAAGGTTTGGCTGTGTGTGCGCACCACTACGCCCACCTTTCCCCGCGGGGGAGAACAATACGTGCGTCCAGACCCCACCGTTGGGCACTGCGCCCCCCCCACGCCCCCCCCCCCCCCCCCCCGTCTCCTCCTACCCTCCCCCCTCCCCACCAACTCCAACTCATGATGGAGGATACGTGAAAAGCCGCGGTTTTGCCGCGCGTCACGCGTCGGGAATTTCGCGCCAGTCATTCCCGACCCCCCCCCCAAATAGCCAAATAGTAGTATATTTATTGCCCATCGACCCCCGTCCCCCCCCCTTGGTATTGTGTCCATGTCCCTTAGACGGCCCAAATTTCGCGAAATTTCGAACGAAATCGACGCTCGGAAAATGAGCCCAAATTTCGAAAAAAATTTCCGAAATCCTGGCCCGTCCCTACCAAGCAGGCCCTGCCACTCCTCAAAAACATGGACAAGCACCCACACTTCAAAATTCAAATTCAAACAATCACCCATCCAGAGATAGAGATAGGAGGCTAGGCACAAGCAGAAAAAATCGATTCGCACACCTCGCACTCACTACTCACACATGCGGGCGCTGTGAGTGATGGCTCATTTTTATCGAGTCCGTACTCCGTAGTCCCATCTTCGACGGAATACGGCCTCGTGCTCGTTATCGTTCGAACATGAACATGGCGATCGATCAGCGAGCTCAGCGATCAGACAAAGTCTAAGTCCGAAGATGAAGGCGGCGCAGGCGCCCGGCTTTCGAGAGTAGCGCCGGGGGCGCAACTTCAGACGTGAATGAGAAGCAGACGAGACACACTCGAGTAACCCCCACATCTCATCACTCATCACAATCACTCTCGCTCTCACTCACTCTCACCCTCTCCTGCCTCCTCCCCTGAACTCCACTCCTCTTTAGATACTCTAGTACACCCGCAATATTTGCGAGAGCGAGAACAAACGGCAGCACAACGAGTGGATGAAGTCTTCGCTCTCTCCTCGCTCGTTGCGCCACGTTGATTGATTCTGGACAACGCCAACGGCACCGTCATCTCCGTCATCCCCGCCCATCCTCCCCATCGTGGCGGGCGGGGGGGGCGGGGGGGGCGGGGGGGGGGGGCGCCCCGCAGTAAAAGGCAGAGAGCTTGGGCCCCTCGCAGAGTTGGTAAGTCGAGGAGGTTTCATGGAAGTCTCCGCGCCTCCCCCCCCCGCGCCGCGCCCGCCATGGACGGGTTTGGGGCGCGCACATCCCGCCCGCACCGCCCGGCCGCAGATTCCGCCCCCCCCTCCCCCCCCTCTCCCCTCTCCTCTCCCCGGGAAAAAAGCCCGCGTCCCTTGCAGAGGTGTGGACGGATACGCGCAACGCCCTCTTTGCCGTCCCATCCCTCGACAGCCGCCCCGCCCGCCTCCCTCCCCATGCTGCTCGTCGCACTCCTGCTCGCCGGAGCCGAGGCGAGCCACGTGCCACCAAGGGTCACCGCGCGCGCCTTCACCCCGCCCACCACCGCCATGCCCAGCCACCCGTACACTGGCACTCCACCCACGGGCGAAGTCTTCTTCTGGCGAATCGTGAACCAACTGCGCGACGCCCCTCTTGAGACCAATGTGGCCGACTTTCTGCTCCACGAGCATCAGCGCGAGAGGGAGGCAAGGGAGAGCTGCCCCCGCCACGCTTCAACCGTCCCATACTGGAGGGACCCGAGGATCCACAACTTTGGCAATTGTGGCTTGCGTGGATGGGTCCACAGCGTTGTCGCGCCCATCGCCACGCAGATCATCGATGAGGTGCCCTACAAAGGCGTGGACGCGCGGGCGCGTGTGCACAGCTTGATCCCTGTGGACGCCAACGTCGTCGACCTATGCTGCGGCACCGGCTTTTCACCGACTCCACACGCCAATACTGTAGGGGTGGACGTGAGCCTGCCGATGCTCACTATGGCGAGGTGGCGCCGGTTTGTCAACGGTGGCACAGGCGCGAACAAGTTCTATCAGGGCAATGCGGAGTCTTGGGGAGGTGATGATTGCTGCGATATTGCAACAATTATGTATGGCTTCCACGAGATGCCTGCCGCAGCGCGGCGACGCATCTTGCGCAATGCCATGAGGATCGCTCGCAAGCATGTGCTTGTCGTTGACATCTGTCCGTCCTTCACACCGACTCCGCTGATGCTAAGTGGCGAGCCTTTCGTACTGGACTACCTCGCCAATGTAGACATCGATATGGTCGACTCCTGCAGGAACACGAAGTGGAAGCCTGCACAGCGAGCCACGGTGGTATGTGACCATGTGGTCATGTGGCGGTTGGACAACACTAAGGAGGTGCCCATTATGCCTATGATGCCTCAACCGCCTCCCGAGGCCATCTTCCAACCTTAGTTCCGCCACCCCAAGAGGTCACGGGCATCCAGAAACGTTCAAGATCCACTCGCTCCTCGAGCCTTCCCTCTATATGGTGGACGAGAGTTGACCTGGTTGTACAACACTGCTCCCTAACTTTGCTTCTCTGATTTTTTCTCGCGCTGGCTCGAGTTGATGACACACATGCTGTCTAGAGGCTCAATCTTTACGTGCGTTAGCTCTGTCGCGGAAACTACAACTAATTACAACTAAACGGCCTCATGCAAATCTCTCGTATTTCCGCTGCGTACTCTATACCTTGCCTATGTGCCACCCTCGAAACTAGCTTGTGGAGCACGGTTGATTCCTCCATGCGCACGCCGACTACCTGTGGTCGCCGTGTCAACCATCGACATCTCTGTCGCCCTTTCTGTACTTCTTAGGGGGCTTCGCGCCCAAGATGTGCCCGTGTGCGTACTGACAGTGGAAGTTGTCGTATGATGTCCATGTCTAGTCTTTCTCCGCGTCCCTAGCTAGCTAGCCATTTGTCTCGCCTCGGCGCCTGTATCTTTGGCTCATCTGCAGCGGCATTTCTATACTTTGTTGTATCTTTGCTTATCATCGTGTGTTGCCGGGGCTTTTCGCACGCGTTGCTCCCTGCTTTCGAGTGCTTGCTAGTTGCATATTTTCGATGCTTGTGTGCGGCTTCGAGCAAGGCTGATCTCACTTTTGGAGATCGCCTGCGAGGGCGCGCCAGCAGCTAGCGCAGAACGCGGTTATTCTTGCGAGCAGCTCAAGGAGCTTTCCTCGGGACCTATGTTGGAAGTGACTACGGGCATTGCGAACGACCCACGGAGGGCGCGAGACGAAAGGAGGCTTGTAGGGGGTTGTGGCAGACGGCTAACGGCTAAGGGTGGTTGAGGCGCGTGCTTGACTCGTAAGGTGTCGTTCCGTCAATTATGGGACATCAAGCTCGAATAGAGCCATCAAATGTCCATAGTTATTTATACAACAACCCCCCGGCGCGAAACAACCCCCCGGTGCGATGTGCACCGGGAGAGCATGCGTACGGCGCGATGTACACCGGCGGGCGCCGTGCGTGCGCATAACAACTTGCTTTCATCTACGGTGCCCCTGTGGTGCGTCGCGGCGGTGGGCGTTGTTGGCATGGCGCCATAAACCACAGGTACGATGGCGTTGCATGCCTGTCATTGCCCGGCCACCAGTTTCTAGAGTCACCACAGCACCATGCACGCGATTACGCCAAGCGGGGTTCAGGAAGCAGCAGCGGCCCTTCTTCGGTTCTTCTT
This sequence comes from Isochrysis galbana, assembly GCA_018136815.1. Lineage (NCBI taxonomy): Eukaryota > Haptophyta > Isochrysidales > Isochrysidaceae > Isochrysis > Isochrysis galbana. Next base: position 4,748,008 of record CM030931.1, read on the forward strand.
AGCCCCCCGTGTGGCGTGGCCCTTCCTCCCTCTTCGCCTGATTCCGCGGAGGTGAAAAAAAAAACATTCTTGAAGGTGCCCGCTAAGCTACTAGTGACATGCACTCTCCCGCGCTTCCGCTCCCAACGCCTCTACCCCAACCTCTGCTCCCCCGCCCGCTCCCCCCCTCGTTCCTTTGTCTTCGGTTTTGGGGGGTCGGCCCACGTACACTACTTTGGGCCTAGCATTTGGGGGAGGGGAGGGGCAGGCCTCTTGCAATTGAATTGCGCCTGTCCCGGGGCCAGTCTGCCCCAATGTGGGGGCCGGGCCTTTCGGCCTTCCCCAATGGTGATTCCGCGGAGGTGATGCGAGCGCGCAAGATGGCGCGGCTCCGCGTCACATACGAGTCGAGCCATGCCACCTTGGCTGAAGAAGAAGCGGAGGCGGAGATGCGAGCGCAGGTGCGAAGCCGCAGGCGGAAGAGAGAAGAGAGAGGAGGCGGCGGTGGCCAAATTGTGGGGCGCCAAGCAGCTGTAGTAGCCTATTCCCTATGTTTATGAGAGTGAGTGTGTGTGCCATTACTTGTTCCTAGACAATTAACAATCGCATTGACAAATGCAACTTTGGCAATGACAATGTAGCTGTTTATGGTCTCCGGCTGGGGTTTATGATCTCCGGCTGAGGCTCGTTAGGGGGGGACGGACGAAGGCCGGAGGTAACGAACCGCGCGCGGAGGAAAAGAACGTCGCTCGGGCGCGGGGGGAATATACAATATACAACGGCCGGAGGCTACGGCCCGCACGTGGAGGCCGCCCCCTTTTTCCACTCCTCCCAGCTGTGGGCTGTGGGGGAGGAACCACACACCCTCCTAAAAAAGATATTCTTGAAGGTGCCCCTCGGCACGTCAGGGGGGCGGGTGAGGGCCAGGGCGTGCGCGAGGGGCTTGGAGCACTGCTCGAGCAGGTACTGCTCCGGGCCGCGCAGGTGATCCGCGAGCAGGTCGATGACGTCCAGCAGACGGACGGGCGCAGTGGGCGGAATCAGGGGGGGGAGTACAAATTAGGGCTCCCAAGGAGGAGCAGGGCGGGGAGGATAAGGGGGGGGGGGGGTTGCAGGCAGAAATTATATCCTCTTTATAAAAAATAAATCAAACCTGAGGTCGCAACCTCTAATCTCTCTATTCCGCGCGCGCTAGCCACGTTGAGCTATGACCGGGATCGGTGCTCGCACAATGACTAGGTGATCTCAACGAAGATGAAAGGAGAAGCAGCGCTAATGCACTCAGCTCGCTATTCCAGACTTGCAAAAGTCACTGCTACCTTTTCTCCTCGGGCCGTGCACCCAAGCTACGCAAAGTCTCCCTCACGATGGCGTAACCACTTGAGCTCCGTGCTTTCGGGTTTTTGCGGAGCCGCTCTTGGAAATCTATCAACTGACTACGGAGGGCAAGCTCATCAGCATCAAAAACGCCTATCAAACAGGGTGGCCAGGGAAAGATGATGGGCATTCAGGCAGTAAGAGGAACTTATCCGAGAGGCGTTCTCTATCTCAGCATCGTGTCCGCACAGCCAACAGCTATGGCCAACCGTGCACTGCGGCGCTATAACCAAGATCCCAATGCCTCGACAAATGCATAGCAGGATCCATCGCATCGCTCACAAAACATTCTTGTGCTTGTGCACTACAGAGCACCATTTGTACAATGGTCGATTGCGCCGTCGGAACTCACCAGAAAAGTCCGTGTCGAGAAGATGGCGTGTGGTGGTGGATGCATCGAGCGAGAGTTTGTCGAGAAATATGTCAAGTATCCGAGCGCAAGCAGCGTTCGACATCACATGCGGCAGCGTGGCATCGGTCAAATCCATCGGCATGCACCGGACGTCAGGCCATAACTCCGCCAGAAATGGCCTATTGTGCAACGAAAGCAGCGTACCAAAAGTCCCACCCCCACCACTGCGATACGTAGCACCCGTAGTCGCTCCGCGCGATGTTGAACCCCGTACCATCGACGGAGTTTGAAGCGGAGCACTCGGTGTTAAGCCGTTGTCACCGCCATTGGCAAACGTGCGCTGCCCTACTTTTGGGCTCAGCACAGAACGAACCGTGCCTGCAACTTCGCCAAAGTTGGGGTCCTGCAAGGAGAAGCCGATGAACAGCAGGTGCTTCGTCATAAGCATTGCCTGAACGATCCCCGAGAGGGCACCTCTCTCCTCCAAATACCCGTTCATTTGTGCGCGTGTCAAGACGATATCTTGAGGTCGGCGGAGATCGCCATGCAACTTGAGTACCCATCTGTAGAGGCCGAGGCAGCAGAGGTGCAAGCCGGTGGCTTAGACAGTCGTCGTTCCATTCAGCCACGTATTTGTGCTACGCACGAGCGGCGCAATTCTACGCACACGAATAGATTCAGCGGCCTCAAGTTCAACCCCCACCCCACCCCTCTTCCCCACCTCACCTGTCCGCCCTTGCCGTTTCGTATGGCAGCACATTGAAGTCTGCCTGCGCGCCACGCCAGGCCTCCTCGAAGAGCGTGTCGTAGTTGGTCGTCACGACCGAGGATACTGGGAGACTCGCAAGCAGACCGTGGGATAAAGAGTAGTAGTCAGAGGATAATTCCTGGACGACGAGTTCAGCGAGACGACGCTCGCCACGTGCCATTGAGATGCGGTCCGCCTTACAGCCGTCCGAAAAAGCAGGCGGAGAGGCAAGGCCCCCCGATTGATCAGAGTAGCTGTCCACAATCGCGTCGCCTGCCTTCCCATCTATACCCATCGGGTCTGGCTGGTGTCCTAGACGCGAACACAGAACGGAAGCTTGGTCAGGGAGGTCGAGCATGGACAACTGTTCCAACTGCGAGTCAGGAGTGGGATAAGCTGTGTTAAAAACGCATGCAAAGTGCATCTGCATGCTGTATCAAAACCATATGTCCACGGGCAGGGTTCTCTTTCAGCAGCCAGCGCAACAGAGGTGATCGCCGCACCTCTTGCGCATCAATGGGCACATCGCCTCTTTCAGCCAGTGATGTCAAGAGCTCCTTCCAAGCGGGCAGGCCCGCTCCAACCGAAACTCCTGCTCCCAAGAATAATGCAAGTTGTTCTGACGTTGCAAGCGCCGCGAGCTCCGTTGCCGCCTCACAAAGTCGCTCTCCAAGCTTAGCCTGCCATCGAGGTGCGCCGCGGCCGGACACTGCTAGGTGGCGTCTATGAGCCTGTGCAGCAGAGAACTTCCGCGCTGATTTGATCACGAGGACAACGTCCACGTCATGTTCAAGCACAAAGTCCTCAAGGAGAAGCAAAAGGCGTGCGATAACCTTGCCGGAAGCGGTGCGTGCCCCGCCATTTCCCGTGCCCACAACCGGCAGGGCGAATAAGGGTTTGGTGCGCCCGCCCACAGGATGCCGCTTGCGAGCAGCATGGTCGGCAGTCGCCTGCGTGAGGAACTGATACGCGGCTTGCACGTACCAGTCCACCCCAGGCCGGCCGGTTCGCGGATTCTTTCCCACAAAATGTGCTGCGCGCCGGCCGTCAACATGACCAAGGTAAAGTTGAGGCCCCTCCTCCGGCAGGCCATGAAGCAGATGGACCCGTCTGGCGCTCGTAAAGGCGTTTGCCGGTGGATTCATCACGCCCACAGGCGGGCCGGCTGGAAACCAGTCGTCATCGAACGTGTTCCGCGTTGGGATCAGCTTCGCGTCCGCGAGGAGTCGGGTGAGGTCACCGTGGACGATGAAGACATGACCTCCACTGCCGGCCTCGAAGCTGCTGTGAGGAGGCGCGTAGGCGCAGCAAGTGGGAGGGCCCGTGCGAGGCGTTGCAGATCGCCAGGCGTGTTGAACTTGGACTGCCGTCGCCGCCTCCCACTGCAGGCAGAGCAGCAGCAGCAGCAGCCGCCGCCGCCGCCGCCGCGCGCAAGGGCGGGGCGGCGAGCGGGCCGAGCGCATCCACTGGTCGTCGGTCCAATTTCTGGAAGGGCCCTTGGGAGGTTTCTGGGTCGGGGGTTTATGACGTTTCTGGATACTACTCTACTTACGACATTTCGGGGCTTGTTCCAAGCCCAGAAAGCTCGCGTAGAAAAAAACTCTTGGATATGCCTACATGCTAGTGTCCTACCCTACTACCCCCCTCAAGGAGGGTGGGCCCGCGTGCACTACGACGGGCCAGCGGGGGGGGGGGGGGGGGCAGGCCTGCCAAAGTTACATTTGCACACAAACGCAGACGCGGGCGATAGTCACCTTATTTTGTCTATCCATTCTCGGTCGTTCTCGGGGTCTTTTCTCTTTTTTGGTCGGTTTCCTCTCTCGCCGAATTCGCGCCGCTCTATCGCAGCTGTCGCGCTTGCCTGTTGTTGTTGTTTACCTTCAGACTTATGAAAACTTTCGCATTTTTTTACCTTTTTTTGTTCTGAATGTGAATGTGTCGGTCAATTTTTTCGTTGCTTTCTGCGTTTTCGCCGCTCTCAGGACGTCGCGTGCCGCCTGCGCACGCCATGGCCCCCCGCGGGGGCGGGGGGTCGGCCCAATTGCGCTACGTTGGACGTTGGGCCTTGTGCGTGGGGGGAGCTAGCGGCTGGGACGGCCTGGTGGCGGCGCGATTGAGTCTTTATCCTTGTCTAGAGTCGAAGGCGTGCCATTAAGACACGAGTGTGTGAGGGCCCTGCCCTAGGGCATCCCTCATGGGTTCGTTTCTTGCTGCTTCCATGTTTGTCACTTCTGTCTCTTGTGCGTTTCGTCTAGCCTTGGTCGTCGTGTTCCGTTTCTTTTGCTATGTCTTATGAATTCATTATGTGTTCAATCCCCAGCCTTGCGGCCAGGAGTTTTAGTTTTTCACTGGGGATTAGGTTGTTGTTTTTATCCACTAGGTATAAGGGTTTGAAGTCGTTTTCGTCTACACGTTTCTTTGGCTGTCGGCACATATCCGCGTGGGCTCTGCGCGCGGCGTCTATTGAGTTTCCCGTGGATTGCGGCCTTGCACAGTATGGTGAATCTTTCGATCACGCGCCTTACTATAGGCCTACCTAAGAAGATAGTGTTGTCAAAGTGGGCCAGGAAGCGAGAGGAAGGGTGCGCGCGCACAACTGACCTTGATGACCACGACCACGACCCAGAACAATTGAACTCAAAACAACTGAGAAAGAAAGTAAGCGCGTAGATGCCGCAGTGTACATTGATGGTCGGGTGACGATAGGTATCTGGCAGCCTGAACCCTGATCCCATGCGAGCAGAAGCATGCCGCACCCCCCATCGATGCTGAAAGACGGCCGAGCAGTGGAAGAGTATAGGGATTTCAGCAACACGAATGCTTTACCTCGTCACATCTTCTCATGCGCAAGTCCAGTGCGCATCCTCAGGTCATCCCTAAACCCGCACCTGGCCCAGGCGTCAATCAGACCAACGGAAGACGGCGCCCTCAACACCCGCGTCGAGGTTACCGCCGCTGGCCTCAGCAAATTCCTCAGCACTTATCGACACCTTGTCAAGCCACTGCAACAGCAACTCCACTGGAACTGTCCCAACCTTCTCGCCCGGAATTGCGAGTGGCTGCCATTGATAGAGCAGTCTCGCCGTACCATCATCCAGAAGCTCGACTATAATAGAACTCGCGTATGCTGGCCAATGCGAGCGGCTGACTTGCTCGCCTTCGCGGTCAAGCGCGTTGAGGAAGCTGAAAAGAGTAGTGTCGTGGCCCGAGAGGAGCACGAGGCGGACATCCGGAGGGTGCGAACAGCCTGGATCCCGTTCGCCGAGAAGCTCGCGCACGTGCTCCGCAACGTATGCGCAGAGCCGGCCCGCAGACAGGCGAGCAGAATCGTCGCCGCCGTGTGCAAGAGCAGAGCGCACCTCGCGTGCAGCCTCAGCAGAAGCCATGTCAGTGAGCCCCACATCAACACATCGTGACGGTGGGTGGCCTGAGAATCGACGCGCGATGCCATCGTCATGGATTGCAATCATCGAGCAGAGCCTAGAATCATAGAGCGGCCCAAATGCTTCAGCCGCTAGAGCAGCCGCGCGACGCGCTGTTTCGTCCGACTGTCGGTGAGCGCGGCGGCCCTCATTGAGCGAGTCGACCAACGGTCCACACGTGGTGGGGACCATCATATTTTGAGTGCGATCCACCTCAATAATGAGCTCTGGTGGAGGCTCAGTGCCCTCATAGATACCAGTAAGTACTGCCTGTGCTGTTAGCACCGTACGCGAGACGTCCGTCGAGCGTACACGAGGCGGCGACGGGCGTCCATAGTGTGCCTTCAGACGTCTGCCAAGTGCGACACCCTGCTCCCAGCCGACTGAGGTGAGAAGGCCCTTTGATCCAGGTGGGCCGACGTCGAGGGCGTGGTGGGCGTCGATAATGTGCACCTTCGGGCTGTGCTCCGGCGCGCTGCTCACTGTCTCGTACCTGACGGGCGGCGACGAGTCGGCATCCGTCAGCCGGAAGACTGGAGCGCGGGCACCGTGCCGGAAGATGACGACCGCAGCGAAGACACGGGGCGCTCTGGGCTCTGCCTCGGCGGGAGCGATGTTGACAAAGCTGGCGGCGAATGGGAGCAGCGCCACCCGGCGCCACGCGCCGCCACGCACGCCCAGCCTCGAGAGCATGGCTGACACGAGCTCTCGCCCTCAAGCGCCAGCGATCACACGATCCTCGGCTCGCCCTCTGTTATCGTTTATAAACTACTACTAGAATTTTAGGTTTATCACCAGTCACCGAGGTTCACAAACAAAAACAAAAGTCCGTTACTACTTCAACATCGCAGCTGGCTTTCGATGTTGCCTGGCGCGAGGGCGGCCGTCTCACCAACACGCCAGCGGTCGAGCTCTCTTCCTCCGGAGAGCAGGCTACACACTGCCCTTTCGCCTTCGCGAGCGCGCTACACGCTTAGCTCCTAGCCATACTGCCGTACTAGCCGGCACCGGGCAGCAAGCAGCAAACAAGAGCAAGGTTGAAACAAGAGGGTCGGTTCGTGGATGCGACATCAACCTTAGACTCTGCCTTGTGGCATGAGTTGAAAATTCACCAACCCGACCTGGACCTCTAGAGAAGGGCGTGGATCAGGATCACAGGAGACGCACTCCCAAGCTCCCAAGCCCACTAGCAAACCACTAACTAGCCACTAGCCACTAGATAGAGATAGACGTCGCGTTATTCGTTATTCGTTATTCGTTATTCTCTGTCGCGTGGGTGTCCCGCGGACGGCACCTCTCACACCTCAATAACACACGCTCAGGATAGTCGCCTTCGTCCTCGCTCTGCTCCAGCCGCTCAAGGCGCTCGTGCGCGGCAGGGTGGAACTCGCACCACACACCACACGCCGCGTCGCGTGGCAGGCTGCGCACAGCAGGCAATAAGGAATAGGGTACGCCGTGCTCGGCACGGGCGTGGATGTCCACCAGGCGCTCTTAGCTCTTAGGACGATCCCTCGTGCCGAGCCAAGGCTACGTCATTCTCGTCACTACTCGTCGCGTACGTGGTGCTACTGGGCCTCTCCTTTGGGGTGCTCGCGTCCAGGCTCATTCATGCTCACAACCCCAGAGCCCCAGGACCCCAGACCCCAGGCGAGACCCCCTCCCGCACACAGGCAATAGACCGTAGACCGAGTTAGATTCGAGCACTAAATAAAAGAGGGTTTTTGAGGGAACTCAAGAGTGACTCAACTGTGGGCGACTCAACTGCGTTGGCGCGCTGTTGAGTCACTGTTGAGTTGGCAATCCAAAATACCGTTGAGGCGAACACGGCTTAAGAATGGTGCATCCCAAGAAATCTCCCGCCACCCGGAAGGCGGAACCGCGGGGGAACTGTGTGCGCGGCGCCCTCGCAGGCCGGCCATGCCCACCCGTCCGTACACCGCGCGAGAGCTGGAGGCCTCCAGGCAGGCCTTGGTGCTGGCGCTGGAGGAGATGGATGAGAGGGCGCGCAAGAGGGCGCGCTTCGGGCCCGACGCCGCGCGAGACGACTTCTGGGAAGACGTCTTCTTGGCTCTGGCTGCCGAGCCGCTCGCACGGACGATGCGCTCGCGCATCGGGCCGGAGCGGCTTACCATTGCGAGGCTGGAACTGGAGGCGACAGCAGCTGGCGGCGGCGGCCACGTTGTAGTGCGCGACGTGTACGCACGCTTCGGCGTGCGCCTGACCGACCTGCGGCGATTCGTCGACGCGCTACGCATGCCTGCGGGCATGCGTCTGCGCGGAGGCCCTCGACCATTGCCTTTTGTGTCTGCGCAAACTGCGCCATCATTTGCATCAAGTTCTTGTGCATCTCAGCTTGCCGCTCCTCCCGGCGCTCCTCGCGCTCCTCTCGTGACTCCTCGCGGCGTGCGGTCCGCATGCGCTCCACTTCTTGTGCCTTTAGCTTGGCAGCGTCCATCTCAACGCGGTGCGCCATCTCCTGTCGCATGAGCTGCAAGCGCTGCTCATCACGTGCGGCGGCCCGCTCCTCTCGATCAGCAGCAGCCTGCAACTCGGCCGCCCTTTCCTTCTTGTCTCCTTCCTTGTCCTGCTTGCGCATCGCCACCAACTCAGCGATGCTGTCACGCGCGGCGCCGGCCTTGCGGCCTTGTGCATTGGGCCGCTTGGTGAGTGAGCGCACAAAAAAATACATCAACTCGTCGTCGCACTCCAAGCCATACCCCTTGGGCCACTTTTCCTTCGTCTTCACGATGTCGTCCACCGACAGGCACATCTCCTTCACCTCCTCGCACGCGTACTCGATGAGCCAGTTCTCCACTGAGATGCGGTCGGGCAAGTCGGCAGTCGACGATGCCGTGCTCTCCGCACTTGACGAGCTTGTCTTCATGCGTTGACCCATGGCATCAGCAGCCTACATTATGGCCATAGGGTGGATACCGTCAAGGGATGGAGTTGAGAGCATGGGAATGTGTACGAGCGTGCAAGAGGCAAGAGGGCAGGAAGGTAACGCGACTTACCATCAACTCTTCCACAGACAAATCCTTGTACGCTGCCTTTGCCGCCGCATCCTGCGCGGACCTCGCAGCCATCTCTGCCGCCTTCGCCACCTTGTTCTCCGTGGCCTCCAGCTCAGCCTCGCGCTTGAACGCAGCCACCTCGATGAGTAGGGTTTGGAACTCCGTGAGATCCTCCTCGGCCTTTGTTCCGGTGGTGTTGGTGGGGTGGTCCACGTCGATGGGCTCCGCCTGCTCCTTGCCCTGCGTGTACAAGTGGCGGCCGTCCTGCGATGCGAGCCGCAGGGGGGGGGGGCGTGCACAGTTTGAGTGTGCTGAAGCGTTCGCGTTCGCGGTGAGGGAGGGGCTGGGCAAGGTGCATGGCAGCAGAACACACGCTGAGCCACTTCTTCAGCGCTAGCATCGTCGACTGGTGCCCCGGTAGCGGCTCGCCCTCGCTGGGTGTGAAAGTCGTCTGGCCATCACCATTGCGGAAGAGGACGGGGAGGATGCCCGTCTCCCCGTTCATCCACACGTCTGCCTGCGACGTGAACTCCGCGTCGGCCTTCGCGCCCCGTGCGGTCTGGAAGGCCTTCTTCCCGGCGATGACCACTTGGCGGAGAAGCTTGAGCTTGCGCTCATCGCTCCACCGCCAGTTGCGGCTCCGCGGCTTCTTCACCCCCTGTGGCGTCGAGGCGAGGCGAGGGTGTCTGTCTGCGGTGATCCAAAGGGGCCTGCAGGCTCCGCCGCTTCAACACATACCCCTTGGCCTGCATCCCACGTGGCAGGGTGCAGGGCATCGTTGGGCGCGCGGATGGCGGCGCGCACCTCCTCCCCCGCCATCTCTTTTGTTGAGTGACAGTTGGCACAGCGCGCGAACTCAACTCTCCCCACTAGAAGAGTTTGAGAGTCCTGGCTCAAGAGTAACTCAAGAGCGGCGACTCAAGAAATCTCGCAGTTGAGCCACTCTTGGGTCACTGTTGAGATGACTCAAAAACCCCCGAAAACTGCGCTGCTCAGCAGCTTCCCGCTCTTACGTGCTGTCGCCCGCGTGGACTGCGCGCTGCGCCTCAGCGCAACAAGGCGCTGGCCACCAGGCGCGACAGCTGGGCACAACGCGACCATGCGCGCGCCCGCGCTGCGCATGGGTGTGCGATACGGTAGGATTACCGGCGCACCCGTCGCGAGCGGCATCGCGCTCGAGTGCAGCCACTTTGGCGCTTGCCCCGCCTGCGACATCTCAGAGCGGCTCGAGGCCCCTCTGCTGCTCAAGGAGGCGAGGCGCTTCTTCAATGAGCGTGGGTCCGAGTTGCACCCGCGGTGGGGCTCGCCTCATGGCTACAGGACCACCGCAAAACTCGCAGTGCGGCGAGACCCAAGCACGGATCAGATCGTCATAGGGCTGTTCGAAAGACGATCGCACAGTGTGGTAGCCATCCCCAGCTGCGTTGTGCAGCACCCGTCCATCAACAGGGCTGCGGCGCTCATTCAGGAGAGACTACGGGCGCATCAAGGGGTCACCGCGTACGACGACATCAGCACCTCGGGACTGCTGCGGTACCTGCAAATGGGTGTCCAGCGTTGCACGGGCCGAGTGCAGCTTACTCTCGTTGCAAATGCGCGGACCGCGACGGACGATGCGGTGCTAAAGGAGCTAGTCGAGCAGCTATGGCCGGCTGGCAGCAGCTCGGAACTATGGCATTCAATCTGGGTCAACGTCAATACGATGCCGAACAACATCATCTTCTCGCACGAACCGGGTGCGTGGAAGCTCATGTGCGGCGAAAGGCTTTTGGTCGAAGAGATCAAGTCAGGGTCTCCCATCGCGCTCTTGCCATACACATTCCGCCAGCCCAATCTCGATGGGTTCGAGGGCGTGATCCGTACTGTTGTCGAGGCAGTTCCCCGGGGCGCGCGTGTGGTAGAGTGGTATTCGGGTGTCGGGGTGCTAGGCCTTGCGCTTGTACGCCGCTCGAACGTTCGATGGGTGCGATGCTCAGACATTTCGCCACGGTGTGCATTCGATATGTCGTGTGGCATGCTCCCTGAGGGGATGAGGTCGCAAATATGCTACGATGTTGGCCCAGCGGGGCGCCGTGTATCAGATGCCATCGGTGCCGATGTTGCCGTCGTAGATCCGCCACGGAAGGGGCTTGATCCTGAGTTGATCGACGCCCTTTGTGCAACTAAACCTCGTCCAGCTCGCATGTCAAAGTCAAAGCGCAATGGGAGTCGCTCTGGCGGTGGCGCAACGGCACCAGAACACGAGCAAGAGGTCCTCTGTGCTCCAACCCAAGAGGCAACTTCGGAGACTATCGTCGGCTCGAGCCTTGTGCCAATTGGACCGTGCCGTGGACTCAAGCTCTTAGTTTACGTCTCATGTGGGTTCCAAGCGCTTCAGCGCGATGCTGATGCTCTTCTTTCTGCCGGCTGGAGTGTTCGTAGGGCAGAGGCGCACATGCTCATGATGGGGACAAACCATCTGGAGACCGTTGTTGAATTCGAGCGTTTGGGAGGTGCTGAGGCTATCGCCACAGCCGGCGCACAATGGGCGGCCAATGCCACCACAGAGGATGCCAAATCATCTCCAAAGCCCCTAGGACGTTCCCACCGGGCATTCATTGAGGATCTTGTCTCACTACGAGCGCCAGCCGACCTGAAGCCGAAAAATAAGAAGCGAGCGGAGAAGCTTCGGGCTCGACGGGAGCGCTCGGGCCGCCAACGTCGCCAAAGCGACGACGACTTGGACACCGACACCAACGGTAAAGGTTACGATGACGTAGGGTGAAGCCCACGTGCCATTGAATGCCAAGCACTTTGGCGCAGTTGTATTTTCGTCGTGCTAGCGAATGTCATCCGCCTTTATTGTAGTCATGGAACGAGTAGTAACGGGATCGGCGCGAATAGCGCACATGGAATGCATTACATGGTATCCGCATTTACCATGTTGCGGGTAGGGGGAGTTCGTCCCCACGCTCGAGAGGGTCCGTTCCCTCCTCCCGCCTGCCGCCCGCCGGGGGCTCCTCCGAAGATCCGTTAGTCCGTTAGGTCGCGTTCCGTCGAAAGAGGAAAGAGGACCATGCGTGAACATTTTTATTCTTACACTTAGTCTTGTAAGAGGTCTTGTTGGCTAGCATCCCTAGCCACATACACCGGACGAGCCATGCACCAACCGCGCACACCCTCATCGCGGGGGAGGGGCTCCGTCGCCGATGAGGCACGGTCCCCAAGCACTAGGATTAAACTAGGACAACAAGAAAACTCTTACAGAAACCGACATCCGATCGGTGGCCCCAGGCAATGAGCGCCGCAGCTGCTGCCGAGTCGAGTTCTGCGAGCCCGCGGCACTCTCCGACTCGGAAATCGCCACAGCAGCAGAGGAAAGTTCTCGCGCCCGCATTGGACGCTATTGATGACGGCGCTCTCGAAGCTGCTCGAAGCCAAGGGCTGACTGCCAGCCGCATGCCCTCCATGCAGAGGCGTGTGAGTGCGACGGTGGGCGTAGACCCTGTGTCCCCTCGATCCATCCAACCGAGTCGCGGCCGTACGTCGCCACGTCAGCCACCGTCTCCTCGACAGCTCTCCAAGATTGCTGGTAGCTGGATGGGAACGAATTGGCAGCCACAGTCAGCACTGGGTCCATGGTCTTCAGAAGACGCAACATACAAGACGTCGGGATGGGCAGTCACAGCACCCGATCAACATCCCTCGCAATCGTTTGATGCGCGAGGATTTACCTCGGTATCTTTGCCACCACCTACCACTGATATTCCTACTCGGTGTCTTTTCCGCAGTTTCCGAAGCCCAAGGCGGTATGACAACCAGCGGCTCTTTAGCCTCCCATCCAACGAAGGTGATCTTGCCATGGAAAGTGCAGATGGAATACGGACGACAAGCGCAGGGGTTGCTTCGACAAATCCAAGTCAACCTAACACAACGAGACAGCTCTCTCGACACGGGACGCCGCGTGCTGAATGTGCGGCAAACATGGCGGCCTTCTTTGGCTTGAATGGATGCAGGCGCCTTGTTCCTTCTTCAAGGGATGCGGAGCAAAGGGTTCAGGCCGCTGGCTTGATCCGAAGTTCAGTAGGGAATCCGGAGAAAGATGCTGTGGTTTGGCTCAAGGCATCGGGGCCTCAGCGCATGCCTTCTGAGCGCCCGGTTGGAAGGCGCTTGGAGATATCCGGAGGTGCGCGTGTTTCTGGAGGATTCAAACATAAAATTTGCCCATCACCATCATCTTGGACCTCGCAACTCGGCAACTATTACACCCCACATTCTAGCGACGCTTTGCGCCAATTCGAGAAGAAAGCACCGCCAACATCAGAAGTGTCTCGAGAGAAATCAACTGGAGCAGATCGCGTGGTAGAAGAGGATGATACCCCCAGTACGTCAGGATATGAGGCCGGCATTGGATCGTCCGAAACAAAGAATAGCCTTGCAACCCCAATGGTGCCTCGACGCGTAAAAGCTGTCTTGCCGCAGACTGAGCATGCAGCGGAAGAGATGGAGCTCTCTCCTTACGCAATGAGGTGTAAGCTTAGCGCTACACACCCCAAAAATAACGGTGGCAGTAGAGGGGACACGCATGCCAGGCATCGTTGGTCAATCACACCAGCTGACAACAACACCAACACAGTTGCCGTCACCGAGTTAGAGCGTGACGGAGTAGGATCAGAGTCACCATAGTCCATGGTCATACGGTAAATATGCACCAATTGATATGGAAGAGTATAGCGGAGCAAAAACAAAAACTACTTTTATAAGTGGGGGTCAATGGGGGCCTCGCGCCCCCCTCTCTCCATCGCGGACACCCTTCGGGGTGGGCCCGCCGTACAATCAACCCCAGCCCCCTGCCCTTTGGCAGGGGCTGGGCAATCAACACTCTGGCCCTGACCCCTAGTGGGCGCAGGCCGTGACTCGCACTCCCACGCCCAGCATGGGCCTGTCCTCGAGCTGACTCCCCCCCCCATCCCTGGTCGCCAGGCAGACAGAGGGCTTCGGGCGGCGCTCCCAGGGCCAGCGAGGCAAGCGTGGGAGAGGCAGGGGGGGGGGCGAGGGGCTGAGCCCCAGCCTCCACTGCCCCCTGAGCTGCCCTGGCTGGCCCTCTAGGAACCCCCAAAGGGCCTCTGAGAGCAGGCCGTGGCGCGCCGCATCCGCATGGCGACGCGCCGCAAGGACAGAGGTGGAGGAGAACGGAGAGAGGGAGAGGGGGGTTCTGCACCCCCCCCGATGGAGTGTGGTGAGAAACGAGCCCCGTTTGCGTTAGCAAACGGGCGGAGAGGGGCGGCTGGCGACAGGAGGCGGATGAGGAGGGAGAGGCTCAAGGCGCCTACGGGAACCACGGTTTCTCCCAGTCTATCGCTAGAGCTAGGCGCCCCTGAGTACATGGAAGCCCTCACGCTCTAGCGCGCTAGCCAGATGGCGAGTCTTAGTTTTGTATGCCTTGACCGGGCCGAAGATGCGAAAGACTATATACGTGGCGACCTCCTTCAAAGAGGACCGGATCGCGCTCGACTTTCGGGGGGCTGAGTCGGCTAGCGCCCCATATAGGTGATCGCAAATTCATGTGGGACGCCCGATAGGGTAGCTTGGAGCTTGGAGTTTGTCGCCATATGCGACTTTGAATTGATCGTGCGCGTCATCATCGACGTAAAAGATCCAAGGGCCCTTACGGCCCTTGTCCATCCCATCGGGGGTGGCGTCCAAGCCCTCAAGCTTGGAGAGAAGAAACTTCATAAATGTTGCTACGTCCTCGCTCTTGATGTCCTTCTTGTCATCCGCTAGCTGCGCTAGCTGGATGAAAAAAGGAGTGTCCTCCGGCTCCTCCTCCTCATCATGAGGGGGGGAGGCGAATTGTGTGTTGATGGGTGGAGCCGTCTTTGGGTCCGATTGTGGGTCCGCTCGCTTGCGCGAAGGCTGCGGAGGTTGTTGAGTGGGTTGAGGTGGGGCTTTCTGTGTCTGTGTTGGCATCTGCTCCTTGGGTCCAGCCGCCTCAGCGTACGATTTGTGAGTGCTGTTCTTTGAAGAGAGTTGGAGGTCGAAAAGGCCTCTAAGATTGATTGTTGTGTGAAGTGCCCGCCCACGAGGGGTGCACTGACGGTAGGAGTTGCCTCCATGGGGGTGGCAGCAGTGCTGCCACCCACCATGGGGAGTCCTTGTTGGGGTGGCAGGCCGGTGGGGGCAGGCGGCAGGGCCAGGCTCTGGCTTTGTTGGTCTGCAGGGAACAGGACTTTGCCTGATCCCAACTTCTGGGCCTGGTGTGGAGGCGAGGGCGGGAGGATCATGTCGACGTCGCTATCGGGCTCAGGGGGACAGCCTGCGAGCGCTTGGGCTCCGGCGGCTTGGGGCGGCCCCGGTGGGGCGTCGTGACGGCGGGGGGCTGGGAGGTGGGAGCGGTCGGCGCGCGCTCCATCGTTCGAACTATAACAATAGTTTTTTATGGGCAATGGTAATGGAGGTGATGATTGCCCCATCTAGGCAGCTAAGTCGCGCTACCCGTCGATGTGGGCACCATCGAGCTTTATCTAGGGCGCCCACAAATCCACGTCATCGCTACGCAGCAGCACAGAGCAGGCAAAGGGAGGCCGCAGGGGTGCACTGTCGCCGCCAACACACACCCAAACCCTAGCTAGCTCAGAGGGGACCCCGCCCTAAGTGGGCATCATCGCGTTTTCTTCCTATCGACTGTGCTTTTGCCACTGGGCATTGAGTGACAAGCAGCACTTGGCACGAAACGCACGGCCCATGGTCGCTTTTGGTGTCGTGCTATGGCATGTTTCACTGGTTGTTGTTAGAGGCACATAGTAGTGGATGGACCACAGGCTTCAGGATACAAATTTTGGAAGAACACCCGTTTCTATCTCAGCCGAAGCTAAAAGAAGACACTCTTGTGCTATAGCCCAGTGCATGCGACTCCTTTACGGTTTTGATCAGAGGACCTCGCTCGGAGGCGCCTCACTCTTCATCAGAGCTCGCTGCGGCCTCCGCCTCTTCCTCGTCGTCCTCAGACGATGACGTGGCCTCAGCGAGTGCAGCACGCTTTGCCTCTGTGTATTCCTGCATCTCGCGTTCGTATCTATCCTTGTCCCCCTTGGCCTTCTCTTCCCAGGGTGCCTTCGCGTCGGCGTCCATCGCCCTCCACTCGTCTCCAGCTAACTTGCCTATCTCCGTGACTTTGGCGCCAGGGTGCTCTTCCTTGTAGCGCTCGCGGTTTGCATTCATATAGAACATGTATGCCGACATAGCTCGCTTTGGCGCATCCTTGTCCTTTTTCTTCCGTGTCTTCTTTTGAACTTTACCCGCATCCGTCTTGCTCTTCTTAGGCGGCGGGGCTGGCGAGTCCGAGCCATCTCCGTCTGATGAGCCAACATCGGAGTCGTTAGCCTTCTTCTTCTTCTTCTTGCCTGCTTTTTCGTCGTCGCCGGCCCCCGCTCCCTCGTCGTACTCCTCGTCCACATCCGAATCTTCGCCTGGAGCAAAATCCTCGTCCTCTTCGGAATCGTCGTCGTCATCGTCGTCGCCCATCTCCACATCCGTTGGCTGTGCCGCGGCTCTCTGCCGTTTGAGCCGGTCCATGTAGGGGTCGTCGGCGTTATCCTCGCTCTCGTCGTCGGCCTCTTCTGCATTTTTGTTGGCGGCAGCGAGGTTGCGGATTTTGATGTTTTTGTTCGTGAGGAAATTGAAGAGCTCTTTGTAGTCAGAGCGCAGCAGATTCACGAACTGATAGTTGGTGCCGTCGCGCATGTAGATAGTGATGTCGAATGTGCGTGCAGCTTGTGCGGAGGCACCCTTGTCGACGCGGTTGAATTCAAGCGAGCCAATCCTGTCGAAGTCGAGTTGGACAGGCTTGTTGGCAATGAAGAAGAAGCATTTGTCCAGCGGATACAAGTAGCCATCGTTTGCCTTGAGAGAGCATCGGATCGACTTGAATTTGTCCTCCTTCTCGCCATTGAAGCCTGTCACCTTCGGCCGGATAACCTTTCTCTTTGTGAAAGCGCACATGAACTGCGTGACCGGAGAGGGATGCAATTGTGAGAAGGCACCCAGCAAGTGGAATGGAGGAATGGGGTGCGTTCGGCATCCAGGTTTAGCTTCTGCCCGGGAACCACATCCCCGCCCACATACACAACATGTGTGGCAGAGCCTTGGTGCGCACCTTCGGCAACACGTCAACCAAGTCGCCTGACTCATCCTTGTCGAGCTTGCCTTCAAATCGGCGCTGGAGCTCAGCCTGGGTGAGGTTGACTGTTACATCCACAACCGCGTCACGTGGTAGCTGCATCACAATGTGAGGATACATCGTGGCGCCCTGGCGGAGCGGATGCTCCAGTGAAACAACAAATGCCATGGTATAATTGTCTTGCTTTGGCAAGACGTACACCGAGGAGACGTTGGAGTACAACACTTTGTAGTCGTACGTCTTCCCATGCATTTTGAAGAACTTATCGAAGAACTCCAGATCGTAACGGCCACGCGGCACGGTGATGCCGACGTCATCGAAGGCGGCAATGGCAGTGCCAGTGGTCTCGAGATCTCCAGCCTCCTTGATCTGGGCGATGAACTGTTCCGCCGGTGTCATTTCACCATCGTCCTCCTCCTCCTCATCGTCCTTGATGTGTGGGATATGGAACCGGATGCCGACGATCATCTCGTCCTCGGGTTCGGCCGTATCGTCGTCCGCAAGCTCGACAATGGCCTCCCGTTTGTTGGCCGTCAATGCCTAGTGAATGCAATGAGCCAGGCTTGGTCACGAAAATAAGCACTAAGTGGTCACTAAGGTGCGAGGAAAGCAGAGGCCAGCACTACACCTGTGAGATGGCGTTGAGCGGAATTTCAAACGCCGGATGGTCCTCGACCTTGAAGGCTACACTGTTGCCGTCGACCGCCGCTTCTCCCCAATTCCAGCCCTTCCAGGAAAAGGGCACGTCCTCGAGCTCCACATCAAACGCCTTTTTCACGTAGTCAGTGATCCGTGCCTTGTCCTGAACAGGCCGTGCAGGTGATGGGTGAGGCCCTCGCTGCGGGAGTGAGGATGCCACCGTTCCAGATGTCCCCAAGCAGCGGCCGAATCGGACGCCACAGTTCCCTTGACTTCAGGCGTGTCGCCTTTTCGCCCATCCCGAAGTTGGGATGCACACCTGCGACCGCAGTCCGACAAACATGTGCGTGAAGCCACCCTTGACCCTGAGCTTGAGCATACACGCGTATGGAGGCGCCTTGGCCCACTCTACGCCACGCAGCTCATCCTTTGAAACAGCGATCACGTCGCCTGTCTTCTTCGACTTCCAGCCGAAGCCGCCTGCATGCATTCGCAGCGAGCCCAAGTTCTCCTGACGGTGCTGGTCCTTGCCAGCAAGCAGCACGTTACCAAACTGGCGCCGCGGGGGCGGGGGGGGGTTGGGGGGGGGTGTAGTTGGCGTGAGTGCGCGGGTGTCGAGCAGCGCGTACAGTCTCGTCGCGTGCCCCGCCCACCTGCTGCGTCTCGAGGCCGTCTGTCGAGGAGGCGGCCATGGCGTCAGCGCGCGAGGAGAGGAGAGAAGAGGGAGGGAAAAAGGGGGGGGGGGGGGGGGGCGAGAGGGGGTTTGGCGCGCTGCGCCCGGCGGGAGCCCGCCCCCCCCCCCCCCCCCCCCCCCCCCCCCCGCGACTCCTGGGGCGAGGGCGAGGCACGGTCTACTCTAGATAGAGGAAAGTACTTTACCTCTATAGTACCTTCTTTCCCAATGTTAGGGCTGTTTCCCACTTCTCACTCACCCCAGCACATATTTTGTATTTTACTACTATGAACTTTGAACTTATGCTGAGAAGGTCCAGAAATAGATTTGTACTATGTGGTACACAATGGTATTGTGCTGCGCTCGCTGGCGCGCTTGGCCGAGGGGACGTCCGCAGGGTGCGCCGCGCCCAGCCCACCTTCACACTCTATTCTCCGCGTTGCTTGCTCGCGGCAGCCGCAAAAGCAGAGGCAGCAGCGTCGGACTCAGCTCTCAACACACCGCTCCCCACCGTAGCCTGATACCGATGGCTGCGCACGACGGCATCCCGGGCACCTTCCCTGACTTGTCAAAGCTGTTGACACGCACGGGCCCCCTCGCAAACGTGGGCAACTATGGCACCATCTTCGACCCGCCGCTTCCATTCGAACCGTCGCCCGACATCCTTGCGTTCATGCAGCAGCAGGCGCGCATCCTAGTCGTGGGCGCGGGGGGTCTCGGCTGCGAGCTCCTCAAGGATCTTGCACTCTCAGGGTTTGGCCGGATCGACGTGATTGACATGGACACGATCGACGTTTCCAATCTCAATCGCCAGTTTCTCTTTAGGAAAGCCGACGTTGGAAGGCCAAAGGCGACGGTGGCCGCAGAGTTCATCATGAAGCGCGTGTCGGGCGTGGCCGTGGAGGCGCACCACTGCCCGATTCAGGAGAAGGATCCGGATTGGTACCGCCAGTTCCAGGTCATTGTCATGGGTCTCGACTCTATTGAAGCGCGCCGATGGCTCAACGCAATGGTCTGCTCGCTCGTCACCTTTGAGGCTGACATGGCTGCTGGAGAGCGAAAGCCTGATTTGACCACTGTAATCCCACTGGTGAGGAACAACACAACCGCGAGTCTGCCATAGGGCAGTCTTCCACAGACACTATCGCCCAATTGCTCAAGCCCAAGAATTATCTGGCGCAACCTCAGTCGTACCCGACCTCCCGGCACGTTGGTCAGGTGGATGGCGGCACCGAAGGATTTTCCGGGCATGTGCGCGTGATGTATCCTTGTGTGAGCGGCTGCTTCGAATGCACACTCAATCTTTTCCCCCCACAGCAAGCTGTTCCACTCTGCACCATTGCTGAGACCCCTCGCAATGCTGCCCATTGCGTCCTTTACGCCCACTTGATTGAGGCGCCCAAGCTTTTTGGCGAGGAGAAGCAGGACAAAGATGACCCTGTGTACCAGCAGTGGGTCTTTGAGAGAGCTGCTGCTCGAGCTCAGCAATTTGCAATCTCAGGCGTGTCGCTGATGCAAACACAAGGGGTGATTAAGAATATCATTCCGGCAATCGCCTCGACCAATGCCATCGTTGCTGGTGCCTGCGCCAATGAGGTGCTCAAGGTGCTCACCAATTGTTCGGCCTACTTGAACAACAACCTTATGTATATTGGCGGGCAAGGCGTGTATGCACCAACCTTCAAGTATGAGCGCAACCCAGAGTGTATTGTGTGCGGTGCAGGGGTTGTGATGGAGGTTGCCGCTGGCGCCACTTTGACAGCACTCATGGAGCTCATGGGCGACGACACGAGGTTGCGTCTCAAGGCCCCGAGCATTCGTTGCGAGTGAGCAAGCCCTCGTCCCCACCCACTCGCCCCCTGCTAAGCGTGTGCGTCCACACGGAGACGAGGCACTCAAGTGGTAGTCACACTAGGCACCGCGCATCGCCTCCCTGCGTCCACAGATCTGGAGCCATCGGCGATGCGACATTGTACATGCGCGGCGTCCTAGAGAGCCACTACCGTGACAACCTTGATCGCGTCTTGTCTGAGCTCTTTCGGGATGGCGCTGTGTTGATCGTCACTGACCCGGGCGTTCCTTCGCCATGCATCAAGGTTGCCATCAAGTTTGTGTGAAACAAATGGTTGTGGTGGCTACGTACATCTACCGGTTTGCGAATGGCCTCTTGGTCATGCTCTGGGGACGCTAATTTCGCACCAAGCTAGCCCGCTCAGGTCGACCTGCATGACAGGTTGGGGTACTCTGAGCCCTTGTGGCACGAACTTGTGCTTTGCAAAACTGCAAACGGCCAAATTCCTTGCTACCGCCGCCTCGTCGTTGACATTAGCTGCGCCAACGCCCCACCATCGCAGCCCTTTCGCCGGGAGAGAGGAAGGAAGTATACATTAAAGCATATAATACTCTCGCCGCGCACGCGACTCTGGACCCGACTTATGACAATAGTCTATACATCGTTCAGGCACGGTGGATGGGGGGGGCGTGCGCCTCGCGCCCTCCCTCTCAGCACCTCTCCGGCGCCAACGCTCGCCTCGGTGGGGCCTGTCGGTCATCCCCACGCTCGGCTAGCCCGGTCACTCACTAGGGAGGTGGGGAGGGCACCATCTATAATGGGCAAACGAAGACCTGAGTAAGCTCCCTATAGGTTCTCAAAAACTATTGTTATAGTTTTAGCGATGGAGCGCGCGCCGACCGCTCCCACCTCCCAGCCCCCCGCCGTCACGACGCCCCAACGGGGCCGCCCCAAACCGCCGGAGCCCAAGCGCCCACAGGCCGCCGCGCCGCCTGACAACGACGTCGACATGACGGCACCACCCTCGCCTCCCAAGCTGCCACAGAACCAGGGAACAGGCAGAGTCCTGTTCCCGGGTGACAACCAGACCCAGGGCAATGCCCTGCCACCCAACCCCTCCGCTCCTCCACCAACTCAAGGACTCCCCATGGGAGGTGGCAGCTCTGCTGCCACCCCCATGGCGGCCACTCCTACCATCAGTGCACCCCTCGGGGGCGGGCACTTAACACAACAATCCATTTTGGGGGCCTTTGCGCCCTCAAACCAACAACCAACTCAAGCAGCCAGGACATACGCGCAAGCTGCGCATGGACACAAAGGGAAGGATCCAGCCCAGCAAGCCCAGCAGCCACAAGCCCAACAACCACAGCAGCCATCGCGCAAGCGGGCGGATCCACAATCGGATCCAAAGCCGACTCTCCACAACACCACCCCCTTTGCTTCTCCTCCACCTGATGAGGAAGAGGAGCCCGAAGACACGCCTTTTTTCATCCAGCTAGCTCAGCTAGCTGATGACAAAAAGGACATCAAGAGCGAGGATGTCGCTACCTTCATGAAATTCCTCCTCTCTAGGCTGGAAGGCCTAGACGCAACTCCAGATGGCATGGACAAGGGCCGCAAAGGCCCTTGGATCTTCTACGTCGATGAGGACGCACACGATCAATTCAAGGCCGCATACGGAGACAAAATTCACACAGCACTCTCTGGAGTCCCGCACGAATTTGGAATCACCTACTTAATACCGCGTCTTAGAAGAAACCGCAGGGGATATCAATGAGGATCCCACGATATACAATGGAAGGCAACCCGAATTAACACTAGCATAAAGGACGAATCACAGTCTCCAGCCCCCTTCTCTCCAACTCCCGGCCGAAGCAGCGCGCGCGGCCTCCCCGGAACCAGCTTCTCTGATAAAGAGGGAACTGGGAAAGGGGGAGGGGGTTGTCAGGGGTTAATTAAATTAAACCTTTTAATAGTCTCACCGCACACGCGGCCGTGGACCCTCTACTTTCTACTCACGTAGGAAACTTTCTACACCCCCACTTCCCCGGCCCTTCTCCCCCCGCCATAAGGCGACTCCCCCCGTGCACTACTAGGGGGATAGGGGTGAAGGGCTTAGATATGGTCCGGTGGCCCGCGCCCCCCCCGGTGATCATTCCCCCCCTTCCTCCTGTGTCTCCGAGTGGGCGGCGGTCTCAGCCCCGACTTATCCTGTAAACAGGTGCGGGACTTACCTATTTTTCGGTGAGCGGAGCTCTCGCTCCGCCCACCCCCTTCTCCGCGCTCTCTCTCCCCTCTCCTGCGGCACGCGCGATGGCGCGCCTGCGGCAGGCCTGCAGCTGCCTGCTGGCGACCCCTGGAGGCTCTTGGAGGCCAGCTCTGGGGGCAGAGGAGGCTGGGACTGGGCCCTGGTCTCCCCTGCCTCTCCCTCGCTGGCGCTCCTGAGCCTCTGGGGCCCCCAATCTGCACCTGTCTGCCTGTCGACCAGGGGGGGAGGGGGGGTTGGAGCAATGGGCTGGCCACGAGGGGCCAGGATGGGCGAATGGGGCGAGCCTGTGGGGAAGGGAGTGGGTCAGTAGGGCAGTGGCCTCCTGGCAAGCCATCAGGCGTGCCAGGAGGATGGGTGGTTCCTCCCCCATGGCAGGGGAGGAGTGGAGAGAGGGGGGGGCTCGTGCCCCCCCATGGGGCAACCAAGTATAAACTTAGTTGGTTGTCAGGGGTTAAGGTTGGGTAGTAGGGAGGTACACTAGCACACTGCCTCACGCCGCACGCGTAGCGGGGAATTTTAAGAAGATTTTTTTTAAGCTCCCTATAGGTTCTGGTATGGGATATCAGCAAAAATAACCGGGGTCTTCCGGCAAAACTTTCGAAATATACCCGATTTCAGGCCTTTGACTCTGACTGACGGCCGTGCGGAAATATATTTCAGCCCCCCTCCGGTATTTTCACCAACGGCCTTCACGCTTCATGCGCGCCTCTCGCAGCAAAACACGAAACCATGGGCATCGCCAGCTGACCCGGACCAAAGATCTTGGTTCTTTCTATGTGCATATGCATATGCACAGCAATACATTTTCACTATATTTTCATGGACTTGAATGAACGTGTACGTAAGTATCATCTTGGACGCCTGCAAACAGAGTGACCTTGAGGCCATCTGCAAAATTTCAGACCCCGTCGACGTCGTGTGTCACATCCTTGACAACAACCTGAATTTAAAAAAACATCTGAAGATTCAGGCTACTACCGCTCTCTACGCACAGCCTTGGGAGGAGAATGCCCGCGGCTGACCGCTGACCAACATTTTCGACACCCTGGACACTCTAGCCCGGCATCCCAGCACGCCAAAAGAAGCTCACGGAAAAGCAATCGTAGACATACTCTTTATCTCTTTATACACCCCGGCGGTTCCTGCCCTAAGGCACTGCAGCAATACTATACATGCGCTAGCGTGGAGCGTGGAGATACATCATAACAGACTTCTAACGAATTCACTATCACTATGACGACGCAACCTTCTCGGAAGAGTCGATCTTAATAAGGACCATAGAGGACCATAGAAAGATTTACGAAACTATGCTGCGCGCTCATGCGCTCATCGCTTATCTTCACCAACTCGACGGACACGTCGAGAACCGCTCAGGCGGGAATGGGGAGACAGCCCAAGAAAAGAGTCGATCTGGGCGACTTTCGCCCACTTTAAATTTTAAATTTTTAACAAATTTGTATGGGTCGCGGCGCGGCAAAGGAACGGGACTAGCGCTCACTCAAGACAGGACTCCCTGCCGCGGCAAGCGGCCAAGCACCCTTCCCCCTTATGCCACCCAGCTCTTCACTAGCTTTCTTCCTTCCTGCGCTAGCTGGAGCGCCCCTCCCTCCACACTCAGAGAGCCCCCACGCCAGGATCCTGTTCTGGTCTCGCAGGCAAGGGGGCCTAATGGGAGGGAGAGGAGCAACTCCTCAGAGAGGAGCTGTGGGGAAGGAGATGTCTGAGTGGGGGCGCTATACCCTTGCGCTAGGCATGGGCAGCGACGCCGCCTCAAGACATGTCGTCCCTCTTGTCTTGAGTCGAAATTATTGGTGCTTGAATAAACAGAGAGAGGACGAGGGGGTTTGTGCTTCTTGGGTTGGTTGTAGTTGGAAGAGGGAGTGGGAGAGGGAGTCAAGTATTGGAAGAGGGCTCAAAGGGCACTGAGTTGTAGGTACTTGTGGCCCACAAGAGTGGGGTGAAAACGATACGTGTATCAACATGGGTCTTGAGTTGAATTTTTTGGTGCTTGAAACAGAGGGTGAGGGGGTTCGTGCTGTTTGGGTTGGTTGTGGTATGAAGGGGGAGTGGGAGAGGGAGTCTAGTAGTGTTGAAAGAGGGCCCAAGGCAAGGCACTGAGCTGTAGATACTTGTGCCCCACAAGAGTGGAGTGAAGACAACAAGTGTGTCAACCATGTTGGGAAACAGAGGCATGGGGCATGGGGTGCTCTCCATGGAAGATTGATGGTTGTGAAGTGCCCTCCCATGTTGGGTGCACTGATGGTAGAGGTTTCCACCATGGGGAGGGCAGCTGAGCTGCCCTCCCACATGAGGTGCTCTTGGGTCCCCCCTTCCCGCCTCTTGCGATGGGCATCCCCTTCTTGGGTGTCCTATCGGGGGGGGTGTTGCGGTCGGGGGGAGAGCCGCCCTTTAGGCTTCCCAAAGAGAGGCCCTCTCTCTTTACTTTCCCGCCTTCGCGTGTTTTGGTTCCTCCCTTCGGGTTGAATCCTCTCCGTCCGATCGGGATCCTCCGATCCCGATCTCCCTCTCCCTCTCTTTCCCCGTGTGTTAGGATAGGGGTGATCGCTCTCGATCCCCCTCCCTTGTTTTCTCATGTGTGCGCCTCCTTTCTTTCCTTGCGCGCGCCCCGTGTGTTTCCCGCGTTTTCTCTTGTCCCAGAGTTCCGAGAGTCGCGCCCATGGCCGCACTCCCTGGGGCTCTGGGCGAGCTCTCTCGACCACCGTCGCCCCAGGCTCGTGTGAGCGGTGTTCCTGCCGGTG
Source organism: Isochrysis galbana (assembly GCA_018136815.1). NCBI lineage: Eukaryota > Haptophyta > Isochrysidales > Isochrysidaceae > Isochrysis > Isochrysis galbana. Next base: position 4,773,193 of record CM030931.1, read on the forward strand.
CCATGCCTCCCTCCAGCCCCAGTGCTCCCCGTGCTCAGCCCTCTGTGAGCACGGTCGCCCCTGGAGAGCCCCATCCCTGGTCTCAACAATCTTTAGAGTCCCAATCCACATCCACAGCCACAGCCACTCTACTCCGCCAGTCACAGACATACAACAATGCGCCGCGAGTCTGACGAATTGGGCAGACCCTTAGCCCTTAGAATTTAAAACAGATGTTTGACCGCCATCGCGTGCCCTCCCCTCTCCCGAACCAACTACTCGATAAAAAGTTAGTTGACCAAATACAATGACCTTGGGCTGAGAAAACTTACATGAGCACTCTGGAATAAAACGGCTCAACAAACCCCTCCCTCGCGGTGAAGAACAATGTCGCGATCGCTCATCATGGATTATGCGCGAGGGAAAAAATTGGAACAAAGCATAAAGCGCAAAATTACTCAAACGAGAGGTTTGAACTAATGTTAAAGTGAAACCAGCTCGCTAAGGCCAACGGAGAGTCGGTGAGAGAACGCACTTTCCGCGGAGGGCGTTGTCCGAGGCTAAGCGCGAGCCTCTAAGAGCAAAGGCGTCTAGAACGCCCGATAGCGCCCAGACCCGAAAACGCCGAATTTCGAGTTGCTACGACGTGTGACGCATCCTCTTGAGGGTAGGGTGAGACGCCGTGACGCTGCTAGCTAGCGGATTGTACAACGTCGCCGTCCACCGTATAGGGATTTGGCCGCAAGATGAGACCCGTGCAGCCGACCACTCCCACTAGCGTTACACACACTAAGTCCCCCCCTTGAGGGGGTAAGCATACGGGTAGCCACACGCGCCTGCATCGAACAGCATGCGCACAAGCTTATTAGCCTCGGACGTGCCCTTCTCAGCCTCGCGGGCGGCCACCAAGGCCGTCCTCCCGTTGGTGTCGACATTGTTGACGTCGGCATCGAACTCAATCAGATGCCTCAACGACTCTTCCACAGAGCGAAAATCCAAACGATTGTCGCGGAGCCTGGCGCTGCAGCACATGATGATGGGAGAGATGCGATTGGAATTCACGGCATTCACGTTGGCACCCGCCTTCAGAAGAATGTGCACCATTTCGACGGCGCCATTCCCCGCGGCATGCATGAGTGGGTTGTAATCGTTCAGGAGCCCAAGGTTGGGGCTGGCATCGTACTTGATGAGGATGCGCAGGGTCTCCACGCGGTTCGTGTAGTTTAGGCTCTTGTTTGCGGAACTGGCGAGAACGACGGGCGAGAGTCCAGCCGGGCTCGTTGCATTAGAGTCGGCTCCGGCCCGAAGAAGGAGACGAACGCAGTCACACTCCCCATCCTTCGCTGCATACATCAACGGCGTGAGCCGGGCGCTGTCGCGGCCCGTGGCGTGGACGTCTGCCTTCGCCTCAAGCAGCACGCGTACCATGTCGACCCGAATGAACGTTGAGGAATCGCTCTTCCCGCCCCTATCTGGACGGATCAGCGCCTTAAGTCGGTCACAGTCGCGGCCCAACGCCTGTATGCCTGCCCGCTCCAGCTCGGTTCCCACACGGTGCTCAATATCTTTGGGAGAGCAGCACGCCTGAGCGAGTGCAGGAATTCGTGGCACATTTGAATTTACATCGGCATTGGCGGCGATCAGAAGCTTCACCATTGCCAGATTATTGGCAACCCCGAGCGGGGAGGTTCCGCCACCTGTGCCATCAATGCGGGCGCCAGCGGCCAGAAGAAGCTTGACGCACTCCACGTGCCCGCTTATGACAGCACACTCGAGTGCGGAGAGCGCGCCAACAGAACTTATGAAATGGCCAGCGTCTATCTCGGCATTTAAGTCGAGGAGTGCCTGCAAGCACTGTGCGCGCCCTTCATAGGCCGCGAGATGCAGCAACGCTCCTGTCTTGATGTTGGTCGGAGCGGTGGCCCAATCCTTGCAAAGAGCACGGATGCATTCAGCGTGGCCGTGAACGAATGCGAGATGCAGCGCGGCTGACAACTGAGTTTGAGGGATGCCTCTTTGGCGATTGCCCCTCTCATGCGTCTTCTTGGCCTTCATACGGGCGTCCGCCTGAAGTATAGCGCGCAGGCATCCGGTGCGACCGAATCTCGCGGCCGCGAGCAGCGACGTGAGCTCCCAGTTGTGCGCGTACATCACCACTGCGGGCACGTCGACCTGCTCCTTTACAAAGAGTTTCGTCCATGTGTCCCAGTCGGTAGGACCGTCGATCTCGAATCTGTCAAAAAGCGCACGGAGGGCCGTTTCCTGTCCGAGAGCAGAGAGGATGATGAACATGCTTTGATCGAGGCGTGGTAGCGTAAAGGGTGGCGATCGGCCAAAGGACAGCGTTAGCCGGCAGTCTTGTACGATTCGCACGAGCAGGTTGAAGCTGTCTTGGTGTGTGGATCCCCGCTTGATGCCTTCCACGAGAGCACATTGCATGAGGTCGAGAGGAGTTGACCGAACGCGGTGCCTCATCCAGACGCAGTCACGGTCAATCTCGCTCAGTGCACGGCATGTGATGCTCAGCCGGCCAGCCTCGCGGAGGCTGATGTTTGCAAAAATGACACCCAGCTCATCCTTGGTCAGCTTGAGGAAATCTGTATCGTATATGGGCGCTGGCGCTCAGTGTGTGTGTGGTCAGAGGGAGAGTTTGGGCAGGCGGGCACGCGGGCGGGCGGCCATTGAGAGAAGTGGTCGACGGGCAGGGGTGGGAGTTGGGAGCAAGAGCGAGGGAAAGAACTGAAGTGGGGTGGCACAAGCAAGATCACAGGCGCAGAGTAGGGGAATGAGCGAGGAGGATGAAGGGCATGCGCGCAAGGGGCGAGAGGGTTGGAGGGGGAGGTGGGTCGAAAGGTTTGGCGGGGGAGAGGTCGAGGGTGAGGGCAAGGGAGGAAAAGTGGGAAGACCCTGTGGGCAGCGATGATGATTGACCATCGCGAAGAGGGTGGGGAGGAAGGGAGGGAGGGAGAGAAAGAGCGTTGGGCGTGGAGGGCGTGCGAGGGCGGGGCCGGCGGAAGAGAGAGAGAGAAGGTAGGGGGCAGAAACGAGGAGAGAGTGAAGGTGCGGGCATAGCGGGTGAGGTGGTGCATCCTCGAGTGGTGGGGGGCCAGCGTGGGGCGCAGCGCACAGGACATCTCTCGCTCGCCCGACGGAATTCCGGGGTGGGTGGGGGAGGCAGAGAAAGAGAGGGCGGACAGACAAGAGAGGGGGGGGGGGGGGGGGGGGAAGGCGCGGGAGGGAGGGAGGGAGGGAGGGGGGAAGATGGAGAGAGGGGGGGGGGGGGGGGGGGAGGGAGAGAGAGGGGGGGGGAGAGAGAGAGGGAGAGGGAGGGCCGCTGGGGAGAAGGGCGGGGGGGGGTGGAGTCCCGGCATGGACAGAGGCTTCTCTCCCAAAGTTTTGAAGTTTACAAAAGTTCCCTTTCCCCCTCCCCCCCCCTCCCCCCTTTTCTTGCACGCGTCGTTTCCTCTTTTCGCGCCTCTGCCCCCAACAAGGGGTCCGGGGGTCTGGGGCGGAACCGAGGCAAATACTAGCATCATAATGATAATCAAAAGTGTAGAGGGTTTTTGCAGGACTCAAGAAGGTCCCAACAAGAGGCCCCCTCAATAGCACCTGGGCGCTGTTGGGCCTCTACTTTATTGGGGCTTCGTTGCAAAAGGTGTGAACCGCTCCGTCCGTTTCTAGTCGCCCTTGTTTCACGTTTCCGTGTGCGCGCCTCTCTCGGAGCCTGGCGTAGCCTAGGTTCGTTATTTGTTGGTCCTAACGCTTGGCCGTTCTGCCGCTCCACCTCGAGAAAACAAGGAGGCGAACTGGGGATGGTGGTGGGTGAGTTCGTTAGTTATACGGAGAGGGTGTACTGGCGCGGGCGGGCGGGCGCGTGAGTGGGAGGGAAAAGGGGAGCGTGCCCCCCCCTGCGCGGGCGCCGGGGTTTTCTTTTCCCCGGCACACTGCGCCCTTTAGCTACTCCGTCGCGGTTCACTTACGCTAAACGAAATCCTGCTTATTTTGAACCGCTCCGTCCGTGTCGCCCTTGTTTCACGTTTCCGTGTGTGCGCATCTCTCGGAGTATCTGGAGCCTGGCGTGCTGGCGTGGCCTAGGTTAGTTATTTGTTGGTCCTAACGCCTAACGCTTGGCCGTTCTGCCGTTGCGCGGAGGCTCCTTATTGGTTATTGGAGCTCTGAGCCGTCCGGGCTCGTGTACCAGCCGTCCGGGCTCGTGTACACCGATCTGCGCGGGCTAATGTGAAGGGTATGGTTGCTCCGGAGGTGTGAGGTGTGTAAGTGTGCGGTTAATTATTGGGAAGAAAAAATCAGTTGTCAGTTGGTGCGTGGCCTTCTTTGGAAAGTCTTTGGGGGGAAGTCTTATAGAATGCGCTATTGCGCTACTACTAACCCGTGAGCCGTGAGGAGACGGGGCATCCGCGGGGCTCTTGCTGCGAGAAAGATGAGCTACCGCCTCTAGGCTCCAGGCCTCAGTCCTCAGGTACGGGAGGGCTGGGTCCACGCGGGGAGGAGCTCTTCGAAACTGGCGCTGGCCCGCTGGCCCCTGCCCCAATCGCGTCCGCAGTACGGAGTTGCTGTGCCACTGTGTAGCGCGGGAGTAGATGCGCGCCACATCCGAGTCTCAGCGACCTCGGGCCTGAAGTTGCTGCTCCGTGCCCCCGGCATCCGCCAGGTCCGTGGCGCCGTGGCGCCGCCGATGCGGAAACTATGGGCGCCCACCTCGGTGGGTGCGATGTGTGGAGGCAGGGCATGCCAGGAGGGTGGGTGGTTCCTCCCCCACAGCAGGGGAGGAGTGGAGAGAGGGGTGAGCTCGTGCCCCCCTCGGCCCCCGGGCGAACTAAGTATAAACTTAGTAGGGGGACAGTAAAAAAAATATTCTTGAAGATGAGGGGGGGGGGACAGTAAAAGTTATACCCGATTATTTGATGCAGGGGTGTCGTAGGGGTGTGTTGGGCAAAAAAAAAAGACGCCGAGGTTTCGGCCTCTCAGTTCACAGGTACAACCTCGGTACCACCTATTGAGAACCAGGGCCCCAAGGTAGCTAGTAGCTAGCGCACATGGGACATGGGCCTCAACCAGGGCACGGCACTTGTTACGACTATTAAGAAGTCGTTGTTTTTTCAACCCCGGAAACCGAAAAGCTTAAGGACCGAAAGGAGAAGGGAGGTGGGAAGCCAAAGATAGATAGAAGGGCGATGGAGCTGGACAGGTAGCAAGTGCCGTGCCCTGTATAGGCGTCAGCCCCGAATGTTTAGATACTACTACTTTTACCACATTTTTTTACTGGAAGACATTGTGCATAGTGTGGAAGACGGCGAAGCTTCGGAAGCCACCGAACATATCGGTAGGTCAGCTGGCTCACTTGCGACTTCCGTCGAGTGGACACAATCAATGTCAGGGCTCCCGTGTGCGTCATCGCCATCTCAGATTTGCCTCATCCCATGTGTACTCAGAATTTGATCTTGTACTCGCTCTTTCCGCTAGCCTTCTTGCCACTCTTGACCGATTGTTTTCTGAGCATCAGCCCCCCCGATGGAGCATGCCCCTCCCCTGTCTTGTCTAGTGAGATTGGCGGCGCAATCTCTTCGTCCGAATCACTGTCCGCACCAGCCGCGCGCCGCCTTTTCCGAGGCTTCTTTTTTTGCTTTTTTGCAGGCCGATACTCGTCGTCGTCATCTTCCTCATGCTTGGGCCCACTCTTAGCAAGGAACGGTAACAGTGCAGCACGGAAGTCGGCATTACTTAGAGCTGGCGCGTTGTCTCCATCGGATTCATCCCCACTCTTGGCGTCCTCGTCCAAACTATTGTCATGGGCTTCAGTGTTGCCAAGGTGTGCTTGTTCTGGAAAGGGCAAGTTCATCGCCGAAGCTTTGCGCGCAGCTGCCACATCGTCCGCATGGCTCGTTTTGAGGATTGTAGTCGTCAAGAGTGTGGAAAACCTGGGACCTTCCATTGCCTGTGCCTCTGGAGGCTCGGCGCTCAATGCTGGTGCTTCAACGCCTGAATTGGTTGTCGGAGGCGATGCAATGGGCTTCGGGACAATCAACAACGTCGAGCAATCGGAGAGACGCACCCGCGATCCTGATGTCAGTGCGACCGGTTTATTTGGCAGCAGCCGCTTCCACCCCGTCGTCGGTGAGCTCTCAACGAAGGTGCCCTTGGCGGAGCCTAAATCCACAATGTACAACAAAGTGTTGGAGCTCTTGCCGTCTTGTGCATGGACAAGAGCAGCGTGTTGGCGCGACACCGACTCATGTGGGATAGTTATGTCGGCCTGCTGCGCACTCCGCCCCAGGATAAGTGCTTTCTTCCCACCGATATTTATAGACTGCAGCCTCTGGTCTCCACGGAAAAGTTCGATGTAAACGGGCGAAGAAGGCAAGACTGACCAAGAAGGTGGCTGCCACCTAGGCAGCTCTGTAGGAGGGGCTGGCAAGACAGGTGCCGCCGGCGCCACAGAAGAGCTGGGAATGCTCGAAGCAGTCGTCACGGCCACAGCCAGCCCTCTTACCACGAAGGAGTACGGTGGCGCATCACTCAGCGTGATGGTCGCACCCTCGACCAGCAGGACTGGATCGTTGGGCTTGATGCGTACGCCATCAATAAAGGTTCCACGGAGGCTCTTGAGGTCGATGACGTACAACTTATCCCCGCGGGGAACCAATGCTGCGTGCTGGCGCGACACTGCCTCGTCGTCTGTTACCAGAACGTCTGCGACGCCCGGCTGCCTGCCGATAACAAAGCAGCGTCGGCCACCACCTGCGGGCAGCTCATGCCGCCGGAGCACCTGCTCTCCTCTACATACCTCAAGGGCGAGAGTCTGGTGTGTGGTCTCGGTCGCCCAACCGGGCGGAGGGAATTTAACTGTCATGCGCCGCCCGCGTGTGCTCTCCCCCTCCCGCCGCCCCTCCCGTGATCTCGTTCCCTATTTCCCGAGTCGGGGATCGCGCGGCGCGCGCGCGCCCTCGACCTGTCGAGAGGGAAGGAGCGAGGGTCGAGGGACGAGGGATGGGGGGGGGGGGGGGAGCGGCGGGGGGAGGGAGGGGGGGGGGGGGGGGGAGCCCCGCGCGAAGTGGCGCCAAAACTCGCTCCTCCCCGCCCCGCCCCCTCCCCGCCCGCCCGAGCCCTCTCCGCTCTCGCTCTGCACCGGCCAACCACCACCCTTTCCCATGAGCCGGCGCGACCTGGACGGCCTTGAGAGTGGCAACGTCATCGAAGGTGGACGAGGCTCGCGACGCCGGTCCGGGCCCGACCGGCTCAGGTGACGGCTACAACACCACGCGGTGGTGCATTGCGAGCTCACCTGTGGCGTTGCGGCGGGTGACGTGCACCCAATGCACAGCTGGCGGCCCAGGCCTCACACGAGCCCTCACCATCGTGTGCGCAGCATTGACCACAGCACAAGTCGACCCGGCGATGCGGCCGACGAAGGGAAGGAATCGTCCGTCCGGGCTGCCACTAGTAAGAAGAGTACCAGTTCAAAGCGTTCTTTGTCCGCTCGCTCATCCACAGGAGGTCCCGCTTCCAAGTCTTCCATCGCGAAACCATCGCGCGGCAGACTACCGTCCGGAGAATCCAAGGTAGTTTAATTTCTTCTACATTTTCCCAGGCCAGGCTGGGCACGCCGTGTTCGCCTCCTCACAGCGTCTTAGGCATTGTGTTGCAAAGTTGCATACTCCCGCCATGACAAAGCGTGGCCCTTCACAGCAGGCTCTGATAACATCAATTCGAACCCCGCCTTTGCACACAGAGACCCTCCGATTCATCCAGGCGTAGGGACGTTTTTGAGCCGCCACAACCGACAGGTGCGAAGCCCCGATTTGTGGGCCAGCTGTCGATTTGTGTTCTGTGCTGGCTGGCTCTTGTGCCACAGCTCACAAATGCCCGGCTTGTTTTTTTGCAGTGGATGGCAACGAGACATCCGAGGAGTTCGACCTGAAGCCACGACGGCTGGAGGAATGTTTTGTGGACGACACGATGCTGGTGTCAATCTCCCTGGATGCATGGCTTCAAAGATACAGGTCTGTGGTTTGGCCTCTAGGCACCATCCAACTTAGCATACCTATTTGTGAAGAACCAGTAGGGGAGGGCGTGGATCTCACATTCTACGTTGTCTGGGCCTCGCAGCACGGATGCAACAATTGCGATCCTCGAGCTTGTCAATTCGCTCATACATGCCAGTGGTCTGCGTAGTGTGGCTCTCAGTGTGACAGACGCTGACGTCGATGACGAGGATGAAGTCCTAGAAGCTATTATCACTGATGCGGCTTGCGAAAGGATGGTCGAGCTGGCCCGGGATGCGGGTACTTACCTCGAGCCATATCCGCTCGCTGACAAGAAAGTTGGTAAGAAACATAGACAAGGATTGAATGGAATGTGGCGCAACCTTGTCGACAAAATCAAACACGAAGTGGCTTACGACAACATCCTGTTGCCTTGGTGTATCGAATGGCTGTGCATCATGTGCTCCTCGGCGCACCGAGGCCTACGTCATACCGGGACAGAGGTCGCAATGACTCTCATGACCCGGCTCACCGAGCTGCTCATCGAGGTAGAGGCTGAGGCTGTGGCAAAGGAACGGCAGCAGGCATATCGAGGAAGTAAGAAAGAAGGCTCTGGTATGGCCGCCTTGGTGCAAGAGGAAGTTGAGCGCCTCAAGGCCCAAGCAACAGCGCTCCAAGAGCTCTTGCAAACCGTCTTCAAGGGCGTCTTCATCGAGCGCTATCGTGACTCATGTGAGGACATCCGTGTCTGCTGCTTGATTGGTCTTGGCCGTGCCATCGGTCTGCACCATGGGGTTTTCCTCCATGACACCTACCTCAAATATCTCGGCTGGATGCTCAACAATACATCTGCACACGTGCGTGCAACAGCTGTGAGTCAACTACATCATGTCTACAAGACGCACGGTACGGCACATACACAACGGTTGCACAATTTCACACAGCGCTTCGAGGCCCGGCTGGTGGAAATGACCCGCGACATCGACATCAAAGTGTCGGTTGAGGCCATTAAAGTCATCAACACTCTGTACGAGCTCGACTTGCTGAGCAATAAGCGCAAGGCCGTTCAGGACGCGATGCAGGTGATGCGATTCAATGAAGTATCACAGTTGAAGGCGCTGGTCCCGCTCGTAAACAAACACATGTCACGCGCCTTCGACGATGGCGCAGAGCCGGCCACGGCGAAAGCGAAGAAGAAGGGCAAACAGAGTCCTGCGTCGACGGCTCAAGTCGACGAACCCTTGGTGCAATTGGCGAAGCTTGCGTGGGGATCTGCTGAAGGGATCGAACGTCTGCCCGAAGTGTGTGGCCGTATCGTTGATTCGATGGGCGCCATGACGCCGGCGCTCTCCGATTGGTCGGCATACTGCGACCTCCTGACGAGTGAGACTCTCGACGACGATCAGCCCCACCTGCAATGCGTCCTACTGTACCTCATGGCTGCAAGCGCTGCGCACCTAAACGAAAGCATTGCGGAGTCTGCGCATGCCGCCAAGAATAGCACAGGAGTTGGAGAGGTGCAGACGCCACGTCGGAAGAAGGCGCGTCGAGCCCCAACTCGAAAGGATGTCGAGGCTCAAGAGGAAGGGCTTACCGCTCTCTCGTCAGAGCTGGGCCGCTCGCTAGCTCCTCTCCTTGAAAAGTTTGGCGCGCAGTCCGACGTCCTGCAGCCACTCCTTTCGCTTGTCTCTCAAATCAAGCTCCAAAGCGCCTCATCCGCGCTCAAGGGTGACGGTTTCGCGTTGATTCTCGAGCAGATGGATTCCATCGTCTTCAAGCATAATGACGCTCGGGCACTACGGGCATGCGCTTCTGCGTGGGCATCGCTGCTCGTCCAAACCGGCGCTCCAGCGTTTCAGGAGCAAGCCCGGGTACGTTTCAAGAAGTTGACTAACAAGCTGATGGTGTCGCTCAAACCTCTTGAGGCGTACGCCAAGCGGCCAAAGGGGTCATTCGATTTCGACGAGTCGTCAGTCGCCCTGAGGCGGATCGCGTACCTTGTATCTGCCTATCCAGAGTCCTATGCGTCAGTGAAAACACTTGACAAGATGTCCGAACCGCTGCTCTCGCTCCTTGATTCTCAAACAGTGTCCACGAGGGGGCTGCGCGTGGGTATCATCGCGCTCTTGCAGCTCAAGACAACCATATTGACATCTCAAGTTGCTGAGGCGCGCTCCTTTGAAGGGCAGGCCCAGAATGCTGAGCTTGAGCTGCACGAAACGACATCTCGTCTCCGCGACGAGGTGCTCTCTCTTCTGACTCGCACTCTGTTAGTGCCCGTTGCATCAGTGGCAGAAGCTGCAGCCAGCTCACTTTGCCTCCTTCTAGGCACAGTGTTGCCTCGCGGGAGCGAGGCCTCGGAGAACGATGAAGCCAAGGATGCACTGCTGTGTTGGTTTGATACGGCTCTCCAGAGAGCTGCTGGGAGCCTGGAAGACGAGGAGGAAGAGGATGTGAGACCGGCCTCTGATCTGGAAGCTCTCTCGGGCCCACACTGGCTTCGTGACGTGGTGAGCTGCGGGCTGCTCCGAGGTATCCCAATGGCGTCCGTGCTGTGTTCACTTCTTTCGCGCCTCGAGGACCTTCCCTACGATTTCGAGGTTTTCGTCAAACATCTCTGGACGAACCACATGATGGACTCGCACTCTGTGCAAGCATTGGCAATGCTCGAAGAGCAAATACTCAAAGAAGCCTTCAATAAAGGCGATGGCAAGGACGCCGGGCCGCTCGATTCTGTGGCTGAGCAGCTGAGTCGGCTTCATGCTGCTTTGGCCAAGTCCAATCGCTGGAAGGATCGCGTCGGTGAGCTCACGCATGTGCTCCTCGACGGTACACTGGGCCGCTCTCTTTCAGACGGTGGCGAGTGCGCGAAAATCGTTGAGGTCGGCCTCCTGCCTCTGCTCCCATTCTGTTCACGCGAGCATTTGGCTCAACTGTACGCGAAGTTTGGCTCAAAGCTCTCAGGCAGTGCTCAGTTTGCGCGTGGGCTACGTGCAAGTTTCTCGACACGTGAGGGCCGAGATAAGTCGCCCGCCCGACGTTCAGTGTCACAAGAGGGATCGCTTGTAGCTGCGCGCAATCGACGTGGTCACAAACGGCGCATGCACGCAGAGGCGAATGACGCAGACAATGAGGTCGACGACGAGGAAGAATCCGCCGAGGAGGAAGGCCATGACGATGAACATGTGGACAGAGAGGAAGAGGAGGAGGAGGAGCCGTGGGATGGCGAGGGTGTGGACGATATGGAGACAGAGGAGGGTGCGGGAGGCAGTGACGAGGATGCCGGCGAGGAGGACGAGGAAGAGACGGGCGAAGATGATCCAGAAGAGCATGCACCCTCTTTGTCGCCAGTTGCTCCTCCTCCGGCATATGCGTACTCTCGGGTCCCACGGCGTCGTGCCTGACCCTTGAGTGGGTCCTTGTGCCAGCTGCCGTTGTGACTATGTTCGGGTTTTTATCCACCTAGCTAACTCGACAATGATTGAGAAGACCGTCTTGCGAACCGCACCGCAGGCCCTTGGCTCGCTCTCCCCATTGCGAGCACTGCTCCAGCAAGTGCACCACTAATCTCATCGTTGCGACGAGTGATGCACGCATGTATTCGTTGCAATGGCCAGCATGACTTCCAGGAATTTCCGCTATCCGGTATCCACGTTTTGCTTTCGCTAAGCGAACGAGGGGAAGGCGGCTGGCACGGCCTGGTAGCCTTTCCCTTTTCTTTGATGGGGTTATAATTTGTTTGTTGGGTGTGTGCCGTGCCGTTCTGACGATATGCGACTCCATGTCATGCTTGGTGCTACGGAGCTATGACGCAACTGCAAGTTGCGGTGTACTAGGATGCATGTCGGTGACAAGGCGATGGTGCGCGCTGTACCTCTATAGATCATGATTCGATGGATACGGCAGCTGCTCGCAAGTGGGCCGCTGTTTAAGTAATTATACAACGACAACGAATTAATTAATGTTATATCCTAGACAACCCCACTAGCTAATCGGACACAACTTTTCAGTCCCGGAATCCCGCCATGCCTGACGAGCCAGGTATCCGAGTGATACCGGGGGAGAGGGCACTGCCCCCTCCCCTCGATATTTGTTTCCCCTCCAGCGCATGCACCGACCCGGCGCACCCAAACGCGTCCTCTCCTCGAGTCCACGCTGAAAAAAAAAGCGGGGGGAGGGGGGGGGGGGGGGGGAATCCGTGAAACTAGGGGCGTAGAGTGCTAATCTCTCTCGCCGGAGCGAGTAACCGCGGCGAGCCGCGGCCCTTCCCTCCTGGCTCTGGCGCCCCCCGTCTTCTTTTACCTAAACAAGGCAAGAAGACACGTTAGCGCCGGAGGGAGAGCTGCCGCTCCCCCCTTCCCTTCCTCTTCCCTCTTCCTCCTCTCTTCCCTCTTCCCTGCGGCCCTGGCCCATGGCGCGCGCCTGCGACCCCCCTTCAGGTCCCCACATGGCCTGCGCATGGGGCATGGGAGCACAACTCAGGGGGCAGGGGGCAGGCGAGGCTGGGGCATGGCGCATGGCCCTGGCCCCTCCTGCCTCTCCCTCGCGGGCTCTCGCGCCCCTCCAGGTCGGCTGGAGTTGGCTGGGGGCTCCTGATCAAGGGGGCCCAGGGGGAGGAGGGGCTGGTCAGAGGGATGGGCTGGTCATCTGGTCATGACGGGCCAGGGCGGGCGAATCAAGCGTGCCTGTGGCGAGAGGGATGGGTCGGCAGTGTGCTCCTGGCAAGCCATCAGGCATGCCAGGAGAGTGGCTGGTTCCCCCCCCGTGGCAGGGGAGGAGTGGAGAGTGGAGAGGGGGGGGGGCGCTCGTGCCCCCCAATGGGTGAACCACGTATAAACTTAGTTGAGTAATTATACAACGAGAGTTAGTGCCGCTACGGCCACTAACTAGCCTTACACACAGAAAAACCTGAAGATTCTGGGCTGACACCTACTACAGACTAGTAGCGACTAGGTATGCTTTATCTCCCAACCGACACCGCCCTTACTGGCCTCCGCTCCACCTCCTTCCCTTCCCCCCCGTTTCCCTTTTTCTTCGGTTTCTGGGGTCCGGCCCAGGTGCACTAGGTTCCTCGGATCGCAGTCACATATTCTCCGTGGACCGCTCACGGCGCGAGCTGGTAAGGGCCGTTCTTTCTTCTTTTCTGTCCCTCCCCCCAGCCCCCCCGTGCTTTTTCCTGGTGAGTCGCCCGACGTAGGACGTAGGTCGGCCCGCCTCACTGAGGTGTCCCTCATTGTCACTTGTGCGGGGGGTTATAATGGGAGCCGGGGGTTTGCGAAGGGGGAGTTTTGAAAGGGTGCATATGTGCCATGTGTCTGTGGCAGTAGCACACGTCAAGGCGTACGGGCAACTACGCTGAGGGGTGTCGTGATAGTACCTGGCTAGTGGGAGTAGTGAGTAGTGGTACAAACGCTCAGATGTTTGCTACATGTAAATGTGCATTTGAGAGCGTGGTGTGGAGAATTGTAAGAGAACTTTTATCCGGTCGCCGGTCCTGTTGCGGAGAGCGGAGAGAGCGCGAGCGATGGCGGCACGCTGCTGGGCTGTTGTTCTCGGCCGCCCTGGTCACCGTGGTGGTGCCAAGGCGATAATGTACACTACTTTGGGCCTAGCGGGGAGGGGCGGACAGGCCTTTCGGGTTTTATTTTCGGGTGTTAGCGAGGCTCGGAGCGACGCGGTGCATGGGGTTTAGTTTCACTAAACGCCCAATGTTCCGTGCAGTCCGTAGTGCCTCCATCGGCTCGCCGCAAGCGACAGCTCTACCAATACTCACCAATGAGCAAGCCGCTCTATTTGTCCATTGAGTCAGGACTAGCTGCGAGATGCTTACCAAGCGAAGCTTGATGAGTGCGCAACTCCGGCACCTCCCACCATGAACGATGGGTTGACGACGCGCATTGGCACCTCCGATTGCGAGAGTGTGTCAAGTTGGCGCATGTGTGCGGCGGATAGCTTCGGTGCGTGTCTCGCAGCGGCAAGGCATTCTGCCGCATGGAGCCCGCTTGAGCATTTTGGCACCACTGCTACTCCATGGCGTAGGTTCCAACCCAGCAAGACTTGACATGCCGAGAGACCGGCCTCGTTGGCAACCTTCTGAATGACCGGGTGTTCGCGAAGCCGCTTGCCACCAGCACCGGCGCCACCAAGCGGCGAGTGTGCCTGCAAGACAATGCCTTCAGACGTGCAAAATTCAAACAAGCCCCATTGCGGCAAGAGAGGGTGTCGCTCCACTTGATTCACGCAAGGCTTGATTGTGCACGTAGAGAGAAGCTCGCGCAACGCTCCTATAGTACAATTGCACACTCCAATGTGGACAGCCTCCCCATTCACCTTGGCCTCCTCCATTCCACGCCATGTGGCACTGAGACTGCCGGCTCTGATGGCCTTGTCGGGCCAATGCAGCAAAAGGAGATCCGCGTGTGAGCGCCCGAGTCGTTTCAAGCTGGTCTGTAACGCCATGCGTACCTCAGCGGCGCCTTGGCCGTCACCCGTTACCGCTCGGGGCGTCTTTACGATGAGAAACACGCTGCGCCCGCAAGAACGGCCAATCGCCGTTTCGTTGTTGTAGGTCGGTGCGGTGTCGACCGCAGACCATGGTTGCTTGAGCATCTGCGCGAGTGCATCGCCCTTGAGCTCCATGGTGCCTAGTGCGATTGCAGGCAAGACATTGTAATCTACTTTAGCAGTTTCGTCTGAGAAGCCCTGTGCGACCTCATCACTTGGGGCCTCCTGTTCTCTGCAGTCTCGATAGAGGGCAACACCAGCCTCCCACTCGGTCCCCGCCGATCGGCAATGCAAGCGCAGAGCTACTCCGCAAGTAGCGACGCTGCTTCCAGTGCTCGCTCCTGGGACGAGCTCCAACGGATAGGGTGGAACCACAGCATCGTCGTTCATTGAAGCAGGCATGTCTTGCGATCTTGTGATGTTTCCGTATAGCGCCGCCAAGATCGTTGTGGTCAGAGCTGTGCGAGCAGTCGAGATGAGCTCAAAGCCCTCAGAATAATCAGGCAGCAACATTGTGCTGAGGGACCGTCTTGCAATTGCCACACCGCTTTCGCCTTGTACACTCGCCGGGTGGTCTAAACGATACTTCACGCGACGGAGCAACTCGGCCTCCTTTGGAAGCAGCACGAGCGCATGTGCGCGCACGCCGGCCTCATTCGCCACACGAATGAAATGTTCTCGCTGCGAAGGTGAAAGATTGGTGCGATCGACGACAACATTGCTCCCTTTCCTTAGCGCAGCTGACGCCCGCGCCTCGCACACTTCGCGCTTCCCCGGTTTACCATTTGCCGCCGTGTCTTGGCAGACGACCGTCCACGGTAAATGCCTACATGTCGATGGCGTTGTCTCCAATTCCAGCGAACCGGTAACGGATTCGCGGGTGAAGCCTGTCACAGCAGCATCTGATGACTTTTGCGTGGAGTTAAGCAACAACTTGCAAAACGTAGATTTGCCCGCGCCCTGTGGACCGCAAAGAACCAGAAGTATTGGAGGCGAGGAGTAAGCTCCGAGCAGAGCAGCACGAGCGTCGAGTGCATGCCGCGGTGCTTCATCTACTGAGGGTCCACTACCACCGTGCAATCCCCCATCGGGAAGACCAAACACATCAGTGGGCGTCCGAAAACGTAGGGCTGTGCCATATTTGGCGCCAATGGAGCGGGCGAAATCACGATCGGACGAGCTCTTGTCGCCGTCGCGGCCGGCAAGATCCCCAACGTAAGTGCAGGACGCGACATCGATGGGCAGGCCCCCATTGAGTTCTTGACGCATGATGTGCCACATGCCTGGCGCCGGCTTACGGTACTCTCCCAAAGGCTGCGTTGCGATCAAAGCGAAGAGCGGAACACCCAACATCGAGGCAAGCCAGTCCAATAGACATTTTTGCATCTATGGGTATGCAAAATGGGGTCGCAAGATCATACGGCCGTGGAGGGATCCCATGAGAAGCCAGGGGTGCAACCTCAGGATGAGGCACTAGAGTTTATACCTTGGCCGCTCTACCCTCGTGCGCTCCCTTGATCTGCCCTTGATTGGCGAATACAACTAGCTTGTAACCATCCGCATGTTGCGCACGGAGCTCGTCAAGCACTTTGTCTGACCACAGCACGTAGTGCGAGAGGGCATTCGGATAAGTCGGAGAGATGGAGCGTACGAGAGTGCCCGTCAAGTTGTATGCCATGATCTGTGCGCACAAATCAAGGGAGAGGCGTGATTTACCACGCTGGGCGATCATCATGGCTAGCAGTAGCGTGATCGGAGGGGACCCAGGAAGGCCAACTGAAGCTTTAGGTTTGCAGAAGACGCGACACCGATTAGACGTTCTTCGCCTTTCAACGGATCTTCGCCTTCCAACAAATACACATAACAGGAAGATTGGGCTGGAGCGCAAGCGTGGATGCATGGATACGGCACCTACCTTGGACCGAGCAGGTTCTTGAGGTCGCCGCACGATCACCTCCTTTGTCACAGCAGTGTACCAGTGCACGTCAGCTGGGCAGGCAACCTCATGTGCCACTCTGGGTTCGCTGGTGATTGTCCGTGGCTTAGACATTGCTTTCAAAGTCCCGTAGCGCGAAAGCGGGTCTCTATGAGTCGGAGTAGTTGGCACCATGCAATTTTGTTGTAAATCACCGACAGAAGTGGGCTGCCCAAGACTTGGATCCATCCTAGGCCTCTTTGGACGTGGTGAAGGTACCGAACATGCGCACGGAGGCACCTGTATGGAATCGTCTTTTGGTGGCTCATGCTGCGTCGAGGACGCGGGGGCAGAAGAAGAGGGATAGGGTGGTCTGCTGACATCCAATTCTGACGCATCCACTAGCAACGTATCGGATGGAGCGCAAATCTCTCGATGTATTCGACGGTACCGTTGTGGGTCATCCAGCCGCTCCTGCAAGTTCGGGACGTACGGTGTATTGAAATGGTCGTAAGTGATGGTTGACTCAAGGACGAAAAAAAGTGGAAAGTCTATGCTCAGTGCTGAGTCATCGCTAAGGTTGGGCGAGTGAGATCACACCAAGAGGGAACCCTGACGCTGGCTGCAGGCAACGCGACAAGCATCCCACCTGACGCATACTAACAAAGACAGCTCGTCGCTCTGAATCCAACACCAGAGAACTCGCGCCTGCGTTGAACGCGTCTTCCAAAAGCTGGGTGAGCTCTGAGCTGAAAGGTCGCCATCCAGACCCGCATGCCCATGACCACTTTGCCTGTCTTCGACCAGGTCCGGATGCCATTGATAGCGATGCAGCAAAGCGATCCACCAGTGTGAAGAGAGCCTCGGCAGGCAGAGCCCGGTCAAGCGCTAGCTGCCAGCCGGGAGCCAGCCCATCCACTCGATCGCCCTTCTTCAGCCACTGCCACGCCATGCTGCGGGATTCACGTACGCCCGTAGGATTGGTGCCACAGCTCTCAAGCGTGAGTGTCGCCTGGCCAGCCGGCAGCAGCACACACTGGACTCGGCTGACGGTGGCAGTGAGCACGCTCACGTCGTATCTACCCAGCGAGGTATTAGCATCGTCCCTCAGCTCAATCCGATTCCGCCCGTCCGCGCTCAGCATGGCGAAGCGCATGGGGCGGAGGCTCGTGCTGGCGGTGCCTCCGAGCGGAGCCGAGGGCGGGAAGCGGCCCGCCAGCGGACGAACCGTGCTCATCCCTCTCTTCCTCGTCTCCATAAATAGCCAACTACTCAAATGATGGATAGCTGGTCAAAAGTGATAGCACGTTATTGTGTGCGTTGTGCCTCCAACTCCTCGGCACTCGGCACGGGTGTTCTCCTACTTGCGCTTCACTTAGCCCATTGAGAACAGATTCGTGTGTGGGTGCCCACCACAGTCCCCTATCTCCCTGGTGACCAGGAGGGGGGGGGAAGGTGGGAAGGTCAGTACGAGTGCAGGCCCATGCGCCATGTGCCTACATGTGAAACACAGGAACAGTGTTTTTTTTCGGAGGCCCAAAACGTATGTTTTTCGCTGTTTTAAGTTTTGTTTCGGGCGGCCGCCCCCCCCCCCCCCCGCATATCTGTTTTTATAGTGTTTTTCTCTTTTTTTTCGATGGCAAAACACATAAAACATACTGTTTTTTGCTGTTTGCTTTTTTTTATAAGTTTGACTGTGTTTCACATGTAGGGATGTAGGGCCATGTGGCATCTATCTATGCGGGCCTGGGAGTGCGGCTCCTGACCCCCGCCCAATGGGGGGGCTCTGGGTCGCGATGGTGATTGCTCAGCTCATGCCGGAAGGCAGAGTCTGAGGGTGACCGACAGTCGACAGTCCCCCCCGGAGGAGGCCGGTGGTGGTGTCGAGCAGCAGGTGGTGTGCAGCCGGGCATGCGCACAAGCACATGAGCGGGCTCGTGCGCGGCGCAATGGGCGGCGAGGCGCGGCGAGGGCGTGCAAGTGAGCGAGGGTTGTCTTCAAACTGTCGAGAAACAAGCGGGTGCTTGTCCGTGGGGCAAGTCGGCAAGTCTCAAGGGACGGAGTGGCTCAGTCAGAGCCCTCCGGCTACGCTCGACTCGACACCCTCTTGCCTCTTCCTCCTCTCTTAACTGCGACTCTGGCCATGGCGCGCGCCTGCGGCCCCTCTCCAGGTCCCCAGGAGGCCTGCAGGGGGCCTGGGAGCACAGCTCAGGGGGCAGGTGAAGCTGGGGCATGGCCCTGGCCCTCCTGGCGAGGGCGGCGGCGGCGAGGGCGGCGGCGGCGAGGGCGGCGGCGGCGAGGGCGGCGGCGGCGAGGGCGGCGGCGGCGAGGGCGGCGGCGAGAAGGGCGGTGGAGATGGAGGCGGCGGCGAGGGCGTTGGAGGAGACGGCGAGGCGGCGGCGAGGGCGGTGGAGGAGACGGAGGCGGCGGCGAGGGCGGTGGTGGAAACGGAGGAGGCGGCGAGGTAGGAGGAGGAGAGGGCGGAGGCGGTAATAATACAGTGGATATCAGAGCACGTGGAGGTACCCGAGGACCATCAGCCGCTAGGGGGCCAGTACTTTGTCTTCCTCGCCAAGCGACTCGGTCACCGCACCTACGAGGAGATCCGGCCGGAGCCCAGCCCTCAAGTTCTGCGAACACATGGAGGAGGGCATGAGCGGTGCCATCCTGGCGATGCTGCTCGTCACAGCCTCCGGCCTCCGGTATGGGCCGTGGATGTGGAGACTTCCGCGTGGATTTGGCCAAGGAACGCTACCCGTCGATGTGGGCACTCATCGAGCCATACATGGGCCGTTGGTGCAAGGCAAAACTCATGCTCGTCGGCGACTACTCTGACGAGTACGAGAAAATCCCCAAGACCAAATACATTGGAGACGAGGCGGCCGTCGCGTACCTCTGCATGGAATACATCACGGCGGTCGCATACGATGAAACGAGTCCCATGGTGCAAGTGCGCCGAGCAGCTGGCAAACTCTGGATGGAGGACCAGAAGGCCAT
Source organism: Isochrysis galbana (assembly GCA_018136815.1). Lineage (NCBI taxonomy): Eukaryota > Haptophyta > Isochrysidales > Isochrysidaceae > Isochrysis > Isochrysis galbana. The sequence continues at coordinate 4,792,591 of CM030931.1, forward strand.
CCTCTCACGTACGCATCACGGACCTCGTCACCCAGGATCAGCCAAGCGACCTGGGCGCCTGCCAGCAGAACGACATTGACAACAGGATCGAGGATGAGGACAATGAGAAAAAGACGAAGAAGATGAAGATTTAGCCGCAGGTGTTAGGCGTGTTCCGAAAAGTGGGGTGGTACCGTGGGGAAAAAGTTGCTATGCGCACGCCTCGCGCCTCCAATTCCATACTAATATAACAGTCTAAGAGAAAACAAAATATCACCTGGCCCTCTTTTGACGGAACGCGACTTTTCCGTGCCTCGGGACAGCGGAACTCACGGCCGCCAAGCACACGTCCGAGGGGGTGCGAGGGTGTGCACATTCCAGCACCCCCTCCCCAGTAGGATGTAGGATCCAGTGCGAGCCGAGGAGCCGAGTCTTGACCGATGCGCCGCTCAACCAGGCCTACGAGGACTGTAGAGGTAAGGCACCCCTTATGTAGTGAGTAGTGACCCGCCCGCTATGTATAGCAGAATGCAAGTGTATTCAAAGAGTATAACGTAACGACTACATACAACCACCGAATGTGAACAATATCTCAAACACAACGACACCTATACACAGTTCATTGGAGAAACTATCCCGCGAAAGGACTTCCTAACAACATGGGAGGCGATAAAAACAACCACGTGCTATCCATCCACGATTCTATCACATGTCGACCCCCCACCAGAGGAAAACTGCGCGGCATGTCGCATCGATGAACAGGCGGCCGCGCTTTTCTCTGGCAGGCAGGCAGCGAGACAGCGACGCTGCCATCGCACTACGTATTAGCTTTGGACTCGCAGGTATTGCCTAGAAGTGTCAATCCTAGTTCTACAGCTCCAACTCCAACACCTCTCCGTTTTAGAAAGGGGATAGGATGTGAAGTATGGTCTGGCTCTCTGGCCGCCTGGTTAAGGCCCCGCCACCGGCCGACGGTCAAAAGAAGTAAAGAACAGCGGCGCGCCTCGCGCACCATCATGTGTGTTTCGTTCGAATTGATTGTCGATTGCATACCCTTGTCCATATGCGACATGTGTATGCCTCAGACAGCAATTGCAAGTGTGGTGGTGGTGGGACAAAACAGATGGTTCGTATTGTAGCGAGCTGATACGCATCGAATTTCCCAGACAAGAGAGGTGCAAGATAACTGCGAGACGGCTTTGAGCCTTTTTCCACTACATCTCTTCCATCTCCTCGTCCTCTAACTCGTCATCCCGTGGAAGTGCTGCTTCCAAAGCAGCCTTGATATTGGCAAAGCGAATGTCAAGGAGGCGCATCTGTGCGGCGGCCGCAGGCACTCCACCACTCTTGAATGCGACGAGCAGCTGTTTCATCAGAGGGAGCATCGTGCACCCTTCTGGGGTGAGCTCAACTATCTCCTCTCGTGCAGCTGCCTCTGCTGCTTGCTGTTTCCGAAACGCCTCGTCCTGTTCCACAGATGATGTGTACGCTGCGTCCGCTGACGAGGTGGAGGCAAGGAGAGCCTGGTCGTGCTCAGTTTCAAGGTCGACGTCGTCGTCGTCACCGATGAGCATCTCGCCGGCCGGTCGCCGCGCACCAGATGCAAAATCAAGAGTGCTGCTTGGCCGCTCGTCGGCCCGCCGCTTCTGCAACTCGCCCTCCACACCGATGACAGGAAAGAGGAAAGGGAGAAAATAGAGGCTAGAGTAGGCTCTACCATAGAATTAAGAAAAAATGTAGAGGCTATCGCTTCTGAGCTTCGGAGGCAGCAGCGCTTCGCAGCCAGCACACGCACGCGCCGATGGCGCCTGGGGCCTCCCCAGGGCATGCAGCGGCCACCAAGGGGCCCCCAGGTGGGTACTCGACATCGGCGCGCGACGTACAGGCAAAGGAGCGGCTCGGCGTCCTCGAAGACGTCCGCAAGGCGGTGGAGCATTGCCGTGCGACGGGCGAGAGCGCTCGTCTCGAGGTCTCGCGGTTCGCTCGGGCAAGTTCCCCAAGGCCACCGAAGGGAAGATACGCCAGGCGCTCTCCAAGACGGCCGTCCCCGATAAATTCATCCGTGACCCGTGACCACCACTCGCACTCGCAGGTGCTGATACGACGAACGCCGAGAGGATGAAATTGGGCGAGTCCCTAATAAAAAACCTTGTTTGACCGCCCTATGAATTGGAGTGTGCTGCAGACCGCTGCCGGCGGCACGGTACCTGGCGGCGACACGGCACCATGCCCATGCCCCGAGACACACGGACATGCGAGCGATTGCGGAAGTAATAATTGGTCACGCCTACCTTGTGTGCCACGTTTGGTGGGGGGGGGTTCCAAGGACCTTCAGGGGGCGATGATACCGAGGGGAGGACAAGATGCTGCAAGAAATTGGCCTCCTTTCGACTACTTCTACTTTGGATACTTTACTAGAGTACTCTTGAGTAAAGACTAAGGCGAATAGAGTACTAGGTACGAAACCACCGAACGCATCATCGTCATCTATTTGTGGATCATGCACGACGCCCCCCCCCCCCCCCTCCGCCCCCCCCCATTCGCCCACCGTATGCGTGCAACCTAGAAGCAGTGACAGATGCTGACCTCCTTCCGCGTGCCCAGTGGGCCGGTGGAGGGGGAGTACGACGGAGTGCTTCTCTTCACCGACCTGGAAGCCGACGACGCCCTCGCGCTTACGGTCCTAGCGCCTCGGCTCGCCAGAGTGCCTACACTGGCGGTCGTCAGTGAGGGCGACGCTGACAAGACGGAGCTTTGCTGCGGCTACCTGCATTGTGTCGGCCTGGACGCGCATGCGTCGGTGGTGCAAGGTCGCCGATCATCCACACCGTTTCCCAAGGCCATCCTCGACCTTTATATACCAGACGCCGCCTCCTCAAAGGCAGCCGTGCTTAAGCGACCGGATTCACTGCCACTTGAGTGCAATAATGTGGAGCTGGCGAACGAGAGATACGCTGCCTCGCAAGTTGAAGTGTTCGTAGAAAAATGCAAGGCGCCCCTGGCGATTGTTTTGAAGCCGCCAGACGAGTTGGTGCACATCTCAACGGCTTCCCGCGCCAAGATCACAGTCGCTATGTATGGCTCGTTCAACATGACACAGATGTTAGGCCGGCATTGGTCGAAGGGCGAGGAGCCAATGCAGGTGGAATTCATGCGCTCCTTTCGTGCGGCTCTTTGGGTGGAGCGCTCTGTTGCCTGTGGCCGAGATTGTAGCCTCCACGCTGCCCTCGCGCCTACATTGTGGACAGCCACAGTCGAAGATCAGCCAACAATACAACAACACATCCGACTATGGAACAAAGCTATAGTCAAACGCTCTTGTAGGGACATTGGCATGAGCGAGAAGGAAATCCTCCAGCTGATGGAGGCTAAGGATATGTCCGCCGATGAGGTCGCTCGACGTGTGGTTGCAGCTGGAAACAACGGCAAGAGGGTGGAAACCAGGCTAAACAAAATCATCTTGCCTAATGTGCGTGTTGATTGCCTGCAGGTTTGCCACGCGGACACATTGGTTGTGGCCTGCCTCGTCGATGATGACGGGAAGCTGGGCCCTCATTTGTTGCAAGCTACCAATCCTGTACGAAGTGAGGATGGGATTCGCTTCAAGAACGTGCCGGGTGCTGGTGGACTCGGTCGCATTGCTGCTCTGGTCGCTGAGCCTGGACCCCCAAGAGAGGCTTGCATTGAAGCTTCCATTCAGGCACTCACTGCTGCCATCTCTGGGCGTTCTTGATATTATAGTGCTCCCAAGTGCATGTGCTGTGTGTAATGGACATCGCGATCGCGTCGACATCGCGTAAGCGGTTCGGTGGGGTTTGTCGCCGTTTGTGTATCGCAATGTGGCTATTGAGCATGCCTCGGGAAGGGTGTTCTCGGCAATGCAGTCTTCCCACGCGCATGTAATCTAAGTCTGTGCATCACGGATAGTGTCATCGCGTCGACATTGCGTAAAAAAACATCTGAAGATTCAAGGCCAAACACCTTCTAGGAGTCCGGTGTATGCTACCTCTCCACTGACACCGCCCTTATCTCTATTCGCCCCATGACGGATCCGAGGGTACCACTACCTCGGATGGGAATTGAGGAGACGGAAGGGAGGCGGCGAGAGGCACGGCGGAGGCCGGGACCAAAGGAAGGACGGGCTCACCCGCCTTAGGAGGAGGCGAAGAGACGGGCTTGGGGGAGGCAGAGCGGGACGACGGAGCGGACATAGCGAGGACGAGAGCGAAAGCGAGAGCGAGCGAGCGAGGGTGGGAGACTTGTGGGGGCTAAAGTGAGTGTTACGAACGAGGGACGAGAGCGAGAGCGGGGACGAGGACGAGAACGAGAACGAGGGACGAGAACGAGGGACGACAAGGACCGACCGGAGGGTCTCTAGCCAGACAGACACAGAGAACACGTCACGTGCTCACACAACACTGATCCAACTCTCCCTCACATTCGGGTATCTTTCCCCACTTGAACGGGGAAACACAGGGAATGGGAAAACAAGGAAGAGAAAGCCGAAAGGAGAGCAATGATGCGACGGGGAAGCCGATGCAATCAACGGTTACACGAGAAGGGTAAGTAGAAGTAAGGAGGGAATCTACAACACTTCTCGTGTGCTGGTGAACCAAGGGGCGAGGGAGTAGGCTAACCGCTGGGGGAACCCCCACAGCCACAGCGGCGAACACACCTACGACGAGAACGAGGACGAGCGCGGGGGGACGAGGGCAAGGAGGGACCAGGGCTAGAGCAAGGCCCCACGCGCGCAAGCGTGCAAGAACGAGGCGAGGCGGCGAGGCAGGCCACAAAGGGGCGCGAGAACAAGGCGAGGCAGGCCACAAAGGGGCGCGAGAACAAGGCCCAAAAGAGTGGGTGCTGGAGTAGTTTTATACCAAAATGGAGCGGTGCTGGCCAAAAAATGGAACCTTAGGTTGCAGGTTGCACCGTCTTACCGGGAAATACCGGAGGGGGAAATTGGACTAGAGAATACGGAGGGGGGAATACCAGAAGTGGAGGGAATATTGGAAGTGGGGGGGATTCCGGTTAAAGTTCCCTCGTCCCCTTCCCCTCGTTCTCACTCGTCCCCTCTCCCTTTCCTCACCACCTCCCTCGTGCCCACCCCCTTCTCCTGTATGCCAAGGTGACGAGCAAAGAATTGACCTTTGTAGAGCGTGACTAGCCCCTCTCTGAGACTTTGTAGCCGCTGCGCTGGATCAGATCAAGCTTCTCCTCACCCAGCCGTAAGGCCAGCATGAATGCTTCAATGGGATATGGAGCAAGACTCGCCTCAATGTGTTATCCCCTCAACTATCCAACATCGCCCTCAACTCCGCCTCTGCTTTCTCGTCCGCCTCTGCCGACCATTCTTTGCTCCTCTGCAAAAACCCGGGGGTCAGAGCAACTGGAAATCCAAGCCCCTTAGCCGAACATGCCAGCTGATTCCACCCCCCTAAGAGGCGACGTTGCAGTGCCGTCTCTAGGTGGAGTTTGCGCTTGTCGTCACTCTCCGTGTATGTAGCATCCAGCAGTCGTTTGGCTGCCGCCGTGCTATCGGGTGACCTCGCCGCAATCTCGGCTGCCAGGTGTTGTGCCTCGGTGAGTGGATCGTCAGAAATACGCGTGATTAATCCCAAGCTTAGGGCTTCCGCGCCATCAAAAATGCGCCCAGTCATGGTCAACTCCATCGCCACATCTTTGGGCACCAATTCGGGCAGCACTACAGTCCCGCCCATATCGGGGATCAAACCCCACTTTGCCTCCATGATTGAGAATTTGCAATTGGGTGTCGAGATACGCATGTCTGCTCCGAGTGCTATCTGAAAGCCGCCGCCGATGCACACTCCGTGTGTGGCCACGATGACCGGCGCCGGAACTCGCCTCCACAGATAGCTGACGTCTTGTGCCAGGTTGGAGATGGCTCCCTCCGGGCGGTCGAGGAGTTCCGCGAGATTAGCGCGTGCATGCATTGGATTGTTCACGTTTTTTACGTCGAGCCCAGCACAGAAGGCGCGGCCCTCGCCGTGGAGGACCACTGCACGCACAGAGCGGTCGGCGGCGAGCGAGCGAGCACATGAGGCAATCGCTCGGAACATGTGCATGTCGAGCGAATTGAGCTTGTCGGGCCGGCACAGCCGGACCGTCACCACGCCGTTCGGTCCCTTGCTCTGCTGCACACGCGCTCCGCTCGAGAGAGCCCGCCGGCCGACGGACGGGCGGAGCGCCGGCAGACAAGAGCGCATTCTGGCGTGGGAGGAGAGGCGTGGGAGGAGAGACGCAGGACCGTGATTACGGTATAAAGTAGAGTACTCCGCGTGCAGCAAAGCTTCGAGTTGTGTCACCCCCTTTGCAAGACTAAAGTTTTTGCTTAAAATTTAAGGATATCTGGATGCGGGCTGACGAAGCCCTTATCGTGAGATTCAGCGCCCTCGATCGCTCCGCCCGCCGCTCCAGCGCGCTCCATGCCGAGCCGCGGCCATGCTGCCTTCCTTGCGGCGCTGGCGATGATGGGCGACCACGGGCAGGCTGCAGGAGCCGCGGAGGCAGCTGCAATGGCAGCACAGGCCGATCGTGAGCGGTCGCGGCGCGCGCGGCGGCTCGCGATCGTCCGGCTCGCGGCGCAGGCGGCTGTGCTGGCGTCCACTTCTGCGCTCGAGCCGACTGGCGCGCAGGAGCCGGAAGGCAAGCGGAGGCGGTAACGTGGAGAGGGCTGATGGGGGCTGGCGGGGCTCAACCATTTGGGGCTACCTGGAGGCCGGCGACGAGACCACCTACAAGACAAACTCTCGCGTGACGCGGGCAACGTTCGAGCTGATTGCGGAAGAGCTCGCGAAGGCGGGCTTTTTGAAGGACTCGGACTGCCGCAACCAGGAGCTGGCAGTCTCGGGCCGCTTCAAGTTGGCGGTGTGTCTCTATCTTGTCGCGCACGGAGTTGTCCCCAAGGTGGCGGGCGACGCTGCGAGCCTCGGTGCGACAACGGTGAAGGCTTACCTCGACGAGTTCGTGCACGGCGTGATCAACGTTCTCAAACCCGTGTACATGCCCAACATCCCTCGATCGCAGACCTGCGTGAACGGCGTGCGAGAAGAGTTCGCCAAGAGGCGCGGCATCCCCAACGTGGCCATGGCAATTGATGGTACGCACATCCCCTTCACCCCGGACACCGAGGTGGGCAAGATGGACTTCCGCAATTACAAGGGTTGGACGTCTCTCCTCGCCGTGGCCTTTGTCGATTCATTCTATCTGTTTGTGGGTGCTCATGTTGGGCAGCCGGGGCGCAGCGGCGACAGTGCAGTCCTCGCTGATAGCGCTCTTCTTAAAAGGATCAAGGCTGATCGTGAGGCTTGGTTGGGTGAGGGTGGTATGATCGCCGCAGATGGTGGAGCAAAGGACTCTGGCGGCCTCTTCCTCAATCCGTACGGTAGCCCTAGCACAGAGGAGGAGTATTGGTTCAACTTTTGTCAGTCGTCGACTCGCTTCTTTGTCGAAGAGACATTTGGCCGATGGAAGAACCGATTCAGGTGTTGCCATTACTCGTATGCCACGACCCAGCAGCCGTCTTTGTGGCCTCCAACCCCCCCCCCCCCCGGCCATCATTTCTAGGTTTCTCATCCACGACATTGGCCTCAGCCACCACACAACAGCTCGACTCATTTATGCGTCGATGGTCTTACATAATGTGTGCACAATCCATAAGGACGATGCGGTGCCAACGTTGGACAATTCAGATGAGAGTTGGGTGTGCTTTTTCGACATGTATGCTCGGCACGCGTGCCCGCATTGCACAAGGTGCGGCGCGGCTCATTGCCGTCATGCTGCTGGGAAAGGACGCGTGGGCCGCCCCCCAACGGATGAGCCTTCGGCTGCTCGGGACTACTTGAAGAGTGCTTTGTGGGAGCAGCTTGTGGAGTCGGACATCGTTGGGCTCACTGATGCCGACATCGCAGAGATGGCTGCAGCGAACAGCCACACCACTCGGCGTGGTGCGGGCAGCTGGCCCAGAGGCGTGTGGGCCCGCCAGGTGCGAGCGCGCATGCGCGAACCAACCCCCCAGAGGCGTGTGGGCCCGCCAGGTGCAAGGAGGAACGGCCGCAGGACTCCCAGGGGGTGTGTGAGGGCGGCGCACACCTGAGCGTGGCATGAGGCTTGCTGATGTGGCCTCCGAGGTGACCGGCAGCCTCGGCAGCCCTCCGACCGGGGCGGCCGCCACCGTAGTTCTGAGATTCACTTTTGAAACGCGAAAAAAAAACTCCCGAGAGTAGCTCAGCCCCCTCCCCCCTCATACTTATAGTGCATATATGCTTGCTTTACGACGAGCGGGAGAACGTTTGACGAATTGGGAAGACCCTGAGGGTCTGAGGTCTGAGGACAATGAGGAGGGGACCAAGCCAGCGGCAGGCGCGGAGGGGGTAACGACTTCGGAGACGGCAGACAAAGTACGTTATCGGTAAAGACGATTCTATCGGTAATCGGTAAGGACCGATGGATTGTGCTGGTAGATGACGGCACTCTGTGATACCTGGCCATTTATTTTCGTGTGGTGTCTTGTTCTTGCTTCTTGCTCCCCGCAATCATCGCGCCGGACGCACCCCATCCCCCATGTGTGACCTCTCTCTCTGCTCTCTGTGCCCCGACCCGCGACCCGCCCTCCGTTGCCATGCCAGCTCACGGCTCGCCAGTGCCAATCCGTATGCTTCCGTCCCGCGCCGCTTCCGGTCACTCTTCCCGTCCCCCGTTCCTCTCGTCCCATCCATGCATCATGCATCATACAGAACATGTTACAACACCAAAATCACATGCACAGCCTCACAAATCACAGAACCACAGCATCAGATTCCTGTGAGTCACAGGGATTGGTCAGAGCGACGGGCTGGGACTGACGTACGGGCCAGACAGGGCGTGCGATATGAGGGCACCTCTAGCTCTATGGTCTATGGACGATGGAAGTGTCGTGTCTGCGGTTGCTGTTGGGATTGGGGTGAGCCCCCCTGCATGCCAAATGGCAGCGTGTGGGTATGGGGGGCGGGTGGTTCTCGCCCCCCATGAGGGCGGCCGAGAAAGTGGGGGGGCGGTTGGGGGGGCGTGGCCCCCTGCCATGGCGACCGATCACAAGATTCATCTGCTATGGCTACTAACTACTGACTATTGGCCATTGAACGTGGGCTGCCCCACGATGAGCATGTTTGCCCTCAGCCCCCCCGAACATACTGCATGGGCTCCTACATAATCATAGTCTATTCGTCATATCTATGACTCATACCACTCTCCCTGTTCAGGTGCTCACGAGGGATAGCAAGAGGTCACGCTCCATTGATGCATGCATATGCATAGGATTATCAGTATTCTTGCTCGTCTGTGCCATCCTCCTCAAACTCATCCTCGCTTTCTTCTCGTAGCTCATCCGTGATGACGTCATCGTCCTGGGAAAGCGTAGAAAGGATGGGCATCAGTCTCATCCAATGAATATCTGGCAAGCAAGTGGAGCGCAGCAGCGTATCCTGGATCTGTCACCTCGTCAGGCTCCTCTTCATCCCGATCTTCCTCGTCGTCATCCTCCTCGTCGTCGGCATCCATGGATGGATCATCGTCCGCAGGGGCAATGTTGCTCGCTCGCCCCTCGCGCCCCATAACAGGCAGGTCGGCATTCCAAGTACGGACTCTTAGCAGCTGAGAGAGACATGATAGCAACAGCCGGTGAGGTCAATGTTTGAAGAGGCAATAGATGTGCGCGGTACTTACCTGTGCCTCGATCACGGCCTCCCAAGCAGCAAGCAAGGTCGCTTCATCACCGACCCCTCCATGATTCCACAACGCCTCCGTGTTCCGCGGTGCCAGCTGCGGCTGCGCTGACAACGCCCCAAGCATTTCAGCGACCGCCGGAGGCCGCTGGTGGGCCGCGGGTCGGGTGCACAGCAGCAGCAGGCCTGTTCGACTTTTCTTGTCTGGGCTGGTTTAAACCATTCTCCACTCTAATATCAACCACATACTCACGGTGACACGTAGAATACCTACGTAAGCAGGAGGGTCGTAGGACGAGAGAGAGAGAGAAGGCGGCGTTCCGTCGAAAGAGGACCAGAGAATGTTATGTAGAAATTCAAGTGAAAAATCAGGTTAGGGCCTACCCATACGACCCCCGAGAGAAAATTGGGGTCCGAAAATCTGATTTCACGGTCCGATTTTCACAGTGGGGGAGGTGCGGGGCACCCCAAAAATTGGAGTTTGCAAAGTAGCGCACGAATTCACGAATTCCTCTTACTTTGCTCCAATTCACAGTTTGATATTCACGCTGGCCGCCGCTCGCGACGGAGTGGCTCGGAGCCCTCCGGCTACGCTCGACTCGACACAGGGGCGGGAGTGCCGCCGCGAAAGCGAGGAAGTCCCTCGGGTAAGAGCCGGATGACACCAGGGGAAGCAATGGGCTCAGGGCCGCGGAAGCGTCGGCGCAGCGACACATTCTCTCCGTCTGAAGCCGCGAAGGACGAAAAGGAGAGGGCCAGGGAGCAGCGCGAGTTGAAGGCCCGCATTGACGCAGCCACTGCCGCTGAAGCCTTTGATGTGTTCGCCAAGACAACTAAGTTTATACTTGGTTCGCCCATGGGGGGGCACGAGCCCCCCCCTCTCTCCACTCCTCCCCTGCCGTGGGGGAGGAACCACCCATCCTCCTGGCATGCCTGATGGCTTGCCAGGAGGCCACTGCCCTGCTGACCCACTCTCTCCCTGACAGGCTCGCCTGATTCGCGCGTCCTGGCCCCTCGTGGCCAGCCCATCGCTCCAACCCCCCCTCCCCCCCTGTTCGACAGGCAGACAGGTGCAGAGTGGGGGCCCCTGAGGCCCGGGAGCGCCAGCGAGGGAGAGGCAGGGGAGACCAGGGCCCAGCCCCAGCCTCCTCTGCCCCCTGAACTGGCCTCCAGGAGCCTCCAGGGGTCGCCAGAGGCAGCTGCAGGCCTGTCGCAGGCGCGCCATCGCGCGTGCCTGCAGGAGAGGGGAGAGAGAGCGCGGAGAAGGGGGTGGGCGGAGCGAGGGCTCCGCTCACCGGAAAATATGAAAGTCCCGCACCTGTTTACAGGAGAAGTCGGGACTGAGGACGCCGCCAGCCCGGTAGGCATAGGAGGAAGAGGGGAACGGATCACCGGGGGGGGGCGCGGGCCACCGACCATATCTAAGCCCTTTTCCCCTATCCCCCTAGTAGTGCACGGGGGGAGTCGCCTGATGGCGGGGGGGAAAGGGCCGGGAGAGAGGGGGTGTAGAAAGTTTTGCTGCGTGAGTAGAAAGTAGAGGGTCCACGGCCGCGTGTGCGGTGAGACTATTAAGAAGTTAAAAGATGTGTTCGCCAATGTCGACGTTCGCGTCCTCGCCTCAGTGTCGTATTCCATACGATGACAGACTTTTACTTCTAACCTGTGGGTTATTTTAAGCCTCAAGGTCTCGTCGATTGACATTCCGCCCCTTCTCTTACTTTCTTTCGATGTCATCAAACGTTCCATGACTGTCTTCTGTCTTCTCTTCGTGTATCGGTTGTAGCTCCCCAGCGAGGTCTGCCCTCGTTGTTCCGACTCCTCTGTCGCATGTCCGTGCGCCGATAAGTTGCCTTGGTACCGACGCTTGGCAGTCCGTCCTGGGTGTGGTTAGTTTTCGCCCTGTTTGGTTTAGTTCGCGTGTGTCCGTGTGTCGGGAACTTTTTGGAGTCGGGCTCGCGCTGCGCGCGCGCTGCTCGCACCTGGCTTCTGGCGCTCGTCTGCGCGCTGCGAAGGGGGGGGAGTGCGAGAACGACCTGGAGGTGAGCGCGGCGAGCGTGAAGGGGCACATCGCGGCAGGCAGCGTGGGGGGGCTTACCACTGGTGTTGGCCGCGCGAGTACACCCCTGTGGCAAGCTGGGCTGCCAGAGAGGAGTGGGGGAAGGGGGGGGGAGGGGAGCGGCGCGCGGCGGGCCTCCGCGGCCGCTGCAGCGGCTAAGTCCCCGGCACCCGGGGAGATAGCCGCTGGAGCGAGCCCTTATTGTCACCTTTCGGCACCAGAACCTCACACTGTGGTCCTCGTATGGAATACGACATCCTGGCTCTGGCGCCCCCGTCTTCTCTTACCCAAACGGGGCGAGAAGACACGTTTCTGCCGGAGGGGAGAGCTGCCGCTCCCCCCTCCCCTCCCTCTTCCCTTTTCCTCCTCTCTTCCCTGCGGCGGGGGCCCATGGCGCGCGCCTGCGGCCCCTCTTCAGGTCCCCAGGTGGCCTGCAGGGGCTTGGGAGCACAGCTCGGGGGGCAGGTGAGGCTGGGGCATGGCCCTGGCCCCTCCTGCCTCTCCCTCGCTGGCGCTCCGAGCCCCTGCGGGTCGACTAGAGCTGGCTGGGGGGTCCTGAACAGGGGGGCCCAGGGGGAGGAGGGGCTGGTCAGAGGGATGGGCTGGCCACGACAGGCCAGGGCGGGCGAACCAGGCGTGCCTGTCAGGGAGAGAGTGGGTCAGCATGGCAGTGTGCTCCTGGCAGGCCATCAGGCGTGCCAGGAGAGTGGGTGGTTCCTCCCTCATGGCAGGGGAGGAGTGGAGAGAGGGAGGGGCTCGTGCCCCCCCATGGGCGAACTAAGTATAAACTTAGTTGAGAGTAGTGGTACTAATGGTCAGTTATATTATTATTATTAAATATCCTTATGGGAGTATTTGTATTTGCCAAGAACACAACCAAACCTCAAACCTGAGGTTATTGATATTGAATAACGTTAATTGCAACCTCTGAGGCTCTGAGATCTGCGGGGCCAGAGGGGGAGCGCCACAACAAGCCCACAAGCCTTGAAACACACACTTCACACTTCCTCCACGCGAGGCGACCGGCCGAAACACGCTGCCCCCCCAAACCCGACCACCTCGAAACACCCTACTAGCCCCCCCAAAACGACCGCGAATATTTTTTTGTTCGCAACTTGTAGTACTAACTACTGTACTTAGCCCCACCCAGCCTCGAGTGAGTGAGCGCCCGCTGGCCCGCCCGCCCCATTTTGGCCGTACGAGAGGCCTTTCTTCCCTTCCCCTCCCTCTCCCACGGCGAGAAGCTGCCCGCCGGCGGCAGCGTCCTCCTCTCGCCTTCTTCCCTTACCGTCCCTCCCTCCCTCCCTCCCTCCCCTTTTGCCTCGCGCGCTCGCCGTCCCCTCCCTCTATTTCCCTCTCCCTCTCTTCCAACCCCTTGTCGCTCCACCCTCTCCTTCTCTTTTCCCCTCCTTTCTCTATCCCGAATGGCGTGGAGCCTGAGGCATGCGGGTGGCGAGTGGAAGCGCGTGACCATCCAGCCGGGGGGGACCTTTCAGGAGGAGGTTTTCGTCGACGAGCTCGGCGCGTGCGTGGCGTTCGCCTTCGAGGTAGAGAACGAGGCAGCTGTCTCCTTCTCCATCTCGCACCGCCCAGAGTCGCGCCGGGGCAAGGCGAGCACACTCGCGCTGCTGCCCACCTCGACCTACTCCGAGCACTCTGGCGAGGTGCTCCTCCCTGGCCGCGGCAAGACCATACTCTCATGGCATAATCCGAGCGGGTGGCTCTTTTCATCCGCGGTGGACGTGCTCTACGCCGTCCAGGTGCGGTTTCTACCCACCCTGGATGGCGAGGCGCGCAAGGCCACACGAACCACCTCCCAGACTGTCGAGCCAACCTCGGACGCAAATTCAGCAAGCACACAGCCTACACCTTATGATCCAGCGCAGGGCGAGCCCAGGCATGTGGCAGAGGCCTCGAGTGCTCCTGCGATTGCTCTTGGCGTTGAATCATTGGTGGAGGATGCCTTGAGCGTGGCCGAACGGGCGGCTGGCATGCGGGCAGAAGCGGAGGAGAGGGCTAAGGCCGGCGCCATCGACAGCGCCTTGAGTATTGGCTTGCAGGAACAGCTCGAGCGACGCCCAGTCCCACCGACTGTTGTGCAGCCTGAGGTGGATATCGGGCCATTGGACTTAAAAATCGAGGGCCCTGCTTCAGAGACCGAGCCTGCCTCAGAGGAGCCGGCTCGGAAGGATGTAGAGGATATGGAACACCCGGAGCTCGTGCTGCAGCCTGATGAAGCGGTTACGGTGGCCACTGCACTATCAGTAGAATCTGAGACCGTTGAGGGCGCAGCCGACATTGAGCCTGCTGGAAGCACCGAAGACGAATCACCATCCATCGATAGTGTTGAGGAGGCAATCCCCGCTGTGATGGAGCTACAGTTGCACGAGATCTACCCGGATGGAAAGGTTCCCGAGCATGATGTGTCTCCTGGGAGTTTCAGGTCTGAGGAGATCGCCCAATCCGTGGAAGAGCTACAGCGGCTGGAGGCAGAGGTCACACTTGAGTCGCCAATGTCGTCGGGGGAGATGCCGCCACTAGAAGAGATCCCGTCAGCCGAGGCTCCGTCGAGCTCTGGCCTGGAGGAGCTGCCGGAGGAATCTCTCTCTCTGACAGCGGCTGCCTCGAACGAGTCGCTCGACTTGTTGCCTTCTGCGGCGGATGCAACCTCCCAACCTGTGGAGCCCGTTGCTAATGAGGTGGAGGGCATCCTTGCCTTGCAGCTGATTACGAACAAAGACTTCCCAACGGCTGACGCCGCTGACGCCCAAACCCTTGGACGAGCGGGGGCGTCGTCTGGTGAGGCACGTGTTGAATCGGATATCTTTGTGCCAGCTCCAGGGGATTACACACTTGAAGGAACGCAAGTACAGCTGGAACCAACAGCCATCATTCTTCGCACCATTCGGGCCCCGCATGCAGGCACAGTGGCTATTAAGTGGTCCACCGATCCACCGCAGCTCGTGCACGTGCTCCTTGAGCAGACGAGCGGTCTCGGCGGGAGCACAGTCACTGTGCGAGCTGAACGCAAGGCGGAGAGCCAACAGATTCAGATGGACGTTGACGCGGCTTGTGACATCCGCATCTCCATGGCACACGTGTCGACGGGCTGGTTCTATGATACGCCGACCTGGCTTATTCTCGAGTTCGTCTTCGACCCAGCTCCAGGCATGGGTGTTGTGGGGATGAGACCGGCTAGGGCGAGAGTTTTAGGGGAAGGACATGTGTCTGGCCCTGCCCCGGGGGGCGCGCTCTCAGGCCACGCAGATGACGGCCACGGTGTTCTCGAGTCTGCTGAATTAAGTGGTCCGGCGCTCGAGGAGTACTTAGGGAGGATGAACTCGGCAATTGCTGTGGCGCTCGCAAAGGCGAAAGCCGATCGTGAGGCTAGGGGGTCAAGGACGCCGTCGTCCATTGGACGGACTTCGATAATGTCGCCTCTTAATTCTCACAACGCGTTTGAGCTCGGCAACGGGACACCAGTTGAGGGACAGGCAGCTCAACCTGGCAAGGCGTCCATAGAAGGAAAGGCTGCCAATTGGTCAAGTAGCCAGGCTATGGGGGCGGCGGATGATGCAGAGGCGGCCAATAGTGACATCTCAGAAGGGAAGGTGTTCACGGCTCCCGAGCCGGAGGCGATCGAGCTTGTGACAGAAGGAGAGCACGCTGTCGGCGAGGAGGGCGAGGACTCTACCATCGTGGTCGACGTTTCCTTCGAGACAGGAACGGGCGATGAGGCAGCAACAGACCCACGCGTGCCTGGGCTTATACCCTCAGCGGAGGATATGGATGGCTCCGGGTTCGGCGTCGCTGGCGCACAACACGAATCAGAGGCCTTTCCAGGTGAGGTGGACCAGGACGACGTCGACAGCACCGCGGCTGAGTTTGGAGGAACCGGGACGGTAGCCATGGCCACCGATTCCCCACTGGGTGCGCTCGCCCTCACCAGCTCAGCTCCGTGCTGCCCCTCCGAAAGCGAGGGTATAGATAGCCCAGGACCTGTCGCACGCTTGGCATCGTCTGCGATTAGCTCCGCCGCGCGGGCTGCAGCTGCGACACCATCTCCGTCTCCCGAGTGGGAGCGTGGGGCGGCCCAGCTCGAGGCACCTTCACACGAGTACGCCGGCGCATCACCATCCTGCCAAATCTCATCGTTCAGCGAAGAGGAACCATCTGAATCGATGCCGGAGAGGGCCGATGACCCCATTGGTTCCTCGGTGTCATTGTCCACATCTACATCTACCTCGGCACCCGGTGTTGCGCCTGGCGAGCCCTCCCTCAACAGCGAGGCTGTGAATGAGACTCACTCTCCAGTTGATCTGAGCGAAAACGCGAATAAAAATAATAGAGACAAGTCGGTTTCGGATATGGCAGCAATATTACCGGGAAATGGAACTCACGAGACAAGGGGACAACCTGGCTATGCAGACCACCAGCAACACAATGCTGACGCCGCAACGCTTGAAGGGCACGAAGCTGTCGAAAAAACTTCCTTGCCCGTTGACGCACCAAGGCCACTCTCTCCGTCCGCGCTCGAAGTGCTAGAAATGCTCGGACTCTCTAAGTATCGGCGAAAGTTTATGAAGGAGGACGTCGTGGAGACTTCCATGCTACTCGCCATGCTCGCGCTTCCTAATGGAAAAGCTGAGGTGTGCTGGCCATCCCGGTCTCCGTGTATCGTTGCGACGCTATCACCTTCACTGGCTCTTGATGTCCCACTTCCGACCTCGCATAGGAGGTATGTAAGATTGACCATTCACTCGTCCCCATCCCTCGCGGTATCAGTTGCGTGCGGTACTTGCAGACCTTGGCATGACGGTTGGACATCGCGAGCGCCTTCTCCTCGCGTTGTCTACAACCGCCTAGGTGTGTAGTGCTTCCATGTAGGCTGCAAGGTTCCAGTCTGTGTTCCAACGCAGACTAGCAAGAATGTGCAGTGGAAGGCAAAGAATGTGAGCGCACGCGATTCTCATATTGGCATATGACGCCACGCTCAGGTAGTCCCCAAACTGACGGGACTACCAAATTCAATTCTTTTGTGGACAATGTCCCGCACTGCTCCTCACTACCTCGGCATTGTCCCTTCTAACCACCACATCGGTCATTTATCCACATCCGTTGTCTCATCTGGAATTGGCCGACCACTTGCGCATCAATCTCTACAGGATTGTGTTGGGGACTTGGTGGACGTCAACTTTGCTCGGAGCTTGTTAGAGGCAAACTTGTTATGGCACCTCCACACTGACACTTACACCTACCACCCAGTATGCTACCACAACATAAGCTCTGCGGTGTCAGTTTTCGGGGATCCAGCAAAACATCATTTTGAGTCTTGATCTGCGCCCATAATTACCGCGTGGATTGTTGATCAAGCACCCGGAGGTCACGGGCCCCTCGACGGGACACCGAAGAAGGACCACGCCTAGGCCCCGTCTTCTCTTACCCAAACAGGGCGAGAAGACACGTTTTTGCCGGAGGGGGGAGCTGCCGCTCCCCCCTCCCCTCCCTCTTTCCTTTTCCTCCTCTCTTCCCTGCGGCGGGGGCCCATGGCGCGCGCCTGCGGCCCCTCCTCAGGTCCCCAGGTAGCCTGCAGGGGCCTAGGAGTACAGCTCAGGGGGCAGGTGACAGGCGCGGGACTTCTACCGTCCCCGTTGTGTACTTGTGACTTCTACTGCCCCCCCCCCCCCTTGGGAGGGCACTCCGTGCGGCTTACAGGCATTCCACAACTAAAAGCACATCTGAAGATTCTGGGCTACACACCTACTATTTACGGGACTTCCCTCAGCTACTACCACCGCCCTTATCTTCCCTCCCTCCACCCTTTCCCTGCCCCCCTTCATTCCTTTTTTTTCAGTTTCCGGGGTCCGGCCTTGGTACACTACCTGAGGCCTGGTTCGGAGTGTGGGGTCCGGGCGTCCGGGCAGGCCTTTTGACAGGCATTCCACAACTAGATTTCAGATTTCAGTCACATTAGGGGGGTATCTTCCAGAACGGGAGAGCATTGCGAACATCTTCCGACAGCTGGGCGTAGAACTAGTGGAGGAGAAGCCGGCCTAGGAAAGGGCATGAAGATTTAGTTTGTGATGGGCAAATATACGTGTAGCAGATGAAAAACCTTATGTGCAAAAACACCTGGTCCTCGTTTCGACGGAACGAACGCGACTTGAGTGTGAGTGGTTCCTCCCCCATGGCAGGGGAGGAGTGGAGAGAGGGGGGGGCTCGTGCCCTCCCCTGGGCGAACTAAGTATAAACTAAGTTGGGGTGATCGCAAATTAAAATTAAACCTATTTCCTATTTGCGAGGGTGCCTGGGAAGAGAAAGGTGAGGGTGAGGAAACTTCCTTTCTCTTCGACTTCGAGAGAAAGAGAAAGAGAGAGGGCGTTCCACAACCCAAGCAAGGCCCTAGGCGTCGACGCGAAGCTTTTGACCGAGAAAGAGAGACAGCAGAGAATTATAACGATAAATGCCCAACGACGAAAGAGAAGAGAGAAGCCTAACGAGTGTCGATTCGCGAATGCGACATGGGCGCGAGTTGACGATGGTAAGAAGGCATCTATGTCTATGAGCAATGTGCCCAACGTAGTGCACATGATGAGCCGACCCCCGATACCGGAATAAAAGGACTGAGGGGGGGAAGCGGTGAGGGGAGGGTATCGTGGGGCAAGGGTGATGTCTCTTGGTGCCCGGAGGAAGGGCGAGGGATTAGTTTATGTAGGCATCTTCAAGAGTTTTTGCTAAATGTCTATGTGCAATATACCATGTAGTTGAATGCTTGGTAACAAACAAGAACGTCCCTTGAGGTCTTAGTATAGTGCCAACTCACTACAACTCGGAACCGGACTGACAGGACCTGACGTGGTCCAACCAGGTCAAACGCCTGACATCATATTCACAAAATCGTTGTAGTTGATGAGGCCTTTCTCATCAACCTCTAACTGAGAGAGCAACTCTTGAGCGTCCGCAAGAGCCATCTTTTCGGATCCGTAAGTTGTCAATGCTTGCTCAAGAGACTTCATCGTGCAATATCCCGAGGGGCATTCGCGCTCGAATATTTTGAAAGCACGCTTCACCTATGCACAAAGGGAGAGAGAAGCGAGTCGGCTCGCAAGCACACGGTTGCGACGGCGACAAGATGCCAAGTGTATTGAATCGCTTGAATAGGCTCACACCTGCGCAGGCGTATAATTTGTGTTTACCTTCCGAGACATGACCATAACAAATTCTGCGCACATTTGCACCAATCTGATTAATACAGGCTACAGTGATGGTGCGCAACAATCGTGGCGACATACCATCAAAGTCCACCTCATTGTTCCCATTTATATCGACCTCTTTCACCATTGCATCCAACTCGTCCTGCGGCAGAGTGGCCAGCCTTGGTGTTGAGGACTGCAGTCAAAGCCAACCGACAGCTATCTATAAGTGGCGCGCTCGTACCCTATTGGGCTTCAACCCCAGAGTGGTCATGAGCTGCAGTAGTTCGCTCTTGTCGATTGAACCCCCCTTGTCCAGATCAACCAGGTTGAAGATCTCCCGGAACTCCCTCAGCTCCTCCTCAGTGAGGTGAGCATGCTTGCGGGGTGGGGACGTTGGACCTGCCATAGGCACTCTTCTAGCAGCGTCCCTCTCCCTAGGCTCGATAACCCTCGCTCTTGCAGGGGGAGGTCGTCGCGTCAGCCGGCAACTGCTGCCACAACCGACGGACAAACTCGTGTGTGAATCGGTTTCCTCCTTTCTTGGTACTCTAGAGTAGTATAAAAAGACAGGGAGAGCTGTGAGGGGAGGGCGAGGAGGGACTACTCATAGTGAAGGGAATGATCAACCAGAGAGGGCAGAGGGGGGGAAAGTTAGTACAATACTACTAGCTACTAGGAATCTCGCCGCCCACGCACCCTTTGGGCCCACTACTCTTACACACGCGTGCTACACCCCCACCACCTAGGGCGGTCAAACAGGGCTTTTAACTTCTAAGGGTGAAAATTCACTAAGTCAAGATTGAGGTTTTATCGCGAGATCTTAGGATATGCTACTGGAAATGGGTATATTAGGCAGAATCTAATGAGAAATATGCACATTTTCGACGCCATTCAACACACAGACCCCAAAACGTTTTCGCGCTCGTGCGAAATCGACGTCGACCACAAAAGTGCACCACAGGTCGCGCTGTGCGACGCGCGCCTGCGTTCCCCGGGCACGGTTACCCCCGGGCAGGCAGTACAAAACCCTGCGCGGGCGCACCGCGTCGCCTGCGCCCTCCACCTCGCCCCTGCTGGCATCTACTGCCAGCCCCTCGCGCGTATGCAGTGCGCGGCAGGCCGCGAAGCGTCAAAATGACGGTGCTGCGCATGATGGGCTGCCCCATCACGCGCGGCACCGCCTCAGCATGGTGGGAGCGGGTGCCTGCTGGCCTCCTGGCCGCCCAGACCCTCGCCAGAGCGGCCACAGGCCGCGTGCGAGGCCACTGGCGAGGCCAGCGACCATCGCTGCGGCCGCCATCGCGCGCCGCCGCAGGAGAAAAAGATCAACTTGATTATAATTTAATTTTTAACAAATTTTTATGGGTCGCGGCGCGGCAAAGGAACGGGACTAGCGCGCACACAAGACAGGACTCCCTGCCGCGGCGAGCGCAAGCACCCTTCCCCCTTATGCCACCCAGCTCTTCACTAGCTTACTACCTGCGCTAGCCGGAGCACCCCTCCCTCCACACTCAAGCAGCCCCCCACGCCAGGATCCTGTTTTGGTCTCGCAGGCAAGGGGGCCTAATGGGAGGGTGAGGAGCAACTCCTCAAAGAGGAGCTTTGGGGAAGGAGATGTTTGAGTGGGGGCGCTATACCCTTGCGCTAGGCATGGGCAGCGACGCCGCCTCAAAACATGTCCTCCCTCTGGTCTTGAGTCGAAATTTTTTGTGTTTGAATCCGAGGGCGAGGGGGTTTGTGGTTCTTGGGTTGGTTGTAGTGGGATGAGGGAGTGGGAGATGGAGTGAAGTGTTGAAAGAGGGCCCAAGGCAGGGCACTGAGTTGTAGGTACTTGTGGCCCACAAGGGTGGGGTGAAAACGAAAAGTGTATCAACATGTGTCTTGAATTGAAATTTTTGGTGCTTTGAACAGAGGGCGGGGGGGTTTGTGCCGTTTGGGTTGGTTGAAGTGTGAAGGGGGAGTGGGAGAGGGAGTCTTGTGTTAAGAGAGGGCCCAAGGCAGGGCACTGAGTGATTGGTACTAGTGGCCCACAAGAGTGGGGTGAAGACGAGAATTGTGTCAACAAGTTGGAAAACAGAGGCATGGGGTGCTCTCCGTATGGGGTTGATGGTTGTGAAGTGGCCCAAGCAAACTCCCGGATTTCTGGAAGAGAGCGCTAAATAATATTCGCACACTCAAGCTAACATCCCTAGAAACGAGTAGAGAAGGCTTACTATCGCAACCCATATGGGGCAGCCCGACGCACCCGGGGCCCAAAATGAACCCCTCGTGGGCGAAGCTATGGAACAAGCTGGATTGCAACACCATACATAACGTATTTACAGACTTCGGCGCAACATCGCCCTACCGTAGCGAGGATTGTGAACAATATCTTAGAAACAATGACACTTACATTCACTTCCAGGGAGAATATATCCCGAGAGACAAATTCTTGGCATCATGGAGCGCCATTGTAGATCACGCCGAGACGATGTTGACGTCACGGGCGGCCCCAACGGATGCAGAGACCTCGGCGACGAGGCGGGAAACCAGCGAACATCGCGGCTCGGAAGAGCATACCCCGAAACTACACATAGCCCAAGACGGCAGCTACTTCGCCGAGCTCAAAGGCGAATGGTATGAAGCGGAGCTCTCGTACCTAGGTACGCCCATAATCGGCGCAAGACTCGACAAAGCCCCCGAACAGCTAGATCCCTCCCCACCGGCAAAATGGGGGGATGGCTTTAAATCAAACAAGAGATTGGAATACCCCCTAGCGGACGAGTATACCCTGGACGGAGACACCCCTCTAGACGAAATGGGAGTGGAACAACTTACACGAGCAATGCAGAAGACGGACGGAAAGCGTAGACGCCTAACGGGGCCCGAGAATTGGAAACGGCGGCTACCGACACCCGACAACACGTGGGAGCACCTAGCCACAATATATACATCCCCGATGATGACGGCGAGAGATACACACCTCCACTTCAAGCACCTAACCCACAGAAGGATAGGCACATACAACCGGTTCGCGGATAGGGACAAAACCTGCCGCATGTGCAAAGCGTCTAACGAATCTTCCACCCACTTGGGAGAATGCCCGAGGGTAGTCAAGATTTTCGAAACGCTCGACAAACTGGCAAGGTACACTCCCCGAAGTGGTAGAAGCAGGGAAGAGGTAATCATAGATAACCTTTTCATGCACCCCGGGGGGGAAACACCGCGATCGCTCACCATACTCTACACTCTAGCGTGGAGATATATTTTGACAGACTTTTACAGGATACACTACGATGGCATTGAATTCTCGGAGGAATCAGTGTTGATAAGAACGATAGATAGGTACACGACGCTAAGCAAGGCACTACTTTTTGCGAGTACAACAGACTCGGCTAGGACCGCCCAAGCAGGCATGGGCAGACAGCCGAAGAAAAGGATCGACATGAACGATGTATACCCTATATTCACACTAGGTGCAAGAGGTAAGCTAGAACCAAGTCTAGAGTTACAAGCCCTGATCACCACGTTGGGGGTGGCATATATAACTGCCGAGAGACCCGAACCAGAACAAGACTGAGACGAGATACACCTCGACGGGACATAAATCCACCGAAACGCGATAGCGGCCAGCAAGGGCGAGAAAGAGACGAGCACGCCCGCGACCCAACAGACACACAACGACAACTAACCAATAACAGGCCTGCCCGGAACCCGCGCTCTGAACCAGGCTCATGGTAGCGCACCCGAGCCGAACCCCGGATACCGAAGACAAAGGAATGAAGGGGAGAAGGGGAGGAGGTGGAGGAAAGGGAAATTAAGGGCGGTGGTATCAGGGATGGGGAAGTACCCTAGGTTAGTAGGTGTGTAGCCCAGAATCTTCAGATGTTTTTTTTTTCTGAGCGCCCCGGCTGGCATTAATGGTCATGTCTGGGGCCTAGGCTCCTTCAGACGGCGAAGGGGTAGCGTTGCGCACTCCCGGGGTTGCTGGAGTGCTGCAGCGACAAACTGCGAGGATGCTGCTGAGGCCGTAGAGGTCGCCAGTCGAGAGCCCGAAGTCAGTGGTGTAAAGAAACATCTCCTATACGGCTAGTTTACGTAGTTGTGGGCCTCAGGGGGTATGCAGAGGGAAAAAGTTGACATGCGCACGCACGGCGTCTCCGCGGGGGGACCGATGCACATCGCGCCGTGCCCATGCACGGCGTGCACGATGTGATTGCAAGTCATCACAGGTTCTCCGTGCGAAATATCTCTTAAACTGCGTGTTTATGTAGTTGTCGGCCTTAGAGGAAACGCAGAGGAAAAGCGCTGACACGGCGTCCCCCTCGGGGGAACATGCACCGCGGGGGAAAGCAGAGAAAAAAGTTGTTATGCTAGTCTTCATTTAATTTTAAAATACTGCTCTATATACAACTGTGGACATTTGATCGCTCAATTCGACTGATGTCCCACAATTGACGGAACGACACCTGGTGGCGGTCCAGGCGGTCGGGCCAGGGCGTAATCCACGAAGCAAACGGCGGCCGCCTCGCCAAATCCCTAGCGGCGGCTGCGAGCGAGGACAATGAGGCGGCGGAGGTAGGCACGGTGGGCCTCGGGGACCTCCGCCTCACCTTCGCAGAGAAAGCGCATGAATGGCTGGCAGTAGTACGGCGAATGCGCACCATCGCCAGTGCCATAGCGCCAGTTGTCCGGGTGGTCGGGGCGACCTATGTCGGTGTCCGGTGGCGCAGGGCGGAATGCGCAATAGGCACATCCCGTGGCGTTCGTCCACACCCCGCCCTCTGACGTGGGGCGTTGTGTGCGGGGAGGAGTGGAGAGAGGAGAGAGGGAGGGGCTCGTGCCCCCCCATTGGCGAACTAAGTATAAACTTAAACTTAGTTGCACAGAAGGTAGAGGTGCAGCGAATGTAGGCGGAAGATTCTCCAATGGTGCCTAGCCTACAAGGAGGAGGCATAGACATAGAAACGTAGACGACTTCTAAAACAAAAAGGTCGATTGCGGATGCGACAAATACAAATACAGTACGAGGGGGGGGGGGAGCACAGTAACAGTAAGTTGTGACGTATAGCAGAGAATTAACAGCTAATGCCACAGATGGCTTTTGCGTTCTTGTACGCAGACTTTATAGCTGAACTAACGGCTAATGTCACAGATGGCTCTTGCGCATTCTTGTGCGCACGTGCTGCTGCTGTACGCAAGTACAAGTAGGTGCACGATGAAAAAGGGCATAATGTGGATGGAATACTGGTATTCATGTATTTTCATTAGCACAGCATGACGGTCTACGCTCGTCTCATGCTGTGCTCGTACTATGCATTCACAAACCGATAGGGTTGTGGGCTTGGCTCAAGCAAGCATGCTTCCACAGGTGGTGGTGGCCCAATAGATAAATCTAGCTCTTCGCACGACACAACGTCAACAGCATTGGGTGTTGCTTACGTGTGTACACTCACGCATACATAGCATCCCGATGCCGAGAGCGCCCTCAGCTGTGAAAGAGAGAGCGGCCGAGTAGCCACGAGGTAACGAGCCCGTCGTCACTCTCACGAGCGGTAGTCCGCATTGACGTCGACGTACTCGCGGGTGAGGTCAGAGCCTAAAACCGTACAGGCTTCAGTGCCGACGCCGAGGTCAATCTCAACCTCCACGTAGCCGTCATGCACCGGGTAATGCACAGACTCCTGCTGCGCCGACCTAATGTGTGCAGAGAGGCTAGTCTCCATCTCGGGAGACAAGCTGAAGGCGCCGGCTGCAAACACCTCCTGACCGCCAATGTTCATCGTGCATTTGCTGAGATCAAGGTCAGGTGAAACCTTGCCCAAGTAAGAGCCGACAGCACCTACGATACGGCCGACGTTCGGGTCGTTGCCAGCGATTGCTGTCTTCACGAGGGGCGAGTTCACGACGGCTTTGCCCACTCCACGAGCTAGGTCAAATGTGGGTGAACCCTTGACGGCGATCCGCATCACGTGCGCCGTGCCTTCGCCATTGCGTGTAATATCGGCGGCCAAGTCCGCGCAAACTGCTCGAAGCCCAGCGGCAAACTCTTTGAGAGCGGCATCTCCTGAAGGAAGCGGCTTCATCTAAAATGATACGACACAAGAATTGAACAGTCAGATCACCGCAGCGTAGCTAGAGGAGATTCCCATCACGCAAATGCCGCAGCCACTCTACCTCCGGTGGATACGCCCGCCATTGCCCTGCGCACCTGGGACGAGAGCACCACCACGGTATCGGACGTGGATTGATCTCCATCGATGGACATGCAGTTGAATGTCTCGTCTGCCGAGCTTGAGAGCATCTTTTGTAGTTCGGCTTTAGGCACATCAATGTCCGTGAGAATGAAGCACAACATCGTGGCCATATTGGGTTCAATCATGCCGGCACCCTTGGCAATGCCAACGATGGTCCCCCCGCACACTTCAGCACGGCGCAGCTTCGGGTAGCGATCGGTCGTCATGATGGCTCGAGCGGCGGGCAGCATGGTGTCACGTTGTAGGGCCGCCAAGGCAGATGGAATGGCCATGGTCATGGGTCCCACAGGTAGACTCCAGCCAATCACCCCGGTGGATGCAGGGATGACAGACTTGCCCCCGCCGGGGAGCTCGAGGGCAGCTGCCACTGCCTCACAGAGTGACTCCGAGTCTGCGACACCGTCGCGGCCAGAGCAGACGTTCGAGATCTTGTTGTTGATGATCATTGCCTGTAGCGGTGCACCAGCCTCGATCCGCTCGCGGCCGATCTTGATGGGCGCTCCGCAGAAGGAGTTGCGCGTAAGCACGGCGGCCCAGCTGTAGGAGGGCTTATCGGTGACAATCACTGTGATGTTCATCTTGGCCTTTGTACCCACGGCCGCCTCGACGGGAGAGAACTCGAAGCCAGTGGTGCCAACACGGAAGCCTTCGGGGAGCCCTGCCTTGCCACTGAGTGCCGCGTGGTACTCCTCCTCGGAGGTATATCCCTGGTTGACAACGGGCCCGGCGCGGCGCGCGCCGTGCAGCTTGGTCGTGCCGAGCGGGCTCGCGCCGAGGAGCATGGCCGCCAGCGCGACGTGGGGCACGAAGAGCATGCTCGCGAGCGGCCGAAGACGGCCTCGCCCGTTTGTTCCTTCTCGCCTGCAGTCTCTTCTCTCTCTCTCTCTCTCTCGCTTGCTCGCTCCCAAAGGACACTCGAGTACGTAGTCTTCTCTAGAGGGTATCCGCTTGATAGATAAGTGTGTCCGGAGGAGGCGCGACGCCGCGCACCACCGGGGAGGAAGCGAGCCCCCCCGCGAGTACAAGCTCGCGCACTCACTCTCAAGGCAGTTCTAAGGGTAAGAGTGTACGAGTCATGGTTTGATCGTAAAGGTTTTGCCAGCAGAGACAACGTCGGCACGCACGGCGACTCCACGGTCCTCGGTCCACGGGGAGGGGGTGACTCTCAACACCGACGCGATTGCGATTGCTGAGCTGTTTTGCTGTGGTGAGTCGCCATTGCAAAAGTGAATTCGTAAAAACACCTCTCAATAGAGGGCGCCTCAACGGATCGCGCGCGATAAAAAGAGAGTCTGCTTTGCAAATGCCAAGGCCGAGCCGAGCCGACGAGCGGCTGTGAGGCCGTAAATGTAAATAAAGCGCGCGAGAGCTGCGGGCCTCCAAGTTGGCCCTGACCCTGGTGCCAGCCTGGTGCGGGTGCTAGCCATAGCCATGGAGGAGGAGTAGGACAGCAGGACGCCATGAGGCGCAAGAGGGCGCGCCAGACGTCCACTTCGGCCAGCGCGCCCAAACCCATACTGCTGCGAATTCTGGGAAGCTCGCTTTCCTGCCGCCGAGCCGATGGCATAACGAGTGACCGGTCTACTTTCGGAGATAGTACTAGAAGACCAGCAGCTATCAGGGTCACGTCACCTGAGTACTCGAGTATCCCTTGAGTGGAGTAGGAGTACGTTAGAGTACTCGAGTCTCTCTACTCGAACACCAATATGACACAGAGTCTAAGTAGAGGATGATAACTATGGCTGGGGGCGCGGGGGGGGGGGTGGGGGGGGGAAGCAGGAGAAGCTGGGTGGGGGGCGAGGGGCGAGGCGGGAGAGCTGGAGCTGGGAGGGAGAGGAAAGTGGGGAGAGGAGAGCGGGGGGGGGGGGGGGGGGGGGTCTCCTTTCTCTGCGCTCTGGGTGCTGAGGAAGGGGGGGGGGGCCGCGACGCGCTGCTGGCAGAGGGGGGTTGGGCGAAGGAGAAGGGTAGGGGGGGACGGGGCGGGGGAGGCGGGAAGCCGTCCTGCCTGCAGCCCGCGCGACGCGATGCCGGAGACGGAGGAGACGAAGCGTGGATGCATCACAATGCTGGCAAGGGAGGCAGAGGCGCGTACACGCACACACACACACACACACGCCCCACGCCTTCCGCCATGCGGCGCAATGCTGCTCTGCAGCGTGGCCGACTCTCTCTCTCTTCTCCCTCCCCTCCCTGCCTCGCTCGCTGCTTGCCGTCTTGCCCACGTTTGCACACTATGCCCCCACTTCCCACGCCTGTCTTCCATCTCTATCTTCCTCCCTTCCGCTGCAGGAGCTCAACGTCGAGCTCGCAAAGGCTGCACTGGCTGGCGGCGACACTTACATGTTTGTGCCGGTCTACGCGCCCAGCATGGTCAAGTCGTCTTTCCGTGGCGCCAAGTGTCCCTCGGTACACTCAATTTGCCTTGCCCGTCATCACCCATCGGAGCCGTGCGTCTTCTCGCACTAGTGGATTGCTCCGTGCAACCTCTGACCACTAGTCATCCTACCCATAAACAGCTGACGACGAATAGTGAGGGTGGCGCTCCCACACGTCTTCCTGGAATTACCAGTGGAGTGTCGCGACGGAGAGAGAGCGGCGCCCCGCGTGAACGGAAGCGTCCAGCAGCAGCAGTGCATGCAAAGGATGCGGCAGAATCCTCGGATCAGGTAGAGAGCTACCTATGGAGGCCCGTCCTTCCTGTGCAGTTCTTCAGCTTGGAATGTGCACTGCCAGGTCTCACTCTTGCGGACTCACTCTCCGTCATGTTGTCCGAATATTGCAGCCGGCGGCAGGGTCTTCTGCGAACGTGCAGCGGATAAAGAGGCAAAAGGTGCCTCAGGCTCCGCGTCCATCGGTTGGGGGCAATGGCTTGCAAGGCAGCAAAATGAAGCCGGTGCTGAAGATACTCAACGAGCTGATTCGCCATCCTTTCGCGAAGCCCTTCGCACTTCCGGTGGACCCAAGTCTATATCCAGATTACTACACGAAGGTGAGCACATTTCTTCGTTCTCACGGCATCCTCCACGTTTCTACATCGTCTCCTCCACTGAGTTGCTGCCGCATGGCGACTGATTAGGTGACCCATCCAATCGATTTGGGGACAATCAAGAAGCAGCTGGAGTCAGGGTCATACAGAGACGTGGAGCAAGTCAAGACTGACATCGCACGCGTTTGGGAGAATTGCGCTATTTACAATCCGAAGGGATCGGCAATCATCAATATGGCAAACACTCTTGCGCAAGTCTTTGATGAGAAGATCAGTGCACTTCCCGACGAGTCGGTGCGTGCTACGGGGAGCATCTTGCACCTGCTGCATCTTGTGTGTCCTGAGCTCGCTGGCTTACGCACGCTTGCAATGCTTCTTCTCAGGCGGTGCGTGAGCAAGATGCTGCCAAGAAGCTTGAGCGCCAGCAAAAGCTGATGCAACGGGAAATGCAAAAGCAGCTGGAGGACATGAAAGCAATGTTCGAGAAGCAAAAGCAAGAGATGATCTTGCAGCACCAGCAGCAGTTATACGGCATGGCTGCCGCACCTGCATGCGGAGGCGGTCGAGGTGGGCGAGGAGGTGGTTCAAGCAAGCGACGCGCTGGGAACGCAAACGCGCCTGCCGCCGGGCCCGCGGAGCCTCCCATCGACGACTCTCGGGACATGACGTTTGAGGAGAAGTCGCAACTCTCGGCGGGCATCAATAAGCTTAGGTCAGACAATCTAGTGAAGGTGGTCTCAATCATACGCACCAACATGCCTTCGCTCAGCGATGCAGATGGGGAGATCGAGGTGGACATCAATGCCCTCGATCGCAAGACTTTATGGGAGCTCCACCGCTACGTCAACGCCTGCCTCAACAAGAACAAGTCGAAGAATAAGAAAGCGCCTGCGCAGACAACAGCGAGTCGAACCCTTCAGGCGCAACAGGCCCAGGCGCTCTCCGAGCAAAGGATCGCGCAATTGCAGCAGTCCCTTGCCGCTTCCTCAGGCAGTAACGGCGCTTCTTCCTTTGGAAATCAAAACGGCGACGAGTTTGGGCATGAGGGGTCAGCATCGTACTCCGACTCCGAGGGGGATCTGACCATGGGCGCCTCGGGCGTGGGCGGGGGTGGCTATTATGATGGATTCGCCCAATCCAAAGCACAGAGCGACCGAGATCGGCAACAAGCGGAGCGGAAGCGCCAAGATGCACAGCGTCAAGCGGTCGAACGTCGACGCAAGAAAGAAGATCAAGAAAAAGCACGCATCGAACGTGAGCGTGCTGCTGCACGTGCTGCAAACGAGGCAGGGAGTGGCGGGATAGACATGTTGGGCCAGAGCAGTGCCATGGCCTCGTTTGAAGATGGCACTGACACCTTTGATTTTCCACTTGATGAATATGGCGACGGCTGAATTCTCGCACGTCCTTGTTGAATGGCTGTGGTTTTCTAGTGAACAAAGCGTACCCGTTCGGAGTTTCCCCTGCCGGACAAGCTAGCGAGTATGCATTTGCTCTCGGGGCATTCTTGGACTCATAAAGAGGGGCCGCAGCCCTTGATAGCCATGTGGAGCCAAGAATAAGTAGGTGCCCACACGCAACATGGGCTGGTGCACGCAGTACGCCTTGCTATCCACTTTCTGCCATATCGTGCTTGATTATAGCGTTGAGCACTCGTTCACATTCACTTCAGAATGCGATCGAACCAGCACGTCGATTACGGCAGTCACGACCCGATCTACCTACTTCAACACTTTGCGATGTGTTGGCAGGCACGGGCTGGAGCTGGAGTTCTGCTATGGACTTCTTGTCTCCGAACTTTTTCCTTTTCAGTAACCCCCCAAAAATCTGAAGGTTCTGAGTACGTGGGGCCCATCGCACTCACCGTGCTGACTCACACCATCGACTATTGCTGTCGGAGCGAAGCTCGTTTCCTCTTTGGGAACGAGCCGTGAAGGCGTACCGGCGGCTAGCGCGGCACACGATTTATCCGGGGAGCCCGGAACAGGCTTATCGGGAGAACGGGGAAGCAACCAATAACAGGCATTTGGAATGGACGGGAAAGGGGCACAAAATAACGTGATGGAGGGCGCGAGAAAGGGGAATGGCGCACGATTAAATTATTCAACGGTGGACGGAGCTACCCCTTCACGATAGGGAGCGGGATGCCTCAGGGATGCCCCCTATCACCACTCACCTTTCTTCTCACAACCGAAGCGCTAACCCGAGCCATAAAGGGTGGCTCCGACATAAAGGGGATAGACCTCAACGGTAGGGCGATCAAACGGGGCGGCTTTTTAAGTACTAAAACCTTTTTAATATTCTTACCGCACTCGCGGCGAATGGAACCACACTACCTACAACATACATGTAGCATGTAGCACGTAGCGTACTTTCTTTCTACGCCCCCACTCCCCCGGCCCTTCTTCCCCCCGCTATCAGGCGACTCCCACCGTGCACTACTAGCTAGGGGGATTGGGGTGAAGGCGGCTTAGATCTTAGATATGGTCCGGTGGCCCGCCCGCCCCCCCGGTGATCCGTTCCCCCCTTCCTCCTCTGCCTACCGGGCTGGCGCTGGCGGCGGACTCTTTCTTTCTCGACTTATCCTGTAAACGGGCGCAAGCAAGACTTGTATGGAATACGACACGAGGGCGAGGAGAGAGCTGGAGGGTGAGCGAGGAGGGAGGAGGGAGGCAGGCAGTAGGAGCCTTCTCTCTCTGGTAGGTCGGTGAGAGGGAGAGGAGGGGGGGGGAGGGGGGAGGGGGGAGGGGGGCGAGACCCAAAGACCAGACCAGTTGTTTACGTTAGTGTTATCATCGTATACTGTAATACTCCCCCGGTCCCAGGGGGGTGCCCCCAGGTTCCCGACCGCCCTCCGCGCCTAGAGTTCCCCCGCGGAAAGAGTGAACGCACGGCGTGCACCTTCTTGGAAGTTGCTATGCGCACGCACGGCGCCCCCGCGGGGGGGACCGATGCACATCGCGCCGTGCCCATGCACGGCGTGCACAATGTGCAATGTGATTGCAAGTCATCACACGTGCTTCCATGAGAAATATCTCTTAAATTGCACATTTACGTAGTTGTCGGCCTTAGAGGAAACGCAGGGGGAAAACATTGGCATGCGCACGCACAGCGTCTCCGCGAGGGAACCGCATGCGCGGCGTGCATTGGTGCAAGCAAGTCATCAAACGTACCCCGCGAGAAATATCTCTTAGGGGAAAAGCAGAGAAAAAAGTTGTTATGCCCACGCACGGCGCCCTCTAGTCTTTCATTTAATTTTAAAATACTCATGTATACATAACAATGGACATTTGATCGCTCAATTCGACTGATGCCCCACAATTGACGGAACGACACCTAGGCCGCAGGAGAGGGGAGAGAGCGCGCAGAGAAGGGTGAAGGGGGTGGGCCCGAGCGAAAATAGGCAAGCGCCCCGCGCCTGTTTACTGTGCTTACAGGGTAAGTCGGGACTGCGTCCGCCGCCTTCCCAGTTCCCGGGACATAGGAGGAAGGGAAGAAAAGATCACCGGGGGGGGGGGGGGGGGAAGGGGGGCGCCGGACCATATCTAAGCCCTTCACCCCTATCCCCCTAGTAGTGTACGGGGGGAGTCGCCTGATGGCGGGGGGGGGGGAAGGAAGAGCCGGGGGAGCGGGGGCGTAGAAAGTGTCCTGCGTTAAAGTAGTGGGTCCATGCGCCGCAAGTGCGGTAAGAATATTATAAGGTTTTATTTAGTTGTATGTCCCTGCGTGCAGCGAGAAAGCGCGAGCATGGCTTGCGCACAAAAATGGAACATGGCGCACATGACACATGATGTGGCACATGGCATACTTACGCATATATATGCACACATCGCACATCGCACCGACGTCGTCACACGCCACTCCTCAATGATTTGGCACACCGATCGCAACGACGCAGCAAGTTGGTCTTTTCTTGAGCATGAGTGGTGCATGCTCCACGCTGCGCGCGCGGAGCACAGAGGGACGAGAGACGAGCGTAGAGTTGCACAAAAATACAGTATTACATAACGGCTTTCAAAGCGTTTCTTCCCGACGAGAAAGCCGCCCGTCCTAGAACTATAGCAGGACGTGTTCGGCATGCCAGAAGAATGTTTACTAAATCCGAGCGAACCAGACCGTCAATCTTTTGCCTTCCTTGAACGGCCAAACGAGAGTGTACGTGCTCTTGACATTCTAGACGCGGCCCCTGTTGGACTCGAAAGGACCTCGGCAGCTTCAGATGACGTGCTGAATCGTGCAACTGCAAGCAGTCAAAGAGGCCAGGAGGAAGGAGGGACAGGTGGAGCGATGCACCATAGATGGCTGTCGTGCCAGAAGGTGAGTTATGAGTACTAGGGCGCAAAGGGGGCATACCGGTAGCATGATACTAAACCTCGCTCTGATGCTAGTAGGGGGACGCGACTGAGGCGTGTCTGCACCTGGTGCAATGGGCCCCACGACAACATCACCATGGTACAGATTTCGCTGAGAACTCGTTGGCGCAATCGGTAGAGTAGCAATGGATTCTGGAGCTTGGAAAGCAGCAAGGGAAAGAAGTAAAAGGTCACGTTGTGACAACGTCTTGGCCTTGAGCCGGAGCGGGCCGCCGCGCTTGAGGAGTGATGGCATCGTGAGAATGAAGAAGCCACCCTCGCCAGGAATGAATTCCACCCTGACAGATAACAAAGGAATAAGCGTGAGCTTCAATACATTGAAGCAGACCGCGTGCCAGCTTCCAAAGGGAGTGCCGCGTGTCATGTTGCGGGAGGCAGGCCGCCGACACCAGGGTTGGCAGAAGAAGCAATATGCGCGCATGAACAGCTGGCGCTAGAGCGGCGTGGGACGAGCGCGCGATCCATGGTTCGCTGTATGGAAAGCATGAATGCTACGCATAAAATACCGCGCAAAACCACCCCCACAAGTGATGATGGACAGCACTCAAAGGGTCCTGCGGCATTTCTAGCCAAGGTGCCACGCCCTTGGCATGTGACGGCGGTGCAGTCCTACCTGACGCCCATGCACGCATCTTTGACAATCGTCTTCTCGGAACCGTTAGCCTTGACCTCGCGTAGCTTGACCTTGCCGCCAGAGAGGAGGATGACGCGCTCGCCGTTGCTCTCATCAAGGAGCTTATCAAACTTGCATTCCCCATGCTGCACCCACTCCCGGAGCATTCGCGGAACGTCGGAGGCCAGGCTCACGACTCCCTTTGTCGTTGCTATCTGCGGTTTGCCGACGGCGCCATCGGGCCCGAAAGGTGTGACGCGGACAGAGATCTCGCACCTGAGGTCGTTGGCGGTGACATTGTACTCGGGCCCCTCGCACTTCTTCAGAGGGGTCCCAGCTCGGAACCACGTGTACGTGAGGGACGTTCCCGGATTGGCGACACTAGTCACAACTTTCAGCGTATGTGACACCACGGCCTCGCCGGTGAGCTCCAGCCGAACAATCTCGGGAGCCTCGCTGGTGCCTGTACGGGTATGCAAAGCGCCCTCGGATGCGCTCAGAGCAGAGCGCGCCGGGCCGGCCTGGCCATTGCCGACCGCCTCGCGCTTTGCGGTGTGCATCGGTGGATATGCGACACTGCCCTCCGACGCCCGCCGCTGATGCGACTCCTGGTGGGCATCTTGCTGCGGTTGCAGCAGCGGCCGCTGCGCCTTGGCGGCCTCGAGATCTTCGTTTAGTGCTTGTATCCTCTGCTCAAGGGCGGACCGCTGTCTCGCCTCATCCTCAAGTCGCCGTCGTAGCTGGGCTGCCGAGCTGGCCTTCTCCTCAACCAACCTGCCCAGCCGAGCATTCTCCGCGGCCGCGTGGGCTGCCTCGGCAGCGTTGGCCTCGGCGCGCTTGGTTGCCTCAACGGCCTCGGCGCGCGCGGTCGCGAGCTGCTCTTCCAGGACCGCTTTCTCCTCACTCACCATGCCCAGGTCCGGGTCGGCTGGAAATCCGTTGAGCTGTGGGTCTCCCCTCCCTTCCCCCAAGCCGATGCAACCACGCGCGGCCTCCACCGTGCCGTGCGACGACATGCGCGTTTCGTCCTCCCAGGTGCGTCGCCGCTTTAGCTCCGCGTCGCGCTCGATCAGTGCCGCCTCCGCCTCGGCAGACGCCTCTTGCAGCCGTGTGGCCGCCCTCTGTGCCGCTGCGAGCTGATCGCGCAGTTCGTCTAGCTGCACACGCTGCTCCTCCACTGTGGACTTTGCAGCGAGCGCCTCGGCGGCAGTGCGCGCCTCCGCCTGTCTCCACGCTCGCTCCTCTGCGAGATCTGATTTGAGGGTTGTGACCTGCTCGGCGAGGGCGTCCAGCTCGAGCTCCCTCGTGGCGAGTTGCTGTCGTAGCCGCTCGAGCTCGCCTGCGCCCTGCAGCTCGGTCTCCGATGGAGGGGCTGCTCTGAGCCGTCGAACCTCGGTCTGTAGCAGCTCAAGCTGCTGGTTCTTCTGCTTCACCGACTGACGGAAGAGCTCCTCCGTCTTGCGCAGGTGCTGCTGCAGCTGCTCGAGGCTCTGCTCCTGCATCGCGAGAGCGCCGCAGTAGTCGGCCTCGAGGGAGCGGCGGGCGACGGCGGCCATCGGGAGTGCTCAAGGCGCGAACTCTGCCTCCGTTCGACGTTCCCTCCCCCGCCCCCCCCCCCTCCCCTTCACCCCGCGCCCGCCCGCCCCCCCCCCCCCCCCTCCTCCAGCCAGCCCCCGTGCTCTTCTCCCTCTCTCCTTCTCCCTCTCTCCCCCCCTCCCCCCTCTCTCTCCCCAACGGGGGGGGGGGGGGGGGGGGGGGAGCAATCTTTCTCGTTGTGATTGTGCCCGGGGTGGAGGGAGGAGGGTCAAGGGAAGGGGATGAGAGAGAAGAGGAGATGGAGAGGGGTGTGTGTGTGTGCCCAATGTGAATCCGGAGTTCATACTGTACTCCGGGGGTAGCCAACTCCTAGCACCTTTGTCCTTCCCCCCGGTATTTCCTCACCTTGGCTACCTTGGGCCTCCTCGGAGGCACTCCACCATGGGTATGGAAGGTATTGAGGCTGCCAGCACACCAAAAGTTCCAGTGGCGTACCTTCACAGCCGGGACGGCGTGTGTTCCCCCAGCTGCTCCGCCCTGTAATTATAATACTATACTCAATTCCTGTCATCGTGTACTTCCAGGCTGTAAGTGCCCATAAGTCAGCCAAATCATGCACAAAAAGGGCATTCCCAGCCACAAAGGTATGGGTGGGCCTCAAGCCAAGCACTTCCTCCTAGGAGTGAACCTCTGACTCTCGTGACATACCGGCGCTTTGCACCCCCTCTTGCCGACCAGGTGCACGTGCGCGTGCCGATCGTCGAACACCACGGCCGTCGCAGCATCTATCTATAGATCACAAGGAGTCAATTTAGGAACCTAATGCACTCAAAGCCTGAGCTATTCCACCTGCGATCACATCAGAACCAACACTAGCATCACTTTCCTCCTCATCCCTTTCCTCCCCCAGCGCATCATCGGCGGACTCCGACACAGCACCAGTGAGTTTGCGGCCGAACTCATCCATCTCACACTCCGGAGGATCCCACACAACTGACACAACTTTCTCCCATGAACCATGAACCAAGTTGTTCAACAACATCGGCAAAGGCGGGCAAGAGCTTGTCTTTCTTCCCATCCTGCGGCTTAAACTTCTTGCCTCCCACGTTGACCTCATTGAGAAGAGTGGTGAGCTCGGGCTTTGTAAGTCGGAACGCATCTCCGTCGGCCGCCCACAATTTTGCTGCCGCGCCGCGCGCCTCAGCCTTCCGCTCTAGCGCGCGCTTCTCGTTGGCCACCTTGCGTGCTGCCGCCCGGGCTTCCTTGTCGCCCTTTTGCGTAGCTAAGCGCTTGTGCTCCGAACGGACAAGCTCGAGTCCCTCACCGTAAGTGATCGGTCCCAGCTCCAAAAATTGGCCCGTCGAGAAGCGCTTCTTGCGCTTGTTGCTTGCCGATGATGACCTGCTTAGCCGTGCAGCCAACTCGGCATGCTCAGCGCTCGTCCCTGCGCCGCCAGGGGGGGCATGTGAGTCGCTGGGATTGTGCTCTCCATCCTCCTCCATCTCTCCATCCTCTGTCTCAGACGGTGATGCACCACTCGCGCTGTTCGCATCATTCGGCGGCGGGCGTCCGCCGCCCCCCCCTGCTGCTTGCAAGACGCTCCAGTTGAGCTCCGGGGTGACTCCAGCGTCTGCGAAGCTCTTCTGCCTCTTGGCCTCCTCGCGCCGCAGCTCCCACATCACCCTGCGGGTGCACACAAAGCCATGTGGTGCCCTTTGCTCGAAACCGGTTGCCGCCCAGGAGTCACGCATGTTGCATACGGAGAAGGCTAACTCATACGCCTCCTTGAAGATGCTGCGGCGGTCTTCGCTGCTCAAAGTATAGTCGCCGCCCTGCATGACCCGCGCAGCGACGCGCATGTCGGAGAGAGTCCGCCAATGTCTCTTAAAAGCTGCAAAGAGCTTTTGGTCTTCGGGTTGGGTCCGGTGGCTCGTGTGCGGTACTCGGAGATGGATATCGATGCCCGCCTCAAGTGCTGCGTCTACCATTTCAGGGCTCATGTGTGCCCCAAAGCCATCGCACAAGCCTAGCCACTGTGACAAAAAAGGGGGGTGCCCCAGCCACCGCTCCCAGCTGCGCCCGCCTTTCGGCTCCCGCGAGCTCTGACGTTGCTCTCCTCGGCTCTGCCATCGCTCCTCCCTGAAAGTGAAGGGGGCGTCGGCTGCAGACTCATGGTGACGGCCTCCCAGTATTACTGATCGAGCGATCTCCCGTTTGTGAAATTTCGTAAAACAATCGCAGTTCCTGAACCACCTTAAAAGAGCCTCAAACCAAATTATTCGCGGTTTTGTTTTCGCTTCGGGTAGCCCCACCCCGTTTCCACCCGTTCCCACGAGTCCCCCCCCCCTGCCCGTGCACCCGTCACCTCGCTCTGTCGCCGCGTGATAATGGTGATAAGAGCATTATATATGTGTTTCCCCACCTGGCACTCGGGACTCGGGACAACCCAGTAGAGACTCGACGAGCGGAGCCGGTAGGAGCCCCTCTCCCAGCCCTCACAGCCCCTAGCCCCCTGAGGTGGCCATGAGAGGCGACCCCCTGAGCGAGGCCGAGGCAGAGATCGCGAGGCTGCAAGGGCTACTGCAGGCGGCGCAAGCTGAGGCGCGGCGGCTCGACACCTTCCGCAAGCACTGGAGCTCGAAGTACGAGCAGCAGCGGAGGCGGTGCGCGGTCCTCGCAGCGGCGGCGGACATGCGGGCAGGGAGGGTGTCCAAGATGATGTCGAGCTCGATGTGGGACAAGGAGGCAGGCGTTCTAGCTGTGATGTTCAGGCGATGGGAGTGCGTGGAGGACTTGCCTCAATTGTGTGTGCGTGCGTTGCACAAGGTGAAAGGTGGCGATGGTGAGAGGATGAGTGCGGGGTTGGCAGAGCTTCCAAATGCAGGCATCTTCGCCGGCATGAGGAAACAGATTCGTGAGGAGGTGCTTGAGGAGGTGAGTGAGCATTTGCAGCGGGTGTTCTCAGTGGAGAAGTGGAGTCTGCTGAGGCTGTGCAGTGGGTTTTCGTGGAACACGTTGCGGTGGATCAACGATGTGCTTATGTGGGATGTGGTGGGGGAGAGCAGGAGCAGGATGACCATCCACCCTCAGTCACAGAGGAAGCTGCCTCCCATTGTGCCTTTGAAGGGGATGCGGGTGGCAGGGCAAGAAATTGTGCGTGCTGAGGGAGCAACCAGGGCACACGAGGATGGCCGCGGCGCTGAGGTTGATTCGCTGCACTACACCATCCGCAAGGCCATTGACCTCACCAAGGACTCCACCATGGGGGGCCTTTCAACAAAGGGCACACAAGTAGACCCGCATCTAGTGGCGTTCACATTTGATGGGGCAAATCTCACAGATGATGATACAGGTGTGAGACTGGCAATAATGGTGAGAGAGCCTGCTCCTTACTCCTCGCACACGCACACACGGCACACGGCATAGTACATAGTAATTCTCACCTTACCATGGCCTCACCCCACCCCCCCACTCCTGTCTAATTGTTGCTCTTCTCAGATGGCATCTGTGGAAAGGCTGAACCAATCCTCACACGGAGTGCACACTGTTGCTATTTGGAGGGCTGGGTCTCTTAAGAAGGAGGGCCACTCAGCTGAGAGCTGGCACACATTCCGCGGGCGCACCTCTCACATCTGGCCACAAATTTGCCAGATATACACAGATGGGGGCTGCCTTCGGGATGAGCATGGGTGCCTGACACAAACATTCATCAAGATTGTGGTCACGGCTGATAAGCCTGCTCTGTGTAAGGTCCTTGGCCGCCGATCTTTTGCACATGATGCGTTTTCGCCGTGTTGCGACTGTTTGGAGTCTGAGGGAAAATTCTATGATATGTCCTTCGACCCATTAACACACTTCGGGACTATGACCTTCGAAAAGCGATGCGCACTTGCATTGGTGGCGAAGGCCCCACCGCAAGATT
Source organism: Isochrysis galbana (assembly GCA_018136815.1). Taxonomy (NCBI): domain Eukaryota; phylum Haptophyta; order Isochrysidales; family Isochrysidaceae; genus Isochrysis; species Isochrysis galbana. Next base: position 4,831,207 of record CM030931.1, read on the forward strand.
GGTGGTTGCTCTTTCCGGCGGTAGGGCTTGCGGTGGAGCTCAAAGAGGGCGTGCGCATAAGTTGGGACGGGCGGCACCAGATGCATTGCTCAGTGAGCATGCCTGGGGAAGGGGACCATTTGTACTCCATGTTCGTGTGTGCCAAACGCGACATGCTCCGACAGATGAGGCTGCAGGATGCCTTTGTCCGTGCACCCATCCCAAGCCTTGCTGACCTTCCCAAAGGAACCCGTGTGATTGCCAGGTCTGCAGATGGCAATCTCACGGCCCTATCACCTTGGGGAGAGATGAACACCACCTCAGGGCAAGTGTATGATGTCCTAAATGATGGGACGCTGCACATCAAGCTGGATAGTGGTGGGATCCGCCAGGGTTTCCTTCCACATGATGTTCGTGTCATGCCTGCTGTTTTGTGAGTGGTGCAAGTGTGCTAGCATTGTGCATTCTTAACAGGTTTGTATACTAGTAGGGTCGTAGGGTGTCAGCATGGCAAGTCGTTTCTAGCTCACCTACGGGAATCGAAGCTGCTGGCACCCTATGATCGACCCTAACACCTCAAATGATCCCATCGATTGGGTGATGTCCATATTGGTATGAGCACTGCCCCGTCACCAATTGCATTCTCTAGCCTGTGCACCTGCACCTGTGGATATGCCTATTTTTTGGTGATAGGGTGTCAGCATGGCAAGTCGTTTCTCACCTACGGGAACCGAAGCTCCCTCTCACCGACCTTACTCGTACGGGCGTCGACGTGGCTACCGTCTCTCAGTCGCCTGAGTGCCAGACAGCGATCCGCCCCCTTGGTTGCTACTCGGGGTTGCTCGATAGAAACGTCTAGAAGGTCCACGCTCAACAGCAAGATTTCTTCGATTGCAAGGATACCTCGCTGCGATCTGTATCCAATGTGATCGCCGTGGTTGCGCGACATAACGTTCCTCTTCGACTTTCCGCCTTGGTGGGAAAATCCAAAGCGAAGACACGCTCCGACCGTCGCTGCGGATTCTCTCTCTCTCTCGCTCTCTCTCTCTGTCTCTCGCGACGTGTTTGAGTTACCGGCGATGTGGGGTCTCGGTTATTTCATGTTTTGCTTGGTTTGGGTGAATAATTCTAGTGTGTTCGTGAGTCGGTGTCGCAGCATCGTTGGATCCGACGTCCTGTCGTCAGTCGTCATCCGTCGCTCTCGCTCTCGTCGCTCTCGCTCTCGTAACACTCGTACCCTACAAACTCTCCTTGCCTCACCAGCCCCTGCCAACACAGCCCTCCTCTCACTCACCCTCGCCTCTCGCCTCTCGCTCGATGTCGCTCTCGCCGCCGTCCTCGCCCTCGCTCAAGCCCGCCTGCCCGCCTTCCTCTGCTGACGGGCCTCAGCCCGTCAGCGTCTCCGAAGTCGTCTCCTCCGCCGCGCCTGCCGCCGGTCTGCCTCCTTCCTCATTGCCCTCAGGCCCTATGGGCCATCCCAATTCGTCATCCCTCCCTCTCTCTCTCTCTCTCTCTCTCTCTCTCTCTCTCTCTCTCTCTCTCTCTCTCTCTCTCTCTCTCTCTCTCTCTCTCTCTCTCTCTCTCTCTCTCTCTCTCTCTCTCTCTCTCTCTCTCTCTCTCTCTCTCTCTCTCTCTCTCTCTCCCCCCCCCCCCCCCACACACACACACACACACTTGCTCCCCCTCCCCCTCCCCCCCTATCTCGCTCCCTCTTCCCTCTTGCTCCCTTCTCTCTCTCCCTCTCCCCCCCCCTCGCTCTGCCCTCTCCATCTTCTTCCCTCCCTCCCTCTCTCCTATTCTCCCCTTCATCACCCTTCTCTCTGGCCCCCCTCCCTCCCCCTTCCCCCTCTCCCTCTCCCCTCCCTCCTCCTCCTCTCTTTCTTTCCACGCACGTGTAAGCGCCCACATATGCTCACGCTCAGCGCATGGTGCATGAGTGCTCGCGTTGCCATTCAAAAACGGAGACAAAAACTGAAGGGCTTGCAAAAACGGCAAAAAACTGCCTGTTTTTCGCCTTCGTAGAAAAACGGTGAATACGTTTCTCCCATCTAGGATTCGTAATAATTCTTCATTCTCATTCTTCCAAATTTTTAAAAATTTCAACTTTCAACCATCAACCACGCGACACGAATCAAGCTATTCCGGAACTCTTCATATCAAGCGGCTGGACCACACCTAATGACTCGGATCGGACGACCACGACCACCACTGACGACACCAGCCATCCAGAGATCGTATCGGCCTAGAGTGAAAACTAAAAATAATACAATGCTACTACTACAATCATAATGGGGGCAGGCCCCCCCCCGGTACAAGACCCCATCCTCCGCCGGCGGACGACGGGGGCGGCGGATGCGGGGCGCTACGATGCTGCTCGCTGCGGCGCTCGCAGCCGGTGCGAGGAGACTGGCGCCCAGGCCGCCCTGCGCGAGGGTGGCCGTCGCTCGGATGCACCTTGATGCCTCAATTGCCGGCGGTAGCAAGCGATCTGCTCGAAGGAAACGCGCGGCCGCGAGCGGACAGCGGGGGCCGCTGATCGACCGACGGACTAGCGGCGGTGGCGTTGTTGCCAAGGATGCGAGCCCTTTGATGGCGGCGCTACGGCAGTGCGTGCGTGAGCGGCAGCCGCTTAAGGCATATGAGCTTTACCAGCCTTCGCTCTGGGCGAACGCGACAGCATCGCAGGAAGCCTACCCGCCAATCTTGCGTGCGCTGCTCAAGATGCAACGGGTGGATCTCGCCCTTGAGCTGCATCACTCTCACACGCGGCGTCATCCAGAGCTTATCGACGCGAATACGTCGTCCGTGCTTTTTGCCCGACTTCTGAAGCGTGGCACCGATCAGGCCAGCGACGGTCTGATCCAAGCGCGCGAGCTGCTCTCGCAGCTGGACGACTTTTCGTCCAAGTCGTCCAGTCCTTCGGGCTACAATCTCCGAATGGCCATCAGCCACACGATGCTGCCAGCCCTCGCCTTTGAGCTAATAAGGCGAGGAGAGATCGCAAGCGCCGAGCTGGCTGTCCACCGCACGGTGCAGGAAACGCTTGACTCGCAAGAGGCCGCACCACCGCTCGAGAAGCTTAAGGAGCTCATGCGCGAGATGGGCAAGGCACGCTCGTTCACCGGCGTATATTCCTGCCTCGATATCATGCAAGCTGCTGGAATTACGCCGGACGCCGAAATGCTTCAGATTATGGTGGACGCACTCGCACGTCGGGTGTGGCTGCTTCCCGCGCGTGCCTGCTTTGCCTACGCATCATCACGCCGCGAGGGCGTCCCATATGCACCACGGACGGCGGACCTCCTCTTACCGATCGTCATCATGTGCCCATTCCCTCAGGTAAGCTTCGTCAAGGGCGGCGTGTCTGTTGAGACTCTTCCAACAAACGGCCTGAAGGAGGTGGCCTTCGTGGGGCGGTCTAATGTAGGCAAGTCATCGCTCGTCAACATGGTGCTCGGGCGCCGCGCCATTGCGTACACCTCGAAGACTCCCGGGAAGACTCAACAGTACAATTACTTCTTGATCAACGAGGGGATGGACGCCGACTCAGGTGCGTTCCATTTGGTCGACATGCCTGGTCTCGGATATGCCAAGGTGCCAGCTCCCGCACGCAAGCGGTGGCTCGACTTCTTGGGCTCCTACATGTCAACCCGGCAAGAGCTCAAATTGGTGGTGCACCTTGTCGATTCGCAAGTTGGTGTACAGGAAACGGATCGGGCCATCATGCACATGGTTGGGGACGCTGTGGCGGCGCGTGACGTATATCGCTGGACAGACAGCGAGCGGGAAGGGGAGAGCGAACAACTCGATCAGATCAGATACGCCGTTATTCTTACCAAGGCCGACAAGAACGACGGCAAGGTCAAGCGCGAGGTGCTCCACCAAGTTAGAGAGACCTTTTTGTCTGCAGGTTGCCCAGAAGACTCACCTATCGTACCCACAAGCTCCAAGTCCAAATATGGACGAGATGGGGTGTGGAGGCTGTTTCGTGACATAATGATCCCTTCCGAGCAGGGCAGTCGTGAGTGAATTTACGTGCGGCAGTGCCCTGCGATCACCTCGGCATTGGATTTTATTTTAGTACTACAATATTGATGCAGAGCGAGAAGCCCGTGTAAGATACTTTAAAAGAAATTCTTGAAGATTCCGGCTAGATTTACTAGCTACGGGTCCCACCGCTTCCCACTGCCTGACGAGCTCACGCTCGACGGGAAAACACCACTAGACCAAATGGAAGTCGAGCACAGTCACTGACATCACGACGGGCCACTGCAAAAGTCGAAGCGCACAACCCGATACTCACGGGACCCACCAACTGGGTAAAAGGCTCCCAATCCCCCCCGGCACATGGGAGCACCTGGCGAGGATCTATGCCTCACCAATGATCACAAATAAAGAGACGCACCTCCACGTTGAGCACGACGTAGCACTGACGGGCGCATAGGCAAGGCACGGCCAACAGATGCTGCAGGCACGGGGAGAAATCGTGTCGCTTTTCTGTAGCCTGGCGGACGAATCACGAACTCTCCGTGTACACCTGCGGGACTGCCCACACCCAATAAACATATTCGACGCGCTAAACACACTGACCCGATTTACACCCAGGGGACATAGAACCCGAGAAGAATGCATTAGATCGCTAATCATTAGCATTAGACAACCTACTTTTTATAAGTCGGGGTCGATGGGGGCCTCGCGCCCCCCTCCCTCCATCGTAGATGCAAGGTGAGTGAGCCCGCTGCCTTGCTCCTGCCTGCACCCGCATTTCGCATTTCCTTTGTGCGCGGTAGTGGTAGTGGTAGTGGTAGTGGTAATGAGAGGGGTTGGCGCGACGCGCGACGCTGCACGCTGCTCTCCGTTGCGCCGGCGTTGCGGCGTTGCGGCGGCGTTGTTGACGACATGGACGAGGAAGGAGGCACTCGTGCGCGGTGAGATGGACGAGATGACGAGATGTGCACTCCTGGTCCTAGTCCCATTACCGTCACTCCGCCAGCATTGCTTGCGGGCCTCGCGGATCGCGGATCGCCGATCGGTGGTTATCCAATCGATATCCATTACCATTGGCCATTAGATATTTTGCTGGATATTTGGGCGAGTAGCCCGGATATAAACTGGCATATCCCAAATGCAAATGGATATTTGGGTGGATTTTACTGGATATTTTGGCCTACCCCTAAATGACAATGTAGCTGTTTATGGTCTCCGGTTGGTTGGGGTTTATGATCTCCGGCTGAGGCTCGTTCGCAGCAGCCGCGAGCCGCGAGCAAACAAAGATCGGAGAAGCGCCGGCGCTCCGCACGCTCTTAGTGCCCCGCGCGTTCGCCTTCGTGGTGGTGTGCGGCGGCTGCGGCGCAGCGGGAACGTAGAACGTAGCTAACTAGCATGGCAGCGGTAGTAAGTCGGTTGTAGGTGGTTGTGTCGGCCTGGGCTTGCTGTAGTTGATTGAAGTCTTGCATTGCAGTTGGTGCTTTCTAGTACCCAGACACCAGATAGGCGAATGGATGGACGGTGTTTGTCACCTCTTGACATCGTCGATGCCATTGCCATTGTGCACTTTGCGCCCGTTCCGAGATCATAGAGCATAACATGTGGTTTATGATCTCCAGCTGAGGCTCATTGATAAGGAATGCCAATGAGACAAATCGCCACAAATGGCGCTCCAGTGTGGGTGGCAAAAAAAGGCAGGTGGCCCGACCGCCCAAGTTGAGGGTCAATCAAAGGCGCTTATATATCAAAAACAGACGGGAGGGGTGTGAAAAAAAAGGGGGGGGGGGGGGGGGGATGAGTGGGCTACTTTCGACACAAAAGTGCCCGACTCACCTTCGAGTTTCATTGTTTCATTCGCTCGCGGTTTCCCTTCAGGAAGGTGAGGCCTTGCGATTCAACCGCTTTGACAAGCGCGCTTAGGGTGATTTTTGAGGCTTGAGCGAGGCCGTCCGCCTCGACCACAATGTGGGCGGCGACGTCTTGGAGTGCTTCGTAGAGGGCTTTGTGTGAATGAAGAGGTGCCTTTTTTGTTGATTTTCTCGTCGATGGTCGATGGATTCTATGCGGATGCGCACGGGGATGTCTTGGCCTAGGACGCGGATGATAGTGTGCTCTCCGTATTTGGCTTGAAATTGTTGCGCGCAATCCTCATTGACTGCTATGTGCCACGGGCCTCGCGCTGAGCGGGCCCAAAAGTCTGGCTCGGGGTCTACGCCCTCGAGTTCGAGAAGTAGCTCGACGATGGCGGCATACGCCGTCGTGTCCTGAAGGATGATGTCTCCGGTTTGGTGGAAGGAGAGTTCGAAGGAGGCGTCGGAGTCTGTGATGTCGTTGTCTTCGTCTGAATCTTGGTCCCGTGAGGCGCGGGCGGGGGTGACCGTGGTCAGTGTTGAGCGAGTGGGGGCATTGGGTGGAGGGGTCCTGTCATTGTTGTTGTTGTCCCCACGGGGGACGTGTGCGTGTGCATTGTGTGTGTGGTGAGGTGTGCATGAAGGGGTGTCTCTGGAGCGTATGCTGTTGGCTACAGTGGGGTGTGTGTTGTGCCCATAGGGGCCGCCCGGCCGCGGGCCGCGCTGCCGGAGCAGCGCGGCCCTTGCCAGGGCGAGAGGGGCCTCTGCCATAAGGCATGCCCAATGGAGAGGTGGCTGCTGGAGCCTGACATTGATGGAAATCTGCCAGCAGCCTGCTGCTCCCCATGGGGGAGTCCAGCATGGCTGCCATGAGTGGTGTGGCCGGGGCCACGGGCCGTGCGGCGCGACCGGAGTCGCACACACCTGTTCGGCCTCTGTGTGCGGACGCGGCCGCTTCATCAGCGGCTGCTCCATGGGCGCTGGGGGGGCGCCCTCGGTGGGGGGCCCGAAGGAGAGGGGAGTCGCGTCGGCCCGCGCTCCATCGCGTCTAAGTATAAACTTAGTTGATTTTCTCAACCCCGAGATGGTCATTTTCTTACCTTAACAAAAATCCTGTTTGACCGCCATATTTTTTCGGGTGTGAGGTGTGAACCACGCGATGGCTTCTATGGTTTCAAATATTTGTCGGGTGGAGGGGCATCTTGCTATGTGTGTGTGTGTGGAGTGCTTTCGCGGTGTGCTTGTGTCTTCCGCATAGCTGCACGTTTTCGATGTCGCCGCGGCGAAACGCGAAACGGTTGCGTGTGCCTAGTCTTCTATGTGTGATGTGCGGGCCCCTATGTAGCGCACAAGGGGTGGGCCGCAAGGCAGGGTAGGAGGGGGAAAGTTAAGGGAGAAAGGGCGTGGCGTCAAGGTAGTGGGAGTCGCCCAGAGCCACGTGCGCGAACTTTTAGAAGATTTTTTTCTATATGTGATGTGTTCAAAATGGAGTCATTAATACTTTTTAATTCAACGAGCAAGCCGCCCACCAAAATTTCCAACAAGTCACCCAAGTGGTACAAGCAACGTGCACGCTCAGATAAGTTCCCTCAAACCATTCGCAAGGAACACTCATTGGTGGCCCATTCTGCGTGCCACCTTGCTCAATGAAAATGGATTGCATGGGTGCGCGTGGGTTCCAACAAGGATTTGAGCTCCACACGTGTAGGCTCTCAAATTTCTTCAACGGCCGTGCCGTTCGACGTATGTGTGCTCGTTGGCTGGGGGAGCTGCGCCGACGTTGCGGACACGGGTTGCATCGGAGCCGTTGCTGCACAGGTGACTGGGCCTGTCTGAGACATCGGACCTGCATGATTTGGAGCTGATGGACTCGCGCTCGCAATGGGAGTTGCGGTGGCAGCGGTCGGAAGCCTAGCCCTGTTATCAAGCGTCTCATAGCAGGTGTTCAAACACGCAGTGACGATACGGTTCAATGGATCGAACTTGAGAGAACGATTGTATGCGTCGATCGCTTCATGGATCCGGCCCAAACCTTGCAGAGCATTACCTCGCCTTGAGTAGCCTTTTGACCATTGCGGATTGACTCGGATGCAGGACTCTGCATCGTTGAGGGCCTCCGCGTACATATGTAGCCCTGCGTAAGCTGCAGAGCGGTTGGAAAGAAGAGCTGCCGGCGGCGCAACTTGAAGCTTCTTGTAGCATCCGATTGCGTGACTGAAAGCGTCCACGGCCGCGCCAAATTTCTCCTCGCGATATGCAGTATTGCCGGCTGCAACGTATTGTGCACTCTCGCTTGATGCAATAGAAGCGGCTGAAGCTGCAGCTGGAGGCGTTGTGGGCGCGTTCGGGTGGGCTCGCTTTGCTTGCGGTGCATCTGACGGCGCACCCAGCATGGGCCGCTTTGCTGGCACAGCGGTGGCCATCGGCATGGCGGTAGGCATGGCGGTATGCATAGCGATGGGGGGCACACTTCCCGCGACGGGAGGCACACTTCCCACCTGCGCACAGTTGCCGCTCGATGAAACCTGGGACGAGAAGCCGCTGTTTGCACTCGGCATGAACGTGCCTCGTTCTCTCTCCAGCTGCAAAATTCGGTCCCGTGTGATGGTATTCTGAGGATCAAGGGCCAAGCAGCGGCGGAAAGCCGCGAGAGCCTTGTCGGGCATATGCAAGCTTGCGTAAGCCGTGCCGATACGCGACCATCCTTTCGCAAAGTCCGGCTGGATTCTGACGCATGTCTCGGCGTAGCGCAACGAATTGGACCAGTCGGTCTGAGCTGCGAACACCGCCGACAAGTTGGAGCACAGCTTCGATGCATGGGCCGATGCGAAATCGGTATCGAGTTTGATGGCGGCCATGTAAAGCTGTTTTGCATCGTCAAGTTTGCCCAGTTTGTATGCTTCATTTCCACGTGATCGCAGATCGTCGATCGATCGCTCGGTGTGTGGTGGAAGCGGCGCTGGTATGCGCGCTCGACTAGGCAACGAATTGCCTCGGGAGAGAGGTGGCGCGGTGGACGCGAAGTTGTCGCTTTGCGGAGCTGGTCCGGCTGCAGCCGTGGTTGTCCTCTCGACCTCCATCTTCTCACGTTGTTGCTCTAAGCGTTGCCGTCGGGCCTTGTCGAGCTCAGCGCGTTCAAGTCCCATGAACCATGCAGCAACCTCAGTCGGGTCACGTTGGGTGGTGGCAGCGAGGAGTGCGATCTGGTGCTCGTCGGGTTTCTTGCAAATTTCATAATATTGGCGAAGAAGTTTGCGTGCTGGGAGCCCCAATTCGGCCCGCATGCCCGCAGATTGGGGCGGACGAGCAGGAGTCTTTTGACCATTGAATTCCTTCTCGTCGGTGATCTTGCCATCGTCACGACGCTTACGCTCGCATTCGACGCAGAACCAATGCAACTGCGAGACATCCCATCGCAGTTTTTCGGGGACGGCTACCGCTGTGGCCCCTTTGCCCGTCGCCTTTTTTCCAGGCTTCATGGGCCCGCCCGCCGCAGGCGCCACGGGCTTCGAGGTGGAATTTTCAGCGTCGGCGGCCGCATCATCCCTTTTGGGTCCTTCTTCCTTATTTTGTCCCTCTGTGAAGGGCGTTGGCGATGTACGTGCACAGGACTTGGCGTCTGCATCGGCACCCTCACCGCTTGCACCATCCGTCTCGGCGTCAGGTCCAGCGGTGGCACCAGCCCGCTTACTTCCGACTTCCTTCACGGCTGGCTCTGGTAAAAGTGGAGGCCTGCGATGCGCAGGCAGGCACTCGACATGGCAACATCCGTGATGAGGACAGTCAGGCGCCGTATCGCAGAGAGCGAGGGTGCTGCTCAGCTCGTCCTGCATCCCGCAAACTTCGCACGAAGAAAAGCGCTCAAGCTTGCACACGAAGCATATCCAGTCTCCCTCTGGCACAGAAGATAGCTTGGGCTCATGGCATTCAGGATGGAACCCTCTATTACACCAATCGCAAAATAGCAGATCGCCGCCATCGGGGCCGTCGTCCCGACCGCAGCTTTCGCACACGGCGTGGTCATAAGTGGGTAGGGATGTGGTGCCAAAGCGCGCCTCTGCCGGGATCACCATATCCTTGTTTGAGGAGCGGGCAGAGTCGGCAAGCGCAATGACATGCGCGCTACCTGCCGCAGCGCTCACCACGTGACGGCCAACAAGCGATGGAATGCGCGTCGGCTGCCTCGCCGTGCGGATCTTCGATCCGTTATTCTCGCCGAGGCCCATCGCACCATGCTGCGGCATTGCACCCCACACCCACAAACCACCATCCCTGTCGACAGCCAAGCTCCAGCCTCGGCCAGCTGAGATGGAGCGGATGGGAATGTCGCTTGAGGGGCCAATCGTTGGGACGACCGTTGGTAGCGACACATAGGACGAGGGCGTTCGGCCGAACACGAATACGGACCCGTCGCTCGAGAGTAGGAGTGAGTGCTCGTATCCCGCCGAGATTTCGACGATGCTCAGATGCGACGCGGCCTTCACGAGGGTGGGAGCCGACTTTGGGCTGTTATCGTCCCCAAGACCAAGCCGACCCCATGTGCCAGCGCCGAAGGCGTACACTTGCGCCCCCTTCGTCAGAGCGAGAGTGTGTAGACCTCCAGCTGAGGCCATGATCACCGGTGTCTTTGAGGGAGTGAGCCCCGCTACAGACGCCAAAGTGTAAGCGTCTCCACGGGGAGCTTCAATCACGTCGTAGCTGATAGAGGAAGCGCCGCGGCGAGACTGGCTGGTGGCCTCTTGTCCAAGGACTCCATCATCTGCAGCGCCGCACGTCAACAGTGAGCCATCCGCGAGTACGACCGCGGTATGTGCGTTGCCGCATGACACGGACACCGCGCGCCGTGGATATGCGCGACAACCCTTCGCGTCAGCTGCGCCGCTCGTCTCCGTTATGGTTACACTGCTGGGGTTGCCCACCTTTCCCGTGCTCGCAGCGTTCGGCAATGACCCGCCTAGGTGCGCAACGACGCGCTGTGGCAAGGTTACGTTCTCCTCAGGCGTGATACCTCCTAGGCCGAGCTGCCCGCGCTTGTTGGAGCCGCACGAGTAGAGCTGCCCGTCAGTGGCGATAAGGAACGAGTGCTCGCCTCCGCACGAAATGAGCGCGATCTTGATGCCAGCGAGCGAAAGGCAGCTGATCGGCTGTGGAATGCCGGCGCATCCGAGGGCAACGACCCCAAGGCAACCGGAGAGTCCCCTGCCCCAGGCGTAGACATCCCCACTAGCCGTAAGCATCATGATGTGGCGGCCGCCGGCCGCTACCTGTTTGATGCGCACTGAAGCGAGGGAAGCCGGTAGCCCATCGGGAGACTGAAGAAGATCTGGGGCCGCCACGATGAAGGCGTATCGCTCCGACTTCTTTTCAGCAGCGCGGCCGGTGGTGGATAGCCAATCAAGGCATCCCCAGGTGTAGATGCTGTCCCCAATGGCGGCCTCCTCTGCTGCTTTGGCGGCTGCTGCGGTTGCCTCGTCTGATATGGTCTCGGCTGCGGGCGGCGCCCCATCCTGCGCGCCAGCGGACGGGGCGCGAGCGGCTCCATCTCGAGACTCGGAGTCGGAGTCATTGGCGCCGCCACGAGACCGCTGCGAGGCCCTAAAGGTGCGCCACGCGGCCTGCCACGGCTCAACGACACGTGAATCGAAGTTGGCACAGAGCTCAGCCGGTATCGTGGCAGTGCGTGAGGAGGGATCCGATGCGTCTAGGCCCTCAAATCCGAGGTGCTCAAGCACGCCAACAACCATCGGCCAAGAGCGCTCGGGCGCTTCGCGCTTGTCGAACGTGTAGTAGGCACAACGTGCTTGTGCATCTAGCTTGGCCTGATCGTTCGCTTCGGCCAACTTGTCCGCCTCCTCCATCTCGGCAACACGCATCTGGACAATATCATGCACGGTTCGTCCCTCGCGCGGAGGCGCACCGGGTTCATTGCACATACGTAGCGTTCGCAGAATGGGCCAGTTGCCGACTAGAAGATCGTGCATTAGTGTCTCAGCGTCCCCCTCCTCTCCCTCGTCGCCATCTTCGCCGGTCGGCCGTCGGGGCCTTGGGCGACCCCCACCCGCCTTCTCCCTGTTTTGTGCATTCTTTAGCTTGCGGATCAAATCGGCCATCCCCTTGGCATCGTACTCAACACCGTCAAGTTCGTACAGCTTCGATGGGTCCCCTCCGTTATCCATCTATGAGAGTGGGGCATGCGGAGTAAGATTGCGGTGATGTGATGTGATACTCGAAAACGATGAAGCGGAAGAGGCATGAGTATCCCCGGGCTCACCGAAAAGTTTGCGAGTGTATGCTTGCAGTCGGCTTTAATCCTCGCATCCAATTCGTTTGCGCGCTGAGTCCCCTTCTTAATGAGCGCATCGATGTCGGCATCCGTAATAGCAGCCCCGTCCGACTTGAGGATGACATCGGCACCGAATTTGATCATCCCGAGAAGCTCCTGTGAGGGAGGTGAAGCCGGGAGGTAGCGGATCCGTGTCTGCTTGAAGGAGTACCGCTGCGGAAGAGCGGGTGAGGTAGGGGGAGGAGCGAGATTCCATACGAGTAGAGCTGTGTCCCACCTCTTTCGCTGCGCCTTTGAAACGGACTGAGAGCCGTCCTTGTTCAATCAGCATCCGGTCCAGGTACAGCTTGCGCTCGGCACGTTCAATGATTTTCTCCTCGAGAGTTTGTTCCATCAGCAAGCGATACACCGTAACTGGCCGGGTCTGACCGATACGATGCGCACGGTCTTGCGCTTGCAGATCCGCCTGATGCCACGTTGTGCAGGCGGGTCAGGTGTGCTCAACAGAAAAGTGGCGATTGCGAGCTCCAGCCACCTTGCAACTCCTCCCCCCCCCCCCCCCCGGCCCGAGAACGGAGGAAGCATGGACACGCGCATCAACACGTACATTCAGGGGCAGGATGCTCCGTACCTGTGGGTTCCAGTCCGAATCGTAAAGAATGACAGTGTCGGCAGAGACCAGATTGATACCAAGACCTCCCGCACGAGTGGACAAGAGGAAGAGAAACTTGGATGACCCCGGCGCGTTGTACTCGCTCATCATCTCCTCTCGCTCCGCAGTTGTGGTGGAGCCGTCGAGGCGGCAATACGTATACTGACGATAACGAAGGTAATCCTCCAACACGTCGAGCATGCGCGCCATCGTGGTGAAAATCAACACCCTGTGGCCCTCGGCCTTCAATCGTGAGAGCAGTTTGTCAAGGACCAGCAACTTTCCGCTGTTCGTGACGAGATGCTCACCCTCAACAAATGGCGGGCCAGGCTCGGCGCCCTCGAAGAGGTAAGGATGGTTGCAGACCTGCCCGGACAGAGAATGGTACGGGCGTGGGCACGATTGTGAAGCCGTCTTTGTAAAGCGGGAGAGATGAGGAGCACTCCAGGGTCATTGCCATCGGCGGGGCAGGCTTCTCACTTTTCTTAAATGCATGACAATGTTGTGAACCTTGACGCCAGATCCCACCTTGCCATCCGCACTAGAGAGATCGCGCAAGAGCACCTTCCGATACCATTCAGCTTGCATCGGCGAGAGCGGAAGAAACAGCTTCACCTCCTTTTTAGGTGGGAGCCCCTTCTCTACCTCGGATTTTAGCCGGCGAAGCATGACACCATGTAGGAGACGTTGCAAGCGGTCAAGGCTTGACACCGTCACGTGTCCGGCCTTTGAGTCAAAGGATGAGTCAAACGGCTCGGAGGTGTCGAAAATTGAGGGGAAGAGGAAGTTGAGCAGCGCCCACAACTCATGCAGATTATTCTGCGGCCGGGATGTAAATCATTGCGCGTGATCAGGAGCGACGCGTGGGGAGCAAAAGGCTGTCGCGTGGTTCTCATCGGTTGCCATCGGAAGGTCCAGACACTCACCTGAATTGGAGTACCCGTGAGCAGCAGCCGGTGACTGACGTGCATGGAGCGTAGGACCACTGACAAACGAGACTGTTCGTTCTTTAAACGATGAGCCTCGTCGACGACCAAGAAGCACCAGCGAATTTTTCGTAGGCTCGACTGCTCCGATGCCACGCACTCGTACGTTGTGACGAGCACATCGAACTTGCCGGGAAAGAGCTACTCGAACAGACGCATACAAGAGAAGTTCAGAAAGAAGGTTGCAGACGATACGTATGTGGGACCCCAGACGAGTTTTTCAGGAAAGAGCAATGCCCACGCTCGCTCGCCCGCCACTCGCGCCGCTCGGAATGCTCACCTCGCTGTCGATGACCGCCTTGCGCTCCTCTTTGTTGCCATGTAAGCGCACGGCACGGAGCTTTGGGCACCAGTTGTTGAGCTCCTTCAACCAGTTGCCAAGTACCGTGAGTGGCACCACCACGAGATGCGGTTGCTTAACCTTTGCCTCGATAGTCAAATAGCCAAGAAGCGAAATAGACTGCAGGGTCTTTCCCAGCCCCATCTCATCTGCAAGAATGCCATTGAGACCACGCGTGTGCAACGAGATCATCCAATTCAGCCCCTCCAGCTGGTAGTCGCGCATCTTTCCCCCAATGCACGCCGGTTGACTGGTCAGCCAAACAGTCCCATCCTCTGTCTCCTCGCCCTACGGAGCGGCAGCACCGAGCATTGCAGTTACGTAAAGGAGCGTCTGGTAGCCACTGTGGCTTTCAAGGACCGTGAACGTCTCACACAGGGCGAGCTAGCGCAGCACACCTCATCGTCCTCAGCCTTGTCTATATCAAAGCGTGATCGAGCACGGGCCGCTTTGGATGAGCTCATCACCCTGCAGTCGGAGCATGACATGGGGGTCCTATGTGAGCAAGGCTTTCCTTATCTGGAGCTGGTGGAGCGTCTTGCAGGAAGGGCATGCGCCGCGATTTCTCGGGAGTCGAGTGCGATTCAGCTCACTTCTTCTTGGTGCGGCCCTTGCGGCTGAGGCGCTCATCGAGAAGTGACTCGAACCTGGCGATCGGGTCAGGTCCTGTCTCCCCAGACGCGCCGTCCTCTGAGTCTGCACAAGACACATGGGACGAGGCGAGGCGGGTGGTTAGGGAGAGAGGAGAAGGGGGGGTGGAGGATGGGATGGGGTAGTTGCAAGGGTGGGTGGGTGGGTGGGGCAGGGCGGTGAGAGTGTGAGAGAGGAAGATATGGAGAGAAGGAGGGGTCGAGGGAGCGAGTAATTGAAGGAGGGAGGGAGGGAGGGAGAGGGAGGGAAAAGGACAGTAGGACGGACACAGAGAGGGGGGGAGAGGGGGAGGGGGGGGAGGGAGTGAGTGAGTGAGTGAGGGAGGGAGGGAGGAAGAAGGGGGGAGAGAGAGGGAGGGAGGGAGGGAGGGAGAAGGAGAATGAGAGGGAGGGAGGGAGGGAGAGAGAGCGGGGCAGAGAGAGAGTCTGAGAGGAGGGGGGAAGAGAGCGGGGCAGGCAGGGCTCGTTCTCGCCCTCTCTCTCCCTCCCTCCCACCTTTCCTCTCCCTCTTCCCCTCCACGGCGCGCGTGCGATTTGGCTCATCGGACCCACGCGCGCCCCACGTGCCCTACGTGTCCCACCCCGTGCCCCCACTCGTTCTCGCACCTGCGGCGGCCATCGGCCTCTTCGCTCTGCCCCCCCTCCTCCCCGTCCCCCACGCCCCTCCCCTCTTTCACTCTCTCCCGCTCTCTCTCTCTCTCCTTCCCACGGGGTAGCTTTCTTCTCCCCCCCCCCCCCCCCCCCCCAACTCTCGCTCTTCGAGGGCGCGCGCTCTCTCCGGTTCCTCTCCTCGCCAGCGAGCGGCTCGCGAGCGCGCTCTCCCCCCAATTTAGGGAATTCTTTCTCTTCTGTTGATTCTCTTCCTCATCGCACAACCCCCCCACAATCTCTACGTCAGACTCTCTCTTCTGCTTCCTCTCTCATCTCATCCGTCTCCCGCTTCACGATGTCGCGGGGCTTTTTGTGTTTGACCTCTATTCATCTATTTATTATCTTGTATCTTGTCCCCAAATTGCCTCGCACTACTTCTCTACATCTGTGATGCCAACAGGAAGGAGGCTCGCTCTCTCTCTCATCCTACTCATACTCTACAGCTCCTCACACCAACAAATACAATGAGAAGCTGAAGATGATCCACTTTTTAACCTCACAACGATGTCAACAGCCTGCCGCCGTCGCAAGGAAAGATCTAATCCTACTAGTACTCCAGAGAAGAAACTGCACGATCACCTCGCCGCTTCTCTCGTTCTCTGCGTTGTTCTCTCTTGCACACAAACAGCAGCTATGTAGTATGTCACGCTCGCCTCAGATACCGTAGAAGAAGACAAGTATACAAGTAAAAGTACTGAGGACCGCGTGGTGCTCGACGCGTGGCTCTAAAGTACAACAAAGTGGAGAGAGAGAGAGCGCGCGGGGGGCGTGGCGCGTTGGAGGGGGGGCTCGACGGCACCTGAGCGCCGGAGCATCGCCACTCGCCCCCACTCGCTCGCTGCTCATCGTCAGAGCCGACGCGCGCGTGCGAGGGGGGGGAGGGGGGGGGGGGGGGCGGCGCATGGCGAACGGGATGAGACGTCGAGACCGAGATTGAGGCGAGATGTGAGCACGTGCAAATCACGAGGCGCGTGTGCCACCGAGGAGGTGGGAGACGGGCTACATAAAATACACCAGGTTGGAGAACTCTAGACTCTAGTAAACGTAAACGTACGTGATATGGTTGTTTATGTTCACCAAACAGCTATATCTATATCTGTAGTCTATGTTTGTTTATGTTTACAGTACAAACAAGAGCAGGTTGCCAAATGTAAACAAACATGGATACGCCCCAGTTTCTATGGATAATAGGGCGGCAAAACATTATTTTAACTTCTATGGGTGTAAACGTGAATAAACATAAAAAAGTACAGTAAGTAGGGCGGTCAAACAGTGTTTTTTTATAAGGGGTGAAAAAATGACCATCTCAGAATTGAGGAAATTTGAGGATTTTTCACGGTAGAAAGTTCCCAATACACCCAACTAGCACATATCCGGGGTCCATTAGGACCCGGACCCCCCCCTTGGGCCCCCACAACCACAACAAAACGTTATCAAAAAAAGACAGAAGACGCTAAAATCGCAAAAGCTTGAAAAGCCCAACTTCGAACCGATGGCGGGCGCGCTCCGTGCCCGATTTCGACGATCCATCCGGATGGGAGACCCCGCCAGATACCAAATACACAGGTCCCACCCGCATGGTCACGCCAATCGGACAGGCCGCGCCCCGATACCTCGTCGAAATCACCCATCTGCCGAGCCCATTGAACGTTGAGCCGTCGCCGAGTGAGGCCCGGAGAGCCCAACTTCGAACCGATGGCGGGCGCGCTGCGTGCCCGATTCCGACGATCCATCCGGATGGGGGACCCCGCCAGACACCAAATACACAGGGGCCACCCACACAGTCACGCCAATCGGGCGGGGCGCGCGCCGAAATCTCGTTGAAATCTGCCATCCGTGGAGCCCATTCGACGTTGGACGTCTCCGAGGGAGGCCCGGAGAGCCCAACTTCGAACCGATTCCGGACGCGCTTCGCGCCCGATTTCGACGATCCATCCGGATGGGGGACCCCGCCAGACACCAAATACACAGGGGCCACCCACACAGTCACGCCAATCGGGCGGGGCGCGCGCCGAAATCTCGTTGAAATCTGCCATCCGTGGAGCCCATTCGACGTTTGACGTCTCCGAGGGAGGCCCGGAGAGCCCAACTTCGAACCGATGCCGGACGCGCTGCGCGCCCGATTTCGACGATCCATCCGGATGGGGGACCCCGCCAGATACCAAATACACAGGGGCCACCCACACAGTCACGCCAATCGGGCGGGGCGCGCGCCGAAATCTCGTTGAAATCAGCCATCCGTGGAGCCCATTCGACGTTTGACGTCTCCGAGGGAGGCCCGGAGAGCCCAACTTCGAACCGATGCCGGACGCGCTTCGCGCCCGATTTCGACGATCCATCCGGATGGGGGACCCCGCCAGATACCAAATACACAGGGGCCACCCACACAGTCACGCCAATCGGGCAGGGCGCGCGCCGAAATCTCGTTGAAATCAGCCATCCGTGGAGCCCATTCGACGTTTGACGTCTCCGAGGGAGGCCCGGAGAGCCCAACTTCGAACCGATGCCGGACGCGCTTCGCGCCCGATTTCGACGATCCATCCGGATGGGGGACCCCGCCAGACACCAAATACACAGGGGCCACCCACACAGTCACGCCAATCGGGCGGGGCGCGCGCCGAAATCTCGTTGAAATCTGCCATCCGTGGAGCCCATTCGACGTTGGACGTCTCCGAGGGAGGCCCGGAGAGCCCAACTTCGAACCGATGCCGGACGCGCTTCGCGCCCGATTTCGACGATCCATCCGGATGGGGGACCCCGCCAGACACCAAATACTCAGGGGCCACCCACACAGTCACGCCAATCGGGCGGGGCGCGCGCCGAAATCTCGTTGAAATCTGCCATCCGTGGAGCCCATTCGACGTTTGACGTCTCCGAGGGGGGGGGCAGTAGGAGGCGCACAGGCGCACCTGGCAGCCTACAGCCTACGCGCACGGTTGTGGCTGGCTGAGGCACGCTGCGCCGGGGACGCGTCGATTAGCGGCCCGACGCTCGCCCGCGCTCGCGTCGGACGTCGGCCCTCCGCGATAGCGAAAGTGATTTCTGGCCAATTTGCGCGTGTTCTGGTTACGCATCGCTGTGGCGGGCTACCGTGGGGGGTCTAGGGCCCAAAGGGCACCGGATATGTGCTAGTTGTATATAATAATAATAATAAAACAACTGAGCGTTAGTACCACTACTGCCACTAGCCCGGTACTATCACGACACCCCTCAGCGCACTTGCCCGCACGCCTTGAAGTGATGGCACAGACACATATTCATATGCATCCCTACAAATCTCCCCCCTCGCAAACCCCCGGCTCCATTATAACTCCCCACAAGTTACAATGGGGGAACAAACCCAGTGAGGCGGACCGACCTACGTCGGGCGACTCACCGCGGGGGAAAACACCGGGGGGGGGGGAGGGTCCTCTCGTCCATGAAGCGGAACGGCCCTTACAGCTCTCGCCGCGAGCGATCCTCGAGGAATAAAAGACTGCGCCTCGAGATACCTGCCACAAGGGTTCTCGTAGGCGCCTTGAGCCTCTCCGGCCTTGCGCGAGGAGGTGCCTTTCTTGTTGAGTTTCTCTTCGATGGAGTCCACGTTGATGCGTACGGGGATGTCTTGGCCTAGGGCGCGTATGATGGTATGGTCGCCGTATTTGGCCTTGAATTGTTGCGCGCAATCCTCGTTGACCGCTATGTGCCACGGGCCCCTCGCCGAGCGGGCCCAGAAGTCTGGCTCGGGGTCGACTCCCTCGAGTTCTAGAAGAAGTTCGACGGTCCCTGGAACCAGCTTCTCCGCTAAAGAGAGAACTGGGGAAGGGGAAAGGGGGTTGTTAAGGGTTAAGGTTGGGTAGTAGGGAGGGACACTAGCAAGCTGCCCCACGCCGCGTAAGTAGCGGGAATTTTTAAGAAGATTTTTTTTAGAAGAAGTTCGACGATGGCGGCGTACACCGTCGTGTCCTGGATTATGATGTCTCCGGCTTGGTGGAATGAGTTCGAAGGTGGAGTCTGAGTCTGCCATGTTGTTGCGTCTTCATCAGCAGAGTCTTGATCCTGTGTAGTGTGGTGGGGGGCGTCCGTGCTTAGTGTCGTGCGGGTGAGGGCGGTGGGTGGTGTCACTTTGCTCTGGTTCTTCCCAGGGGGGTTGTATGCTCGTGCCTCATGCGTGCGGTGTGCTGTGTATGGGGGGGTTTCTCTGTACCTACCAGCTACAGAAACTGTTACACTGTTACCTGTTAATAGGTAACAAAGAGGTGTGCGAACGAAAATAAAATTGCGACATGAACGCTACGTAGAAATTAAAAATTTGGATTTAGGCGCGACGGGAGCTTTATTCATGGAAAGTAGCTGGAATGCTGTAATTGGAATTGTCACGTTGGACTTTGGGTACGAGCCCCCCCTCGCTCGCCCGCGCGCTCGGGACTCGGGGGATGTCGGAGAGCACATTCAGTGATGGCGAGTCCAGTACCACTACTGCTACGTCTAGATCACGTGCTTTATTTTGACCTTTTACGGCCCTATTGCGACCTGTGAACACGTCCTCTTATAATAGGAAGAGGCTCCCGAAACCTGTTGCTGTTGACCTTGTACTTGTTGCTTGTTGCCTGTTGTCCCATCCGGGCCCAGACCCGGCCTTCCATCTAGTGCCTCCTCTTCTCTAGGCGCAGTCCTCGCTTCCCAAAGGCTCTCTCACATTTCAGTTTTGGAACGGAGGTAGTATTGAATGGGTAGGGGCTCTGTTGTCTGTTGCCGACGAGCGCATAGTCCCACAGCAATACGTTAGCACTAAGGTTATAGCGCAACAACAAGAAAACTGGGAGGAGGGGGGTAGGGAGGAAATAAAGGCCCGGGGGGGAGGGGGGGGGCGGGGAATCGATCTGCCAGAGCGGAGGGGGTCGTGTCGGCGAGATGGCCCTCGCCTCGGCCGTCCTCCTCTCCTCAGTGCTCAGCTGGAACCCCATCGCACCGCTGGCGCAGCCGACGCCCACGCTCCGCTGCTCGGCCTCTATGCCGCGCTCACATCCCTTCCTCCGCTGGCGGACCGAGCCGCTGCAGCCTGAGCTGGGACAGCAGTGTGCGAACCAGCATGCGAAGCTGTCCGGGGGAGCACCGCCGTGGGTCCGCCCAGCTCTCGCCTCAGCGGCCGGCTTCGCCGCCGCTGCCGTCTCGATAGTCTCGTTTCCGGGCGCCGCCCATGCCAGCATGCTCGACTCCGCATTCGTGCAGTCCACCTCGCTCATCTTTGTCTCAGAGCTCGGCGACAAGACGTTCTTCAT
This sequence comes from Isochrysis galbana, assembly GCA_018136815.1. Lineage (NCBI taxonomy): Eukaryota > Haptophyta > Isochrysidales > Isochrysidaceae > Isochrysis > Isochrysis galbana. The sequence continues at coordinate 4,851,846 of CM030931.1, forward strand.
CGCTGCGCTGCTCGCCGCGCGCGCCTCCAAGGTGCTCACGTTCGCCGGATGCGCCGGCGCTCTCGCAATCATGACCATTGTCTCGGTGCTCATCGGCCAGATCTTCCACCAGGTTCCCACCGGACTCACCAGGGTATGTCATGGCATGATTGCTGCCGGCCAAGGTGGCCATGGCGCCTGCATCTCGCCTGTCTTCTTCCAGCTTGCGCATTCGGTGGGGTGCTGGAATGCCTTGAATCGCTCATGAACGAGCCAACACCAGCCTGGCATGGACTGTTGATATTTCATTTTTCGATTGTGAATCGCCTGACAGGGACTCCCCATCGATGACTACGTCGCCATCGCCTCCTTTGTCTTCTTTGGTGTGAAGGCAATCATCGATGCCGCACAGATTGAGGACGATGGAGCTGGTATCGCAGAAGAGTCTGAAGAAGCTTCCGAGACTCTCCAAAAGTCCGGGCTCTACGGTGCGTCGTCTATATAATCCTATGGCACGGTCGTCTGGCGTTGAGCACGGTGGTCGTCTGGCGTTGAGCACGAAATGCTGCAGGTCTAAAGCTGAATATCGGCACTTGCCTATGTTCAGTGCTTCCTTGCAATATGAGTAATCTTACATCTTCTAGGCCTCACAAATGTCCCCGCCCACTACGATCTCAGAGAAATCTGGCTGGCCTCTCGTGTTCGAGGCATGCACGTTGACCATCGCCGCAGAAATCGGTGACCGCTCGCAGATTGCCACCATCGTGAGTAGCCGTGCCACGAACATTTGGTTAGGATGCCCCGGTAGATTGCATGGATGAATGGAATGGAAGTCGCCAGCCTACCAGCCGCGTGGTTTAGAGATATGCGTCATATCATGAGGAGCTTTAGCTCGCCTGCAGATCCCTGGGAAGCCGCAGAACCCACCCATCCACCCTTGTGGACAACAGGCTCTTGCCGCAGCTCAAAACCCCTATCTCGTGGCGCTTGGAGCCATCGCCGGCCATTGCGTTGCAACCGGCATGGCTGTCCTGGGTACGCTTTCTCAGCCTTGCTCACGCTATGCCGCTTGCATAATAGAGCGATCGTTCCATTGCTACGAGGTACCAAACCTGACGTCTCTAATCTCCCAAAACTTGGTCATTCGAACCTATTGTTGTCGGTCGCCTTGTGCACGTCGACACGAATTGATGATTTCTTGAGCGCTGAGAATGCAACCTGTCCTCAATCCGCTTAGGTGGATCTTTCATCTCCAAGTATCTGTCAGAGCGTGTCATTGGATTCGTCGGCGGTGCTCTCTTCTTGGTCTTTGCATTCACCACGGCTATCGGTCTTTTTTGATGCTGGCAGCTGCCATCAAGCGATGTTCGCAATGTCTCATGCTTTCAACCCTTGTCTACAACTTCCCAACGGTTAGTAGCAGCACAAAATTCTTCCCACCCGACAGCCTCAAGCCAAGTTGTCAACGTTGCTGCATGTGTGAGTCCTTTGTGTCTCATCGCTTGCCATTCGTCATCCCGTTGACCGTAATTATGTGCGGTGCTGAACGATCGGCCTCATGCAATCGTCGATCGCTGGTTGCCAATGGCATATGGATAAAATAATTAATGTTATATCCTAGCCAACCCCAACTAACTTTATAGTTGGTCGCCATGGAGCGCGTCGCCGCTCCCCACCTCTCCTTCGGGTCCCCCGCCACGGGCGCCCCCCCAGCACCCATGGAGCTGTCGCTGGCGAAGCGACCGCGTCCGCCCGCAGAGGCCGAGCAGGTGAGCGCGATCCCGGTCGCGCCGCACGGCCCGTGGCCCCGGCCACACAAGTCACAGCAGCCATGCTGGCCCACCTCATGGTGGGCCACAAGCTGTAGAGGACAAAGGACCAGCACCACCCAGGATGAACCACCGAACCACCAGGCATGCCTTATGGCAGAGGCCTCTCCCACCCTGGGGACGGCCGCGCTGCCTCGGCAGCGCGGCCCGAGACCGGGTGGCCCTTATTGGCACAAACTCAATATCGGCATCATTACGCACAACCACACAGACCCACCAACACTGCAACATAAGGCCACACAGAAGGAGAAATGCTGGGTTGTGTCATGGGACACACACCACACTCCTCTGCCAACTGCCCGCTTGGACCCGCCCTCAGTCTCACCACTCCCGACCGCCCCTGCCATGCAGGAGCCACCCTCGGATGAAGAACAAGGTTACACGGAGTCAGACGCAACATACGAGCTGTCCTTCCACCAGGAGGGAGACTATACCTTCATGGACGCCACGGTCTATGCCGCGATTGTAGAGCTCCTCTTGGAGCTCGAGGGAGTCGACCCGGAGCCGGACTTCTGGGCCCGGTCTATCCGCGGACCATGGCATATCGCCGTGAACGCGCATTCCCTCGCGCGCGCTGCCGCGCTCCCCGCTAAAGCAAGCAGAATCAGCAACCAGCAACCGCAACAGTGACGAGTAGAAGTGCGTCAACACCGTGTCAACACTTGTTGTGCCCTGCGTCAACACTTGTAAGAGGCCAGATGGGTTAACACCTTGCCCAAACTACTGTAATGGGCCCTCGAGGGCGTGTCAACGTGAACCCATACGCCCTGTACTCAGTTCCATGGCAAGTGTCATATGACGGTATGACGGAACAACCTGGTCTTACGCCGGGGGGGCTGGCGCCCCCGGACGCTCCCATTTCCCCGGTCCAGTAAGGGGGGTGTACCTGATCTTAGAACCACTCGATTGAATTCTTTATGCATGAGACATGCAATGTCATCGATATAATTATTCCGACCAATGGCTAACTATGACATGCGTTGCACCTAACGAGTGGATATCGGAGAGTCGATACAATATCGGAGAGTCGATACAAGCCATCGGAAATCAAGCGAATCAGACGATTTCTTTCTCTGCTTTCCTACGGAGCGGCCACTGGGCTTGGTCTAGGCAGTGTGAAGCTTCATGAAATCGGAAAATGTTGCATATTTGGGTTGCCATCCAATCGCCGCTCGAGTGCTGCTGCAGTCAACTACCTTGCCGGTGCCCGCACCGCCCTTGTCGGCTCCATCGTATGCTGCAAAAGTGGGCATAGACTTTCCGACAAATGGCTTTGCCTCTAGTGCTGCTCTGCAGATCTGCTCTCTTGTGAGAGGAGCATCATCTGCTGCAACGTAAATCGTGCCCATCTCTCCACGAAGCAAAGTGGCGACAACTGCTGACGCGGCGTCTACGTAGTGAATCTGATTGATGAGGCCGTCCGCGCGACCTTTAACCTCCGCCATATTCAGGTATGCGTTGTGCGCCCCACGTTCCAATAGGTAAAGCCCTGCCAACCGAACAACAGTCCCACCCGCTTCAGTGACGAGCCGCTCGGCCGAGAGGAGCTTTTGTGCACGTGGCGTGTCGCTCACGGGCGATCCTTCGGTGACAACGCCACCATCCTCTTCGGCGTAGACACCTGCAGATGACGTGAAGACGAAACGGCCCGCATCGCCACGCCACATGCGCAGAGCCGCGGCGACCTCTGCAGGGTAGTCGTCATTGCCGCCAGGCGCAGCACAAAAGACGACATGCTCGAAGGTTCCCTCCGCGAGGCAGGCGTCCGCTGAGCCGAGATTTTCGCGGAGGCACGGCGTTAGCCCATCGGCGCGGAGTGCGGCGTCACGCACTTCGTTCGAGCTGCGCACGACGCCGTAGACCTGAGCATCGGTACCGTGCGCCTCGCGCCACTCATTGGCGATGAGCCTGCCGAGCACCCCGGCGCCGACGACGAGTAGTCGGTTGGAAGGCATAGAGCTGTCAGTGGAGACAGCTGCAACAAGTGTGGGATCTCTGAGCCGGCTCACACTCATGGCGCGCCCGTGCCACGCCGCCGCCATCGCGACGAGAGAGTAGCCCAGCATGCGAATCTTCTCCCTCTTGCGCGCCGCCGAGGCAACACAATGAATGAGAGAGAGAAAAATAAAAATGAAGGGACGCAGTTCTCCCCTCCCACCCTCGAGATGTTTACCACTACAGGTACACAAGTACCCCAAACCAATAAACAAATAATAATCAATGTTCATTTTTTATGGCGATGGGGATGATTCGGGGGAGCGTTCAAAATGGGGGCGGCGGTTGAGTGTGATTCGCAAGGCGTTCAGCGGTGGTGAAATGATTCGGCAGCGGGGCTACAAGTACAAGTACATTTGAAACAGGCTGATAACAGGGGGGGGAGGCGACGAGTCGACTTGGCAGGAGGCGGGAGGGGGGAAGGGCGGGAAGAAGGAAAAAAAAATCTTCTTAAAAATTCCCGCTACGTATGCGGCGTGAGGCAGCTTGCTAGTGTACCTCCCTACTACCCAACCTTAACCCCTAACAACCCCCTTCCCCTTCCCCAGTTCCCTCTTTAGCGGAGAAGCTGGATCCAGGGAGGCCGCGCGCTCTGCTTCGGCCAGGAGTTGGAGAGAAGGGGGTGGGAGATTGTGGCTCGTCTCTTGATCTAGTTACGGCTCGAATTTTCCTCATTTATATAATGTGGGGTCTTTATAGGTTCCCGGTGCGGTTCCTATTCAGAGATTTGGCCGCCCTAAGTGCTAAGTGATGTTCCTTATGTCAAGGCCTCTCGCCGCCTGCAAGAGGTCTTCTGATGCTCCTAAGTTGAAATCCTTGTCTATAGTGTACAGTGGGCGTATCATTTTCCTAATATGTTTGTTGCTCGGGGCGTGTAGCCCCATGCTCTCGCGTTGTTTTTTTAACCTTTGAAAGAAACCGACCTTCGCCGTTACTAATAAGTGGTATCTCGTAAGGATTGCTCTTAATATTGTTCTAACGGACCTACCGTCCGCGTTGCCATATTGGATGTTGTAAAAGTCCGTGAGGATGTATCTCCACGCCAGGATACCTAAGTATCCCGAGGAGGGATGCGGTCTGTCTACCTGGTAGCAAAAGAGACGTTGGGCTATCTCGGAGCCCGGCGGGGGGAGTGCGAGAACGACCTGGAGGCGAGCGCGGCGAGCGTGAAGGGGCACATCGCGGCAGGCAGCGTGGGGGGGGCTTACCTTTGGTTGGCCGCGCGAGTACACCCCTGTGGCAAGGTGGGCTGCCAGAGAGGAGTGGGGGAAGGGGGGGGAGGGGAGCGGCGCGCGGCGGGCCTCCGCGGCCGCTGCAGCGGCTAAGTCCCCGGTACCCGGGGAGATAGCCGCTGGAGCGAGCCCTTATTGTCACCTTTCGGCACCAGAACCTCACACTGTGGAAGAAGGCTGGGAGGAGGACCCTGGAGTTTCGCCAGATGCGTGTGCACCGGTCCCCCCGCGGGGACGCCGTGCGTGTGCATGGAAATCTCCACGCGCCGTCACGGATGCGCATAAAGGGTTTCGGCAGGCGCACGCGCACGGGGACGCCGTGCGTGCGCATGGAAATTTCCGCACGCCGTCACAACGGGTTTCGACAGGGTAGGAGCCTTCTCTCTCTCTCTGTGGGGACAATCGGTGGGTCGGGGGGGGGGGGGAGGGAAAGAGATCAACAGTCAGATCACCTGTTTACGTTAGTGTTCCAGGGGGTGTCCCCAAGGTTCTCTCACGCGCCCGCTCTGTTTACGTTAGTGTTCTACGTGTTACTGTGAGTGTGCGTGAGATAGTGATGTTTGGGGTTGTAGAGAGATTTTTATCCGGTTCTGCGGCGAAGAGAGCGCGAGCGATGGCGTCGCTCCTCTCCTTCTCGGCCGCCCTGTCACCGTGATTGTGCCAGGGCGATAACAATCTTTTCATATTCCCGAAAGGAGACGCCCGAAGGCGCTTTACACTTTATATCTATTAGCCTGTAGATACATACTCACGGATTTCTATAGAATACATTACGACGGTATACTATAGCTCTCTCGGAGGAATCAATACTAATAAGAACAATAGAGAGATTCACCACACTGAGCAAATAATTTTCGCACACGACACCGACTCGGCAATCGGCAAGAACCGCCCAGGCGGGCATGGGAAGACAACCCAAGAAAAGGATAGACACGGGCGACTTGAGACCCGTATTCACTATAGGCAACAGAAGTGAGATCAAACCCAGCGAGGAACTTATGGAACTGGCCACCAAGCTGAGGATAGCGCACACGTTGTCGAGGAGTCAGGCCGCTTAGGTAGTGTACCAACAGCGTTACCCACAACACTGAGGGAACCTACGCGCCCCGCATATCCCCAGACGGGCACGCAAAACAAAACAATGGCGCAAAAGGCCTGCCCAGACCCCACACTCCGAACCAGGCCTTAGGTAGTGTACCGAGGCCGGACCCCGGAAACCGAAAAAATGGAATGGCAAGGGGGGCAGAGAAAGAAGTGGGAGGAGGGACGATAAGGGTGGTGTTCGTTAGTGACGGGAGGACTCGGAACTAGTAGGTGTGTAGCCCAGAATCTTCAGATGTGTTTTTTTAGGAGTAGTAGCCCTGAAACTTCAGAATCTTTTTCTTTGTTCTCAGAGCAAGCACGAAATATCCATGCGACATTGACTCCTCCCATTTCATCCTCTACCACTACGCTCATGCCCTCGGGGTCGGCGGAAAGGTGGGCGGTAGGGGCGGGGGCACCCGGTTCTTGACCGCGGTTCCTCCGCGCTCACGAAAGGCGGGAATAAAGTTGCCACTGGTCCCTTCCACGATAGCATCCGACCCACGCGCTCGCATGCCAGCTGGTTTTCCCTGAGGTTGACGAGGTAGCACTACTTCCTGTGAAGGTGGGTTTCGTCCCCAGTCCTTCGGCTGCTGGTGCGGCGCATTGAGCGAGGTGGTAGTCACACTAGATAGGATATCTTCCGGAGCGGGAGGCTCGTTGATTGTAGGGTCAACTGGGCCAAACGCGGGATCGTTCGCAAGTGCGGCCTCAGCCTTAGCCTGAGCCGTCCTCGAAAATATCTCAAAATCTTTGCGGGACATGTGCTGTGGGTCAACAGGACGGGACGCGCCCTCCTTGATGGCATCAGACGCACGCAGCGTCACACCCTCGCGCACCTCGAGTGACTCCATCAACGGCGGCTGGAGTGATGTGAGCGGCTTGTAGCTGGATTCACCAAGTTCGACCCTCAACTTGTGCGCCCCAGTGGCGGCCCCCTTGGCCTTGGCGGCCTTTGATCCTCTCTTCGGCGCCGGGGTGTCATCGTTCTCGCCCGTGTGTAGACCAATCCCAGGGTATAGCTTATAGGGAGGAAGCCGCTCAGGGTTCGGGTTCTCGATGGGTATTACGTTGCCGGCAGCATCTGTCGTGTATTCCTTGCCACGCATGGACGTCCGGAGCTCCTCAAGCCTGCGCTGGTCCTCACGTTCGTCCGCCGCTCTGCGTGCAGCGGACTCTTCGGCGGGTGTCATGAGCGTATGGGAGTCCCGAGATCTATCTTGGGGCAGAGTGCGGGATCTAGCCACCGGAGGGCCTTGCTTTTCTGGTAGAGACGGCATGGAATCGTTTCCGCTGCTCTTCCGCGCTGTTACTCCACGGCGTGAGGACATCGAGACGCGAGATCCCCCAAACTGAGAACCAGCGCCTATCTCCGATGCGGGCGGCGAAGGCATGCGTGGGCCCAGCTCCTTCTTCTCCCGCGCCCGGACTGCGCCACGCGACCACGAGTCGATTAGCGATGGTACTGGCTCGCGATCGATGCGCCACGTGGAATCATTGACGATGTCAGTCTCGCCAAGGTCGAAGTCCATGAGAAGCACATTCAACGCCTTGGTCATCTCGTGCACCGCCATCCTCACGCCGGCCGAGACGGCCCGCCTGCCAAGCGCACGCGACTCGAGCTCACGCATCGCGTTCTCGAGCACGTCGTCCAGGATTGCGTCGATGATGATCTCTCCCTCCTGTTGCTGCTCCCATAGCTGATCGAGATCGACCGACGCGGCAGGTTCCGCCGCCTTGGACGGCATTGCGGCTACCAAGTGGCTGTGGCCGCTGGCTGGTGCCGACTGGGTCCCTCACTGTCCACCCTCCCACCCCAACCTCTCTGCGCCCCTCCCTCCCTCACTCCGATGCGCCTCTCTCTCCTTCCCTTCTCTCCCCTCGCGCAGGCGCAACGAACACCAACAGTCAGTCTGGCCGGGGGAAGGGGGCGGGGGGAGAAGGCCCAAAACAAAAAACAACTCCGGAGCGTTTTGGTTTTCCTCGGGCAAATCCTTCTCGTAGTGTCCGCCCCCCTCCTTCCCCCCTCTCGCCCCCCCGCGGTCGCCGCGCAGGTGGAAAAGAAAACCCCCCTCCGCTGTCCACGGAGGAGCGTGGGCTGCTGCTGCCTCGGGTGGGCGACGCTGCCGCGGTCTGCGTGCTGCAGCACCCACTGCCTCCCGCACCCCGCGTGCGCGGTGTGCACGCCGGCCTGCTCACCAAGCCTGTGCCTGCGGCTTCAGGTGCCTTCCACTCGCACCTACTGCAGCCGCGATGAAGTTCTCGCCGAGTAAGCAGCTCCCTGCGGTGGCGGGGGAGGGGGACGAGCGCTGCATTGTGGCACACGCTCACTGTGATGGATGGGGAGAAGCCGCGCGACGGCTATGTGGGCTCGAGGCGCGCACCGCAACCGAATGAGACCATTGGCTTGCCATGCCGCTGCGGTTCCTCGCCGTTGACGCTGGCCCCGCCATGTCCCATCTGCAGATGTGAGCTCTTCACGGCGCAAGTCTCGCAAGGCCCACTTCACTGCGCCGTCCTCTGTGAGGCGGATCATCATGAGCGCGGCGCTGTCTTCGGAGCTTCGGAAGAAGCACAACGTGAGTATCGCTCCGCGTTGACCACCTTTGCGAGTATGGGCTTTTGACGCGCAATTCTTGTGCAAGGGAAACCTTCTGGGTGCTGGGGGGAACACTGCCAGAAGATGACTGCTCGTACGCCTCCACCCTGACACTCTTCGGGAATTGGCATGGATCAGGTGCGTTCGATGCCGGTCCGGAAGGACGATGAGGTCTCAGTCGTGCGCGGCACGTATAAGGGACGCGAGGGCAAGGTTATCCAGTGCTACCGCAAGAAGTGGGTCATCCACATCGACCGCATTACCCGTGAGAAGCAGTCAGGCGAGTCGCGCCTCCGCCAGCCATTTGGATTTCGCTCCGATTCGCACTTTGTCATCCCAAGTTTTGACTTCGGGTTTCATTGAGTTGACCTGATCCTACCCAATCTTTGCGCAGGCGCGACCGTGCAGGTTGGCATCCACCCATCCAAGTGCGTGATCACCAAGCTTAAGCTTGACAAGGACCGTAGGGCCATTCTCGAGCGTAAGGACAAGACGTCCAAGGCCAAGAAGGGCAAGTACACCGAGCAGGACGCTGCCATGCAAGACGTCGATTAAACTCATTTCGATCTTCTTGTCCTCGGCCACTCGATTTGGGAGTGGAACTTGGATCGTACGGCTAGGGTAGCGGTGCAGACGGCAATGTCTGCCAATGCGTAGGAAGACGATTGGCGACCATCTGTGCCTCCACAAACTGCACAGTGGCATGATGCCGCTGCGGTGCAGCTATGCATACATTCGCTCCAACGTTGAGGCACTCCTCGTGTTGCATGGTGTCCGCTGCATTCGGCTGAGACGTGTTTTGTCATTTTCATCTTCCAGACTGGCCTGCACAACTCTACTACCTAATCGATGTCGTCAATTGACGTTGACATCAACATCTAGTCTATATTGCGCCTTTTTCACAAATTATTATGACAAGTATTTAAAACCTTTGAAGATGTCTACAGCCGCTATTGGGTCTATCCTCCCCTAGGCCCAATGGCTGACAACGACTCTCATGCCGATGTCCAACTGGATCCAGTGCCAGTGCTCACGGAGGTATTTGAAATTGACGGGTGGAGGGCACGGAACGCGAGGCGGAAGGCGTAGGACCGGGCGCGGCAGGTACCGCTTACTTAGGACTCGTAGGGACTCGTAGACTCAACGGGGTTACTTGGGGCGAAGACTCAGGGCTGGGGCTGGGGGCACTCAGGGGCCTGATGGGGAGACACAGGGGGTACAGCCACTAGACGCCACACCCACTCAACAAGTTGACCACTGAACAATAAGTTAGTTCTAACCACTGAACAAGTTGGTTCTAACCTGAACATGTTGGTTCCACCTACTGAACAAGTTGGTTCCAGCCTGAACAAGTCGTGAACAAGTTAGTTCCACCCACTGAACAAGTTAGTTCCACCCTGAGCAAGTTAGTTCCGCCCTGAACAAGTTAGTTCCGCGTTCCGCCCTGAACATGAACAAGTTAGTTCCAGGTAAAAATAAACTCAAATCCTTCGATTTTCGAGACGAAAATCGGCGAACCCGAACTTAAGCCCAGGCAGAATCCAATCAGCTCGCCTTGCTTGAGCGACCACGACGAACCTAGAAGACGGTAGATAACGAAGAAGGCTCGTACTCATGCCGGCATGAAATATTCATGCCAAAAGGCCCGAATACAACAATAGATGGGAAGCTGTGGAGCCTTTATTTAGAGGAGCTCCATGCAGTTCTCATCTCGTGCGTATGGTGTATGCGCGTATGCATGCACCACGCGCGGCCGTGGCAGCATGAGCCAGCACTAGGCATGGTGGCATGGCGACAAAATGTCAGAGCAAGGCTCATCTCACTCTTGGAGATTGCCTGCGAGGGCGCGCCGGCAGCTAGCGCGGAACGCGGTTCTTGTTTGTGGGGAGCTCATGGAGCTTTCCTCGGGGGTGACTACGGGCATGGTGATGGTGATCGACGCACGACGCACGACGCACGCACGGAGCACGGAGGGCGCGGAAGTGTGGAAGGAGGCTTGTGGGAGGTGGTGGCAGGCGACTGGGGGTGGCTCAGGTGCGTGCTTGGCTGCTTGGCTTGTATTGACTCGTTGACTCGGGGTATAGACTCGGGAACTCGGGGGGACTCGCTTGGGAACACGGTGGGACTCGACGAAGTTGCTCCAAAACCACTCACGAAAAACCCAAACCCCAACGACCTTGGACTCAGAAAACTAACGTAAACACTCCGGAATCATACGATAAACAAACCCTCCCCGTGCGGCGAAGGCTGAGGTCGCGATCGCTCGTCATGCGCGGAGAAATACGGAAAGAGAGCGCAAAACTACGCAAACGAAGGGTTCGAACTATCGTTAAAGTGAAACTCGTGTGCTGAAGCCAACGCGGAGGGTCGAGGAGAGGTCCAAACTCGCGCGGGGGGAAGAAGGCGATGTGCAGAGAGACCTTCTAGACAAGCGACGAGCAAGGGGCGACGAAACAAGACGCGAGACGCGAGGCGCGTGCCATTCGTTCTTCCTTTCTTTCACCGAAAACGCGGCGAAACTAACGTTGAACGTCGGTGCCCCCTCCGCGAGAATCGCGAAGAAGAACAGACGAGATGGAGGCAATCATCGAAGGAATCGTGAGAGGAATCGAAGCGAGGGGGGGGGAACAGTGCGCGCGGGGGGGGAACGAACGACGGGCCGGAGGAAACGAACCGCGCGCGGAGGAGAAGAACCTCGCGCGGGGGGGGGGAATAATATAACGACCGGAGGCGACGGATGGCACGCCTAGGACGGCAGCTAACGTCTTCAAGTTTCCAGCCTTCACGCACGAAATCAACGAGCGATTCGACGCCTGCGTCAAGGCCGACGAAAGCGACCGCGCACGGGGAGCGGAGAACTCGTTTGAGTTCCTCAAGGCGTGGAAGCGTGGCATAGAGGCAGTCGCCGCAGGGGACGCGCCTCACCATTCATTGTCTTGCATCTCGATTGCGCGTATGGTACTGGCTCCAGCAGAGCAAGCCCGTGCTGAGGCTTCGCGGAGCAGCAAGCAGGCGGATGGTCCGCTCACGATCGCCCACATCGACGATGTCGTTCGGATGGTTAAGGACCGCCTGGGTTCCTCGAAGGCGGCTCCAGACAAGAGCGACAAACCGTCGACCGCTAACTCCGGGGGCAGCCGCGGTCCCGATACTCGAAATCATCGTAATGGAGATCGATCCCACCAGGGACAGGGACGCACCGACCACACCAGGGAGCCGCCTCCCAAGTTGGAGGGTGGACTCCCACCTCTCGACGCACCGCCGTCGCAAAAGAGCCGCCGCTGCGCGCCGCCTGCGGACAACCTCGGCCATCCCGAGGGTGCCAAATGGGATTTGGAATCTTGGCGTAACGCCAAGGTTGATTTCGACCCGATGTCGCGCTACTGTGGGCATGCTGACCTGGCTGCTTCATTCGCCAGGGCCCGTCCGACCGATGCATCTATGAAGGTGCCTCGCACGCAGCGCCCGACGTCTGAGGGCGGTGTATGGACCACAGCCACCGGCTGTGCCTATTGTGCCTTCCGCCCCGCTCCTCCCGATCACGATACGGCTCGCCCCGACCACAGGATTGCCCCTCGTTTCCGTTATGGTGCGATTCCCCTTCCAGACGGGATCGCCGACAGATCGCCTTCTGATCGTCGTCCGTCGTCGTCTGATCGGAGTGTTTGGGTTTGATTTCAGTCGAGTTATGTGAGAAAGTCGTGGGGCGAGAGTCGGGGTGTTTTCCTGGGTGTCTCTGTCCGTCGTCCTGTCGTCAGTCGTCATCCGCCATCGCTCTCGCTCTCGTCGCTCTCGCTCTCGTAACACTCGTACCCTACAATCTCTCCTCTCCTCGCCAGCCCCTGCCATCACAGCCCTCCTCTCACTCACCCTCGCCTCTCGCCGCTCGTTCCATGTCGCTCTCGCCGCCGTCCTCGCCCTCGCCCAAGCCCGCCTGCCCGCCTTCCTCTGCTGACGGGCTTCAGCCCGTCAGCCCCTCTGAAGTCGTCTCCTCCGCCGCGCCTGCCGCCGGCATGCCTCCTTCCTCATTGCCCTCAGGCCCTATGGGCCACTCCAATTCGTCATAGTCTCACCGCGCACGCGGCCGTGGACCCTCTACTTTCTACTCACGCAGCAAAACTTTCTACACCCCCTCTCTTCCGGCCCTTTCCCCCCCGCCATCAGGCGACTCCCCCCGTGCACTACTAGGGGGATAGGGGAAAAGGGCTTAGATATGGTCGGTGGCCCGCGCCCCCCCCCGGTGATCTGTTCCCTCTCTTCCTCCTATGCCTACCGGGCTGGCGGTGTCCTCAGTCCCGACTTCTCCTGTAAACAGGTGCGGGACTTACATATTTTCCGGTGAGCGGAGCCCTCGCTCCGCCCACCCCCTTCTCCGCGCTCTCTCTCCCCTCTCCTGCAGGCACGCGCGATGGCGCGCCTGCGACAGGCCTGCAGCTGCCTCTGGCGACCCCTGGAGGCTCTTGGAGGCCAGCTCAGGGGGCAGAGGAGGCTGGGGCTGGGCCCTGGTCTCCCCTGCCTCTCCCTCGCTGGCGCTCCAGGGCCTCAGGGGCCCCCACTCTGCACCTGTCTGCCTGTCGAACGGGGGGGAGGGGGGGTTGGAGCGATGGGCTGGCCACGACAGGCCAGGACGCGCGAGGCAGGCGAGCCTGCCACTGAGAGAGTGGGTCAGCTGGGCAGTGGGCTCCTGGCAAGCCATCAGGCGTGCCAGGAGCATGGGTGGTTCCTCCCCCATGGCAGGGGAGGAGTGGAGAGAGGGGGGGGGCTCGTGCCCCCCCAAGGGCGAACCAAGTGTAAACTTAGTTGCCCTGCTGTTAGCAGTAGAAGCGCCTAAATCTTTGTACGTTTTTTTGTCGCCATGCCTCGTGCTGGCTCATGCTGCCATGGCGCCGCGCGCGTGGTGCATACGCGCATACACACGAGATGAGAGATGAGAACTGCAGGGAGCTCCTAGACCTAGACCTAATTTGATGACCATCCTAATCCTAATGTGTTTGCAGCGCCTCTGAAGGCCCCACAGCTTCCCATCTACTCAATCGGACCCAAATTTACATTCACATCAAGCGGCCTAACCATATTTGTCGTGTTGGTGAGGGCGGTCCCTCCCTCTCACTGTTTGACTCTGAACTCGATCGAGCTTCGCTAATGAGCTCCGTTGTGTTGCACTCCACGAGGAGGAGGAGAGGCGGAAATGGGCGCTATCCTTGGATGGCGCAAAAGATGCATCCTTCGATGGTGTAGTGGAGCACGACTCCTCTCCGGAGCCATTCGCATTTCGTGGAGCGTGTCATGACAACGTTTCCGGACCGCTCCCTCCTCTCATGTCTCTTCTATCGCCATCGGACTGGCCTCTCAGCTGGACGGGCATAGAGTCCTGGTTTGACTGGCGTCGTGGCATCGCAACAGAATGAAAACTTGGGCACGTCTCGTGCACGCCCATGGAGTTGGTCTATACCGATCCGGCCAACTTGCAAAGGGGGGTCCTCTCTTGTCTCGTGGTGTCCGCTGACAAACCCAACGCACTCGCTCCCATCTCGTCTTCGTGTGATGCGACAAGTGATGTACCGTCCCTAGGCTGCGCGCTTTTCGCCTTTGACATCGCGTCATCTGGGGTAGCAATGCCCATGTTTGGCGTCCTGGCATCCGCCTCGGTTCCTTGATTGATACTTCCGTTCTCCCCAGTGGACGCACCGTCCAACGGGCCCTTGGCTCGCTGCAGCTCCATTTTGATAGCACCGATGAGAGCACCTTCATTGCCACCCACTCCCTCCTCGATCAATGCGACTGATGCACCATTGAAGGGGAGTATCAGCTCGTATCCACCGACCCGCTGCGGAAACTGTTGGGGCACGGCGTTGTCCTTGCGGCGGCCTCCTCTGGGCGCTGATCTGCCACGCAACCGAACCGCCGCCGCGCCTCCTCCAGCGGGGGTCCGTCTATCAGGCTGCAACTCGTCGGCTTTCGAGCAACTCCTCCCACCCCTTCTAGACCGGACGCGAGGCCCGTCTGAACCCGCACTTGCAGCGCGAGCGTGAGTGTGCTCAGTATGTGCGGACTGCTCGCGTTGTAAGGCGAGCACATCCAACAAGTCGACAATCAGTCCCTCTTTCACGAGCCGGTCCGCATCACAATCGATGGAAAGAGCGGGAGATGTATTAACCTCTAAAAGCCACGGCCTCAGGTCTTCATCCACGATGATGTCATACCCAAGCAGCTCGAAGCAGCCACCAGAATCGGGCACCTCCGCAGCGATTGATAGCAAGGTTAGACAAATGATCGCACGGATGCGCGCCCAGAGTAACGGCGAGCTGAGTGGGCTGTTTGGATTGTCGCGGAGCCAGTGCCTGAAGGAGAATTTACACCCAACGCCGATGCCCTCCTTGTTGCTTTCCAGGGAGTCGGAGTGCTTATTGATCGACGAGTTGGTCAAGTGAGAGTACTGGTTGTCCAAATCTGACAGGTCATAACGCTGCGTCGCGAAGCGTAGTAGGCAATCATCGTGCAAATAGATGCGCAACGGCTCCGTCGAGGCGACGAGGACGTAGAGGCGCAGGTCAAGCTTATGCCCCGAGACGCAGAACGGGCGGTCGATGTACCGCTGCGCAATGTGCATCTCGGTGAATTTGGCGCACGGGGTGACCGTGCGGTGCAGACGCGACTTGAGCATCTTCAATGTGAGTGAGATGTCCGCGTCGGACGAGATGGCGCGCCCCTTCTCGTCAAGCGTCGGTTGTGGCCGCCACGACATGTAATCCTTCGGCCCGGAAATGTCCTCTTCGATGATACACTTGTGCGCAACGTCAGGTGCGTCGACAGCGGCAGCTCCACCACCCATCACATGTCCGTACGAGATTTCGTGCACGTCGCGGATGAGGAAGATCTTGCGTCCCTGGCTCGAGTCGGTGGGTTTGACGATCCAGATTGGCCGGCTTTCCCCGCCGCGCGCGCCCAGCTTCTCGATCGACCTGACCATCGCGGCATACTCGGTAGGCAGGATGAACGACTCCGGGAAGAAGTTGAAGACGGGCCCATGGATGTTGCGCATCCGGCGGAGGTTGCGCAGCAGCGCGTCCTTCTTTGTGATTCCAGTCGTCTTGGGGAAGTGATTGAGCCTTCGCACACTGGAGGCGAGCGCGTACTCTGACGGTTTGAATCGTCCTGAACGCCAGTACAGATCCCACTGATCGGCTGCGTGGAGGTGTGGGTCATGCTCGCTCCAGCCGCGTGAGGTGAGCACCTCACGCAGCAGTGGCGGTGTACGCTCTCCCAGCCGGTAGACAAGCGGCCGCGAGGGCGCGGAGATGGCGCCAGCTGCGACGCGACCCACGCGCTCTACTCGCGCACGCTCGCTCGCGATCGCGCTGCTCTTCTCCCCTCCCGCCACACCCAGCTCCCGCTCTTCCCTCCCTTTCCTCTCCCTCCCCATCCCTCTCCCCTCCCCCCCTCACTCTCCTCTCTCCTTTCCCCTCTCCCATCTTCCTTACAATAATATGAAAATTGTCCCATCTCGCCTCGCCACTCTCTCTCAGCTCTCCTCTCCGACGCTCGAGTACCATAGGAGTACTACCAGTGTGGTCTCTCCCTCCCTCCCCCAGTGTGGTCTCTGCGGCTCTGCTCCCTTCTTCTCTTTTGAAGGGCTTCTCTCCATTTCACTAAAAATGGTAGGAGTACCTACGAGTACAAGTATATCGAGAACGAAAGAGGACGGAGGGGCGACGATGGGGGTGAAAAGCAGCTTCTTCACTTTCGGATAAAGAGTCAGTTTACTTATTGAAGCGCTCTGAGCGAGTGAGCTATGCTTACTCCTACTTACGAAAATTTTGACTGCTGGGCCTCCTGATCGTTTAGAATTGTAGTCGTGTAGAGCATCTTGTTGGCTAGCATCCCTAGCCACATAGGAGTACTTGACACCGGACGAGCCATGCACCAACCGCCCCCGCCCCCATCGCGGGGTGCTCCTAGGGGCTCCGTTGCCGATCAGACGCGGTCCCTCAGCACTAGGATTTAGGATTAAACTAGGACAACCAGAAAACTATGACAATCCCCCTATCTAGAGTACTCCTACTTTATTCATTCTCTCTTCTACCATGTATTCTACTGGTCATGTGAAAGCCTCTGCCCTCTTGCTGCGGCCCTGCTGTCCCTTCCCCCTTCTCCCGCTCCCCCTCCGCGCGCGAGGCGTCCGGCGGGCGGCGCCGATGGTCGGCCCCACGCTCCGCCGGACAAGGACGGGGCTGCTGCTCCTCGGCGCGGCGGCCGGGGTGCACGGCAGTGTATACGAGTACACCGCGCTCCCTATCGAGCCCAACCTCATCCAGTACCGCCGCGTTGGGATGTGGACAGCTGCAGACGCACCGGCGCGTGCAGCTGAGCCAAAGTCAGAGATCCAGCTCGAGCTCAGTCTGGCGCGCTCGGAGCCGGCGGCGAGCGGATTGTTCCAGGTGCTTGTCTTTCACTCCTCTGAACTCGCCATCATCGGCGTTGATGAGCGCGAAGGCTCTCGCACACTCTGCTGCTCAGCCGAGCTGGTCCATGCGGGTGTCTGCTCGAGGGAGGGCGCAGTCATCGTGCGCGGCGATGGGGAAGGCGACCAGGAGCAGCCAGGCGTGTGGCTGCGCGATGTCGAGTTCGAGCCGGGCCGCTCGAGCGCTTCTCTCAACGCGCAAGTCCAGGTGGCACGAAGCGGTGTCCATTATCTACTGCTTGCTAGCTGTATGACCCAAACAGGTGACATTCTTTTCTCAAGCTGGGCTGGTGTGCTCGCTCGCTCGGGTTGGCGACCGCTGCGCGCCATCCAACGCGCTCAAGCCGACTCGCTCCCGAGATATGAATGCATTTCTGGTTCACTGGTGGCAGGTACAGTGTTGCTCTCGGGGCGCACATCATGGATCAACCCACATGGCTACCTACCAGCGGAGTTGTACGCCTTCCTGCCCTTCTTCAAGTTGATGACCTTTGCTTATATCTTCCTTGGCATGTTCTGGGCGCTTGTCTGTATGCGATATCGCGCAGTATTGTTGCCATTACAGACGTACATTGGTTTTGTGATTCTTCTCGGGGCCGTCGAGACGGTGCGCACCATTGCTAGAAAGTGTATTGCAGCTCACTAATGGCAGCTAAGGGGTGCACTCACCATGGAGAGCCAAGATTGTTACATCCCTCGAGCTGTGCTATCATGTCGCTGAGGGTGCAGAGAGATGGCGCTCAAAGGGTATGCAGGGCTCTATTAGCATAAGTTCACCATCCTCTTGGCTCCCGCCATTTCTTCCCTTCCCTGCGCCCGCCAGGCGACTTGGTACATGGATTACCACTCCTTCAATCGAGGAGGCACGCGCGGCGTTGCCCCCGTTGTGTTTGGTGTCCTCGCGTCCACGTTGAAGAAGACGGTTTCACGTGTGCTCGTTCTGGGTGTGGGCCTCGGATATGGCGTCGTCCGTCCAACGCTGGGCAGCACTGCGTACAAGGTAAGAAGTTGACCAACAACAATGTCCGAGCTCACTTGTGGATCGGCGGATTGTTTGCCGTGCGTTACAGCTGACGTCCGTTCTTTCTCTGCGTCCTCACAGCTGCTTTGCCTTGGCCTGGTCTACTTCATATTCTCGGCCATTCTGGACATCGCCTCCAACGTCTCGCAACTTTCAGAAGCCTCCACTCTCTTCCGCCTGTTGTGCATCCTCCCAGTTGCGGGCTTGGATGTGCTTTTGTACTGTTGGGTGTTCACAGGCCTCACCGCCACCCTCTCGCAGCTCACGTCACGTCGCCAGTCCGCAAAGCTCCTCTTGTATCGCCGCTTCTCCATGATTCTCCTCGTTTCCCTCGTCGTGTCGGTGCTATGGATTTGCTGGCAAATGGCCACCATTCTCTCGGACACCCTCGATCAGAGATGGGCGACGCTTTGGATTTTCGACGCGTTCTGGCATCTCCTTTACTTTGGTATCCTCATGGCATTCTGCTTTCTTTGGTCGCCCTCAAAGAACAACCTGCAGTATGCATACATGGACGAAGTAGGCCAGGAGGACGAGTTGCAAATGGCAGAACCCGATGATTCACAGTGACTTTGGGATGATCGCCACATTATTTCAGTATGGCGGTGGCCGGAGGGGAGAAAGTGCTTTGGCGAGTCAGAATGATCGCCAACGAGGCGAGCGACTTATCATAGTCTGATGTAGGCCACGGAAAACTTACTTCGGGCCACAAGCTAAATCTGGGCGCAATGGGCCAATCGGGATAACGAGACTGGAGTGGAAGCGCATTTCCATAGGTCCGAAGGTGCCCGAGAGTGCCCGAGTGAACATCGGAGAATGCTTGAGGGCGCCCCAGTGCTGGTGCTTATTGTACAAACTTAAATGTTCGTAGTGGTAATTCTTTGCTTCAAAACTTCTGAAGGCTACTGGTACTGGGAGTCCTGGCACGGCCGTGCGCTATTGCTACTGTACGTACGGTCAGCGCGCCCTTGCGCTCAAGAACTTTTACGTTCGGTAATTCTCGCTTCCCTCTTGGCCTCGTCTTTCCCTTTCCTTACCACTTCTTCCTTTTTGTTAAGTATGCGGGGGCGTGACCCACGTGCACTACGTTGAGGGATAATTCTTAAGTAAGTCTCTGCATGTCCAAGCGCGCCACCGCCCCCAGGCGTGCGTTCAAGTGGCAAGTGGCGGATGAAGCGCTAGTGGCGGTGGCGGGCCACATGTGACGTGTGCATAATGCGCAACATCTGCCACCCTTCACAGGGTACTGGAGCCGTTGGCACGCTCCCGTCGACCGCCACGTGTCCCCGGTGTCCCGATTGAGGGAAATGAGGGAACGTCACGTTGCACTCAAAGAGAGACAGGCGACAACCCACAACCCTCCCCCAAAACGCTAAGAAATTTGGTGCTGCTACTTTTTCTGCTGCCCACTTGCACACGTTGACAAATGCACACGAAGCAACTATATCCCCCATCAAATAGTCAGAGCGAAGTCAGATTGCTCGAGCAGAGCTATAGCGAGGTCGGCGGCGCACGATATCGTTGTCATCGAATGGTCATGAAACGGCCCCACATCCATATGGGAAAGCTGTCGTGCAGTCCGATCAGCTACGGCGCGCACAGCCGCAGGGCACGCACAAGCCCCGGCCCGTTCACGCATCGTCGACATCCCCGTCTTTATCGCATCGCCCAGCGCAGTCCTCCTCACATGCTCGCAGCTCCTCGTTTGACGCCTGCCCAAAGTACTTGCCTAGTATGCACAAGATGGCATTGATAGCCGGCGCACACTTCTCAGCCTCCTCTCTTGAGAGTTCGCTCAGCCGACACCGCAGATGGGCACAGGTAAAGACCAAGCCCCGAAGAATAGCTGCTCCATCGGAAGGCAACGCCGGTTCTAGTCGTAGCAGAAGGGCATACTGCCACCGCGCAAGCTGGGATGACATGCATCCATCGCGCTCCAAGCGCGCACTCAATGTTTGAAGAATGGCTAGTGCAGACCGCTGCTGCAACTGAAGGATAAGACTGACAACTGGCAGATGCCCAGGCACGCCAGTGTTCGAGCTACCTAGGCAGAACACCTCCCATGCAGACGAATCAGAGAATGAAGGCAGTGCGTGGGCGGCGCTCGATGCCGTCCTGTGCATCGCAGAAGCCGACCGAAGCCTGTTGGCCAGCTCGCCAAACTCGGACACAACCTGATGTTCCCAATGCTCGTGCGGTATCCACTCGCGTGACGACAAAGGCATTGACCTCCCCAATGGGATGAGGGGCCCACCGTCCTCCTCGTTGGTCCTCGGTGCTGGTTTGCAGATGACAGCAGGCAGAGAACGCGCCTCTCGACGTACGCGATGCAGGTACTCTAGCCCATTCGCCGGTGGCCCCGAGCCACTGGTCTCTTCCGCGTCACACTCGCTTATTGGGAACGCAAGCTGCTGCAAAACAAGGTCATCATCATCCTCGTCCGCCTTATACAGCAACTGCGGCATCGGTACGTGTCAGCGGGCGACGGCGCGACGGCACGAGCGTATCGGCCGGCCTGCGCCGATACTCTACACGTCATTTTCGGAGAGTACTTTAGAGAAGAGTCGGGGAAGTGCAGCTAATATCTAAAGATTGAACGTCTCCTTCTGTAGGAGTAGGAGTAGAGTAGGCCTTTGGCAGAAATAGAGGCGTTTTGAGACGACTCGACTCAACAGCGGCTCAAGAGTGGGCGATTAGGTCGCGATCCGTCGAATATGGGACGGAATGAAGTTGATCCATCAAATGCCCATATGCCCGTTTAGAATATCGATTCTGGAGCTGTCGGCGGCACGCGACCTCCAAAAGTCAGTCTGGTGTCTGGCGTTTCATAAAAATAAAAACTAAGACTAAAGTTGAGCCATTCCAATGTTTACAGTTTACAACAATACCCAAATAGAACCATTTCATTTTACAGTGTGATTTTTGCTGATTTCCCTCTTACACGGCTGCTAAGCACCTTCAGTCCACGAGGAGTACGAGTACGCCCAGATGTCGGCACAGGTTCGTGATGCTCTCCCATTCTGGGTGGTTGACACCCCAGGTTCGCGTGGACACTTCTGACGCTTGGTCGGTCACCTTCCACGTGGGGCCCACGCGAAGAATCGGTAACGGGCAATCGCCGAGCAGATTGATGAACACGATTTGGAGAATGGCTTCCATGAGCCTTGGCCTTGAGAGGCCACACGTTCGAAAACGCACATCCGGCAGACAGTCGATTGCTGTCTGCTGTGGTGATGTCGCATTCATCTTAGATGATGCGATTTCCAGGCTCTTGTTTCCAGGTCCTTCGCCGTGCGGCCACACGGTGAAGCTCAGGTACATCTAGGTTGGTAGGGTTCGTCCCTAGCGATCTAGAATTCGAGTTCTCGTTTCGTTCCTTCTCTGGGCCCGTTCCTCGAAAGGGCCATGGCACATCGGGGTAAATGAAGACTGCATGCAACAATTCAAAGCTCGCTACGGCGAGCAAACCACAATCAAGGTGCATAAAAAAAAACATCTGAAGATTCCGGGCTACACACCTACTAGACTAGGGTACTTCCCCATCCCTGCCGCCACCGCCCTTAATTTCCCTTTCCTCCACCTCCTCCCCTTCCCCCCTTCATTCCTTTGTCTTCGGTATCCGGGGTTCGGCTCGGGTGCGCTACCACGAGCCTGGTTCAAAGCGCGGGTTCCGGGCAGGCCTGTTGTTGGTCAATTGTCATCTTGTGCTTGTCGGGTCACGGGCTTGCTCGTCTTTCTCGCCCTTGCTTGTCGCTATTGTGTCTCGGTGGGTTTATGTCCAATCGAGGTGTATCTCGTCTCAGAGTTGTTCTGGTACGGGTCCCTCGGCAATTATATATGCCACCCCCATCGAGGTGGTCAAGGTTTGCAGCTCTAGACTTGGTTCTAGCTTTCCTCTTGCACCTAGTGTGAACAAAGGGTATATATCGTTCATGTCGATCCTTTTCTTCGGCTGTCTGCCCATGCCTGCTTGGGCGGTCCTAGCCGAGTCTGTCGTATTCGCAAATAGTAGTGCCTTGCTTAGTGTCGTGTACCTGTCTATCGTTCTTATCAACACTGACTTCTCCGAGAATTCAATGCCGTCGTAGTGTATCCTGTAGAAGTCTGTTAAGATATATCTCCATGCTAGAGTGTAGAGTATTGTGAGCGATCGCGGTGCTTTCCCCTCTGGGTGCATGAAGAGGTTATCTACGATTACCTCTTCCCTGCTTCTACCATTCCGGGGAGTGTACCTTGCCAGATTGTCGAGCGTCTCGAATATCTTGACTACCCTCGGGCACTCGCCCAAGTGGGTGGAAGATTCGTTAGACGCCTTGCACATGCGGCAGGTTTTGTCTCTGTCCGCGAACCGGTTGTAGGTGCCTATCCTTCTGTGGGTTAGGTGCTTGAAATGGAGGTGTGTATCTCTCGCCGTCATCATCGGGGATGTATATATTGTGGCTAGGTGTTCCCACGTGTTGTCGGGTATCGGTAGACGCTGTTTCCAATTCTCGGGTCCCGTTAGGCGTCTACGCTTTCCGTCCGTCTTCTGTATTGCTCGCGTTAGTTGCTCCACTCCCATTTTGTCTAGCGGGGTATCCCCGTCCAGGGTATATTCGTCTGCTAGTGGGTATTCCAATCTCTTGTTTGATTTGAAGCCATCCCCCCATTTTGCCGGTGGGGAGGGATCTAGCTGCTCGGGGGCATTGTCGAGTCTTGCGCCGATTATGGGCGTGCCTAGGTACGAGAGCTCCGCTTCATACCACGCGCCTTTGAGCTCGGCGAAATAGCTGCCGTCTTGGGCTATGCGTACATTTGGGGTAGGCCCCTCTGAGCCGCGCTGCTCGCTGGTTTCCCGCCTCGTTGCCGAGGTCTCTACAGCCGTTGGGACCGCCCGTGTCGTCAAAATCGTCACGGCGTGGTCTACTATGGCGCTCCACGATGCCAAAAATTTGTCTTTCGGGATGTATTCTCCCTGGAAGTGAATGTAAGTGTCGTTGTTTCTAAGATATTGTTCGCACTCCTCGCTACGGTAGGGCAATGTTGCGTCGAAGTCGGTAAACACGTTATGTATGGTGTTGCAATCTAGCTTGTTCCATAGCTTCGCCCACGTGGGGTTCATTTTGGGTCCCGGGTGTGTCGGGCTGCCCCATATGGGTTGCGATAGTACGCCTTCTCTACTCGTTCCTACCACTAGGTGCGCTGAGGCGTCTTTAAACGCGCTGGCCAATGCCTTATTGGATGCCCGCGGGATTTCTTTGAATTTTTCGTCGAGTGTTTGATACTTGACCGCGATCGGGCAGGGGATACCCGCCTTGCGAAAGTCCGCCACATCTTTGTATTCTTCGCGGAATTGATTGGCGCAATCCGCCGTGACGAGAATCTCCCAAGGGCCGGAGGCGCTCTTGGATAGAAATTCGGGCTCGAGGTCTACGCCCTCCAGCTTGTTTAGGTGCGCGACGATCGCGCCGAGGACCTCTTCGTCTTTGGCCTTGTGCCCCTTCTCGTATGCCGTAAAGGTGATAATGATCTTGTGGGAGTCCGGGAATTCGGCCTCCCCCTCGGGTTCGGGCTCTAAGTCTTCGTCAAGGAGGGCCACCTGTGTGACCAAGGCGGAGGGTGGGGTTAGCCTTGAATAGGTTTTCGTCTCTCGGGCGTCCATATGGCTCGATGTTTCCGCTATGTTGTCTCCCCCTACCGAGGGTTCCGTGTGGATTGTGCTTTGTGTAGGCTCTCTCTCAAGTTGGTGTTTGTTGTGGTGGGCCTCCTGGGCCTGTGTCACTTGCGACGTTCGCGCGCCCGTGGCTCGCTTGTCCGTTTGGCCTTCGGGGGCGTTGGGGGGCATCCCTCCTGGTCTGCCTCCCTTTTTGCTCCTGTGCCCCTTGCTGGGGGGTCCTGTCTGCTCTTTGTTCAACCCCTTGTTGTGGTGCGGCATTTCCCCATGGGGGTTCTGCTGTAGATGGTACCGGGCCGGCCCCTCGCGCCGGAGCGCGAGGGCGGTACCGCGGTTGTGTAGGGTCCCAGCCCGGAGGCCTTCCCTTTGGAAGCGTCCCACTGGTGTGGTGTGACTGGTGTGGCTGTGTGTTGTGTTGGAGGTGTGCTGTATGCTGGCTGCTGCCAGCATGGCAGCCTTGTTCGTGGCGTTCGCGGTGGTCCGCGAGCGTGGCAGGCTGGCTCCTGTGCCCACCTGGCTGGGAGGGTCGTCCTGACGCGGTCGCTTCGGCGACAGCGGGGTGTCACTCAAACCTTCGTCCATCTCGGCGAGGGCAGCGGCAGCGAGGGAGGGCGGCGGCGCGCGCTCCATGACCCTATCAGTTTACTGATAGTTGACAATCAAGGTGCATAACGTTGACGTCAAGGTGAGGATCAAGATAGAAGCCATTGAGGACAAGCTCAACAAAAAGGGCCCCTCGTCGCGCAAGGCGCTGTACGAAGCACTCCAAGACGTGGCAGCCCACGTCGTAGTCGAAGCAGAGGGGCTTGCGCAAGCCTCCGTGATCACGCTAAGCGTCATTGTCAAAGCCGTCGAGAAAGAAGGATTCACGTTCCTCAAGGGGAACCGGGAACGCATGAAACTCGAAGGTGACTCAGGCACATTCGTCTCCAAGGTGGCCCACTCCACGCGCTGGCACATCTACATCTCAGCGGCCCAAGGCAACTTCCTAGCGGGCAACTTTCCGCGCAAGCTGATTCTAATCATCGACAACAAGCCGGTGCCGGTTAACTACGCGATCCGCGCGTGCAAGCCTTTGCAGATGCCCCACGCAATGCAATCGGGCCACAAGCTAATGATCCACGCCTCTGGGGCCCGACTTCAGTAGACCATAGCGAGCGTGATTTCGTCGCTCGCGGGTAGATCCCTGCGGCAAAGTAGTAGGGAATGCCGAGTAGGTCCCCAATCCACTGGGTCGAGTGTCTTAGGTGCCCTGTGAGTCTGTATGTGTGAATCTGCCCGTGGGTCGTTGAACGTCAATGACCGTAGTCTTCAACATTCGTATACAAAAAATTCGCTTTTCGCGTTCGAGTTTTTCGGTTTCAAGCTGGGGATCTATTAGATAGCGACTGTTTTAGGTGTCTGGGCACAAAAAAAATTCTAGGATGCTAATATGACGTAGTTCCAACACTGCGAAGTCGTTGTCTTTAAAGCTACCGGTAGTCTTCGTTGCGCCCCTTCTACCGTGATTGATGGAGATGAAGAGGGTGTGGTATGGATACGGTATGGGGATGTGGGGGTGTTGGGTGTTGGGTGAGTTGATTCAGAGGCTACACGCACGCATCACAAAAAAAATCAAAATTTTGCCCAAAATTTGGGTGCCTTGGCAGCAAATTTTGACCTCAAAATTTGGGGTGCTCAAGATCAAAACTTTGGCGTATGCCAAGACGGTCAAAAATGCAGCCCCCCCGCATGTAAATAGTTTTAAATCACTGTTTGTGTTTGACCGCCCTATCATCTATCATTGAGCTAGCGCGCTCACGCGACACGCGACAACGACGGTGACAACGATACAACGATACGTTCCCAATCTTCAGATGTTTTTTTTTTACAACGATACGTTCCCCTGCCTTCACTCGGAGAAGATCAGTAGATCTGACACGTATACAACAGAACACGCGCTCAGAGTCAAACAGGGGTTAGCTCTATGCGGGTGGGACCGTCATCAAGAGCTCGGCGGGCTGAGGTTTGATGACGCCCTCTCTCCCTTCCTCTCTCCCCCTCCTCTCCCTCTCTCTCCCCCTCTCTCTCGACAACCAACGCTAAGTAAGTGGCTTGCCGCCAACAAACCGCCAAGAGAAAGAGAGAGAACAAGATGGAACGAGAGATGGTTCAGGAGGGTGTCTCCTCCTGTAAAGAACTTGTGTGCCGTCTTCAGTTCGTTCGTACTTCTACGTTCCTTCGTGCGATCTCTCTCTCTTCCTCCGACTCGTTCGGTCTTCTCTCTGTTTGCACCGTTCTTCCCTCTATCTTTTGAGAGGCTCTCCCGTCCCTCCCTCCCCCCTCTCCCTCTCTCTCCCTCCCCCTCCTCGCTCGTCGGCTGCAGGGGAACCCGAATCACTGCACCCCACCGCTCCCTCCCGCTCGCCTGCCCCCCAGACTCCCCGGCTCTTCCCACGCGTACCCCCTGACCCTCACCCCCGCCGCTGATGCGCCCACCGTGGGGCGGTTCATCCACCCAGCCAAGGGGGCACCTCGCACCTCCCTCCTCTCGTCTCAGGCCGCATGGCCCTCGGATCGGCACTGAGCACTTGCTGCCGCCTCTCTGGGCGTCCTTGGGCCGGCTGGCCAAAAAGGCCGAGAAGGAACTGTTCGCGGCGGCGAAAGGCGCAGCAGAGCTCGCAGGGCTGCTCGACGTTGCCGAGGAGCTCCCTCCTCCGCCCAAGCGAGAGCCCAGACTCGGGCTTGAGCACTTCCAGCGCGGTCCTCCCGCTGCGTTCCTCACGGCAATCGTCGCCTTCATGTTGGCATCTTACAGTCCCGCGACGTCGCCGCTCATGCGCCAGATGGAGGCCAGCGCCTTGTCTGCCGTCCAACCGGCTCTTATGCCCATCCGTGTGGCAACAGAAGAGGTGCGCAAGGCACGCGATGCATCGTATGAGGCACTCACCGTCAACTATGATGAGTGGGCGACAAGAATTGAGCAGGTCGATCTAGAAGGGCGTGTGCAGCACGCACTCCTCATGGCGCAATCGGCTGGAGCAGAGGCGGCCAATCTGGCGCGCAGTAGAGCCTTTGCCGCTTACAAACATGCTGCAGGTGCGGTGCCCGACATAGACGTGCTCATCGCCATGAACCAAGCCAAAATCGACGACGTGAGCTTGTTCGCGCAAAGTACGTTGGACCTGACAAATCGGGCAAGAGAAAGTGCGGCCGCGCAGCTGAAGCACGTTGCAGAAATCCGAGTGAATCCGCTAGAATTTGATGTTGGCGATTGGCGGCGAGCACGTCGTGCTGCACAGATCGAGCGGGAGATTTCAGACATCAAGGCACTCATTCAAGAAGCCTCTACAGCCGAGCAGCTTGACGATGGCTACATAGGGAACACTTTATCGACTAGTCAAGCGATGCCCGACGACGAGGTTTTGGCACAGCAGCAAGAAGCGGAGTACCGGGCTCGTGTGGAATCCATTGCCAACTTCAAGAAAGCCTATGCTACCACAGCGAAGAATGCCGAGGAACAGCTCAAGGCGTGGAGGGTGGCTAGCACCCACGGGCTAAGGCGCATGCAGCTCGAGGCGCTCATCCACGCAGAGTCAGGGGAGGCAGTCTTGACAGATTGGAAGGCCAACCTGCGTGCACACTCACGAATCAAAAGTGCAAGGTCCGCTAGCTCAGCTCCGGTCAAGCTCATTTCCAAGGTCTTTCCCTCCGACCGGGTTGAGGACACCCAACCCAAGGACTGGGATGCTGAAGCTGACGCCTTGTTCCAGAATGCGAAGGAGGCGGCGAGGCGCAAGTACCAGAGGATCATTGAAGAGTCTGAGGCGACGGAGCGCTCGGCTCGTCATCTTGCCGCTCAAAGAGCCGCCCTCGAGGCGCGGCGCGCAGCACCACGCGAGACGTTCGAGGCAGAAGAGGCCTCACATGCTGCGGCACGCGAGGCGAACGCCTTGGCAAGGAAGAAAGTCATAGAAGATTGGGCTATGGACATGGAAGTGCGCTTGGATTTGGCAGCGGCCGAGTCGCGGGAGCAGCTTTCGCTCTTTACGCAGACCAAACTTGGAGCCACCACGTCAGACGTTGTTCAGTCTGTTCAGACTCATCTCGAGCGCTTCAGTGGGCACGTCAAGGATAACCTAGCTGATTCGGACGTTATCAGAAGACATTCCGACCGCGTGCGGCACGCGGATGCCGAGCTAGCACGTGCTCGTGCTGACGAGGCACGGGCGATCCGGTTCGAGGCAGAGCAGATCAAGTCGTGGCAGCGAGCTGAAGCGAGGGCTCTGGCGGCTGCTAAGCGTAGCCTGCAAGCTGACGCACAAGAGGTTGCACGAGCGGAGCAGGCCAGAGCTGGCGAGGAATTGGCACGACGAACTCGGCTTGAAGCGCGCGCCGCAGCGCTTGCCCGGGAAGAGGCAGCCGCTCTTGCCCAGAGCCATCTGAACGCCTTGGTGTCCTCAAAGCAAATGGCAGCGCTTGAGAAGTCCAACGCGGCCAGGACGGAACTCGTGGGCACGGTCTCTGAGGGGCCACATGTGACGTTCGAGAAGGGGGCTGTTCCGAAGACGCGCGAGGACCACACAGTGCTTGCACGAGCACTAGAGCAGCATGCCCAGGACGTCGCAGAAAGACTAAAAACGGCACGCGTGCGTTACGACACCGTCAGCGGCGGCGGGTCCATGGATCTAACAGCATACACACCACCGGCTCCGCCACCTTCACCTCCTCCAGTGGTTGCGCTCACCTCACCTCCGCCTCCCCCAGTAGTGCCGGAGCTCGTGGCGCCCGTGATGCGTGATCGTAAATGGCAGCTCCCAGGCAAAATGGTGATGCCTGAAGCCACAATGTCTGCTATAATTGCTCCTATGAAAAAATCGGCGGTGAGCGGTGTCTCTGCCGACGGGCTAGTGGAAGGCAGCGTTGCCGTCACCGTGGTGAGTGCTGGCTCGGCTGGCGCCTTGCTGGCGGCAAGAACAGGCCGCCACGAGAGCGCAGAAGATGAAAGAAAAGCCGGAAAAGGAATAGAGGACGAGGAAGAGGTCGAAAACAAGCAGGTACCCATTCTATGGCAGTTGCGACGTGTTCGTAGTAGCCCGACAAAGGCTGTTGAGGAATTGGACACACAGTCCGCAACACTCAATGTGACAAGGACGATCAACGGATCGGTCACAGATCACACAGAGGGAATCGGGGGCGGGCATGAGGCAGCTGGGCTTGCGCAAGACAAAGTCAATGCGTACGCCGCCATCGACGCGGCGGCGAAGATAGCGGCCGCACAAGCAAACGAAAGAATGACTAAGAAGGCTCACGCGAGAAGCCCTACCCGCACAAGCTTTAAGGCGCCTACCAAGGCCAAACGATACGCTTCAACGGATGAAGCCCGGCACGGCAAGGCTTCTATGACGGAGCGAGTGGATACTGCCATCCCGGAGAGTGCGTCTGATCAGCCTCCGAGCAACAGCCAAGTTCAAGCAACCAAAAGTAAAGAGAGGAGACCGGTCTCAACTTCTCGACCACATCCCGACCAAGCCCTAGGCACGACTCGCAAGCCAAAGTTCCCAACGGGTAGGGATGCATCTACCCATGGAAAAATCTTTGGCAAGGTGGTACCGAAAGCACAAAGGGAAAATCACAATGTGTGCTCAAGGCGTGGAAGGAAGAACAAATAAGAGGTGATAGATGACGGATGCTAACGCGTTTAGATCAAGGGGTGATTCGAGGCGAGGTCATCTTGAAGTCGACTTTCGCTCAATGGCCCATCTGCGTATCACATTGGCTATTTGTAACAGTGCTTCGATCCGCATGGCACTTGCAGCTTGACGCATCTGAAAGCACTCTGCCATAGCCCAACAGTTAATGCATTACGTGAAAAGTTGAAGAGAATGCTGCTAGGGTCCAGCTCCCCTCCTTCGCCCCCACTAGCCGATAGCTAGTAAATGCAGCAAACAGGTGGTGTTAAGGGTAGCAGGTGGTCAGTAGCGATAATAAAACGAATGAGCATGCTTATCGCCGCTACTGCCACTAGCCGCTTGCATCAGCACACAACTATCTTCTATCTTGCTAAAAGGATAGGGTCATGGAACGCGCGCGCCGAGCCTAGGAGCGGCGCGCGCTCCTTACCGGTGCAGTTGGCTGTTTGCACTACAAGTACGCGCGCGTATAGCGCGCATCAATATCAGTCCACATTGTTGTTACTTGATTGACAATAACGCCAGTCACTCGTGACAAAAACATTCCACATCGAATCTAATCTAGCTATCCAAGAGGCATTGAACCATGTATTTTTGTGTTGGTGGGCAAATCGAAAGTGCTTGGCAGCTGCACCAATGTTTGTCTCAGATAGTCAGCCACCGAGCTGCCAAAAACGATAAGGAAGCCGACGTTTGACCGTTGGTGTAGGAGCGCAGTCCTCCGTGGTGGCCGCCGAAGGCCAACTCGGCGGGCACCGATAGGCGCGGACGGCTCTGTAGAAACATAACAGAATCATCCGCCAATTTCCATCGGAGCCGTAGCGGCGCTCATCTTACGGAAAACCATGGCGCCATGCGCATCCGCGTCAATCTGAATCCCCGTTCCGGGCGACAACTCACCCCCGAGGATCATCTTCGAGAGGATCGTCACCACCTCCTTCTCGAGGTAGCGTTCGACCGGCCGCGCGCCATACCGCGGGTCGAAGCTCGCCGTGAGGATGGCATCAGCGCCACGGTCCGTCATCAGGGCATACACGCCACGCTCCTCGAGGCGCTTGCAAATTGCACCGAACGCCTTGTGCACGACCTTGCGCAACGAGGCGCGATCTAGCGGCGAGAAGGTGCACACATCAGATAGCCGATTGAGGAACTCGGGCGGGAAGTGCGCTCTTGCGCCCTTGAGCGCCTCCTCGGCAGCGCCTGGCGCCCCTTGTAGCAATGCCGCGGCGCCAATGTTGGATGTGAGGATGACAACGGTGTTCTTGAAGTCAACCACGCGGCCCTTCGAGTCTGTGAGCCGACCCTCGTCGAGCAATTGCAGCAGCACCGGCAGTACACGAGGGTGCGCCTTTTCAATCTCGTCGAGCAGAACCACGGTATATGGCTTCTTCCGGACGGCCTCGGTCAGCTGGCCACCCTCGTCGTGCCCAACGTAGCCCGGCGGCGCACCAACAAGGCGGGCGACAGAATGCGCCTCCGAGTATTCGGACATGTCGAGCCTCACAAGCGACCGCTCATCGCCATTGAAGAGCTCCGAGTGGAGCGCCTTGGCGAGCTCCGTCTTGCCAACACCAGTTGGCCCAAGGAACAGGAAGGAGCCAGTCGGCTGGTCTGTGCGCGCCAGGCCGGCACGCGAGCGTAGAACCGAGTCGGCGACCGCTTGCACCGCGCGCTCTTGGCCAATGACGCGCCGGTGTAGCCGCTCGTGAAGCGAAAGCAGGCGCGCCTTCTCGCCCTCGCTCAGCTTGTTGACAGGCACGCCTGTCCAGCGCGAGACAATCTCGAGGACGTGCGCCTCAGTAACCGCGTGCGACATCATGCTCGATGACGCCTCATGGGCCGCCTTGGCTTCGGCCTCAAGTTGCTTGAGCCGCGCCTCCGCCTCGGGGATGGCGTAGAACTCGAGATCAGCGGCCCTCTGCATGTCGCCGGTGCGTCGAGATTGCATCGCCTTGACGCGCATCTCGTCGAGCTTCTCCTTGAGCTGGCGGACAGCGTCGTCACGGCCGCGTTCGGCCTCCCACTGTTCGCGCAGCGGGGTGAGCTCTTCGCGCAGGTTGCTCACGTCGCGCTGCACCTCCTGCAGCCGCTTGCGCGACGCGTTGTCTTTCTCGCGCTTGAGCGCCGTCGCTTCGATCTCAAGTTGCAGCAGTCGCCGCTCCAGACGGTCGAGCTCCTCTGGCTTGGAATCGATCTGTACGCGGCGCGTTGCGGCGGCCTCGTCGACGAGATCGATCGCCTTGTCAGGAAGGAAGCGCGAGGTGATGTACCGGTTGCTCAGAGCGGCCGCTGCCACGAGCGCGGCATCCTCGATGACTACGCCGTGGTGCTTCTCGTATCGCTCGCGCAGTCCCCTCAGAATGGAGATCGTCGCGCCGACCGAAGGCTCGCCTACCATCACTGGCTGGAAGCGGCGCTCGAAGGCCGAGTCTTTCTCGATGTGCGCGCGGTACTCGTCGTGTGTCGTCGCGCCGATGCAGCGCAGCTCGCCGCGTGCGAGTAATGGCTTGAGGATGTTGGCCGCATCCATGCTGCCCTCCGTCTTTCCCGCACCGAGCACGTTGTGGATCTCGTCGATGAAGAGGATAACGCCTGGCGCGGGCGCTTCCATCACCTCGGTCATCACCGCCGTCAACCGCTCCTCAAACTCGCCTCGGTACTTGGCGCCCGCCACGAGCGCCGCCATGTCAAGCGTGCGCAGCCCGATCCCCTTCATGTTCTCGGGCACGTCGTCTGCGAGAATGCGCTGCGCTAGGCCCTCTGCGACAGCGGTCTTGCCGACACCGGGCTCGCCAACGAGCACCGGATTGTTCTTCGTCCGACGCGACAGAATCTGCACCACACGCCGGATCTCGTCATCCCGCCCGACCACCGGGTCAAGCTTGCCGCTCGCCGCTCTCTCGACGAGATCGACGCCAAACTTGGAGAGAGATTCGAAGACATGCTTGTTCGCAGAGCTGCTCATTGTGGGACAGGGAGGGGATGTGGGACAGGGAGGGGATGGGGTGCTCTGGCGGTACTCTCTCTCTCTCGTTCGCTCTCTCGCTCTCTCTCGCTCTCTCTCTCCTCGATGACGGACGGGTCTGGACGGGGAGGGGTTTGTTCGCTCATCCACGATGGATAATATGATCCCAGAGAGAGGATACCGCGCAAGATTAGGGGAAGGAGAGCGCCACCGCTCGAGCGGTCGAGAGCGCAGCGACAGAAGGCGCCCGGGTGGTCC
Source organism: Isochrysis galbana (assembly GCA_018136815.1). NCBI lineage: Eukaryota > Haptophyta > Isochrysidales > Isochrysidaceae > Isochrysis > Isochrysis galbana. Next base: position 4,884,593 of record CM030931.1, read on the forward strand.
AGAGTCGAGTACTTATGAGTCGGAAAGAGAGAGAGAGAGAGAGAGAGAGAGGAGAGTGGAGAAGAGAGCAGAAGCATCTCGCTGCCTGATGCCAGATTTTCGACACTTCGCACTGCTACTCATACTGGAGCACTCTCTCCTACGAGACGCTCCCTGTCAGAGTTTTCTTGTTGTCCTAGTTTAATCCCAGTGCTGAGCCTAGGTGGGAAACACAGCCAAAAGTTTGCCAAACAAACACAGCTAAAACAGGCTGTTTTTGGCTTTCATGGAAACACAGCCAAAAACAGTCCAAAACACAGTGATACCGAGGGGGGCGTCCCCCTGCGCCACTTGCGCGACGCTACCTACTTGCTATACTTGTCTAACTAGAAGTTGATTGGAGATTGGGAAGAGCAAGAGCAAGTGACAAGTGAGCCATGAATATTTATTGATACGCGCGCACGCGCGCACACATGCACACGCAATCGCGCGCACGCGCGCTCAGCGCGCGTGCGCGTCCTACGCCCTACGCCCCGCAGCTCACAGAGCCAGAGCCGCTGCGCCGCTGCGCCGCTGCGCCGCTGGATGGCGCTATGGCGCTGTCACGAGTTGTCACGGGTGGTTTTGCGTGGTGTGCACCCTAGGACTTATATTGGGATGAGGAGGGGGAGAGGGCCGCATGAGTCGAGCCGTGATCTCCCCCCTTCTCTCCTTGTTCGCTTGTGTGAGTCTCCTACGCAATCCCCCCGTGTGTGCGTTTGATCTGCGCGTGATACTATAAGTGTGCCCTGTGTGGTCAGTGGCCCCCTTTGCTATCTTTTAACGTGTCATGAAGTAACCGGATGCGCGGCGCGCCGCGCCGCGCTCTCCTCAATCGAGCCACAGGGGGCCGCGCTACGGCCTCCTTGTGATATATGGAGCTGCTGCTCGGGCGGAGGGGGTAGGGCTGGGCTTGGTGGCCCTGCCCGCGCCCGACCGCTAGGTGTCGTTCCGTCAATTGTGGGACATCAGTCGAATTGAGCGATCAAATGTCCACAGTTGTATATAGAGCGTAGTTTAAAATTAAATGAAGACTAGCATAACAACTTTTTTCTCTGCTTTCCCCCGCGGTGCATGTTCCCCCGAGATATCGACGTTTTCATAGTAACCAGCGCACGCTATGTGTGTGTAAAAAATATACACCTAATTTGTGCTCCAGACTACACACACGCCGCCGATCTATACGTACGACTACGACAGAGACAGAGCTCCGCCGACCGCCGCTACTACCCTTAGTACTGGTAGTAGGCCAAAACTGCTACTATGTTACATAGTAGTAGTGCTCGAGTGCTACTATGTTACATAGTAGTAGCTCCAGTGCGGGGTTGGTAGCCTTGGTAATATAGTACCAAGCTACTATGTTCACAGCCTTACGGCTTACGGACAAGAGAGAGAGAGACATTGATTTTACAGTCTTAAAAAGGCCGTTTCAAAACTTTTTACAAAGGTTTTTGCTGAGGAACACATGTTCTTATATCAATATCAAGTGGCGTACCCACTGCGGTCACTAGCATGAAACGCCCTCAAACCAGAATTTTTCTTGGAGTTCTCCCTACTGATTTTCACTTTCCGCGAAGAAACAGCGGAACGCGGGACTGACGGAGCTCGCGAGGGGGTGGAGTGGGGTTCTTTTTTTTCATGCCCGGTGGCTAGCAGACCTCCCTTTTTTGCCACAATGTACAATGTAAGTGTAAGTATAAATAATTCATTAAACATTAAACTGTATAATATATATGTATAAGTATAAGTATAAGTAAGTACAATAATATACGTTACTTTCTTTCTGCCCCCTCTGGCCTCTGAGGGAATTCGGCGGCGGCGGCGGCATGGCCGACTCCTTTGACTCCGAGAAATCCCTCTCTGCCGTCCCAAAAGGGCCCGGCAGGAGGGGGCTCGCAAGGCGCCTGCAGTAGGAAGGAGGTTCAGGGTTCCGCCCGCCGCTCGGCGGCGGGCGGCGGGAGGGTGTTTCCTGTGGAACAGCAGCTAGCGCTGCCGTTCCACAAGTGTACAAGTGTAACGGCAGCTGACGCTGCCGTTTCACGTGTAACAGCGGAACACCTGTGAAACGTTTCTACACTCTACACGAACTTGAACTTGACTGGGACTGGGACTGTAGTGCAGCGCGCAGCGCAGCGCAAAGCAAGAGAGAGAAATTTTGTTCAGAATTTAGGTGGGATGGATGCCAAAATACCAAAGAAAATTTGGGCGAGACAAGCGCGAAAGTCTTGGAATTGCGAAGGTCGGGGACGGTCGAGATCGAGCGATGCGAGCGATCGGATCGACTCGCGGGGGATACCATGTTCGAGTAGAGCGCGTGCTGGGGCAGGGGCAGTCGTAGGCAGGCCCATACCGAGTAGCGAGACGAGGGCTAGGTGTAGCGTGGTCTTAGCTATGCAACGAGGGGACGAGGTCAGGGGACACCTAATTCAGCTTACACCAAGGCACATGGGGACTATGAGTCCCTTCTACTATAAAACTCCAGACACTTTCTCAGTAAATAATACGGTCATAAGATCCGCAGTTCGACGAGAACAAGTACTAATTTTGTTCGTGTTCACCGTGATGTGTTGTGCGAGGGATCGAGCGAGCCCACCCGACGGGGGGGAGGTGGGGCGATCCGTTTGACCGGAGCAGAGCCTCCCCCCGAGAGGGCGTCGGGGGGGGGGATGGCGCGAGAGGGCCGGCGAGGAGGCAGGCATCAGGGGGAGGGTCCGAAGGAGAGAGAAAAAGCCTCCGAGAGAGGGAGAAGAGAGCGAGGGGGGGGGGAGAGGGACTAGAAGGGGGGGGGGGGGGAACACCGCGCGCCGCCCGCAGCCTCTGCCATGGTGAGGAGGGTGGGGTGGGGAGGGGAGAAGGCGTAGGGAACGCAGCCGCGGAGAGAAGTGCAGCGCAGTGGGGAGAGCAGAGAGTTGACGTTCCGGCTTCCCATCACCACCACCTCTCAGCGCGCCCATCTGCCTTCGCGCGTCGAGAAGCTAGCTTTTCCAGTTCTTCCCCCCCCCCCTTCCTCACCGTCAGCACTGAGCGCCCTGCTTCCCCCCGCTGTGCAGGGTGAACTATGGCGCTCCAAGGAAATGCAGCTCGTGCAGCTGATCGTGCAGAATGACGCGGCGCATGCCATCATCTCCAAGCTCGGAGAGATGGGCAAGATGCAGCTCCGTGACGTGAGCAGCTCCCTACTAACTCCCTCCCTGCCGAACGACCTGCTGCTCCCCAGCCCCTTCCACGTCTTCGGATGTCCTTTCCTGGCTTGCTTGCGGCGCACCCTGCATGCCCGTCGCTCGCTGCTTTCACCCAGACCATATGCTGATCATGTACTCCACGCCGCGTGTTTGCAGCTCAACGCAGGTACCTCATTCTACAAGCGTTCCTTTGTTGATGAGGTGCGTGAATGCGAAGAGATGAATCGAATTCTTCGCACAATGGAGGAGGAGATCACATCGGCCGGCATCGTGCCATCCCCCAAAGCCGAGAACGTCGAGGTGCCGCCGCTGGAGGTGATTGAATCCAAGCTCCGCGACATGGAGGTCGAGGTTGAGAACATTAAGGCCTCGCAGACCCTCTTTGAGAAAAACCACAATGCGCTTGAGGAGCAGGCATTAGTCCTGGAGATGGGCAAGAAGTTCTACTCCAAGATGGGAGGCGAGGGGATGGGTGCGTCTTCGGAGACTGCCACAGATCGCGAGCTCATGTCATTGTCTGAATTTGGCGCTCAGGGTAGCTCAATGCTTGGTGTGCTCGCTGGTACCGTCAAGTCCGAGTCAGTCGCTGCGCTGGAGCGCATTGTCTTCCGCTCGACGCGTGGGAATGCTGTCTTCCAGCACAAGCGCATCCCCAAGCTCCTGCTTGACGCAAACGCATCACGCGGCGGTCCCGATATGGTGCAGAAGTCGTTCTTCATGGTGTTCTTCACCGGCGGCGTCCTTGGCGACAAGGTCTCCAAGATCGCCACCTACTTTGGCGCCACCCTCTACAAGTACCCTGAGGCGCCCATCGATCATGCCGAGATGGTGCTTGAGGTGCAGAAGCGCCTCGCAGAGTCCTCCGAGGTGCTCGGACGCGCAAAGGCCATCTCTCATCTCACGCTCCGAGGTGCGGCGGACCAGCTTGCCACCTGGACGCACGTCGTCGCGCGCGAGAAGATGGTCTTCGATGCGCTCAACAAGTGTGAGTTTGACATCAAGCGCCATGTCTTCATCGCTGAGGGCTGGGTCTGCAGTGACGACTACGACGATGTGTACAAGGCGCTCCAGTCGGCCGCGGTTGAGAAAGGCCTCGACACTCGCCCAATCATGAACCGCCTTAAGTCACGCCTCACTCCGCCCACGTACATCCCGGTTACCGCATTTACCTCGGGCTTCCAGGCTCTTGTCAACACCTATGGCACCCCACGCTACCGTGAGGTGAATCCTGGTGCCTTCTGCTGCATCCTCTTCCCTTATCTCTTCGGTATCATGTTCGGCGACTTTGGCCACGGTCTGCTCTTTGCACTGTTTGGTTACTACCTCATCTCCAAGGAGAAAGACTGGGAGGGGAAGGACCTGGGCGACATGCTTGAGATGGTCTACGGTGGACGCTACATCTGCTTCCTGAACGGCCTTTTCGGTGCCTTTGTGGGCCTAATGTACAACGAGGCCTTCGCCTACCCCATGGGCTTCTTTGGCACCTCGCGCTGGCAGGGATTCGAGGGTGGCATGCTCACTGGTGAAACTTGCGAGGCTGGCCAGCGCTGCGAGCTAGGGGGCGACATCTATCCCGTGGGTATCGACCCGATCTGGCACGTCACCGATAACAAGATCACCTTCTTCAACTCTCTCAAGATGAAGATTTCTATTGTCGTCGGCGTCCTGCAAATGTCCCTTGGTGTGTTTCTCTCCCTTCTTAACCACCTTGAGTACAAGGATTACAAGAAAGTGCTTTTCCAGTTCATCCCCGAGATCATCTTCTTTGAGGGCATCTTCGGCTACCTCGTCTTCACCATCTTCTACAAGTGGGCTACAGACTGGTCATGCCCGATGGAGGCCGGCCTCCCTGGAAGCGAGGGCGGCATCTGCCAGCCGGCTCCCTCACTGCTCACTCTCCTCATCAACATGTTCATGTCCCCCACCGCCGACATCACTACGCCCCTGTACGGCATTGAATGCTTCGGTGGGACTGGCAATCCGACTTGCCCCCACCTGCCGGCTGGCTACTGTGATTACCCAGCTCTGGCCGCTGCGTGCCCTGTCTCCTGTGGCACCAACGTCAGCTCGGGCTCCTTCGTTGACCTGCTGCGCGCCGCCGGCCCCGGCGTCGACGAATACAAGGTCTGCATCTCTCCCATGCAATCGTTCATTCAGATGAAGCTGCTTATCGCGGCCTTCGTCGCTGTTCCGGTGCTCCTTCTCGCCATCCCTTTCATCGAGATCTATCAGCACTCGTCCAAGTCGTACTCCAGTCTCGACGATGAGGACGATGCGGGCGGCCACGGCGGCGATCACGGCCACGAGTTCTCCGCTGGAGATGCCTTTATCCACCAGGGTATCCACACAATCGAGTTTGTGCTAGGAGGCATCTCGAACACCGCTTCCTACCTGCGTCTGTGGGCACTTTCCCTTGCCCACTCGCAGCTGGCGGAGTTGTTCAAGGACATGATTCTTGGCGGTGGATTGAAGTCGGGCATCGAGAATCCGGTCCTGGCCGCTATGGCCCTCTTCATCGCTTACAGTATCTGGGCCATAATCTCGCTGGTTGTGCTGATGGCCATGGAGAACCTGTCCTCATTCCTTCACGCTCTGCGTCTGCAGTGGGTCGAATTTCAGAACAAGTTTTATTATGGTGACGGGCAAAAGTGGTCTCCATTCGCCTTCTCCATGATTGGCAAGGGCGGTGATGACTAAGCACGACATGCTCCGACCGGGTGGCTCCATAGTTGTGCTTGCCCAAAATCCCTGTGAGCAGCGCGAGTACAACGCATACGGATGCCGTCGGGTCATCGCAAGTGATTAGCTTAATCGCGACCTGAACACGCCTTGCGGGGAGCTCCTCGAGGCCAAGTCTCGATCACTGCGGCAAAAGCTTCAATATACTGTCTATGCGCTCTAGTGTGTGCCGTATACTCCTTTGTTCGGTGGTCGTCGTAGCCGTGCTAGCGTACGCGCTCCAACGCACAAATCTCTAAATAATCTCGTTGTATAAAATATTCCGGTGCCGCTGCACGCTGTGATCCCCCTATTCAGCGTTCAGACGCAGACCTTGGAAGCAGTGTGGTCATACGGAGGACGACATACATCTTCCCCGTGGGCATTGACCCGATCCGGCACGTCACCAATAACTTCACAAATCCAAACGGACAACCGGATCATGCTGCTACCAGACGCTGTAGGGCGGCGTGTGCTGTGTGCCGGCCCCTGATGCCTGATGGTCTAGTTCCCTCCTCATGCGCCATCGGGCGACCGGCCAGCGTGTGTCGTGTGAGTTCCTGCAGTGGGTGGTCTACGGTTTTTCGTATCTTGTGTGGTGTGTGGTGTGGCGTGCGTTGATTGTTGTGCTTGCGCTTGCGCACGGGGCCAGTGTGCCGCAATAAAAAATAATTACAACTGGGAATATCGGCGGCTGCACTGAGCCGCTAGCCGATGCCGCACGCCGACGCAGGTGAAGACGCAGGTGAAGATGTCCCAGCAGGCCCTGCAGAGACCCCGGCAGAGCCCGGGGGCGGGCGGGCGGGTCATCTGAGCGCCCCGGCTTGCATTAATGGTCATGTCTGGGGCCTAGGCTCCTTCAGACGGCGAAGGGGTAGCGTTGCGCACTCCCGGGGTTGCTGGAGTGCTGCAGCGACAGACTGCGAGGATGCTGATGAGGCCGTAGAGGTCGCCAGTCGAGCGCCCGAGGTCAGTGGTGTCGCAGATTTGGCAACCAGTGGTGAGTCAGGCGCTCTCCGGCTGGGCTCCTTCAGAAGGCGAAGGCTTAGCGTCACGCATTCCCAGTGTTGCGGGAGTGCTGCAGCTTGCGAGAGTGCTGCAGCGACGAACGGCCCGGATGCTGCCGGGGCAGCAGAGGTGGCCCTTTGCACGCCCGACTTCAGCAGTGGCGCAGAAACGCCGCCGATGAACGGGGAGGGCGGAATGCGCATAGCGGACGCCGATCGAGACACCTGCACGAGCGGTGGCCTGGATGCATCTGCTGCTGCAGGTGTGCCAACGCCTGCGTCGAGCTGCAATGGCAGCGGGACAAGCGCTCAATATGGCCGATAGACTCGCTTAATCGCACATAGACGCACCGCCGCGACTCACCCTTCTACTCCTCCCCAGCCCTCAGACCCGATGAGACACACCCACTCGTCACCTTAACTCAAAACGGACAACGCTTAAACCGGTAGCCCGATGGCACAGGAGGAAGTGGAAGTGGAGGAAAACCTATCGGGGATCGGAACACGCCGCCTGCTACAGGAAACCCCACACACCACACACCCAGCCCCTAGGTAGCGCACGAGGGACGGGCCGCAAGGCAGGTGGAGGGGGGGCGAGTGCAGCGGGCGTGGCTGCATAGTTAAGATGCAGAGTCGCGCGCGCGGCGAGAATGTTAAGAAATTTTTTTTTCGATCCAATGCTAGGCGAGTGCTGATGGTGCAGCCCCCTGCCCCTGCTATCAGGCGGCGCGGCGGCCATGTCAGCAACGACGGCAATGATAGCAGTGACAACGAGGGAGAGGGGAGCGATATTGAGGAGGTGGAGGAATGCAGCGATGAGGCCAGCGAGGCCAGCGAGGCTAGTAAGACAGAGGAGGAAGATTTGCAGACTAACACCGCTCGATCGAGCAGGCCCAACGCCGCTCGCGGCGTAGCGGGTTGCGGCGGCGACGGGCACAGCGCCGCGGGTCGCGGTGGCGGTCATAATAGAGGTCGCGGCAGCGGTCGCCGCAGCGGCGACGAGAGTGGCGGCGGGAGCTGTCGCGGCGGCGGGAGCGGTCGCGCCGGCGGGATCTGTGGCGGCGGTACGGTGGGCCTGCTGCCTGCAGCCTGCTGCTATCTGCCATTGTAGCGATGAGGATAGCTCCGACTCCGGTGCGATGATCCGCGCTCAGGAAGTGGAAATCGCGCTACGCCGGGGAGAGCAAGCCGAGAATGATCGGGCAAAGCGGGCGAGGACGCGTGCGGCTCGGCTGGCTGCGCGTGAGGAGCGACGCGGCAGCCGCGAGCAAGGATCGGAGAAAGAAGCGCCGGCGCTGCGCACGCTCTCAGTGCCCCAGCGCGTTCGCTTTTGTGGTGGTGTGCGGCGGCTCCGGCGCAGCGGGAACGTAGAACGTAGCTAGCTAGCATGGCGGCGGTAGTAAGTCGGTTGTAGGTGGTTGTGTCGGCCTGGGCTTGCTGTAGTTGATTGAAGTCTTGCGGCTGATGCTTTCTAGTACCCAGATAGGCGAATGAATGGACGGTGTTTCCCACTTCTTGACATTGTCGATGCCATTGTGCACTTTGCACCCGTTCCGAGATCATAAAATGTGGTTTATGATCTCCGGCTGAGGCTCGTTGAAACCCATTCATAAAGTTGATAGTTGATAACCGTTTTTGCGCGCTCAAGGTCAGTACATTAACGAGGGCATTGGCGATATGGGGGGAGATAGGGGGACCGCGACGACCTCAGGGCTTCAGCAAGCGTTGGGGGGGGGGGGGGGGCACTTCCTCTCCCCTACACGAAGCAATGGCGAGGCACTGCGAGCAACAACAAGACAGCCTAAGTGCAACTGCAATATTGAATATTGCATAGCATGCAAGACGGCACCGTAGTCTATAGTCGGGTCATGCAGTCGGCGATTCAACAGTAGTCAGTAGTTTGTATGAGCCTAGTAGTCCTAGTCAAGGGGCTATGGTATGACTACCAACCAATAGTCAGTAGAGGCTGTGCTATATCTACGACTTGCATAGTTAGGGCCCATGGAAGGACTATGACTATGATTGAATCACTTGAATCATGCACAGCCCTGGCAGCTACATAAATGCCTCTGTCCACCGTCGCCGCTTACACTTACTTCAAGCGCGCTGTCAAAGCCCGAACCCAGCCGCTCACCTTGATAGCTGATGCCGATGCACCCGCTTGCCTCGAATGTGCACATCACCCTTCTTCTTCATTTGCCGTAGTTCGCAACGAAATCGTGCCTTCAGCTCAACCTGTCCGGTGCCCTCGGGCCTATGACATGTTCGTTGCTTGATATGTTCAAGATACAGCCTCACTACCTCCTTTCGGAGCTTCTTGCGTGGCACACCGCCTTCCGCAGCGTCCTCGACTCGCTTTCCGATGACCTTTTGCCACGAAAAGCCATGATCGTCGCCTCCACCCTCCCCGGAAGCTCCACTCTCGCCCGTGCTTCTTATGACTTTTTTCTCTTTGTCGGTGGTTGCATCAGCTGAAGCCTTGCGCTTTCCCTTGTTGACAGTTTTCATGTCGGCAGAAATAGCTGCGGTGTGGCTCGGTGGCTCTAAAACCCGGCCGTCGCCGCCTTCGATGACTTGGGCTACGACGTCGTCCAAACCACGGGGGTCAGTCGCGCTATGAGCCCCGATTTTGTGGGCGCGCAAGTCGCGGATCGCCTTCGGCATATCGACGCCAAACTCTCGCTGCACTTTGCGCGCCGGCTGCAGTGCGAGTTTGCTGTGGAGTTCCTTCGCTTTCTCCCGCGAACCTATCACACTCCGCACGCATCGATTAAGCATCTTTTGCTCGAATAATGGCAAAGCGGCGTCGATGCCAGCATCGGGACCATGAATGCGGATACCCTCGACCAGACTATCCGCTAGCAGCACTGCATCGCTGAGGGCCTGGTTAGCTCCCTGTGCCCTGAATGGCGTCATCGGGTGCGCTGCGTCACCCATCAGAGTGACTCGTCGTTGTCGCGACGGAGGCTCGACGTGTGGCATCGAGGAAGCCTGCTGCTGTTGCATGATGCTCGCGCTCACCAAGCGTGAGGCGGACGACTTTACTTTTGCTGATTTCTGTGAAGGTGTGCGCAGCACACCGGGCTCGAGCGGTTCGCGATCGTACACGGGGTAACCCGACATGCAATTGAGGGGGGTGCCCTTGAGTAGCGCCGGCACCGGGTCGTGCCAACTCAAGCAACGACGCACGATCTCTTCTTTTAGTGAGACGGGATCCTTACATAAGGAGCGTGCCCCATCTTCTGGGTATGGGAAGGAAAGCTGCCACATTGTGGACTCGGTCGTGAAGGGCATGGCATAGATGCGCGTCGTACCGTCCACAGTTTCAAATATGCGCCGCTCTGCAAGCGGCGTCGCACTCTCGACTATGCCAAGCACCACGACGAGCCCAACATAATTGAGACGATCGTTTGGGAACTTGAGTTGCTGCCGCACGGTCGAGAAGATGCCATCCGAGCCCACCAGCAAAGCCGCATCGATTGTCGAGCCGTCGGTCAAGGTTACCGTCACGCCATTTGCAGTACACCCTCGCTCGTCGCTACTTGAGCAAACAAAGCTTTGTAACTTGGCTCCCCACCGAATCGTCCCTGGTCTAATCCGCTCGACGAGCCGCCTTCGTAGCACCTGGCGTGGGATGTGAATGAATCTGCCCGAATTTTCGGCTTCGGCCCTGACTTTGCTCCGCGCACCGAAGCGTTCGCCATAGAAGCCAAGGATGTCACCACCTGCGGAGAAGGTATAGTGCGAGGTGGAGGGTGCATCATCCTGGGCCAGATTGATACCTAGTGCCTGTATCGCGTCTTGCCGCTGGATAGTGAGTCCGTAGCCCTGCTTCCGAGCTTCGAAGCTTACATCTGATTCGAGCACAACAACCTCAAAGCCGCGGCTCTCGAGCGCGAGAGCCGCTGCCGCCCCACCAATGCCGCCACCGGCGATGACGATCCGCCCGCACTTTGAGACGTCGACACCCGCCGCTGCGAGCGAGGCAGCGGCGCTCGCGGTCCGTTTCCGCCGCTGCCTCAAGCTCCTAACAATTTTTGCCTGCCCGGCCTGGTTAAAGGCCCACTCAGCATTATCGAGCTCATCCTCAGTGAAGCTTTCTAGCAGCTCCTCTGCCGCTTGCGCAAGAGACGAGAAGAGATGCCCGTCCAACTGCCCAGCGCCCGCAAAAGACCACGCCACATCGGCTATTTCGCGGGCAGTGAATTCGCTAACTCGAGTTGACGCTGAACGAGCCAGCGACAAGAAGAGCTGTTGATCGACCTGGCCGGCCTTAGCGAAAGCCCAAGCCACATTGGCCACATGAACAGCAGTCAGCTGGTTAAGTTTGCGCTTAGCGAGCGAGCGCGCAACCGCCGCGAACAGCCGTGCGCTATTGTGCCCAATCTTGGCGAAGGCGTGCGCCGTGTTGATCAAGTCCTGCAGGTTGAAATCGTCGATGCACTGCTCCGCGCGTGAGGCGAGAGCGTCAAAGAAGATCGGGTTCAAGTGGCACACTTTGGCGAATGACCACGCGGTAGTGGCCACGTCTTGAGAGTTGAACTCGCCGATGCGTCGCTCCGCTGCACTGGCAAGAGCTGCGAAGAGATCCGCGTCGACGTGACCAGCCTTCGCAAAACCCCAAATAGTATTAGCCAATCCCTGCGAGGTGAACGCGGACAGCTGCCGCTTCGTCGCACCAGCCACTCGCTCGAAGAGCTCTGTGTCGAAGATGCCGGCGGTAGAAAATGCCCACGCCGTGTGCGCCAGATCTTGGGCAGTGAAGCTACTGATGCGATCCTTTGTCACCTGCGCCATTGCCTTGAACAATTGTGCATCCACAAGGTCCACCTTGACAAACGCCCACATCAAATTTGAAAGGCCCTGCGCAGTGAAATCGGCCAAGCGCTTTTGCACTGTCTGTGTCAGCATCGTGAAGAGAGCCTTGTCCGAGTGTCCGGCTGTGGCAAACGCCCACGCAAAATTGGCAACCTCCTGCCCGTTGAAGCTATGCAAGCGATTCTCAGCCGCGCGCGCCAATATAGAGAAGAGGTGCGCGTCGGAGTTCCCAGCCTTAGCGAATGCCCATGCGATGTTCGCAAGTTCTTGGGAGTTGCAGTCGCGCAGGCGAGGGCAGATGGCAGCGGCGAGTGTGTCCATCAACTCGTCGTCTGGCTTCGCCTGGCCACTCTTTACGACACCATGCGCAATATTGGCAAGCTCCCTAGCACGTATGGTGTGCTCGTTGAGCACGACGGCAGCGGTCTGCTTGCGCAGGAGCTGGAGTGCGTCAGCGTGCTCCGCGTCCCAGCCGGGCGCGCTCGCCCGCGCCAGCAGGCCCAGGGCGCTCCAGCAGGCGGAGAGGTGGATGTGGTTGAGCAGGTGGTGGTGGCGGATGATGTGAGTAAAGAGCTCCGATAGGCTGGCAGCCTTCTTGATGTTGGCAGTGAGCAGCGCGGGGCTCGGCCCGCGGCCTCCAGCCACGTGAACCCTGCTACCGCCTCCGTGGCCCTTGCCGCCGCCCCCATGACCCTTGCCGCCGCTTCCATGACCATTGCTGCCGCCTCCATGGCCCTTGCCGGCACGCTTGCTGTCGGCAGCCATCAGCTGGCTGTACGGCGGCGCGAGCGAGAGCGGCGAGGCGGACATCGCGCCCCCAGGGTGTGACGGGGACGGACGGGCAGGAGGAAGGCAGTCAGAGCACCGCAACGCCGCCGAGGGCAGCGAGAGGGCGGCGGCAAGTAGGAGGGTGCCGAGCGCGGGATGAGCGCCCCCCCCCTTCCCACACACTCACGTCGCTGGGCCGCTGGGCCGAGGGGAGCGACTACTCTGGGGTTGAATGATTACGCCCGAAGGACGGCAGAGTTTTCTTGTTGTGTGAGTAAAACCGTAGTGCTCAGGGACTAAGAGGTGGAACCAGATACCCAGATATCTACCTATCTAGGCCGCCTTTTCACTATCTCTATCTAGGTGGATAGCGCCAAGACACCATCTATATCTAGGTGGATAGCAATCGGCCGAAGGCTAGATATCTACTAGATAATTACCATTGTTAGCGCACTAGCACTAGCACTAGCTAATCATAATCACTGCTAATCTGCTAATACAGATACTACAGAGTACAGACAGAGCAGGCAGTGGATGAATAAGGTAGAGGTGGGGACGGGAAAAATCGACTTTTCACAATTGCACCCAAAAGTCGATGTGAATGCATGGAGAGGTGTCTCATGCTATGATAAGAGCTTGTGCAAAGTTTCAGAAGCCAATTGTTTCATGGTGGCGAGTACGAGAGCGAACAATGCGGTCTTTTTTTCGCGGTGGCCAGGGAGTTTTTTTTAGTAGATTTTGGCGCGTTGGAACCACAATGAAGGATGCTAGTGCCCACCAAAGGCCACTTTCGGGGTTGCGGGGCTGGAACCAAACTATCAGTAAACTGAAACTGATAGGGTCATGGAGCGCGCGCCGCCTCCCGCCCTCGCTGCCGCGGCCCTCGCCGCGATGGACGAAGCCCTCATGGACACGCCGCTGTCGCCGAAGCGACCGCGCCAGGACGACCCCCCCAGTCAGGTGGGCACAGGAGCCGACTCGCCACCCCCGCGCATCACCGCGAACGCCACGAACAAGGCCGCCATGCTGGCAGCAACCAGCAGGCAGCACACCTTCAACACAACACACAACCACACCAGCCACACCACACCAGTGGGACGCTTCCAAAGGGTAGGCCTCCGGGCCGGGACCCTACACAGCCGCGGTACCGCCCTCGCGCTCCGGCGCGAGGTGCCGGCCCGGCACCAACTCACACAAAGCCCCAAGGGGGGCATGACGTACCCAAACAGATGCCACAACAAGGAGCAGCTATGGACCCCCAAGGTGGGGGTCAAGTGCAGCACAGAAGGTGGAACGAAGGGAAACCTCCTCAACAAAGCCGACGGGCTGGTGGGCAGCCGCGGCTCGGTCGCGCGAACGTCAGGCACAGCACAGGCCAAAGAGGCCCAACACAACAAACACCAACACCAACAAGAGCCAACACAAAACACCCAACACACCAAACCCTCGGAAAGAGGCGACACCACCACGGATCCAATAACCCGCACGGACCCTAACGCGACTAGACCACACATGGGACTAACCACGCCTCTCACCCCGGTCACTCAGGTGGCCCTCCTCGATGAAGACCTCGAGCCCATGCCCGAGGAGGAAGCGGAATTTCCCATTGACCAGAAGATCATCATCTCATTCACGGCCTACGAAAAAGGCCACAAAGCCAAGGACGAGGAGACACTCGGGGCCATCGTCGCGCATCTCAACAAGCTAGAAGGCGTGGACCTTGAGCCCGACTTCTTGTCAAAGAGCGCCTCCGGGCCGTGGGAAATCCTCGTAACGGCGGATTGCGCCAACCAATTTCGCGAAAAATACAAGGACGTAGCGGATTTCCGCAAAGCAGGCATCCCCTGTCCGATAGCGGTGAAATACCAAACCCTCGACGAAAGACCAAGAGCCTCCCACGTGCATCGGACAAGGCGCTAGCCGGCGCCTTTAGAGACGTCTCGGCGCACCTAGTGGTGCGCAATTACAAGTTTGAGCTGAAAACCCACATCACCATCAGCACGCTCGCCAAGGCGGTCGAGAACCAGGGCTTCCATTTCATCCAAGGAAACCAGGAGCGGACCAAGATCACTACCAAAGAAGGGGTCCTAGTGACCCAAGGTAAGAAAGAAGTGTACCACTTGTACGTGACCCCGAAACAGGGTTCGTTCAACTCGTTCGACTTCCCGCGTAAAATCCTCCTTACCGTCAACGGGGCCCCTTACCCTCGCGCACCTTGTCGAATATCGAATATCGGCCTTGGCGCAGAAACCGCGTCAACGTTAATGTTAACGTACCGAGATGCGCTCGAGTACCCACCTTCCAACCGCTGCCGGGCGCGCTCCTCGCGTGTTTTGGTCGAGTCGACTAGTGTGGATGCATCGCCAACAACCAAATCAAACAATGCCATCCTGCCACCGACGCCAATCGCCGCCGCCGCCCGCGCGCATCGCGCCGTAGTCGGCCGTGTGTGGCGCCGACAACTACGCTAACGTCACCCGGCCGGATGGGCTGGAGTGCCCAACTTTCGAATACGACCGGGCGAGCTGCCGGCGCTTTCTCGGTCATCCACCTCCTCTCTCCTGCGGCACGCGCGATGGCGTGCCTGCGCCAGGCCTGCAGCTGCTTGCTGGCGACCCCTGGAGGCTCATGGAGGCCAGCTCAGGGGGCAGAGGAGGCTGGGGCTGGGCCCTGGCCTCCCCTGCCTCTCCCTCGCTGGCGCTCCTGAGCCTCTGGGGCCCCCAATCTGCACCTGTCTGCCTGTCGACCAGGGGGGGAGGGGGGGTTGGAGCGATGGGCTGGCCACGAGGGGCCAGGACGAGCGTTCCAGGCGTGCCTGTCAGTGGGAGAGTGGGTCAGCAGGGCAGTGGCCTCCTGGCAAGCCATCAGGCATGCCAGGAGGATGGGTGGTTCCTCCCCCACGGCAGGGGAGGAGTGGAGAGAGAGGGGGGCTCGTGCCCCCCCATGGGCGAACCAAGTATAAACTTAGTTGCGCTCAGTTCTTCTAATATTTTACTAGTACTATTATTGCTCACACCGTACCTCGGGGGTGCCCTAATGACAAGTTGCCCAGAGCACATGTCCTATCACAATTGGTCTCAGAGACGCACAGCAGCCGATCCGGCAATTCTTAGACTTGACACTGCAACATACACCCGCTTGTGGCTTTCATTAAAAACTTGGATTGTCCAACCGGCTCATCTTTGTGCCCTTGCACCAAGTGGTCGGTCAGCACGCAGCCGCCGAGCATCAGGATCAGCATGATGTCCACATAATCATCATGGCCCCTTGAGATGAGCCCTAGGTGTATCCTGAAGGGCATTGCCCGCCGATCCTGCCACGACAATTCGGTGCGAAATCGTTGAGGGGCCGAGGGCATGGATCTTTTTGCACCCTTTGGGCAACTCGCCGGAAATTCAGTCCAAGCATGGTGCAACGAGCAGATATCCAGATATCGAACCCTCTTCAGGTCAACCACATGGTCTCGCCTTAAGGAAATCATCAGCATTAGATCAACCACATGGTCTCGCCTTAAGGAGTTCACCAGCTTTAGGACGCTGCACCAAAAACAAGGCTCAGCCTGCCTCCATAGCAATAACACAACAGCAACAAAATCCCAAGCCTAGCTCCAGCTTGCCGTCAGATCCCATGGGCCAAAGCGACTCCAGTGTCAATCACATCGCCATCGACGCCTCTAGCTCGGCCAGCTCGCGCTCTTCGTCCGTCATCACAGGCGCGGATGTGGGAGCAGCAGGCAAAGGCTTCGACGATGGGACCGATGGCGCAGTGATCCCCAAGTCCTCCAAGCCGGTGCTGAGAGCCTGCGCAAGTTGTAAGGGGAGAGTCGGCCACTGAGCATGGATGCACAGCAAGTAGCTCGGGTGTAGTTGGCAGGTCGAGGAGAGAAAAAAACCGTCCACCCTGCGATGCCGTGAGACTACGCATCGTCATATGCTTGATGTTAGCAGCCCAGACTGGTCTATGCCGGGATGCGCCGGGATGGTGGCGCCATGGCTTCTCTCTCACCTGCGCCTCCAAGTCTCCCCCCTGCAGCTGTTCGAGTTCTGCCAGCAAGTCGTCCTCATCAGCTTCCATTCCACCGGCCACAGGCCGCGAGAGCGCGTCGGCAATCTCGTTGGCGTCCGCAAGGCCCTCCTCGATCTGGCCCATCGTGTCATCCACGGCGTCCACTCCACCCATTTGTGCAGTGACAGATGCCATCGTGGCGGCGCCGGCGCGCTGCGCATCCAGCACCTCCTTGTTTATGTTCAGATTTTCCAGCGCAAGTTTTTGTACCTCAAGCGTTGTGCGCGCACCTTCGCAACGTGGGAGTTTGGGGAAATGAGTAGTTTAAAAATGCACTGCGCGCTGGTAGGCACCGCAAACCAAGGGAGATTTCGCGCGACGAGTTGCGCAGTAAAACAATGCACGTACCATCAATCTGCTCTAGCTGCTTCTCGTACATCTTCTTCCGCTTGATACAGGTGAGCGCCTGCCGAAAAGTAGGCGATTTGCATCAATGAGGCCGTCCTTGCAGACCCAGCGCCACGCCGAGGGGGCTCATGGGGGAAGCAGACGACGTAAGAGCAGCAGCACCCCTGACAGCTCTCCGAAAGCGCTACTTTGATGCAGAGCGATTCTCACCTCGCGCTTCTTCCCGGCAGAGCTGAATTGTTTCGCCTGCTTGACCTGTAAAGTTGGTAGGGCGAATAGGGGGGTCAGCTCTCCAGAGTCGCCGCGCATCAAGAAAACGTGCATGCTGAGAGCTGAGCGCAGCCGCCACAACAGGAGCAGTGGGCTGATGAGGCAGTGGAATGGTATGGGGCGGCGCCCACCTCATTGTCGATCTTGCGCAACAGATGCTCTTCTCTCTTATCCAGCGTCTCAGTCGCGTCGCGCAGCTTGGCTATCGCGCCGAGCGTGCCGGCCGACTGCGCAGGAGCACTCGGGGTGCTCGGTGGCGGCGGAGCCTCTGTGAGAAAGCAGGCAAGAAGGGAGTGGACAAGGGGTACGTACCCCAGAGCGCCAAGCAGTGTAGGAAGCGGGGATAGTGTGGAGCGAGGCCGCGATCACGCGCCCGCACCGGCGGTCGTCCGCTTACGCCCGAACAGGTTCATTGGCGCCTCCCAGCGGCCGGGTGAGCCGGCGAGCGAGGAGAGGGGAGAGAGGGGGGAGGGAGGGAGAGGGAGAGAGAGGGAGGGGGGCGGCAAGGCGGGGGGGGGGGGGAGAGAGAAAGGGGGGAGAGGGGGGGAGGGAGGGGCGGGGGGGGGGGGGGGGGGGGGGGGGGGGGGGGGGGCGGGCAGACTCACAGGCGGCGGGCGGCCCGCCCCCCCCCCCCCCCCCCCCCTCCCTCCCCCCCCCCGCCCCTCCCCCCCCCCCCTCCCCCGCCCCTCCTCGCATCCTCACATTCCACCCCCCCCCGGCCACCTCAGCGGTGCCTCCTGTCTCTCCATTCCCTCTCTCTTCTCTCTTCGGGAAATATGAAGCAGATTTAGGAGAACTCCTGCTTGGGCTTTTCTCTCCTCTCTTCTCTGTCTCCGGCCTTCCAGTCTCCCCTTCTGTTGTGGGCTGCAGGAGTACTTACATCTGGTCATCTGGTTTTCAGTTTTCAATGGGGGCTCGGGGCTCGGGACACTTCCATCGAGTCGAATATAGATACGTGTATGCATCAGTTAGGTAGGCTCTGTCTCGCCTGAGCTGTTTTGTAGAAGTGGTTCTACTCCTCCGGAGTAAGGTGTAAGGTGTGGTAACGTGGTCTCGTCACCGACTCGTTGCCCTTGATGCTAGATGGGAAATACGTATTTAGCAAGCCATGCACTAGTTATTTATAAGGCCCTTAAAATGAGGCCCTATCCCCCATAAGGCATAAGGCCTTATCTCAATCGTCAAGAAAACTAAGTTTATACTTGGTTGACCCATGGGGGGGCACGAGCCCCCCCCTCTCTCCACTCCTCCCCTGCCATGGGGGAGGAACCACCCATCCTCCTGGCACGCCTGATGGCTTGCCAGGAGGCCACTGCCCTACGGACCCACTCCCTTCCCCACAGGCTCGCCCCATTCGCCCATCCTGGCCCCTCGTGACCAGCCCATCGCTCCAACCCCCCCTCCCCCCTGTCGACAGGTTGGCCCCGGCCAGAGTTTCGAGAAACTCGATTCTAAGTTTGGGGGCCACATAGAAACCAACATTTTTGAACGAAATGAATCGAAATTAGGGGCCGCGGCGCGCGCCGCGGCGCGCGTGGGGTGCTGGTGGGAGTGGGGCGCAATGGCGCCCGCAGGCCGGTCGGCCGCCAAGAAGGTGGTGGAAGATGAGAAGATGAGGACGAGGGGGGCGATGGCAGCTCCGGTCAGCTCCAACTCCCACCCTCCCCGCGCCCTCAAGATGTACTGGAGCTGGATGCGTCATCTGAGAACGAGAAGAACTCCAGCGACCAGCGACGACGGAAGCGACGCCGAGGACTGTGAGGGGACGAATGGGGTGTGTTCTCTCTTGCGTGTGATGTATGGGGAGCAACAGTCTGGTGTGTTGTCAGACCACCTGCAAGTGGCAAGTGGCCTTGATGAGTCGCTACAACAAATGGACCGTGGGCTGAGATCGTGCAAGCGTGCGGTGTGCTCTTGTGTTGTGTGGGCTGATGGGCTGATGTGGGTTGACCACAGAGAGAAATAATGTGTGAATGTGAACAATAAATAAGTGAACAATGACGACAATGACAATGACAATGAAATATTAATGTGCATCCTCGTCCCTCCATCACCCCTCGTAGGCGATGCAGCGATGCAGCCATGCAGCGCGTCGGGCGTGTGCCGTGTGCACGCACGCTCGGCGATGCACAAGCACAAGTTTCGAATCGAAATTGATCGAAATTTGGGCCAACGAGGCTCGAAATTTGCTGAAAAGTGATCGAAATTTCGAATCGAAATTTGGGTGGGTTTGGATCGAAACTCTGGCCGGGGCCAATCGACAGGCAGACAGGTGCAGATTGGGGGCCCCAGAGGCTCAGGAGCGCCAGCGAGGGAGAGGCAGGGGAGGCTAGGGCCCAGCCCCAGCCTCCTCTGCCCCCAGAGCTGGCCTCTAGGAGCCTCCAGGGGTCGCCAGGGGCAGCTGCAGGCCTGCCGAAGGCGCGCCATCGCGCGTGCCTGCAGGAGAGGGGAGAGAGAGCGCGGAGAATGGGGTGGGCGGAGCGAGAGCTCCGCTCACCGGAAAATAGGTAAGTCCCGCACCTGTTTACAGGATAAGGATAAGTCGGGGCTGAGCTCTACGGCCGCGTCAGCTGCCGGCTCGATCGAACGGCCCTCTGCCTACGAGCCAGTAGTCATCGCGTGTTCGACAACAGCAGGATGCGCGGCGCGCCGCGCCGCGGTCTCATCCTCAAGCCACAGGGGGCCGCGCTGCGGCCTCTCTGCGATAGGGCGGCGACGGCGATTGGCGTGGCTGCTAGTAGTTTTGCCGTTTTGGGGTTACGCGTTACGCTTCGTTGTTGGGGCTCCCGGGGGAGTTTGGGGCCCGAAGGGCATACATAGAATATGTGCTAGATGGGTGTTTTCAAACTGTTTTCCGGGGTTTCTACCGCTTTACTTTGGTGTATTTCCTCAATCCTGACTTTTTCATTTTTACACCCTTAGAAGTTAAAAAGTGTTTGGCCCACATAGCCACACACCTTCTTCGACCTTCTACTTCTACACCTCATGAGAGCATATCTAGATGAAACAGGAGAACCGGGACTACTCTTAGCCCTGGACTGGGAAACAGACATTCGACAGGGTCAGCTGGGAGTTCTACCACCTCGCCCTCCAGCTCCTTATCCTCTAGCCTCTAGCCTTGTTCTTTGCCCTCTCTTGCTATTTGATTTCAAATTATTTGATATTTGAGCTGTGACACGTGACACCCTCCACCACGTGCCCCTTAACCCAGCTCCTGCCGCCTCCCTGTGTCGCAGGATTGCGGAGACTTGCCAGGTCAGGTTGTCCCTGGCCACGGATTGGTAGCTGGCCTAGGATTGTAATGCTGGCCGTCACGACATCGTAGTATGTGCCTTTGCAACGGGCCTTTGTATGTGGTGTACTCACTACGCTCTATGCTACACGATTTCCGTTCCGCACTTATGGTAACCAATGATGGCAAAATTGAATCACAACTCATCTTTGCCTGTATCTCTCAAGATCGACTCTCCGACTGTGAAGCCCTCTGGAGCCGTCCCAGAGCCGTCCCATGCTGTCACAGCCCTACACCATGCCTCAACTGCATCTCGTGTGGGCGGCCCCACATACTCCAGGATCCGAAGGTGTGGCGGCGCGTTACGGAAGAAAGCCCGGAGCGCGGGCGGATCCCCAGGCTCAATCCTCCACTTCTCGAAACCAGGCTTCGAGACATCGACGCGTCCATACCCAAGCTGCGGCACGGCCTCTGCGATCTCATCAAGTGTGGGAGAAAATGCCTCAGCCTTAACACAGCCAGCCTCGTGCATGAGCAACACAACCTTGTCGTTCAGCATAACAAGCTCACGCATGGTGGCGGGATCCAGCTTTCTTAGCGCGTTGGCGGGTGTGCACAGCACCAGGTACCATAGACAGAAGGCCAAGCGCAAGCGCAGGTTGCCCGACGCCATCGGCCTCGCAAGGCTCGGGTGCGCCGCTGTCGGTGCGCTCTTACATGAAAAACAGGTCGTTCAGGTGAATTTTGTAGTACGCTACAAGTGGAAGCCCGCGATTACAAAAAACCCGGAGGTGAATTTTGTAGTACACTTCGCTACAAGTACAAGTCCGTGATTAAAAAATCGTGGGGTCGGTTTTGGGCCGATTTGATGTGTCGTTTTCGGTTCGGGGGGGGGAGGGGGTCGGTATCTTCAAGGGGTGGTTATTTGTTTTAGGGGAGGTCGGAGGTCGTGCGCAGAGCGCAGAGCGCGCGATGCGCTTTGGGCGGTTCGGGGGGGGGTCGGTTGGGCCTGGCCAATTATTGCCAAACTTGTTTGCAAGTTTGGGTCAGTTTTGGGGCCTACTGCAAGATCTGCAAGTCCGTGCAAGTTTGGGCGGGAGGCGGGACGCAAAAACAAAACCCGGCCCTAGCGCTAGCGCGCCCCGTGGGCCTTGGCCTTATGGGCCTTGGGGGCTTGGGGGGGGGAGGGGGGAGGGGGAGGGGGGAGGCACAGTTATACTCGTATGTACATGTACCTGTACTCAACTCGTGACCGAGTGGGCCCGCACGACAAAAGCAAAAACTCAAAAGGCCTGCCCGGACCCCACACTCACACTCTCACACTCCGAACCAGGCCTTAGGCCTCTTAGGCCTTAGTTAGGTGGTAGTGTACCAAGGCCGGACCACGGAAACCGAAGAAAAGGGAAAGAAGAAAGAAGAAAAAAGGGGGGCAGGGAAAGAGGTGGAGGGAGGGAAGATAAGGGCGGTGTCAGAAGCAAGGAGAAGTCCCGTAACTAGTAGGTGTGTAGCCCAGAATCTTCAGATGTTTTTTTGTACCCAACGATCCGTTTCTCTCTCGAGTGCCGAGGCTGAGTATTTTGGCGCGATGCTTACCGCCAAAGATCTCATCTTTATTCGGGACCTCATCACGGCATCACGGATCTATCTCGGCATTCTTCTTAATGGCTCTTCGATCGTTTACTCGGATTCCTGTCGTATTCCCTACGATGACAGACTTTTACTTCTAACCTGTGGGTTATTTTAAGCCTCAAGGTCTCGTCGATTGGTATACCGCCTCTTCTCTTACTTTCTCTCGATGTCATCAAATGTTCCATGACTGTCTTTTGTCTTCTCTCCGTGTATCGGTTGTAGCTCCCCAGCGAGGTTTGCCCTCGTTGTGCCGACCCCTCTGTCGCATGTCCGCGCGTTGCTCAGTTACCCTGGTGCCGACGCCTTGCCATCCGTCCAGGTGTGGTTAGTTTTCGCCCTGTTTGGTTTAGTTTGTGTGGTTCTGTACCCTCAGCTTTTTGAGTCCTGGTGTTGTAGTCTCCCGTGTCTACCTCGGACCTAAGAAGCTCTCATTCTCATTCTCTCTCTTCCACTAGCTCGCTAGCTAGCCTCGTCCCTACTCTCCGACGCCACGCGTTGCAGTCCTCCGACCTTCAGTCTACCTCATCGCTCGTAGCGCTCGATGGCAGACACTGTCAAACCCGATTCTTACTATGACCTTTCAGACATCTTCCCGCAAGCAGCAATCAACGATCCTTCCACGACCGCGTCAGCTGCCGGCTCGATCGAACGGCCCTCTGCCTATGAGCCAGTAGTCATCGCGTGTTCGACAAGCACAAATTCCGCCTTGGCGCCTACGACCGCGCCCCCTCACAGTCCCGCTCCCCCTCAGTCCATGGGAGCAGCGGGAACCTCTTTTGGCCCACAAGGGGTCCACTTGGTCGGAGCCGGCGGCTCCTCCGAGCCTCCGCAAGACCCTTCGAACATAGCGGTGCCCTCCACCGCTCCATCAGACGAGTCGCTGCTCGTAGATCCATTCCGCGAGCGAGCCGAGCTCACCTTCCTCGGGACCTCGGGCTACCCAAAGCTCGACCCCCATGCCCACCCGCTCGAAGACAGCGCTTGGGAACACGTGAGCGAGGCTAGTTCTAAACAGAAGGCATCAATTGCGGACGTCGTGAATTCGGTCGCCGAGGAATCGAGAAGTCAACGAAGCAAATGGCGGCGGCCTCGCCTGTTGCCTATTCCCTAACGGCGGTTGCGGCCAAGGACGACGAGACGACGAAAGTAGGCGCGGTGGGCGTCGGGAGTCGGGAATCTCCGGCTCGCCCTCGCACCGTCGTCTGAGCCGCCGCCGACGCTCACTGTCGCGTCTTTTGCAAATCACGAAAGCAACCTGGAAACAGACCCCGACACTAGCGAAGCTTCGAAAACACAAGACGAAGAGACTACTAGCGTTCCGTTACGGACGGCTTCTGTTTATTTAGTCCAAACACCCGTCAACTACACTACCCCCCCCCAAAAAAGTGAACGCGGGTATTTTTATACCACCTACTTGTAATCACCTTTTCGCTTTGTGTTTCGCCTGGCTTGTGTTCACCTCTCGCGGAGGTCGGGAGTGAGTGAGTGCGTTTCGCGTTCGCGTTCGACGAATATTCATCTATTTGTGCGGTTCAATCCATTTACCCCCGAGATCGGTTGTGTGCGCGGTCGTGGATGGATTGCTCGTCCGGTAGAAGGTGTCTCCCTGTGTGGTGTGTCTAGAGTCGAGTAGGAGTAAGACTCTAGAGTTCCTCCCACTCCTACGAGTACGCGTGCTACGTGCTAGCCAACGAGGGAGGCTCTCTTCTCCTACACAGATATAACTCTCAATCAAGGCGAGCGAGAAGAGGGGAGGCATTCATTCGAGGGAGAGAAGGAGAAAAGTATTCATTTTAGGGAGCAGGAGCGCGCGCGCGCGCGAGAGAGAGAGAGAGAGAGAGAGAGAGAGAGCTTGGTGGCCCATCCCCACCCGTCTCTCTCGATGGAGACGAGCGGCCCTCGCTCATTCGGCCACAACTCGCCCAGCCACAACTCGCAGAGGGCGCTCGTGAGCGCCTCGCACATCGACCCGGATGAGCTGCTCAACAGGCAGGTGCGTGTGTGAGGCGGGCCGCGCGCGAGAAGACGGCGCCCATAGGCGTGGCTTGCTCTGATCGCACGCCTCTCTCCAGAGCAGCGTGCGCGAGCTTGCCCTTGCGCAGGCAGACTGTTGAGCCTCGTGACAGCTTTCTTGATGACATCGTGCCCGAGCCCCATTTTGTCCTATCCCCTCACTGCATGCTGTGCCTGGTGCAGCTCAACGATCGGTTGCTGGCGCAGCTCGACATCGACCGGCGTCGCCGCTATGCCGCATCGTCACCCATGCCCAAAATATACAACTGGTGGATGCGCCGTTTAATCATGACGCTCATCCTTACAGCTTTCCTTCCTGTCGTCTGCTGGTGGCTCAAGGAGTTCGAGAAGGCGCATTCTCACCATGCCCACGACGACCATGGCGAAGGGCATGGAAATCACGGCGGTGCTCACGATGACGGGCATGGTGGCCATGACCTTGCCGCGCATGGCCACTCGGACCACGCTGAGGTTGATCATCTGTCTACCGCTACACACCATCGTTTGCTCAGTGAGCATAACGGGGAAGTACGTGGTTGTGTCGATGATCCGGAATGGCTGTCCCCGGACAGCAAATACCACTGCTCAGACTATGAGAGTAAGTAGCGCGCGGCTCCATCAACACGGGGAGGGCTGCACCTCTGACTCCACATTTTCTCTGCAGGGTTTAATTTTCGGCTGGCTTACAACTTCCCTTTGTGGTCCGCTTAGGCTTTTTTACTCAGTACGACTGTGATAAGGACGCCTTCGCCAACGAACTCAACGCCCACTGCCCCCGTGCATGCGGACATTGTGACCATTGGTTGGAGAAGGGTGCCAATGCGGCCGTAGCCTCTGCGCAGAAGGTGGTCCATCATGCCGAGGAGGCGGCTGGACGCGTGAAATCGCATGCGCTCCGCTTCGTTGAGGCACAGGTGACCATTAAAAATGAGACGACAAGAAAATGGAATTGACAGCCGTTGGCTATGGTCGAAGAGCCTCGCTCCACCCTCTTCTTGATGGAAGAAGGCCGGACCCTACGCAACGCCCCATGACGTTGCCCGCTTCCGCTCACGCCCCCCCTCCCCTCCCGCCACCCAACTTTCAATGGCGCCATCAGGCACAGCTGTGCATCATCTTCGTGCTCGTTGTGGTGACTCTCATCTTCGAATGGACTAAGGAGTATATTGAGGAGCGCTTCCACTCATATCGGCCTGTGCTTGAACGCATCTGGGGTGAGCTCACAGTGCTCGGCTTCCTGGCGCTGTGCACGTTCGTGATGATTCAGTCCGAGGTGCTCCAATACTTCTCAAAGATGGCATTTGGCGACGAGGAGCACATGGTGTGCGGTTCCCCTTCCTTTCCCTTAAACGCGCTTGGACACCAGCAGGGGTTCGCCGGCACTGACCGCGTGCTACCTTTTTCTATATAAGGTGCACATGTTTGAAAAGATTCACTTCGCGCTCTTCTTTGTGCTCGTCATTTTCCTGATGTGGGCACTTTGGATCCTTTGGTGTGCAGTCAAGCGTGAGGAGATCCTCGACGCATACGAAACCCAAATCATCTTCTATGGCCGCCTTGCGCGCTCGAAGGATTCAATTGCCCGCGATGCTGCAAAGGTTCGCTCGGTCCTGACCACGCGCTTCGCTCCAGGCCCTCGGCATGTTCGGGCGTGGGGTCAAGCCAGAAGATTCCTGCCGAGGCCCCATGCCACCCAGCCTGCACGCAGATTCTCCCTTAGGACCAGCGTCTCCTCTCCATGACTCCGCGCCTGACACACACACACGTCCTATCCTCCACACACATACGTCCTATCCTCCGTTGCCGCCCTCTCTGCGCTTCGCCTCGCAGGCCACCGTCGCGCCATCAATCGTCGATGACTTTGGCTATCTTGTTTGTCAAGAGGAGTTGAAAAATGCTGCGGAGCAGCTCGCGCTGCAGACTGGCGCAACTGCTGCCGACGTTTGGCCGCGCCAAGAGCCGCAGCCCTTCGAGGGCCGTGCCAGCAGGTCTGCAAAGTACGTCAAGCTGGAAGAGGGCAAGCTTAAGCGCATGCCCATGGAGGAGAGCATCCCACCGAAGCCGGTTGAGGCACCCCCTCAGCCGACGGGCCCCGAGCGGCTCCGCCGCCCCTCACCCGGTGCATGGTTGCGCTGCCATTGGCTGCTCACCGAGGCAAAGCAACGGGCTCGCTTTCAAATGCTCCGCCACCGCTTCCTCATCGCTGACGGAATTCCTAGTGGTGGCAAAGGCGCACGTGAAATCTTGCCAGGAGACTTTCAGTTCTCGAACTATCAGCAGGAGTGCGCGACATCCTTCATGGAACACACTCTGCACTTGGGGACTTCCACCTGGCTCATATCCTTGCTTGTCATGGTAAGCAGCCGACTTCGAGTTCCGATCAAGCCACTCTAGACTTTATTAGTGAGCACAATCAGGCTACACAATCCTCGGGCATCCTAGCGTGACGCAGCACCTCGAGCCCCCTCGCTCCTCGACCCAAGCTTACAAACACACCATAGCCTCACACCACGCTGGCCTTGCACCCCGTAGGCCATCATCATTGAAGGTGCTGAGGAGCTCAGCCCTTATCAAGTCGTCGGGGAGCCGTTGAGTCTCTGGCTCTTCATTCTGCTAGGCTGGGGCGTACTCTTGGTTGCCATGTTCGTTGAGGACCACTACCAGCACATCCTCGAGATGCTCCTCCCCGTCGGCCCCATCAAGTACCACCGTTCTCATCAAGAGCTCATTGATGCAATCGCGGAACGCGGTGTTCTTGCCAGGTTCAGATCCAAGAGGTTTCCGTCGGTGCGTGCGTTGCCGTACCAGCTACCACATGCTAGCCACACACAGATCTTCGCAGCGTGGCCTTCTCAGCCGAGCCACCGCACACCAGTCATCTTGCTGTGACGGTGCGCCTGTGCCCACCAAGCATCCGTATGCACGCCATCAGGACCACCAGGGCCTCACAGAAGAGCGTGAGCTGCCAAGCATCAGGGAGATCAATGAGAGCAATGTGGTCCAGACCCTTGCTCCTGGCGATTGGAAGATCCAGCCCGTCAAGAAAGGCGTGGGCAAGCAACTGGCGTTGTTTCGCCTCAAGATGGCGGCCCATGGCCACGGCGGTGGGCAAATCCACGGCAGTGCGCATGGCGGTGGGCATGGCCACGGCAAAGCACACGTTCAGGGCAAGCATGGTGGCGATGACCACAGCGGCGCCGAGCAGCGCCATGCTGCAGTACACGCTGCGCAACTCTTCGTCCAGGCAATGCTGCTGTTTTCGGCCCTCTACTTGACGATCATCGTCGTATTCGTGCCACCATCCACCGAAAACGCCGTCTTCGGCTTTCAATTGCCAGTGTGGTGGGACCCCCATGTTGCGCTCGGTGTGCTTCCCGTCTTGACCCTCATGATCATGGTGGTACCGGATGCGCTTGCACCGATGATCTATGCCCTATCCGTGGAGGTGAGGGGTTCTCCTTGCTCTAAGGCGTAGCAGCGCTAGAGGCGGCCACGAGCATCGTGTTGCCCAGGATGGACTGGGTATGCGCACGCCCGACGCAAGCAAGCATTGCTTGGCCCATGGCGCTCTCCTCATTTCGGTGCAGGAGTTCCGAGATGCCGCCTCGACGAAGAAGGTCACCCAGCAGATGAAGCTCGCGCAATTTGCCCAGGCTGCCAAGCTAATGCAGGGGATGCGCTCGCGCCATCGAGCGGTGAAGAAGCGCGAGGCAGCCGCTGGCGGCGGCGAGAAGCAATCGGCCAGCTATCTCTCACAGAAGCCGGTAATCGATGAGCACCCCTCATCACTTGCCAAGGCGATGCGTACAATACTCCTTTCGCATCGATCCCACTCCTAAGCGAATCTTGCCCGTTGATAGGAGGACTTCGTACGCTCTCTTCCGGAAGAGAAGCGCAAACGCGGGCTTGAGCTCAAACAGATCTTCGAGGCTTTCGAGGGTGGGCCGCATGGTAAGGCTGACGGGCTGCTCGACCTAGATGAGCTTGGCGAGCTCATGAAGTCTCTCGGTACTCAGCTGACGCAAGCGGAGCTGCAACAACTTATCGAAGAGCTCGACGTCAATGGAGATGGGCAGGTGAGCGTAAGAATCCAGTAAACACCTCATGCAATGCGCCAAGATCATGGCTCAGCTACTCCGTGACGATATCCCTGGGCTGCAATTGGAGAGGAGGCTGACGTGGTCGCCTGCGCCAACAAGCGCCTTCAAGACCATCAATTTCCAACGTGGATCTCGTATGTTCATTGCGTCCTGCATGTTCGCGCTCATCCTTCAATGAATCCTCACCTATTCTTTATGTGCATAGGTCTCTTTCGTAGAATTTGCATCGCACATGCTCGACGAGGATGCAGACGAGTCCGCTGAGGAGGTTGCTGAGGCCATTTTCGATATGATGGACACAGATGGCTCGGGCAACCTGACCATGCACGAAATCAAGTCGGCATTCGAAAATTTGCACACTGGCCTGACTGACGACGACGTTGCTGAAATTGTCTCGCGGATGGACGCCGATGATTCGGGTGAGGTTGATCGCGAGGAATTTGTAAAGCTCATCACCCAAATTCTCGAGGGCAATCTTTGAAGCCTCGACAAAGGTGGAGAACCATTTGGCTTTGCAACTACGAGCATCTACTGCACGAGATTCAACTTGATGATCGACCAACTCGGCCGTGATACCGCCCGGCGAAGTTGCGGTTGCCCTTCTACGTTGATCTCTTGGCCGCCGGCCAAAGACGTCGAATCTTGGCCATCGATTCCTCTGGACGCGACCCATCGTCTCCTTTGGACGTGATGGCGGTTAGCTTTTCATGATCGGGCACCAACGGATGGAGGTGGGTAGGGAGCGAAAGTGGGCGGGGCGATTTTCGTGGTTGACAATACGTGGAGGGTTTGTCACCTGAGTGCGCCTACTAAACGCGCGAGAATCCGGAGGGGAGATAGCCGACGGCGTATGCTTCTCGGCGGCGACATAGGTTCTCTTGCGTCATCTATCAGCTCCGGCATTGGTCAGGGCTACCACGAACCACGAACAACATGCACTTGGAGTGGCGTCTGCAACGTGTGAGTAGACGAAGCGTGCGCCTCTTCCCAATCCCGAATGACCACGATTGAAGATTGAGAAGGAGATATAGAAGAGCCGGCCCAAATGCAATTTCCCTTGTGGCCCTAAGCCATTGAAATGGACAACATGAGAAGAGCCCCAAGTCAATTCGGACAATACGACGGTGAGGAGTATGATGAGGCATACGTCAAGGCAACCAAGTACGCATACACCGTAAATGCGTCTTCCGGAAGGGAAAGTAAGAACGACTTCAGCTTGTGCTAAGTACAAGGCTGCTCACGCGTGCTTAGTGCTGCACTTCATGGCTCGTCTGAAGAAGGAGCAAACTTGCAAACTCGCTCCTGCTTTCCCATTTTCCATTTTTTGGTAGGCACAACGTGTGTATACTCTTTGCAAAGAAAAGCCTTTTAACATTCTCACCTCAGACGGGGCCCGTTCCCCTATCTCCTCCCCCCCCCCAACCTGCCTTGCGGCGACTCCAACTAAGTTTATACTTAGTTCGCCCATGGGGGGGCACGAGCCCCCCTCTCTCTCCACTCCTCCAAGTCGCGTTCCGTCAAAAGAGGGCCAGGTTATTTGTTTTCTTTTTGGTCTATACACTTACAAGGCTCAATATTATTATTGTCAGGTTATTTGTTTTCTTTTTTGGTCTATTATTACAGTTACAAAGCTCAATATTATTATCGTCAGGTTATTTGTTTTCTTTTTGGTCTATTATTACAATCACGAAGCTGTCGCATTCGCGAATCGACACTCGTTAGGCTTCGCTCTTCTCTTCGTCGTTCGGTATTTATCGTTATAATTCTCTGCTTTCTCTCGTTCTCGGTCAAAAGCTTCGCTTGGATGCATGGGATCGGGGGTTGTGGAGCGCTCTCTCTCTTTCTCTCGAAAAAGAAGGGAAGTTTCCCCACCTTTCTTCCTCCCAGGCGCCTCGCAGATAGGTTTAATTTGCTATCTCCCCTGCGGTTCTTTATCTGCTTCTGGGGGCAATCAGGTTTAATTTGCGACCTCTTCGCATCTCCCCCTTAGGCACATCGCACTCCTTTCGTCTTATTTGGTAGGTCTCTTGGAATCCTGCGTAGCAAGATTGCCCCTCGATTCCGTTATGGTGCGATTCCCGTGCCAGACAAGATCGCCGACAGATCGCCCTTTGATCGTCGTCCGTTGTTGTCTGATCGGAGTGTTTGGGTTTGATTTCAGTCGAGTTATGTGAGAAAGTCGTGGGGCGAGAGTCGGGGTGTTTTCCTGGGTGTCGTTGTCCGTCGTCCTGTCGTCAGTCGTCATCCGTCGTCGCTCTCGCTCTCGTCGCTCTCGCTCTCGTAACACTCAGACCCTACAGCCTCGCCTCTCCTCGCCAGCCCCTGCCATCACAGCCCTCCTCACACTCGCCCTCGCCTCTCGCTACTCGCTCGATGTCGCTCTCGCCGCCGTCCTCGCCCTCGCTCAAGCCCGCCTGCCCGCCTTCCTCTGCTGACGGGCTTCAGCCCGTCAGCACCTCCGAAGTGGTCTCCCTCTCCGCGCCTGCCGCCGGCTTCGCCCCTTCCTCATTGCCCTCAGGCCCTATGGGCCATCACAATTCGTCAGGTGTAGAATCCTTCCCGGTGCGTCCCGCGCTGGACGTCTCAATGGGGGTCACCCCCACCTCTGCAGAGTCGGGCATCATGCCTGCCTACTCGTTATATCGTCGATTCCGCTCTCGCCGTCAACAAGACTCTCGCCGACACGGGAGCCGGCCCCTCGGTTGTGACCACCGAGTTGTTGGCTGCATTGCCCCGCGACGCTTGCGTCTTGATCGAACACGCTTCGGACCGACCTGCCGTTGTCGGACCGGATGGTAACCCCCTCCGTACCCGCGGCTATGCCACGTTGGTCTTCTCTCTCTCCGGTGTCGAATTCCGACACCGTTTCCTCGTTGTCGAAGGCGCGCCTATGCTTCTCCTGGGAAACGATTTCCTGGAAGCATACGCCGCTTGTATCGAACTGTCGCCTGATGCGAAACGTGATGGCCGCTTGACCCTTGTGGTCAACGATCGTCGCGTTCCATCCCTCGTATCTACTCGCCCTCGTATCTCTTCGGCACCGCTAGTCGCTATGATCTCCGCCGACTCGCCTCAGGCGGATGACTCGCCGCTCGTCCCCATCGCGGACGATCTCTCATCCTGCCAGGCTCACGGCGAGTCGCCGCCGGCGATGCCGTCTTCGATTCCATTGCCGCCCCTCGATCCCGAGCTCGAGCCGCCCCCTCGTTTCGACTTCACTCGCAGTCCTCCTTCGTCTCCTTCTCCCTCGTTCGCCGCTGTCGATGTCGAGCCGCTTTTCGCAAAGGGATCCCCGTCGTCGGCTGCCTCGTTGAAAGAGTTTGCTCTGTACACCAGGCAGCCCATCACCATCCCCGCGCGATCGAAGGGTACGTTCTCCGTTCGCCTGCCTTTGGAGGTCATCGAGAACTACCCCGACTCCGCCATTCTCGTCGACCGTCTACCGCCCCGTGACGGCCTCGATTCTCCTCCGATGGTCGCCACCAGCGTCGAAACCCCCACCCCGGAGGGGGAGGTGTTGGTCACCGTCTGGAACCTGGCGCCACGTCCGGTAACTCTTCCTGCGTACTCGCCGGTGGCGTCAGCTCACATCGAGTACAAGTTGCACGAGGCGCGGTCGACAGCCGCCGGTGATGGAGACGACCCCGAGTCCTCGCTCACCGAGGCACAGCGCGCGCTCCTCGACGCTATCACCATTGACCCCGACAAGCAATTGTCGCCGTCCCAGAAGCAGCGCGTACGCTGCCTGCTGGCACGGCATATCGACGCGTTCGCCCTCGACCCGAAGAACCCTCGGCACACGCACGTCATGGAGGTCGAGCTGCCTCTCCTCCCCGGTGCTACAGCCCACCGACACGCTCCGTCCAAGATGGGTGACGAGGGCCGCGCCATCGTCGACAAGCACGTCGCTGAGATGGAGGCGGCGGGCATCATTCGTAAGTCCAATTCGCCATGGGCTTCGCGGGTTGTTCTCGTCGGCAAGAAAGACGGATCCGTTCGCTTCTGCGTCGACTATCGGGACACGAACTCGAAGCTTCGCATCTCGGACAGCCCTCTACCGCTCACCGTCGAGGCTATCGACCGTCTATCTCGAGGCCAAGGTTCTCGAGATTCTCTTTTCCTTTGTCTGCTCGATCTTGCCTCCGGCTTCTGGTGCCTGCCCATCAAGGAAGAGAACACTCAGACCCTACAGCCTCGCCTCTCCTCGCCAGCCCCTGCCATCACAGCCCTCCTCACACTCGCCCTCGCCTCTCGCTACTCGCTCGATGTCGCTCTCGCCGCCGTCCTCGCCCTCGCTCAAGCCCGCCTGCCCGCCTTCCTCTGCTGACGGGCTTCAGCCCGTCAGCACCTCCGAAGTGGTCTCCCTCTCCGCGCCTGCCGCCGGCTTCGCCCCTTCCTCATTGCCCTCAGGCCCTATGGGCCATCACAATTCGTCAGAAGCTCAATGTTATTATTGCAAAGCTAATCACGCCCCCCCCCCACTCCCAAACACCCCCAGCTACGCGTGCTGAGTTTTCATCTTCTTCGTCTTTTTTTCTCACATCCCTCTTCCTCGTCGTTCTGCTGGCAGGCGACGGTGTCGCTTGGCTGATCTTGGGTGGCGAGGGGGATATGAAGGTTGTGCCATATTGGTTGTGAGAGCGCTCCTTCTCGCGTAAGAAAAGAGGGTTTTATGTCGAGTTCTCTGAAGTTCGCAAGGGCCTCTTTCCAGAAGGTTGGAAGCGCCGGGTTCCCTCTGATGCTGCCCGTCAACATATTTGTAGGGACCGCTGAGAGGACAACGCCTCTTCCCAGACCGGTCCTACAGAACCATGCATCGAGGCCATGTTTCCATAATGCCTTCCTCGCATTTAGGTAGTTTAGGATCCATTTGGCTTGCAGTGCTTTCACGTGAGCCGACCAGTCCAGGAGCCCTAGCGCCTCCCGAGAGAGGGAGGGAGGGAGGGGGGGGGGGAGGGGGGGGGGGGGGGAGGGAGGGAGGGAGGGAGGGAGGGAGGGAGGGAGGGAGGGAGAGAGAGAGAGAGAGAGAGAGAGAGAGAGAGAGAGAGAGAGAGAGAGAGAGAGAGAGAGAGAGAGAGAGAGAGAGAGAGAGAGAGAGAGAGAGAGAGAGAGAGAGAGAACCCCCCGTTTGCTCTCGGGGGATTTCATCTCCCCCCGATAGCTACTGGGGGATCCGCTTACGGCACCCCCCATGAGCGATCTCCCAACAGCTCTCGGGGGATTTTCTCGGTCCCCCGGTAGCTCTCGGTGGGGCTGTTGGCGATCGGGAGAAAATTTCCTCCCGATAGCTCCTGGGGGCCCCCGAGAGCTCCTGGGGGGCGTTGGCTCCTGGGGGGTAACATATACATAACTATGGACATTTGATCGCTCAATTCGACTGATGCCCCACAATTGACGGAACGACACCTCGATGCGGGTGGTCGTCTGGTGGTTCTCATCGCCGGTGTGCGCGATCATCTACCAGGTATGTGGCACCGAAAAAAATCCTCAAATTTCCTCAATTCTGAGATGGTCATTTTTAACCCCTAATAAAGAACACTGTTTGACCGCCCTAGCTGTGGGTGGTGTGGCCGGACCACGGGCCGTGTGGCGCGACCTGGGTCGCACGCACCTGCTCGGCCTCTGAGGGCGGCCGCGGCCGCTTCGCCAGGGACTGGTCCATGGGGGCAGGGGGGCCGCCCTCGGCAGGGGCCCCGGAGGAGAGGGGAGTCACGCCGGCGCGCTCCATCGCAACGAAGTATTAACTTAGTTGTTAGTTGGCCGAGCCCTTGTGTAGGTAGTATGTAGTGTACAAGGGAAGTAGCCTCAAGGCAGGTGGAGGGGGGAAAGAGTTAAGGGGGAAAGGGCTTGGTTACACGGTAGTCCCATAGCCAAGGGCGAGGCGAGAATATTAAAAGGTGTTTTTTTACTCTTGCCCTAGAGTGCCACAATCACATTGAGCAACCTACAACATGTAGAATGTGAGCATACCGAGATGTGTGACGAAGGTATTTTGTGTTCGTTCAAGAGGTGCGGGCGGGCATCAACGGCCGGAGAGGCATGCACGTCCGCGTCATTCCGAGCAATCGCAACTGCAGCGCACACATCAACACGTCTTGCAGCGCAAAACGCCTAGGCCCATGCGCGCGCAGCACTGTACGCCCGCATTGCAGACGGAGTGCAACACAATGCAATGCTATTACGCATCGGCTGCAGCTGCGATTGTTGCCGCCTGACGACGAGGACCACGTCCGAATTTGAGAGCACGGGATAACAAGCAATTTCGCAGCCTATCGCGTAAACCTATGGATGAGCGCGTCGCACATGCCGGCTACCGTAAAGACCCCACCGATAATTGCACAAAGGCCTGTTAGGAAGGACGTCAACGACCTTCGGCGCTCGCTGACCT
Organism: Isochrysis galbana; assembly: GCA_018136815.1. NCBI lineage: Eukaryota > Haptophyta > Isochrysidales > Isochrysidaceae > Isochrysis > Isochrysis galbana. The sequence goes on from CM030931.1 coordinate 4,919,149, forward strand.
AGCCGCACACGGTCAGGAAGGGTGGAAGTAAGCATTTAATGTGCAAAGTAAGCATTCAATGTGCAAATAGGACAAGGGCTCCTATGAACGACATAATTGCACAATGATCTACGACCGAGAAAGTTGGCCAGCGGCGTAGCGTTGCCGAACTCCCATCCCGCATCCCGGCTCACTGACAATGAATCGCATACGAGCAACGCTCGATCCACCCCACATAGCCCGTTGTCCGCCGTGCGTGAGCTCATGAACTCTCTTGGTTATCGATTGAGACAACATCAATGTAGCGCAGCCGCCGCACCTTAGCCATGATGGGTGAGATCTCATAATGGAAATAGACGGCGGGCATCTTGTCAGTCTCCCTAGTCGTACGAAAGAGCTCGTTGTACGAATACTGGTTGGTGTTGACAACTGGACCGCGAAGAGGCTCATAGATCGTCGGGACAATTTTGATATAATATTGAGAGAACCCGGAGCCGCCTTCGAGTGATTTTGATTTACCATCGAGAGGGTTCACGATCCCCGGATACGGATCGCCTGAATGATTCGACCAAGGCGAAAAGTCATGCATCTATCCCATGGTATTCTGACATGGCCGCGGGAGAGGCTGGAGGTCGATGCGAGGCTTGGGGGACCAGCCTCACCAAATGAGACTGAGTGTATTTCGTGCGACACGTTCAGTCCATCGCGATCCTTGAAGACGGCCATAAGCGTTGTGTGCTCCTCATGCGTCAGTGCGATGTGGAAATTCCCTGCCACCCTGTTTACAACAATATGGCCCTCTAAGTGGCAACCCTCCCCGACGTGCCTGGAAAACGAAGGCAAGACCAATGGTTGACCACAACGAAGACATTGCCTGTCTGGTGCGTGCGCCGCCTGATTGTCATGACAGAGCATGCACATTCGACATGGGGCCACGATAGTAGGCACAGCGCATGCTCGCAATGGCTCGAAATGAGTCAGTTGCGCTCTGAACAGTGTTCTGAGCAGTGTTTGATGGGCCACACGATATGTGCGCGAACCCCACGTACTTGCGAAGCTCTTCAATGGCGGCTTTGTCTTCCCGCAAATGAGGTGAGAGCGCTGCAAGCAACGCGGACCTATGGGGAACGCAACGCAACGAATCAACAGTTGGAACACTCATAAAGCCCGTCGGGTGAAGCCCTGATCCGGAAAGACAAAACTCATGGGCCACATCAGATTGCACACAGGATTACCATGCATGCTCAAGAGAGGCAGATGGCTAGGCAAACTGCGAGTAGGCAGCGTGACCAAGGCAGCACAGCAACTCACAGCATCGCATCTTGAGAGAGCACAGCAGGTCCTAGATCACGATGTTCTCCAAAGAGCGGGCGGCGTTGTGGCACGTCCCTTGCTGGATTTCCACGGCCATCAGACTTTGCGGGTACATCGGGCAGTGCTCTCCCCATTTTATCAAGGCGCGTTTTTGTGATGTACCTCATGGTGTCCTGCGCATGATTTCCTAAGCGTTTGGAGAGAAGGCAGCAAGGCGTGAACAATTGCGCTCTCGTAGAGCCGCTGCTCCATAGTTTCTGCGCCGTATCCCCGCCTACTACACATATGACCACCTAGGGCCACCATACCAGAGATGTCGAGCGTATCAAGTGTTATCGTCGAGCAAGGCAGTGCGGGAAAGCTCATGTTCAAGTTGATGCGGAGGGTAGAGCCTCGTGAGGTGTCCACCTAATCTTGCCAAGCAGCACAGTTAGCCCATTGCACTGGACCTTTGCAAAGGGAGCAGCCATCCATAGCCCAATACTTCTGTTTGAATACGTCAAGTACACCACCAACAATCGGCTTCTCGTCACAGAACACTAGCATTGTGTACCCTCCACCAGGAAGCAAGCCGGGAGGTGCAACGTAAGTTTAGGGCGGAGATGGCTGAAACGCACATAGAGATGATCCACGGTCGAGACGGAGAAGTAGTCGGCGGTCTCGACGCAAGTGAGCAGTGCGATCAGGGCCGCGCACCTGTGAATAATCAAGGGCAGGTGAGAGAGCAGACAAAACAAGAGGGGGAGGAACTCAATGCAGGTATGAGATGGGGAAAGAGAACAAGGTGGTACATTGAGGATGAACGAGCCAATCCAGGCCATACATAGTAGGCAAGAGCAAGAGATTGAGAGCGAACGAGCCGACGAGAGCGGACGGGGTGGGAACGAGAGAGTGATTGCGAGCAAACGGGCCAGTGAGAGCGGGCGGGGCGGGAGAGACCGAGATATAGCGGGATGGGGGAGGAAGGGAGGGGGGGAGGGAGAGAGGGAGGGAGGGAGGGAGCGTGCGCTGAGCCGTGGGCGGCTGCGCGGGCGGGGAATAGACGCACGTGATGGAGACGATCGCGCCCGCCCTCGTCTTCTGCCGGAACTCGCGCAGAGTCTTGGGGTAGACGTCGAGCGCCGCAAACCGCATCGCGCCGCCGCGGGCGCCGCCGCCGCCGCCCGGCGCGCTGAGCGAAGAAAGAGGAGGGAAAGGGGAAAGGAGAGGGGAAGGTGAGAAGGAAATGGCAGAAAGGGGGATAAAAAAACAAAAACAGAGAGGAGGCGAGAGAAGAGAAGGAACGAGAAACGAGGAGACGAGAGATGTCTGAATGAGTTTTGTAGTAGAAAGAAGTTCTTAGTCCCGTGGGGAGTTGATTATGTGTTGATCCTTCGCCGTCGCTAGACTCATGTTACAGTCCATCACGTACTCGCTACCAGCTCTGAGATCTGAGATAGCCTATGGGCATAGGTACATCCTTACCGACTTCTATAGGATACACTTCGACAAGACTCGTTTCTCCACAGGCCACAGGTGTCGTTCCGTCAATCACAATCACAATCATGGGACATCACTCAAATGGAGCCATCAAATGTCCATAGTCATTTATACAAAAATATAAAATATTCACATACACCCTATTGTCGACTTCACATCGCGCCGCGCGCTTTCAGAACGCGCCTTTCAGACCTTTCACAAAACCGGTCATGGAACACTACAGGTGGCAGGTGGCAGATAAGGCAGCCTTAAACCTTCACATCTTCTTGGTCTTCTTTTCCTTCTCCGCGTCCTCGATCCTGTGGATGGTGTCAATGTCGTTCTGTTGGCAGGCGATCACCCTGGCCTCATTCTGGGTGACGAGGTCCGTGATGCGTGAGAGGACGGCCAGACGGCCTTCTCGTCCTGCATCGAGACAGAGTTTGCCAGCTGCCCGGCGCACATGCACCATGGGACTCTTTTCATCGTACGCGACCGCCTTAATGTGTTCCATGCAGAGGTACGCGACGGCCGCCTCGTCTCCAATGTATTTGGTCTTTGGGATCTTGGAGTACTCGTCGGAGTAGTCGCCGACGAGCATGAGCTTGGCCTTGTACCAACGGCCCAGGTATGTATGGCTCGATGAGTGCCCACATCGACATCGACGGATAGCGTTCCTTGCCGCACGATGAAGAGGACGCTGTCCCCAGTCTCCACTTCAGCGAGCAGGGTCTTCCGCGTGAGCTGCATGTGCCCGACGAGGTCGTGGTGACAAGCGCCGCGGCGTGAGGTGTGCTACAAGAGTCAAGAGTGCAGAAGTCATGGAGCACTTGAAGAAGCCTGCGGACAAATTGTCGTTGTCTACCGTAGGTTCTCGTGTAGTGGAGGCGGGTGGTGACCCTGTCACCGCGCTGAGCGAGGAGCAACGAGCTCTACTCGACTCAGCCGCCTCAAGCACGCGACAGACCATCTTTTGGAGTTGTCGTTGTTGTCGTGTGTGTCATCTCCCTCGCGCTAGAGCGAGTGGCCGCGGCGAGCCGCGGCCCTTCCCTCCTGGCTCTGGCGCCCCCGTCTTATCTTACCCAAACGGGGCGAGAAGACACGTTTCTGCCGGAGGGGAGAGCTGCCGCTCCCCCCTCCCCTCCCTCTTCCCTATTCCTCCTCTCTTCCCTGCGGCGGGGGCCCATGGCGCGCGCCTGCGGCCCCTCTTCACGTCCCCAGATGGCCTGCAGGGGCCTGGGAGCACAGCTCAGGGGGCAAGTGAGGCTGGGGCATGGCCCTGGCCCCTCCTGCCTCTCCCTCGCTGGCGCTCCGAGCCCCTGCGGGTCGACTGGAGCTGGCTGGGGGCTCCTGATCAGGGGGGCCCAGGGGGAGGAGGGGCTGGTCAAAGGGATGGGTTGGCCACGACAGGCCAGGGCGGGCGATTCAGGCGTGCTTGTGGGGAGAGGGATGGGTCAGCAGGGCTGTGTGCTCCTCGCAGGCCATCAGGCGTGCCAGGAGAGTGGGTGGTTCCTCCCCCATGGCAGGGGAGGAGTGGAGAGAGAGGGGGGCTCGTGCCCCCCCAATACTTGGTTGACCCATGGGGGGGCACGAGCCCCCCCCTCTCTCCACTCCTCCCCTGCCATGGGGGAGGAACCACCCATCCTCCTGGCACGCCTGATGGCTTGCCAGGAGGCCACTGCCCTACTGACCCACCCCCTTCCCCACAGGCTCGCCCCATTCGCCCATCCTGGCCCCTCGTGACCTCGTGACCAGCCCATCGCTCCAACCCCCCCTCCCCCCCTGGTCGACAGGCAGACAGGTGCAGATTGGGGGCCCCAGAGGCTCAGGAGCGCCAGCGAGGGAGAGGCAGGGGAGGCCAGGGCCCAGCCCGAGCCTCCTCTGCCCCCTGAGCTGGCCTCCAGGAGCCTCCAGGGGTCGCCAGGGGCAGCTGCAGGCCTGCCGCGGGCGCGCCATCGCGCGTGCCTGCAGGAGACAGGAGAGGGGAGAGAGAGCGCGGAGCGCGGAGAAGGGGGTGGGCGGAGCGAGAGCTCCGCTCACCGGAAAATAGGTAAGTCCCGCACCTGTTTACAGGATAAGTCGGGGCTGAGACCGCCGCCCACTCGGAGACACAGGAGGAAGGGGGGGAATGATCACCGGGGGGAGGCGCGGGCCACCGGACGCCATATCTAAGCCCTTCACCCCTATCCCTATCCCCCTAGTAGTGCACGGGGGGAGTCGCCTTATGGCGGGGGGAGAAGGGCCGGGGGAGTGGGGGTGTAGAAAGTTTTCCTACGTGAGTAGAAAGTAGAGTGTCCACGGCCGCGTGTGCGGTGAGACTATTAAAAGGTTTAATCGTGCCCCCCCATGGGCGAACTAAGTATAAACTTAGTTGCGCAAGCAAGTGCAAGTAGCAAATACTACTATTTACTTAGTTTACGTAAGCCACTATAAATACCACCATGTTTGCTTAGCCTACAATTCGCACTCCCACTTCTATGCCCAACATGATGCACATGCCAGACTATGTCTCGTCACACACATGCATGTGCCACCAACACGCCAACACAGATTTGTCCTGTAGGATGCCCACGAAAGGGGTCTACGCAGGAGCTGCGCAACGATGAAGGTTTACATGTGTGCGTGTGCGGCACACACGATGCGGTCATCCCAAGAATTACCCCATGTAGGTGCAGCATTGTCTTTGTGCGGCCTATCATGGGCGTCGCCTGCCTTATGCGGAACAACGGTGGAGTATGCGCAACATCGCAATTGCCGCGTCACTGCTCGGATGTGTGCGGCTGCGGACTTAGTGATCGCCGGGAGGCTAGGTGACGTACAGTCCGTCTCATGTTCTCGCTAGACTCGTGTTGGCGCCCATCCCACAATGCCCCTTATGTAGCACGGTCAAGTGCAGGTTCACGTGGGCTCTGTCCTGGATTCCCACTGGGGCGCACGCAAACCAAATGAAATGACCTGTGTGCGGGACGGCCAAGGGTGCGAAGAAATGGGAGCTGTCTTCCCGCTCCACAGGGATGCACACGAGCCGAATGTTCTGGCAGGCATTGCGTTGTTAGTCCGAGTGAAAGTGCTATCGAGGACAACCGACGCTATCCCAATTTTTTTACGAGATGGCCAACTTCGGCCGGCAAGTGGGTAGCGGCGAGAACGCGAGTTGGCATGACGATCCGGGCACGGCATCTGCGTTGATTGCCACGCAGTTGAAAAACCGGAAGCCGCACTCCACGGGCGGGGGTGAGGGCGCAAACAAGGCAACCGGAGTGTACGCAGCAGCGACGGCAGTGGGATCGCTTATGAGCGTCGAAATAAGCACAGCAGCCATTGTCACAACGGCAAGTATGCTGGGGAGGCGCTTGGAGCGAGGTGATGGTAAATCGAACAACTTCAGTGTGGGCGTGGTGGCCGCGATGGGGCGAGGCGCGGGAGCAGAACCGGCGAGGAATGCAGCTTCTTGCTGGAGGCTGCGCGTCGTCTCGTCCTTTGGAAGGCCAGCAGACGAGAACAATTTGGGTGCGCTGGCGGGCGAATTTCGAGCAGCAAGCGTGAGAAGCCGTGAAGCAGTACGCGAGAAGCCCCTGGCCTTGAGCTTGTAGATAGTCTCCGGAGCCAACAGCTTGGCCGCAGACCCCTTGGCGGCGGAGCGACTCAGCGCGCCCTTGAGGCGTTCCTTGGCTGCATCGTTGTCAGCCCCCTTGAAGGAGAGCCGTCCCTCAGTGCTAACGCGCTTGATGACTGTCGGGATGGCCCGAACCGATCGGTAGAGCGGGCCTGCATGCACGTCGGGGAGTGCATCCCCTAGCAGCATCTCAAGGTCTACCGCCTCAAGGTCAAAGGAGAAGGAGCTACGCTTTGTGGGCGGGGGCGCGGGGGCCTCCACGCGGCAACGTTTAGCCGAGGCCGCTAGCGATGACTCGTCAAGGGAGTCCTGGCGACGACGGCGAATGGCATCAATGCGCGGCGACTCGAGCGTGTTGTCGAGGAGGTTTTGCAGCGTGGCAGCGAGGTCGTCATCACCAATGCTCATGGCCTCGGCTGCCATCGTCTCTACGAAGGCGTCCACGACGTCGGAGGCGGGGGCCGGCGCAAGCGCGAGCCCTGATTGGGTACCACGGAAGCTCAAGTCCGAGGGCATCACCGACGGGGGCAACATGGGCACTTCGGCGGCGCCCTCGGGCAGCGGCGAGTCGTGGCCGGAATAGAGAGAACGTGGCGAGGACAAGACAGAGCTTGTCGGAGAGGAGATGGACGAGTTGAGCGAGCGCACGTTGGTGTTCACGCCGTCAGGTGCGTGATGCAGAGGGGCCGAAGGCGGCGAAAACTCGCCCATGCCGGCGGCGTTGATCCCTGCGACCATGAAGAGGTACGCATGCCCAGGCGACAGGTTGCCCACACGAGCACAGGGCTCTGGTGAGTCGGTGTTGTCGATGCCGACCTACGCACGGGAACGGTGTAGGGGTGTGCATGAGCTCAGGCGCATTTCCAAGCCGCCACAACGAGTATCTGCAGCGCGGGACGTTATCCAAATTACCTGCCATGAGCTGCCGCCGTCAATGGAGAAGCGCAGTTGATACGCCGTCAGCTCTGGCTCGCCGCTTGGAGGCGGCGTTGGAGCCTTCCACCACAGGTGGACGCCACCCATGCCGTCGGGGACGCAGGTGACATCCTTGGGCGCCCCGGGACGGTGCAAGTTGGCGAGATGCTGGGTCTGGAAGTTGTTGGCCGAGAAACATTTGTGGCAGATATGGCAATACCGCTTGCCAGGCTTGGCCCGCCCACCTGCCCCGCCCGGCTTGGCAGCCGAATGGAAGACTTCGCCAGCAGGGGACTCAAACCAGATCACCTGCACGCAGATGGGGCTAAACTCTTGGCGCATGCGCACCGATCGCAGGGGCAAGGCCGCGGCGCGCGCCAATTTGCTACTTTTTATTCGAGAGGGGTGGGTTCAAAGCGCTTGCCTTCCGTGTTTTCAACTGAACGCGAAGGAAGAAGTCCACGCCAATCTCTTCCAACAGGAACGGCTCCTACAGCAATGGGGCGAGCGGTGGTGAGAAGAGATTTCAGGAAATGACTTTATGCGGTGGCTCTGACTGCTACGTGTGGCATTATCACCCGCCCACACTGCCATGAAGTGAGAGGCGGCTGGGTGCAGCAGCCGATCCCTCACCTCCTCGGTGTTTGGCCCATCGCAATACAGCTCAAACTCGGGCCATGCTTCTAGAGAGACGGATCCACCATTGAGCTTGGCGAGCATCCAGGCGGAGCGTGGCACAGTATTGGGATGATGAGCGATCGATGCAGCTGCGACGAAGACGAGCCCCGCGCCCACTTCCGACGCAATGTGCCAAGTGCTGGTATCCGCCTGTGAGGGAGCCGCACAGCGACAGTGGGAGAGAGGAAGGTGTTGGTATTGGTGGGAGTGGTGGTGGTGTGGGCACACGGAGCGCGCCTGGGCGGGCGACGCGTTTCAGCCCGGCCCTCACCTGGTAGTAGATGTGCAGTATGCCCGATCCTGCGGCGGGCTTGACGTAGTGCGGCCGCTCTCCGATGACTGGCTCGACAGTGTCGCGCTGAGGGGTTTGAGGCGAAAGGGGGGTGTGGGGAAAGGAGGAAGGGCTAGGCGGGGAAAAGAGCGTGAGGTGGGTGTTCGCCTTGGCGCGCACCGTCCATCTGCCGTTGAGGAAGTCGACGCTCTCCGGCGCGCCACGGCTGATCAGCTTGGCGTGGCGCTCGAAGACGGCCGCCGACATTGCTGGCTCTCGAGGGCGTCGGTAGCTGCGGGAGGACCCGCGCGCTCTTTCACGCCTCGACGGCAGTTTTATCTCTCTCGCAGGGGTGCGCTGCGGGGGTGCCCCGCGCTCCCCGGGTCCCTTGCCTCTCTTCCCCCCCTCCCCCCCCTCACTCTCTCTTTGCTCCCCCCCTCCTCCTCTACCTTCCGCCGCCTCCCCTCCCCTTTCTCCTCCCCCTCTCTCTCCCTCTTCCCTCTCACCCCTCCTTCCTCTTTTTCCCTGCAGCTGTTGGGTCCCCCCCCCCCGCGCGCGGGATGGGAGGGTGGGGGGGGGCGCGCGCGGGGCGGGGAGAAGCTCGAGAGCGGGAGGGGGAGAGGCTAGCGGCCAGAGCGCCTGCTTGTGTGAGGGCCTCACGCGCCTTTTGACCGACGCTCGGTAGAGAAGTGGGGTACTCTACCATTCAAAACAATACTACTCTAGTACTACCTCTGTTCCATCTCTACTGAGACGTCACCAAGGAGGCTTAGACACTAGTATTGGGGCCCCACCAAAGACATCAGAGGGGAGAGGGTAAATCGGGGTTTAACAGGAACATTTTGTTTCATCTCAACAGCGTGATTCGCACCAACGGACAGAGTCACAAAGAAAGGTATTCTTTCGGTGTCCGAGTCACAAAGAAAGGTATTCTATTTCTATTCGGTGTCCTCGAGCACATGAGCACATCACGGCATCACGGCGGTGCGGCAAAGCATACTCATTCGATCCCTCCACCTTAACGATGCGCGCCAACACCATGCTTTTGGTATTGAAGAGAGCACTAAGCACTAAGCACTAAGTTCTAAGTTCCTCGGGGGGGTAGTCAGTATTCATTGTTCATTGTTCATTGTCATTGATCATTGATCATTGAATGCTTGCTCACACTCACACTTGACACTTGACACTTGCACGGTGGCAAAATAAAGGGGGAGTCTCGCCAATGCCATTGGCCAATGCCAATGCAATGCAAATGCCAATGCGGAATGCGCTGTGGCTGTGGTTGCCCACCAGCACCCTTGCTTGCGGGATGCCGGCAGACGTCCTGCCTCAACCGGTTGATGATTGATGATCGGCTGACCTCGGCCGGATAGCGCGCGACGGCCTTCATGCACGCCGCTCACAGCGAAACACGACACCATAGGCATCGCCAGCTTGTTAGAGCAAGGCTGATCTGCCAGCCGCCATACCCGAGGCCTGAATACCGCCGCACCACCGCTATTGCAGGGTTTGGGATCCGTCCCCGCTGTGCCCATAGCGTCACCCAAGGCCATCAGTGCCGTTGCTGCGCGAATGCTCACATCGATGCTCTACAAGACTACAATTCTCAAGGCTATAAATCTCTCTACTTTACTCCAGATGGACTAGCCGCACCCGAACTCGGCCGCGCCGCAGCCGCTCTCCCCCCTCTGCCGTCCTCTTTCGTCGCCTTCACCCGCACGATGCTGATGCTGCGCTCGGGCGCGCTCGGCGGGCGCGGACTGGCCTCTCGTCGTCTCTCGTCCAAGATCTGCCAGAACGTGACGGAGGCCATCGGGCACACGCCGATGGTGCAGCTCAATCGCGTGGTGGGGCCACACTGCAAGGCGAAGCGTGTGCTCGCCAAGCTTGAGATGCAGAACCCGGGCGGCTCGGTTAAGGATCGGATCGCGCTCGGGATGATCGAGGCGGCCGAGAAGCGCGGCGAAATCCACCCCGACCGCACTACTATCGTTGAGGCCACCTCAGGGAACACCGGCATCGGCATTGCAATGGTATGCGCCGCGCGAGGATACAAGTGCATCATCATCATGCCGCAGCTCCCGCCAATGATGGAGCGCTACATCATCTGCCGCAAGTTTGGCGCACATGTCCACCTGACAGCCGGCGCGCCCGGCGCACCTATGGTGGAGAACATGTTTAGCCACCTCAGCGATCTGCTCGCCAATAACAAGGACTATTGGTCACCGCTCCAGTTTGAGAACCGCGACAACGTCCTCACCCATGAAGAGACCACCGGCCCCGAGATTTGGGATCAGACCGATGGTGAGGTGGACTTCTTTGTCGCGGGTGCTGGCACGGGCGGGACAATGGCGGGAGTAGGACCGTTCCTGAAGAAGAAGAAGCCGAGCATCGTGAACGTGTGTGTCGAACCGAGCGAGTCGCGTGTCATGACTGGCGCCGCAAGCGACAAGCACACCATCGTAGGCATCGGTGCAGGCATCCCGCTAAAGTTCATCGAGGAGCTTGACCCAGGTGCGGAATGGCGGGATGGGCCACGCGGCGCCGTTGATCGCTTCGCCTGCGCCTCCTCAGAAGAGTCGACAGCATGGGCCAACAGGCTTGCTGCTGAGGAAGGTCTGTTGGTAGGACCTAGCACTGGCGCTGCGTGCAAGGTCGCATGCGACATCGCGTCGTCCGACGAAGCCGCAGGTAAGACGGTAGTCGTTGTTTTTCCCTCGTCGGGAATCCGTTACATCACTCATCCGATGTGGGCCGGAATCAAAATGGAAGCAGCCTCCATCCTCGCCCCGCCACCAGACTTCTCCAACGCCCCGCCTCTCCTACGTTGGCGCTCCGAGGAATACGTTCCACCAGATCCTTGAAGAGAACAAGCAAGCGTCGGGCTAGGCTTTCAGGCTAGTAGGACTGAGCGCTGACACCACCATTTGGCCCGACTCAAATCACAACCGGAGGCAACTTTACTTACCACAAGCGCACTACCGGAATGTTGCATGCCCGCATCATCGCACCCATGATAACCATCGTGAATTGGCCTTGCCCAGCAACCGGGTTCGCTTTTGGTCTAAGCTTCCAACCAATACCGTTTGTCTGTTCGAGACAAGTGACAGTTATATTCAACTAAGTTCATTACCTACTTTTATAAGTGGGTGTGGCTGAGTGAGTGGAGTGGGAGTGGCTGTGGCTGTGGCTGTGGCTTGTGATTTAGAGAATTGTTGAGGCATGGGATGGGGCCCTCCAGGGGCGACCGTGCTCCCGGAGGGCTGAGCACTGGGGCTGGAGGGAGGCATGGCATCGGCGGGAACACCGCTCACACGAGCATGGGGCGATGGCGGTCGAGAGAGCTCGCCCAGAGCCCCTGGGAGTGCTGCCATGGGCGCGACTCTCGGGAACTCTGGGACAAGAGAAAACGCGGGAAACACGGGGGGCGCGCGCAAGGAAAGAAAGAGGGCGCACACATGAAAAAAAAACTTCTTAATAATCTCGCCGCGCGCGCGACCCTGCACAGCCTCCCTGCAGCCACGCCCGCTTCCCTTATCACCCCTCCACCTGCCTTGCGGCTCGTCCCCTCGTGCTCAACTATCGTTAAACCGATAGGGTCATGGAGCGCGCGCCGCTCCCCTCCCCTCCTGCCGCCCCACCCGCCGCGATGGATGATCGGGCCATGCTCGACGCCTCGCACCCGAAGCGCCCACGAGAGGGCGCCCCACCGACCAAGGTGCGCACGAGACGCGACCCGAGCCGTCCCCGGACAGCCACACGCCAGCAAGGACACCATGCCCAGCATGGCCACCACAGCCCCCAACTCCTCCCAACCACTCATGGCCACACGACAGCTGTGACAAGCCGGCTCAGAGCCGCATCCCATAGGGAAAGCCGCAAGGCTGGGCCCCTACAAAGCCGCGGTACTGACCCCGTGCGACAGCGACAGCACGAGGCACAGACCTGGCCAGACATCTCACCAACTCCAAGGGGGGAACAGTCAAACTGGTGCAGCACAAGCTGCACCAGGGGAACGGAATGGCAGACCACCCCCAAGGGAGACCATGAAGATGGCCCTTGGGCCCAACCCGCAGTCCCTCGAATGGGTGGAACGCTACGCGAAAGCCTCTAGTGGTAAACCCAACGAGGCCAAATATGAGGGGCTCCGAATGGGCTCCTCTGCCCCATGCGTGCTGACCCGCGCCCGCACATCTCCCTCGCCCTTGCAGGTCAGCGAGGCCGCAAACGCCGCCGCACGAGCCGCGTTGCGTGGCGTGGGAGCTGCGGCAGTGATGCTGCGAGCCCCACGTCCGCACGCGAGGTCGACGGCGGCGACTGCTGCAGCGTGTGCTCGGACGACACCGCGGACGAGTCCACGAACAAGAGCCAGGAGATCGACTGCACCGAGGACGACCACACACCGTCATCTTGGAAGGTGGGCAAAACACCTTGCTAGATAGTAGATAGATAATAGATAAGTAGGTGTTCAGAGATCTCGGAGTGCGTGAGCGCGTTAGCTTACTTAGTAGAAAAGCAAAAAACTTGACTACATAACTACATATTTTCTACATATTTGGGCGTGGAGTCTACATATTTTCAACATATTTCAGCGACATATTTGGGCGATTTTTTCTACATATTTTTACCTACCCCTAGCCTGATGGGTGATTGTCTCTCTTGGTCTGGTGCTGGTGTGCTGCTTGTCACAGCCTGTGACCCACCATGGGGTGGGCCAGCATGGCTGTCTTCCTTGGTGTGGCCGGGGCCACGGGCCGTGCGGCGCGACCTGGGTCACGCTCACCTGCTCGGCCTCTGCGGGCGGACGCGGTCGCTTCGCCAGCGACAGCTCCATGGGTACTGGGGGGGCTCCCGCGGCGGGGGACCCGAAGGAGAGGTGGGGAGCGGCGGCGCGCTCCATGGCAACCAACTATAAAGTTAGTTGGCGAGATTATCAAGAAGTTTTTTTTTCAGGGCACATTAGGCCGAGTCAATTACGCAGTAAACTGGACACTATGCAATGGCCAATCCACCGCCTCAAGTAGCCTCGTCTGCATTGATCACAACGTACTCGCGAGACGAATATCCAAAGCGCAGAACGTCTTGCGGCAACAATTCTACATACTTTTGAGCATCGATTCGTTCTCCGTTGATGAACGAGCCGTTCGTCGAGCCTAAGTCCATCAGGTACGGGCGTACATGCTTGCTAGTCTTGCCGCTTGAGTCCGTCTTGCTAGTCAAACGAAATTGGATCACCGCATGCTGGGAGGAACAGCTCGGATGATCTAGCGGGATATCACAAACCCGGCGCTCTCGTCCCATCAAATAGGCGGTCTGACGGTGCACATGGTAGGGCTCGAGGGATTCCTTCCCCTTGAAAACATACAGTCGCCAGTGCTTGCTGGGTTTCATTGCGTCGGGTGGCTCTGACCATTTGAGTACAACACCATTGACCTTGTTGGACTCCTCAGCTAGCTTTCCGGTCCGAGCGAAATTAGGTTGGGCCTACCAGATATAGAGGGCGTAGCAGTGATGTGAGCAAGGTACATGCGATCGCGGCTACAGAAATCGGCGCATATGCAACAAGGATGAGCTGAGCGGTGGGGATGAGCGCCATGCGATCTGCCACACCTTTGGTATCACCAACTCCTCCTCTTTCTCTTTCTCGCGTTCCAGAGGCTCCAGCTTGCCCCACATATAAGACCCGTCTGAATTACGTGGAATCCCATCATCCCCTCCGTTCGCTCCCTGCTTTTGTCTTCGCGGCGGAGCCTCATCACCCAAATCCTCACCCGTAAGTTGGTCCACTTGCCGGAGCGAAAGGGAAATCTTCTCCGGATTGTCGCCCGGAAGCACCTTGACTTTGACCGCTTGTCCTTCGCTCACAACCGCCTCAACGTTCTCGACACGATGTTTCGCGAGCTGTGAGATGTGAATCAAGCCGTGCTTGTGGTACCCGTCCAGTGCAACAAAGGCGCCGAAGGGACGGAGACTTACAACCTTCCCCAACAGAATGGCGCCGCTGGGTGGCAGCACATGCGAGCTCATCGGCTCCGGCGCGCGGCGCGAATCATGTTTCTGCGGAGAGCGCTCGCCGCGAATGGGTCGTGACGAGCGCTCGTGATCGCGCTCATGCTTGTCGCGCAGCCGTCCATACACACCACGCTCGAACGAGCGTGAGCGTGAGCGCGAGTCCCCACGCCGTGGCAGCGAGAGAGAGCGGTGGCGGCCGCGTGGCCCTCGTCGGTGGACGTCGGAGCGGTGGTCGCGTCGCCTCCGCTGCTCGCGACTCGCCGAGCGAGACGCCGGCGAGCACGACTCTCGCGAGCACGACGACTCGCGGCTCTCCGGCATCGCGGGTGCCGCCGCTCGTCCCTACAGGAGGGGGGGGGGCTGGTGGTTTTCTTGTTGTGGGACATGAGAAAAGGGGGGTCCCTCCGCCGTCATGCCGTCACTGCCGCCTCCTCCGCCGTGGACCTGCTTAGCGACCAAATCGCGTAAGAAGTAAGAAGGCACCGGCCCGCAAGATGTGCTTGGTCTTCTTGAGAGCAACAGGGTCAAAGGCCATGACAACCGCTGGGTCATTTTTACACCCTCGTCAAACCGTGTTTGACTGCCCTACCCCTACGCCTACGCACGCCAACGCCGCACACCGCCCACGCCCTATCCAAAGGTAGTACTACTATGATATATGCCGAGATGTCATAAAAATATTCTTGAAGGTGTCCGCTACGCTATCACGTATACTCCCCCCTTCGAGATCACCATTTGGCATCGCCTTTGCCTTTGCTCCCTCCCCCTCCCTTCCCGCTCCCCCCCTCATCCCTCATTCCTTTCCCTTTTAATACTTCGGTTTTGGTTTTGGGTGGTCGCCAACTAACTTTATAGTTGGTTGCCATGGAGCGCGCCGCCGCTCCCCTCCTCTCCTTCGGGTCCCCCGCCGAGGGCGGCCCCCCAGCCCCCACGGAGCAGTCGCTGGCGAAGCGGCCGCGCCCGCCATCAGAGGCCAAGCAGGTGCGTGCGACCCCGGTCGCGCCACACGGCCCGTGGCCCCGGCCACACCACCCATGGCAGCCATGCTGGCCCCCCCCATGGGGGACAGCTGGCTGCAGACACCAGCAGAACATGAACAGGCCCACAGGGCCACTCCTCCATTGGGCATGCCTTATGGCAGAGGCCCCTCCCGCCCTGGCGACGGCCGCACTGCCACGGCAGCGTGGCCCGAGACCAGGCGGCCCTTATGGGCACAACCACTTGACAAGACAACTCAAAAACACGCACAACACACAACTCTGGAACCCCTGAGCAGGCCAGGCAACCTCAGCACTCACCACCCCACCCCACAGCCTACCACCCCACATTCCTCAGCAGCCTCCCTACAAGCCACGACCGACCCTAGCCCTACTCACCCTTGGCACGCAGGACCCAGACCAAGAAGAAGACGACCAAATGACAGACTCAGACGCCAGTTTCGACCTTTCATTCCACCAGGAAGGGGACCTCGTACTCAACGAAATGGCGGTCTATGCCGCCATCGTTGAACTACTCCTTGAGCTCGAGGGCGTGGACCCCGAGCCAGACTTTTGGGCCCGCTCGAACAGGGGCCCCTGGCACATCGCAATCAATGAAGATTGCGCGCAACAATTCCAGACAAAGTACGGTGAGCACACGAACATCCGCATTCAAGGTACAGACATAGCCGTTCGCACCAAGATTGAATCGATCGACGAAAAGATTAACAAAAAGGGCACCTCGTCCCGCAAGGCGCTGTACGACGCACTGCAAGATGTAGCGGCCCACGTGGTCGTCGAAGCAGAGGGCCTCGCTCAAGCATCTCAAATCACCTTAAGCGCCATCGTAAAAGCGATCGAAAGCAACGGCTTCACCTTTCTCAAAGGCAACCGCGAGCGCATGAAGCTCGAGGGAGAATCCGGAACCTTCGTGTCCAAGGTAGCCCACTCGGCCCGCTGGCACCTCTACATCTCAGCGACGCAAGGGACCTTCATAAACGGGAACTTTCCGCGCAAGCTTCTACTCTCGATCGACGGCAAGACGATCCCCATCAACTACGCCATTCGGGCGTGCAAGCCTCTACTCATGCCTCCCGCCATGCAATCACAGCACAAGCTCATGGTACACGGCTCACTCAAAGGCTGCAAGGGTTGGCGCCCCGAGATGGCTTGCGGTCTCACGCCGATGCACCGCCTTTGCGAATGCGAGGCAGAAGCCGCCAAGCGCAAGGAACGCAACGAAACTTGGAAGGCCACACCCCGCCCAAAATCAGCGCACGAGGCGCTAGGCAAAGCCCCGCCCAAGCAATGCGCGAGGTTCACCCAAGGAATCTGCCTCCGCAACAAACGTGGTGTCCGCTGCAACCTCTCTCACGAAGTCCCCGGCGCATGGATTGACAACAAGTGCACGATCCGCTGCCCCTGCTCCTCGATCCTATTGTCGATGTCGTTCTTCTGCAGGCGACGGTGTCGCTTGGCTGATCTTGGGTGGCGAGGTCCGTGACGCGTGCGAGGACGGCCTTCTTGTTCTCCAGGTAGAGTTTGCCAGTTGCCAGCTGCTCGGTGCACTTGCACCATGGGATTCGTTTCAGCGTACGCGACCGCCGTGATGTATTCCATGCAGAGGTACGCGACGGCGGCCTCGTCTCGTCCAATGTACTTGGGCTTTGGGATCCTGTCGTACTCGTCGGAGTAGTCGCCGACGAGCATGAGCTTTGCCTTGCACCAACGGCCCATGTATGGCTCGATGAGTGCCCACATCGACGAGTAGCGTTCCTTGGCCAGATCCACGCGGAAGTCTCCACATCCACGGCCCATGCCGGAGGCTGTGACGAGCAGCATCGCCAGGATGGCGCCGCTCATGCCCTCCTCCATGTGTTCGCAGAACTTGAGGGCTGGGCCGCGGATCTCCTCGTAGGTGCGGTGACCGAGTCGCTTGGCCACCGCACCTACGAGGAGACCGAGTCACCCAAAGAGAGAGAGAGAGAGGGGGGGGGGGGGGGGGGGGGGGGGGGGGGGGGGGGGGAGAGAGAGAGAGAGAGAGAGAGAGAGAGAGAGAGAGAGAGAGAGAGAGAGAGAGAGGAGAGAGAGAGAGAGAGAGAGAGAGAGAGAGAGAGAGAGAGAGAGAGAGAGAGAGAGAGAGAGAGAGAGAGAGAGAGAGAGAGTGTGTGTGTGTGTGTGTCGCGGGTAAAGGGGGGACCTTGTACACTTCCCCCTCGTACGTTCCATTTTTAGGTCTTCCCGCGCGACTCCCTCTCCGTCGCCGCGCCCCAGCTCCCTTCTTCCCGTATCGTCCCGTATCGGTCCGCCCCCCCTCCCTTCTCCTCTCCTCTCCCCGGCTCCCTCCATGCCTCAATCGGGCCATACACTTCATGTTACAGTCCATCCCCCACTCACACCCAGTCGTACCACAGACCACAGCCACAGCTCCACAAGCGGATAAAGGTACCCAGCTTTCTAAAAAAAAAATCTTAAAAAACTAGCCGCTACATGCACGGCGTGAGGCAGATTGCTAGTGCTACTCCTAACTACCCTCCCTTTCCTATCACACCCCTTCCCCCCCCCCCCCGTTGTCTTTCCTAGCAAATGGAGGGGGGGGGAGGCCGCGCGCGCTGCTTCGACCAGGGGCGTGAGATAGAGGGGGTAAGAGTGGGTGGAGTCCTTGTTTGGGTGTGTTTTACCGCCCCCCAAGGGGTCGGCCCTCTGAAGAAACCTTCTCCTTAGTCCGGGGGGTTCATGTAATACTTTTAATGCCTAGTTCGGTCGCTATTTGCGCCATATCGATAGAGATCTCCAGGTTAAAATCTTTATCTACTGAGTATAGCGGGGAAATCATTCTGCGCAGGCGTTTGTTGCTCGGGGCGTGAAGTCCAAGTCTTTCTCTCTGGGCTTTAAGGCGTTGGAAGAAGCCTACCTTCGCCTTGACCAGCCAGTGGAATCTCGAGAATACGGCCCTTAGGATGGCTTTCGTCGATCTCGCCTCGGCGTTGCCGTAGTGCACGTTGTAGAAGTCCGTCAGTATGTATCTCCATGCTAAGATTCCTATATATCCCGAGGAGGGGTGCGGTCTGTCGACCTGATAGCAGAACAACCGTTGTGCCGTCACGTGTTGCAGTGTGTTTTGCGTTTTGAAGAGTTGCTCGATGTACGTGAAGATTTGTTCCGTCGCGCGACATCGCGCTAGGTGTGTGGACGACTCGGGGGCTTCCCCACAGAAGCGGCAGGTCGGGTCATCAGCGAATCTGTTGGCCGTTGCGATCCGTCTATGAAGTATATGCTTAAAGTGTAAGTATGAGTCCCGAGGTGTTAAGAAGTTGTATTTGTATAGTTGGGATATCTGCTTCCACTTCTCTTTTAAGACGGGGAGTCTCTCCTCCCATCGGACGGTCGCTTTTTGTCGTTTGCTTTTCTTGCCCGCGAGGTAGGCGTTAGTTAGCGCTTTGACATCGCATTCCTCTAGCGTCTTTCGCGTACCTTTCAGCGTGTATTCTTGGGGTAGAGGGTAGGCTGTGTCGGCCGGTCCGTCATATGCGCTGCCCCATTTGAGCGGGATCCGCAATTCGGAGGACGAAGGCTGAGGATAAGCTATATCATAGATATGGGGCTCCCCCATTACATTTAGACGCACTTCGTAGTATACGCCCCTTTTAAGAAGGTAGTGTCTACCCGTATCGTTCGCTTGTATGTCTCCCAGGCTATGTGCGTCCGGGTCTTCCGGCGGCTCGAGGCCTTCCTCTTCCCTCACAGGTCGGGGCCCCTTAGCTGTCCCCTTTAACAGCTCTATGTATGTGGTGGTGGGTTTCGTGAGCGCTCCGGCCGCCCATTGTACGATTTTGTCCCATGATCTCAGGAAAGGTGTAACCGCCAAATAGTTCCTCCTGTGACGGATCCATGCTGAGTCAGGGGGCAAATAGGCAGCGCATTCGTCTTTAGTATAGAAGTTTCAAGGTACCCAGCTTTCTAGGACCAGTCCTAGAAACTAGGACGGACTTTGCTAGGTGAGAGCATGAGCATACCATGTTATTTTGTCCCAAACCTTGGCTATTGAGTTACCACATGCATGTCCTCATTAAATGTTCCAGGTGTACCTAGGCACCATTCCCTCAGCAACACCAAGTTTTGTGACGCGTTTACGGGTCACCGGTCACCTGGTCGGAATTGCTGCTTGCCCTAGAAACGGGAGAAATGCCTGATACCACCCAATGGGGAGCTCTTCTACCCATGGTCCCCAGGAGATGAAATGTTGCTTTGACTGCCCTCTTTGAGATTTTCAGTGACCACCAAGCTTGGTTTTGTCATCCAAGTGTCCAATCCGCCAGCCTACTGCTCCAAAAGGTCTAAAATAAAACTCCTCTGGTGCGAGCGGACGCCCGAGTGCATCACCGCATGCTGAATGTGGTAGCAAAAAAAGTAAGCAAAGACAAGCTCCGCAGAGTTGGTCATGGGGAGAGCTAAGGTTGAATGGGATGTGGAGATGGTTTGCGAGAGAGAGAGAGAGAGAGAGAGGGAGAGAGAGAGAGAGAGAGAGAGAGAGAGGAGAGAGAGAGAGAGAGAGAGAGAGAGAGAGAGAGAGAGAGAAGAGAGAGAGAGAGAGAGAGAGAGAGAGAGAGAGAGAGAGAGAGAGAGAGAGAGAGAGAGAGAGAGGAGAGAGAGAGAGAGAGAGAGAGGGAGAGAGAGAGGAGAGAGAGAGGAGAGAGAGAGAGAGAGAGAGATAGGGAGGGAAAGAGAGAGAGAGAGAGAGAGAGAGAGAGAGAGAGAGAGAGAGAGAGAGAGAGAGAGAGAGAGAGAGAGAGAGAGAGAGAGAGAGAGAGAGAGAGAGAGAGAGGGAGAGAGAGAGGGAGAGAGAGAGAGAGAGAGAGAGAGATAGGGAGGGAAAGAGAGAGAGAGAGAGAGAGAGAGAGAGAGAGAGAGAGAGAGAGAGAGAGAGAGAGAGAGAGAGAGAGAGAGAGAGAGAGAGAGAGAGAGAGAGAGAGAGGGAGCGAGAGAATGAGAGAGAGAGAGAGGGGGGGGGAGAGAGAGATGCGGCCGCACCGTGGCCCGGGGTCTGCTCTCCCCCTCTCTCTCCGTGGCTACCAGCGTGAGGCCGTCTCCGCCTTTGCCTCTCACACCAACCTCCTTCTCATATCACCCACAAACAGTGGGAGAGGAAAAGAGAGAGAGGGTGGAGCGGAGAGAGGGGTGGAGCGGAAGACTTGAGTGTCCTGAGGAGGGGAGGGGGGTGGGTGGGGGATTTGTAAGTATTGTAGTGTGGAGACGGGAAAGAGGAGAAGCCGGAGATTTGGAGAGATAGAGAACTCGCCGTGGTGCGCGGTAAAGTCTCGGAGGAGAGAGGGCGAGGAGAGCGAGGAAGACGCGGCTACAGTAGAAGGGAAGGAGCACCAGGTACTTTTATAAGTTTCTCCTGCAGCTCCGTTCCTCTGTGTGTTTTGCGGGGGGCGGGCAGGAGCTGGGGGGGAGGGGGGGGGGGGCGAGAGAGAGAAGGGAGAAGGAAAGGGCGGGGTGGTGCGGGGAGGAGAGGGTCGGTGGGCAAGCCCCATGGGCAGCCTCGAGCTCTCGGGGTGGGAGGGCGCGGGCGAGCAGCTCTCGGCGCGCGAGGCGGCCAAACTCGAGCGTGCCGAGCAGGCACGCCTCGACGAACTTGCCAAACAGCTCGCGCGCAAGCTGAAGGACGCGCTCCGCACGCCGCCAGACGAGCGCTCGGATGCCGCCACCTCCCTCCTAGCAGAGCATGCGGCGGAGGCGCGCAGACTGCAGGCCGCAATGATGAAGTCTGCGGCGCGCAAGGCCGCTGACGCCGCCAATATGGCCGAGATTGAGGACGACGCTGCCGTGCTCGAGAAGAAGCTTGAGACGCTCGCCGAAATGATGCGCACCGCGAAGCATGTCGTCGTCTACACCGGCGCTGGCATCTCGACTGCCGCCAGCATCCCGGACTACCGCGGTCCCCGGGGCATCTGGACGCAGATGAAATCCCAGGCGGCCAAGGGCTGCGCCGGCTCGGTCTCCAGCGGCTCGCGAGCGGGCAACATCGACAAGCTCACCGTTGAGCCCACGCGGGCGCACATGGTGCTCGCCACACTTGTCAACACTGGACGCGTCAAGATGATCATCTCGCAGAATGTCGACGGATTGCACATCCGCTCAGGAATACCACTTGCGAAACTGTGCGAATTGCACGGCAACGTCTTTCGCGAGCGTTGCAAAGAGTGCGGCCACGAGTATCTGCGCGGCTTTGACGTGACAGGGTTGTCTTCATACCATCGGCACGCGACTGAGCGCCAATGCACCAAGCAGGGCTGCCGAGCAACACTGCACGACACGATAGTCTATTTTGGTGAGAAGGTACACGACGCGACGCTCTCAATGGCCCAAGAAGCCTCGCGTCGTGCCGATCTCGCCCTTTTTGTCGGGTCCTCGCTCAAGGTGCTGCAGAACTATCGCTACATCTGGGAGCAGTGCCCGGGTGGCTCCAAAAGGAAGTCCTTCGCCATCGTGAACCTGCAACCGACGCCCAAGGATAAGGTTGCTGATCTCGTCGTGCGCGGACGGTGTGACGACGTCCTGTCGAGGCTCGCGTCCGCGCTGGGCTTGCGTGTTCACGAATATGATCCGACTCGCGATGCTGTGCTCCGCCTCTGCTCAAGCAAGCCAAGAAATCTTGCTCACCCTGCTCGAGCCCCAGTGCCCGTTCAAGCTGCGCCCGAGCAGGAGGCATCTGTTCCCCAATGCTCCAGGCAGCACAAAGAGACCGAGCCCAAACCTTGCCAGGAAAAGCAGGCGGGCGACGCGGCCCTGAACGATACTCCGATGGGAAAGCTCCAGGGTACCACCAGCCACGGTAGCGGCGCAAGCAAGGTGAAGCAAGGAGGCCGGATGAGGGGCAAGACGAGCAAGGTGGTGCTGTGCTGCCGGTGCGGCATCATGCTAGACGACGAAAGAGGCAAGACAATTCGAGATGGGTGTGGAATATGCGACTGTGAGAACTGCGACCATTGGGCCTGCATTCCATGCTCTGGTGTGGAGCCCGGATACAGTGGACAATGGTTCTGCGGGTGCAGTACGTGCGCTGGCGCCCGGGCCGGTTCGCCACTGCAAAAGACCGGCATGGATAGAGCGTCGGACGAGATCAGCCATCAATCGGCCTCAGACTCGGGCAAGAGCGATGCTTCGCCTAGTTCCGCGTCGAAGAGGCCGGTGGCACAGGGAGTGGGTTCGAATTCGAAGAAGGCCAGGCTGAGCAAGGTGGTGCTCTGCTGCCGTTGTGGTATCATGCTAGATAATGAGAAGGGCAAGACAGTTCGAGATGGCTGCGGGACGTGTGATGGGGAGGGATGCGAGCATTGGGCATGCATCCCATGCTCTGGAGTCGAGACTGGCTACGATGGCGAGTGGTTCTGCGGGTGCGACACGTGCGCCGGCAAAGCACCGGATCAATGGCCAATGGAACGGAGCGAGGGCTCAGCTACCACAGAGGGGGGTGCCTCAAGCCGAACCGTTGCAACACAGGGGAAAGAGACGTTGGACTCAGCAGCCTTGGATGTCAGACACACCGAGGGTGAGCAAGTGGCGGGCCAGTGCAAGAAAGCGGTCAAGCGGGCAGGCGACGCGCGGCGGCACAAGGAGGGAGCTGGCAGCATAGTGAATGAAAGAGGGCAGTCGGCCGCCATGACACTAGCCGCCAAGTCGTCCGAGTTACGCGAGAAAAGCAAAGCAAAGCGCGAGGAGGCATCCAAAGCAAGCAAGGTGGTATTGTGCTGCCGGTGTGGGGTCATGCTCGACAATGAAAGGGGAAAGACCATTCGGGATGGATGCGGGACGTGCGATGGCGACGGCTGCGATCATTGGGCGTGCATGCCATGCTCTGGGGTCGAGCCCGGGTACGACGGCGAGTGGTTCTGCGGGTGTAGCTTATGCACTATCCGCCGGGACCCATCACCTGAGAAGGCACCGGCAGGGAGCATCTCAGCCAGCCGAGTCACACAGCCAGCCGAGAGGCGCACAAGAACGTCCTCGTGTGGGAACACGAAGGCTCAGGTCGTCAGCGCTCAAGTGGCTACGGCAACCGCACCAAAGGAGGAGCCAGCAGTGCATACGCGAGAGGCCGATGAGAACGCGTCGAGCTCGCCATCGCACCGAGTCGCTTCCAAGGCAATTGGCGAACAACGTAAGACGAGCAAGGTTGTACTTTGCTGCTGCTGTGGCGTCATGCTGGACAACGCCAGAGGCAAGACTGTACGGGACGGCTGTGGGCCATGCGATTGGAAGGACTGCGATCACTGGGCGTGCATCCCATGCTCCAAGGTGGAGACTGGCTACGATGGCGACTGGTTCTGTGGCTGCTCCACATGCGGCTCAATAGAGGCTTTGCACATGGGCAGTGGGCCAGGCAAGGCGGTGAAGGATGCCTCTATTTCTGAGAGCCCCGAGCCTGGGCGGAAGCGTCACAAGAGCGGAGACGGCAGCCACGAGATGAGTGGTTCGCCGATTGCTCTTGTTGTGGCGCAGCCCTTTGCAACTCGTAGAGGGAAGAGCGCCGAAAAGTCAATCCTCGCAGCTAGAGCACCGTCTCCGAGCGTGCCTGCTAAAGATGCTGCCGTTATTGATACCTGCGTGAAGAGAGAGACGGCAACGAGCACGCCCGGGCCGCCGCCGAACTCATCTAATACCTCTGAGGGCACGTCGATGGCGAGAGAGAGCGGAGCCGATCTGTCGGCGCCAACACCAAGGCGATCCTTAAGAGAGACTCCCACCCACCCACAGAGACCTGCGCTGCACGAGGAATCCCATGCCGAGGCTTGTGTGCCAACCCTTCACCCGTCTCCGCCACCTGAATCACCGCCGTCTGCTCTCGTGCAAGTACCCGTCAAGCCTACGCCCCTAGGGAAAGCTTCCGTTCCGCAACTGCGGCCTCCTACTCCGCAATCTTCGTCGGCGACGCCGTTGCTGGCTTCTTCAAAAGCGGCTAACGCTGAGTCAGCATCAGTTTCCAAGCCGGGCCCCTCGGCCTCGCAACCACTCCCAACATCGCAGCTACCGGCTTCCTCGGGAGGAGTGACAGTGAAGGATGAAGTCTTCCTCCCTCCGAAGAAACGCCAAGACGGACGAGTGACGCCGCCGGTCGAAGCAGGTACTTGCCCGATAACGCCGAGCATTTTCGCTCTCCCGGATATCGCCCCGTCGGATCAGCTTCGGGCAACAGTTCCATCGCCATTACTTCGATCTGCAGCGTCACTCCTCTCTCTTCAGCACTCCATGCCCATGCATCCTCAATCTAAATCATGTCCACTAGTGCCTGGGGTCATGGGAAGCAACGCCTTAGCGAAGGTGACACTGCCGCAACATCACGCCACCTCGGGCTCGAGCCACACCCACAGCGAGTTGAGGCAAAACAATAGGTGCTGAGGCTCGACAACAAGGGCAACGACCCATTTCTCGTTGACAAATGCCGACTCCTGTCAGATGACCTAGAGCCAGCAAGGAGGTTGACAGAGCCCAGATGCGCATGCCGTAAATTGTCCCCCACTTTGGCGTGTTTTATATTCGACACCTCTGATTGTGTAGTTATGTTGCAACTACATCTCAACTAAGTTTATACTTGGTTGGCGTTAGTCGATGTGACCGCTGAGGCGCCGCTTGACAGATATCAAAAGAAGGCCCCTCAGGATCACGGGAAGAGCCCGAGATTTTCGTTACCGAAGAAGGAGAATACTACGCGAAGATACGTAACACTTGGCACGAAACCGAACTCTCATACCTAGGCACCCCGGTAATAGGGGCAAGGCTCGACGGGGCCCCGCCCGCGACGGACCTATCCCCCCCGGCGAAGGATACAAGGCGCATAAAAAAAATCTTAATATTCTCGGCACACGCGTGGCCCTGCACATCTACACATCTACCCCGCAGCCACGCCCACTTCCACTTCCCTTACCACTCCTTCCACTTGCCGTGTGGCTCGTCCCCTCGTGCTCTACTTAGGGGCTCAGTGTCAGTGTATGGGGATGGGACTTCTAGTAGCAGGCGGTAGGGCGTGGGGCAGCTAAGCATATCCATGAGAGAAGGGGACATTATACTACTATACAAAAAAGGGGACACGCGCGACCCGCGGAACTACAGACAGGCCGATAACACTACTGCAAAGTGACTATAAAATCCTAGCCAAAATCCTAACGAATAGACTTAAGCAAATTATAGGACACGTAATCTCCAAAGTCCAAAGACCAACTAGGGTTCGTCCCCAAAAGACTCATTGGAGAGGCCACACACCTCCTCCAACTCACGCAAGCATATCTAGAAGAAACGGGGTAACCCGGGATCATGCTAGATGCTAGCCCTTGACTGGGAAAAGGCTTTCGACAGAGTGAACTTGGGATTCTATCACCTCGCCCTTAACAAGTTAAGATTCGGACGGGACTTCCAAAGGTACGCGCAGACGCTCACCAACTCCGAAGCCAAGCCGATTCGATACATCAAGACAAACGGGGGCAGGAGCTTCCCGTTCAACATCGCCAGCGGAGTACCGCAGGGATGCCCGCTCTCCCCGCTAGCCTTCCTATCAACAAGAGGGTGCAACTTCAGGTTTGGTTGTTTTTTTCGCAAGTGCCCCCCATGTGGACGGTATAAGTTCTACTTAAAGGCCCCCCTTATTAAAGTACAAACGTGCAGGTTTCAGATGGTAATACCGCATGTATGTGCGCAGCAGATGAAAGAAGTGCCGGACGCGGGCCCATGTTAGAACTGAGCGTGCGTGTCCGGCCGTTGGGCGCTTAGGTGCGGGGTTTGCCTACTGAGAGAGCGTCTTCAGGCTTTCCGAATTTTATCATGCCTCTCGCCCAGTAGTATACTGTCCTTAAGATAGTATATGTGACGAGAAAAAGTGCCGGAATAATGGCAAACACGCCTTGGCCTAATGCCACAAGCAGTGCGATTAAGCTGATGGGCACGGCAAAAAGGAGGAATATGAATAAGTTGCTTAATTTCTCCCACTTGCCGCCTTCAAGCGAGTATACTGGCATTCGTGCCCATTATTGTATTACATTTTTTGGAACTGACACTGGCGCGGCGGCGTCTTTTTTCGGATTCTTTTTGTTTTATGCGATTTGACCGCAAAAGAAGGGGACATCGCAGCCAGTCCCGCCCTTTCACCGCGCCCTCGCTCCTCTTCAGCCAAACCAAAGCAGGTGGTTGCACCCCACCCCACCGTACGAAGGCGCGCAGGCGTCCCATAGGCGGGAGGAGATGCGTCCACAGAGGCCGCCCTGAACACGGGTGAGTTTGAGAGAGTCACGGGGTTACTCCTTCGGGGGGGGTGCAAAACCCCCCCTCTCCCTCTCCCTCTCTCCACTCTCTCCCTTCGTCGTCCCTGCGGCGCGTCGCCATGCGGCGCGCCCTGGCCTGCTCTCAGGGGCCCTTTGGGGGCTCCCAAGGGGGCCAGCAAGGGCAGCTCAGGGGGCAGTGGAGGCTGGGGCTCAGCCCCTGGCCCCCCCTGCCTCTCCCACGCTCGCCTCGCTGGCCATGGGAGCCGCCCAGAGACACCTGTATGCCTGGCGACCAGGGACAGAGGGGGAGTCAGCTCGAGGGCAGGCCCAGCGCGGGCGTGGGAGTGCGGCTCGCGGGCCGCGCGCCCCCGAAGGGTCTGGGCCAGATTGTTGAGTGCCCTGCCCCTGCCAAAGGGCAGGGGCTGGGGTTGATTGTACGGGCCCACCCCGGGGGGTGTCCGCG
This sequence comes from Isochrysis galbana, assembly GCA_018136815.1. Taxonomy (NCBI): domain Eukaryota; phylum Haptophyta; order Isochrysidales; family Isochrysidaceae; genus Isochrysis; species Isochrysis galbana. Next base: position 4,946,087 of record CM030931.1, read on the forward strand.
ATGGTGTGAGGGGGGCGCGAGGCCCCCATTGTCCCCCACTTATAAAAGTAGGTTGTGGGTCCCCGTGTTTATGTTTGTTTGCGCGCGGTCAACCCCCCCGAGTTAGGGGCGAAGTTAGGGGTCAGTAGAAATTATATACCTAAATAGCCGGGAGGGGTGTGACAAAAAAAGGGAACCTCGAGTTGCACCCTCTCAGCTGAAGCCCCAACTCAAACTCGGGTGATAATGATAAACGAAGACGAAAACATCGACGGCATACTCATAAACGGAGCCGAACTCAAAATAAGC